>CM041531.1:6919112-8119112 GCA_023238725.1 Scortum barcoo | reverse complement strand
GCAGCACAACTGCCAAATCCAACGGGGTTCACTCTGATGACGACACCGACCTGTTTGCTGGTTCGAAGACATTTTCTTCTGACAATTTCTCTGCATTTTGTCCTGCTTAGTTATAATTTTGCACAGTCTGGAGGCTATAAAGAGAAGAGAGTCTTGTGAGATGATTTACTTTAAGTACACGTCACGCTTGACCATTTAAGTGCATCTTAAAGGAACATTGCACTGATTTTACACATAGAGTCCAGTCATGAGGCCGACCAAAGGCTAAACAGACCATTTAATTTCAGTGTGGGCTTTCTAGTCGGGCTGCAACTGCAGACTGCTTTGATCAAAGATGAAACTATTTACAATTATAGGGGTGTCTGTGACTAAGAACTGTCATAGTTGAATCTGTAAAAGTACTAAAAGTATTTAGGGTACTCAGCTCTAGTTATCAGCAAACCTTAGTCTTGTTGTCATCTCATCAGCAGCCAAATGGGATAAAACCGAGATTTATCAAAGTGTCACATTTATTGATGAATAAGTCCCAAATAGTTATAAAAGGAATAAAGAACAGAAATGTTGAAATAAAGTTTTATATCATGGCTTTTTGAATAGATTTAATTAATCTGAACGTAGTCGCTTACACATAATGTATCAAGTGTAAAGCTTTTAAAGTTGTCAAAATGTCATGTACATGTAAAACTGCAGCTTTTATGACATGAAGTAGTAATTGTCAAAGCAGCAGTGCACCGCTCTGAATGAATCACATGACGTATGACAGTGTGTGTAGTGTGTGATCCTGTCTGATGTACGCTTCAGTCATATGTTCTTCTTTTCTTTTTGGATGAAGAGAGGAAGTCTTTTTTTTTTCCCCTCCCACAGAGGCGCACATGGAGCTGAGCACAGACAAGCCCGGCAGCTCCGCTCGGAGGGAGCTCTCCGCCTCCTCCTTCGCCCAGAGCCCCGCAGCCCTGCAGCCCACCTCCGTGGAACAGGTACGAGCCGCACTCATTCATCACACTCATGCTGTTGCAACCCTCACTCTGTAATCGCCGAGTTATCTGTTTGTTCAAGGCCAATGTTCAGAGTTGTTTTCTTCTCGTTAATTACAGTTGGAGGAGGAGGAGGCCAAGGATAGTTTTGATTTGGATGTTGCTGTCACCAACCCAGAGAAAGTTGGTCAGTCTCTTCTCTCTTTTTTTCACACTGTCTGTTAAAGCTAGACTGCAGCTATCTGTAAATTCTAGTTAATCCAGATTTATTATTATTTTAGTAGCTGTTTATCCTTGACTTTTATGGTTTCTGTTAGACCGAAACCTTCACATTTTCACTGTATCTTAAATGTTTCTGTCCTCCTAGGAGACGGCATGAATGCGTATGTGGCCTACAAAGTATCCACCAGGGTCAGTAGTCGAGTTTGTGTTGATACATGTATTTTACTAAATACTAAATCATATGTGTTGTTTCTAAGTATGTTGTTTTTCATGTCTTATGTCTTTCTGTTATTTTGCACCTACCTCTCCTCTTTCAGACCTCCTTGTCCATGTTCAGGAGTAAAGTCTTCTCTGTGAGGAGGCGTTACAGTGACTTTCTGGGCCTTTTTGAGAAGCTGTCGGTCAAGCAGTCGCTCCACGGCTGCATCATCCCACCACCACCCGAGAAAAGTGTCGTAGGTGAGTGTCAAGGTCTGTTTTTTCTTATTAAGTCAGCATGTTTTGTTTTTTTCCCGTTTGTGATTGTCATTTGGACTGACCGACAGGAATGACAAAAGTGAAGGTGGGAATGGATGACCCGTCTTCAGTGGAGTTTGTGGAGAGAAGAAGGGCAGCTCTGGAGAGGCAAGGATTCACACATTTCATACAGTGACATTATAAAATAAATATCTCACTTTATAACTCAAAAATATTAGTTTGCCAATTTATTAACAGGATTTCAGTAGGGACTGTGTTTTTTTTGTGTTTATGATCCCCTCTTAACTATATATGTACATACACACTATGTCTTATGTATGTGTTTTTATGGGTATGTTTCTCTTCTGACTCCATCTTGCTGCCACCACATTTATTTTTATTTGCAGGTATCTTCAGAGAATCGTGTCCCACCCGGTGTTACTACAAGATCCTGACGTCCGTGAATTCTTGGAGAGAGAAGAGGTGGGTGTTTTAATATTTAAATTTATATAAAGATGTTTTAGTAACACCAAGCTGGGTAGTGATTTCATCACTATATTAGATTTAGGTACTTGCCTTGAGAAGGAATGTCTCATTCATTTATGATTTTTTTAAAAAATCTAAGCCCTTGAATTTTGTTTCTCAGTTCTTCAGAATGACATTTCCCAAAGTAACTCAAGTGTAAACTTCTGAATTTTGTGTGTGTTTCAGCTACCCAGAGCAGTGAGCACTCAGGCGCTGAGTGGAGCTGGCTTCCTCAAAATGATCAATAAGGCATCAGATGCTGTCAACAAGATGACCATCAAGATGAATGAGTCTGACACTGTAAGGGGACTCTGGACCTTGTGTTTTACTGTTTTCATGAGACAAGAATATTTAAATAATCCAGTGAATATCCATAAGTAGGATTTGGAGGATGTGGATAAAAAAATAAATAAGGAGGAAATTTGACATAAGACTTAATAATATCAATTAAATAGTTTTTTTTATAGTTTTAATAGACAGTTGCAGAGCATAAAAACTTCATATTGTTACAGAATGATATTATTTAAATGACATAAACATGAAATAACCAGAGTCAAATAAAATGTACCTTTTACCGTTTGAATGGAAATTATACTACTTATTATTACTACTTACTAATTGATTGATTATATGGATTGTTTTTCTGTTGGTGGTATTGTATTGTTTGTGAATTGTAGTATTGTACGATAAACAGACATAAAGTAAACAGACATGTCAGTATAGTGTTTTGTTCTCAGTACTGTCCTGTTTGTCCTGCAGTGGTTTGAGGACAAGTTCCAGGAGGTGGAGAATGAGGAGCAGCAGCTGAGGAAGCTTCATGCCTTGGTCGACTCGCTGGTCAATCACAGGAAGGGTGAGCTACGTTCGCCCTTCTTGACTTGGCTTTGTTTGCCCAGATTTTATGAAAATGTTTCAGCTATGGAAACAGAAGAGGACGGTCCAGCTGCCTTGTCTTTTCGCGCAAAACAAATCGACTGAATAAGTGTTTTGTTTCCTCCTCCCAGAGCTGTGTGGGAACACGGCAGTATTTGCCAAAAGTATGGCCATGTTGGGAAACTCTGAGGACAACACAGCCCTGTCCCGAGCCCTGTCCCAGCTGGCAGAGGTGGAGGACAAGATGGAGCAGCTGCACCAGGAGCAGGCAGCCAGTGACTTCTTCATCTTTGAAGAGCTGCTGGCCGACTACATCCGTCTGCTGGGTGCTATGAGGGTAAGCTGCAGAACTGTAGATGTACAGTGGGGAGAAGTAAAAAATATGACAGAGTGTTTAGTAGCAGTGACACCTGGAAAAGTAAAGCTTGAGTAGTTACAGATATCAGGACTAAAATAAATCCCTGTTACAGTACAGAAGTACCAAACATGAATGCTGCAATAAGGGTGTTCTTTAATAATCTTTAAAAAACCCTAAACTTTGTGCACAGTCACAGATTTACTGCAAGTGTGCCTCCTGTTCTCTGTTTGGTATTGTGTGGTGTGGTGTTACTATTGTCGTCTAATCTCAAATGTATGTCCTCAGGGGTGTTTCGACCAGCGCGTGCGGGCGTGGCAGCGATGGCAGGAGGCTCAGAGCACGCTCCAGAAGAAGAGGGAGGCAGAGGCCAAGCTGCTGTGGGCGAATAAACCAGACAAACTGCAGCAGGCCAAAGAAGAGATCACTGAGGTAACAGACGCACGGTTACCCAAAGCCCCAAAGGTCTCTGCAGAGTCATGGTACAATCTGGTCCGTTCGCAGCAGGCCGATGATCGTACCAGTCTGACTTGTAAGTTACAGACAACCAGGCAGCAAACGATGTTAAGTTGATGGTCATGTGGTTCTGAAGGGAGTACGAATCCTATTCATTACTATCCAGTTGATTTACAACCCCAGCTGTCTCCACAAAGGGACACAATGTTTGGTCTTCAAATATTTAGTTTTTCCTGATGATCAAATCATCGACCTCCTCAAAGGAGATTTTCTTCTTTTTTTTTTTAATATGGCTTGTGAAATTGTTTTGTTTAGTATCTGCAGTCATATCTTCAATGATAAGAAGAGAAAAAACTAAACAATTAATCAGTTGTCAAAAATGCTGATAAAAAGTTAAGTTGTTTATTTTAAAAAATGCTTTTATAAATTAAACATTTTTTGGTCAGGACAAACAAACTATTTGAAGAAGTCCCCTCGGGCTTTTGATGATCATTTTTCACTATTTTCTGACATTTTATAGATTAAATGATAAATTGATCTATCAAAAAATAATTAATATGAAAACTAGTCATTAGTTGCAGCCCTAGAGAGAAAACATCTTTTAAAAAGTGCAGAAATAACCTGGTGGATGTTATTCGGGTTTCTGTGTGCTGAACATGAACAGACGCTGTAGAAGCACCATCACAGCTCTATCAACAGTGCAGCTGTAGTATTTTGGATGAAGCCATCAGTGTCTTGTTTATTAAGTTTGTAAGTGTTCCCTATTTCTGTAAAGATTAATTGATGTGTTACTGTGTTTTCAGAAGAATACATCCTGTGTAACAGGCGTCTGCACTTCTTCAGAATAAGCAGTTGATCTCTATTTGTTTTTTGTATAAGAGAACATTAAGTGTCATGTTGCTGGAAGATATCAGGATATTAATAGTTTTTTCAATTGTTTTTGTATTCCTCCTCATGTGTGTCCTCAGTGGGAGGCGAGGGTTACTCAGTATGAGAGAGATTTCGACAGGATTGGCATGACTGTACGCAAGGAGGTGCTCAGGTTTGAGGTATGTTCATGTATTTATTACATCTAAAACAGGTCATCTTACTACAATCTTTGATCAAAGAAGATTTATTGTGACTATTTTTTTACACTGATCAGCCAAGAAAGAGCCTGTAATGTCTTTCTATAGGCCTTCTAGACATGTAAGGCTTTTCCATTAGCCCATTCAATATAAATATGGACCAATATGTTTCAGCCAGTGGCCTTCATCAGCGTTCTCATAAAGCACCTTACATTTCAAAGAACGTTTAAAATAGTGATGAAGGAGTCAAACCGGCGCCTCAGCAGACAGGAGAGCTGGAGCACAAGGTTATAGTAAGAGCTTTTAATAAGGTGGAGCTACTAACGTTTTGACGTAAAGCATGTCTTTATTGCAGTTACTTTGATGAAGACATGCTCACAGGATTAATGAGTCCGGGTAATCCGATGTCTCTCGCATAATCAGGCAGGATACTGAGCTTTAACAGACCCGTCTGATGTGTGTCGAGGTGTGTGGCGTCACGTTCTAGCAGCCTGGTGTCATTTGCATGCGATTTAATGAAGGTAAACATGGTGGACGGCCCCGCGTTATGACACTGAGCGCAGCACTTCTCTAATCAGAGGCTGCAGATTTATCAGCGCGTCTGTCCCGCTGCCTTCGGATGGCTGCAGAGATTTAATGAACTGAAGGAGGAGCTTTTCATGCAGTACAAAGCAGCTGCAGACACTGTAGGAATCAATCATATTAATTTATAGATAAATGCAGTGTGAGTGTTTTTTTTTTTTTTCTTGATGCTGATTTGAAAGCATCTACTGGCTGGAGAATCTTTAATTTAGTTAGTTTATTTACTTTTTCAGCATTATCTGTTATTTCTGTGCATTTGCTCCAAGAATTGTGTTCTCTCTTGTTGATAAAATCAGCAGACTGGCAGCAGATTGACGCTGTGCCAGACACAGACGTGCTTCTGAGATGCTTCTATTCTCAGAGCGAAGTCTAAGACTTTATTTTTTCCCCCAAAATAACATCTCACTCTCCGCTGCCTAATTTGAATGAAATACCAAATACCAAATAGGCGAGCAAAGCGAATTTCAAGGTCAGGAAAATATCAAATCCACTGCACCGCCTCAAAGTAATGGCTGTCATCTTTTTTGGTTATATTTATTTTAAGAACATAAATTTCTTCTCTCATTTTGTCACTTGTATCCGTGATGAGACACACTTGTTCTCTCTCTACCAGTTTAGGAACATGATTTCATTAAATCACATGAGCCTATTTTATATTTTATAATTTCTTCTTATGCCCATTCTAGTTATAAGTTCTTTGAAACGTGTTTTATGACGACCCTGATAAATGATACAAGCTGAAATGGGTTGGTCTCACAATAAATAAGTAAACTGTTTTGTATACTACAAGTCTTGCCCGACTTTTGAATTCTTCAGATAATTTCCCTCTTTGTTGCACCTTGGAAGAGGAAAAAATTCTGCCAAGCCGGCTTTTCCTTTGGCAAAGAGCTTGACACGTGACAACACTCTTGTCTTTACAGAAAGAAAAAGCCAAGGACTTCAAGACCCAGATAATCAAATATCTGGATGCAATGCTGCAGTCTCAACAACGGGTAATCATTTTACTAGATTTATTATTAATCCATTGATTGTTTACTAAGTATTATATCCAACATGTGAACTTTACTCCATAGACCTTTTTTTATTCATGTGTATTCTTTAATTATAACCTACCTATATATTAACTATATCATTATAATGAATTAAATATTGGTTATAATTAATATTTTATTGAGTGTGTACTATCACAACATATTTTAATTTTAAATTTTTTTGTTTCTTTCTCATCTGAATTGTATTCCAGCTTATAAAGTTTTGGGAGGCATTCCTGCCCGAGGCAAAGGCAATAGCTTAATGAAGAGGGAGACTTTTCAAAGACCCCAACTGCCTTTTTTGAACACTTTACCTCTTGACCCTGAACTGAGAGGACAATTTTGAAACACACAAGAAACTTCCATCCATTTTTTTTTCTCTTTTGTCTTTTTAATCATAGCGTATTCTCTTATCTTGTACAGTTCTTTGATATAATAAGCTGCCACATTTACACAACATTTCCTTGGCATAATTCCTTGTTTATGCTCTTGACTTAAAAGATGGTATAAAGCAGGAATCCAACAGAGATGAGCCTGGCTATAGTATTTGTAAAACCCGCTGTCTGTCAGTGGGATATATATTTATGTTTCTCGCTTAAAACCAGTATTAACACTGAGGTACTGTCGTAGAGTAACATCGTCCATAGTTTACTTTAGAAGATAGACGTATGTAAGTCATTCCAGTTCTAACAGCATATGTTGATGGATGCATGTCAGATGATGTTTTGATGCACTAAAAATGCATTGTACAGTTGGAAAAGCTGTTCTTTTTAATGAAATACCACTATTGATGACTGAGGTCATTTACCAGGAGTATTAGCACATTGTTACAGTGTATCACAAAATACATATTAGATTATTGACGTCATATTGAAACTCTGACAAGGTTGACAAGGTTACAGGCTTGTCAGAGTTGTTACAGAAGGATAACAGAAATGTAAAGTTACAGTAAGTGCAAGTTGAGAAAATGCAATCACTGCTTTGTCTGTATTTTCTACGATGATGTATTTGCAAGAATCATGTTTATTATATTAATCCATTTCTTCCACAACAGTTTTAAGTACTTGGATTTTTTGTGTCAGAGTTTGAGGCCCAAAGGAACTCATTTGGAAATGCTGCAGAGATTGTTTACTGCCCATGTAAATGACTGTTGACACGTATGTACACATGTACAGTACTTGAAATAAATCATACAACTGTCTGATATTATTAATATTATTATTGGTAACCATACATTTTGTGATAAATTGGTTTACCGCTGACAGAAAGGCACAGACATTCAAGTGATTCGGTCCCTTATTTTCTTATTCGTCATTTGTATGTGTAGTTTTTCTGCCATGTCATATTTACGTAAGAATGTGCTTTATTTTTGTAACCACTTTGCATTAGCGAACACATTTTCCTGGAAATGCTGTACAGGTAGATGTACAAAATAAATATGATTGGTTAAGCTTTGCGTCTTGTTTTCATGTCTTTGTGTTCATTTGCTTTGTGTTTGTTGTTCCATGTTCTGGTTCAGTATCATGAAATGAAAACAATGAAACAATGGGCCTCTGGGCTTAAACATGTGAATCATTTTGCAATCACTTTGGCTTTTCAGAAACATTTTAAAGGTTGACTATGACTTTAGTGCTACTGGTGGTTGCAAACTACCTGAACTTCAGTCTTTTCTTCTGATATTAGAAAAACTGTCTAAATCCTTCCTGAAAATTTGTGACAGCTGATCCACATATATTCTACTCAAAACTCGCTGACACTATAGATAATAACGTGACACGGGGTGTAACCTGGTGTCAAAGATATGTTTAAGTAAAATGTAAAACAAAAGCATCTCTGTATCCTGGTATGCTGGTCAAGTCCAACCAACAGAAGAGACTCAACCCTCAGCTTAGTCACATTAAATGAACTCTGAAGCTCAATTTTTAAGTGAACTTTTGTCCTTAAAATGCATATATAACACTGAAATTTGAACATTTACAGTCACCATATCTTCTAATCATGTCATATAATTGAAAGCTCCAGAGCAGCTACTAAATGGACTTCAAAGTTATCTGGTTATCTTGTTATTTTGGCTTATAGGCTCACTGTAGTTAAAGTGTTGGAAGAATATTAGAAGATTCACAAAATAATGTGATCAGGACTTTTCCTCTTTTGAGCATTTGGACTTTCAAACAAAACATTCAAATAAATGTTCAGGGCTGCAACTGCCAATTATTTTCTTTGTTGATTAATTGAGAATTATTTCTCCATCAGTGATTTGATCTTTAAAATGTAATAAAATAATGGAAAATCCCCATCATCATTTTCTAAAGCCTATTGTCTAATAAATAAGGCATTTTTTGTTAAAGGTTTTGCCACAACTGGCCTGCACATTAGGTAGTGGTGGCAAAATACAAGAATGACCATAAAGCATTGTTACAGGAAAATACTTCATGCTTTATGAAAATGTATAAATATGTATTAAACGCATTCACAGATAAAGAGAAGTACAATGTTATCTCCTTAAATACTGTGAACTTTTGCACATTCCTGCACAAATGTTTCATTTAAATAACAATCATATAGTACATTCTGTCAATATAAATAATTCTTCATATTTTATTGTCTATTTGAGATTTATTGTATTCTTCTGACACACAGTACGTGCATTCACTTTTTTCTTATATTTTCTACCCACAAGGCTTATTGAAATGCACTAACATACCAAGAAAATATCTTGGATGTGAAAAATTACCTGGCAGTAAACCTGACTGTGACGTGAAGTTAATTATGCTTGACCTTAACTCCCTGTTAGACCTCTTATGAAACCCCAATAATAGAAATCTGTTTCATTTTCTGCTATTGAAACATGCCATCACTTCAAAATGAATATAAACATACAGTATAAGCATTAGAAAATATAAGCAATTACTCGTGTCTCACAGCATGAACATGCCATGTGTGTTTAATGTTTTACAGCCTGAAATTTGAAATAAAAATGAAACTATATAAAACAGCTAAATGAAACATGCCATCAATTAAAAATCAATATGATATTTAAGCACAAAGAAAATCTGAGCAATTAATCTTGTTTTATTGCCTGAGATAATGTTTAATTTCATGCAAATGACTTCTAAAACATGTCATCAGTTCAAAATCTACATCAATTTATAAGCTTAAGTAAAATTCATCAAGTTTTACAGCCTGAAATGATGTTATATTTTCTGCAAAATAACATGCAATTGGTTCAAAATCAATGTAAAGATACAAACTATAAACATATATTAAATGTAATCATATTTTACAGCATGAAATTATGTTTTATTTTCTGATAAATTAGTTCTAACACATGCCAGTAGTTTCAAATTAATATAAATAAATATACATAAGAAAATAAAGGCAATTTTCATGAATTTGGGGGAAGTCCTGCTGTTTTAAGGTGATTAAATCAGTATTAAGTGTGTTTTGGGGGTCCTAAGGAACACAAACACAACACTGAGGTTAAATCATCTGTCTGGACTGCATATGCACATTAACATCTATCCATTTGAACTTTTAAACACCCTGATGATGACCCCATCAGATGTTGGAATAATTAATTGCCCCTCGTCGCTGTGACCTGGAAGTGTGCGCGGCGGAGCGGGCGGTGCCGCACTTCTACATCCGGTGTGCTCGAACCCTTCACGGGCAGCGCAGACGAGACGAGGCGGCGAAGAATGGAGAGAGAGCCAGAGAGCAGCTAGCTAGCCAGCTTTCCCTTTACACCTACACCCCCCCCACCTCTCACAAACACCACCGTCACCCCGACGAGAGCCGCCGAAAAACCCCTCTTCCCCCGGGCCCAGGTGTCCGCACACAGGCCGGGAGCCGAGCCGCAGCCCTGCCCGGCACAGTGAAGGTGAGTCGGCTGTGTTTTTGTTTGTTTGCTGCGAGCTCTGCTGCCTGTTAGCTCCGATCATTGTCGATGCTAACGGGGCTAATTTCCTTGTCCGGCTGTCACCGAGACACCAGGAGGTGTTAAAAACCAGGCAGTGAGCCCGGTTGCTTTGTTATTACGTCCATTAGAAAACCCAATGTGATGTTTAGGAAGGGAAATATGTTTATTTATTGTAAAATTAGAGCAGCAACGGCGGCTAAATAGTGTTTAGCTCGCGTTAGCTGTGCGGCTGCTTGGTGAGGTTTTATTATGGTGGCGAGCTGAGGAGCTAACTTGGATAATGGTTCACATAATCGATGTGAATATCGCCGATTGTGGGCTGCAAAGGCAGGCTTTTCTGTGTCCACGAAGAGCTGCCAGAGCCCCTCGTCTCCTTGTTTTGATTCAACCAGAGAGGCCTGATGATGATCACAAAAGGATCGATCATCTCTCTCTGTGGATGTATAAAGAGATCTGTGAGCTTCAGGTGAGTCCAACAGCACTTTCTCACATTGGGAAGTGTCCTCCCTGCTTATCGCTGCAGCATGAAGAGGATGAAGGGGATGTAAAGACACAACACATCATGCAAAATGAGCCAACTCAACCCAAGGCCCCTCCTCAGCCTGGTTGTACTGGAGCAAACTGCTGCAAGTTTGCAAGGTGCAGATGTGTTGGAGCAAATGTCAGGTACCTGCAAATGTAATGCACATTTGGCCAAATAAGCATCAATACTTTACATTTTGTTTGCTCTTTTAAAATAGGTATCTGTAGTGTATATTGATACTGCACATTTGCTTACCTCTTTTAAAATAGGAATCAGTACTTTACAACACTGCACATTTTCTTTGCTCTTTTTATATAGACACCTCAATCAAAACTTCAAATAGGTGTCCATACATTACACAGATACTGCACAGTTTCTTAGCTCTTTTTAAATAGATATCAATACTTTTCATTTTCTTTGCTCTTTTTAAACAGATACCAATACTTTGCTTATTTCAAAGAGTCAACAATACTGCACATTTTCTTTGTTCAAATGCGAAACATGGTTTATTACAGAATCAATAGAGTGTGGCTCCATCTAGTAAAATAATTGATTAGCCCATTTTCCACTAAATAACACCGTGGCATTCCTCAGGAAGAGCAGCAGTGCAAACCAGCTCTGGAGTTGACATTTTATTATTGAAATATATACGTTACCAGCTGGACGTTTGCCCAAACTGGAGCTGCGTGGATCCATGAATAAATTATTGCTGGCATCCGCTTTAAAAGAAGTCCCACCGACGGAAAAGCTGCTGTAAAGTAGTTTCTAGTGTTGCGTTTATTCAAAAGGTCGTCGTGAAGTGGAAGGCGTCATTAAATATAAGCCTGTACAAAGTGCAAAGGCCTCAATGCAGGAAATCCACAAATAAGTGACACTTGAGCTTCATTCATGTATATTTAGAAAGCTTTTTTTAAATCATTGTAGATTTTACAGGCATTTATTTACTTGACAAAGCTGTAATCATGGCTTGTCTTTTACTATACGTGCAGGTAATTACCACATAATAGAAAACCTGATTACATTTCAAGTAAGCTGTAAGTTGTCTTGAAAAAAGTGAAGGATGCTGCTGCTCATTAAGATATTTTGATCGAACTGTCAGAGAAAAAGAGGTTGTTGTCATGCATGTACACAGTCACACAGTACACACACACAGCCACATCCACATATGTTGCTCTCTATAGATTGATGGAGACAGGGAAACTATGGATAATGTAAATTCCCTCCAGTTACAGTAAATAAGAGCGCTGGCTTTAAGCAGAGAGGCAGCTGTTGGCTGGCACTGCCACAGTAGGAGTCTGCACTATTGGCAGGCCCCCCTCTCAGGCTGATCTTTCCACTGAAGGTTAATCACTCCACTCAGAGCCTTTATGTTTCTGTAAAAATGAAAAGACGTCAACAGATTAGTCATTTTTAATAGATGCTAATCAGCTACAAGCATCTCAGTTTCTAGATATTTTGACAGGCAAATTTGTGGACTGTAATCAAGAATTTTGGAGTCTTAAGTTTGTTTTTAATGCCATCTTGGTGTGTTACTGAAGGAAATATACCAGTGAATAGTGCTGCAATTTTAAAACTAGCCATTAAGCAATTACATCAACTTTCCTGCTTAGTTTTTGACCACCACCATAATCAAACAAACCCTTATTTGCCACTTTTTCAGTCTTTCTGCTGTGGTTTTGTGCCAGCAGTTGGACCGTAAACGGTTGTGTGTGTTTTGATACTTTCTCCACATTTCACCGAGACATCATAACAGCATTGTGAAAACAATACTGTCATAATACCTTGTGTATATATTTCCACAAACGGCACATTCCCTGCTTCATCATTTACAGTCAGCCTGATAGTCTGATGCATTTTCAACTAAAAGAACATTATTGGTGATGTGACGCAGATTTTAGGAAGAAAAATGAGTGTGAATATCATGCATATATTATAAAAATGTAAAATATTTGCATATTTCTTACATTTAATGTTAAATAGGTTCATTAATCAACTTATGTAGTGACGTTAAATGTCTCATACGCTCATACAGACCAAGTCAGAGTCAAGTTAAGTGCTACAATGCAAATGAGCACTATATCAAACATTAGGCTATCGTAAATCTATACAATCATCAAACAGGCAGCCACTTTTACTGCTATATCTACTCCAGTCCAGCATAAAACCAACTGAAGTTTCCACTTTGAAACTCTGCTGTGACATTTAAAATACAGAGCATGGACGCAGTAACAACACCTCAGCAGTTCTTCAACGTGCTCATCAAATTCTGCTTGTTCTTCTTCTTGTGCTTGTATTTAAGACATTTTAATTTAAGAAATATTTGACTCCTGTTCGTCATGTAGCTCTGACATTATCACTTCATTTGATCAATACATACACACTGCATACACCAGTGTTTTACTGTGATAACCACAGCAGAAAGGAACGTTTTTTTTTTAATGTATGTACACATTTTGTCAAACTGGACAAGTTGAGTTAAATTCACAGAATACATTTTAAGCAGGCCTGTCAGAACCAATACATAGGAGTAATCTGCAATTGTAATCCACACACTTTTAGTCAAATTCAGCTTGTTGTCCATTCTGTGTGTTGATAAAAACGTGACTTGGACTGAGTCACACAACTTTAGCTCGTGCACAGGACAACAGTTTGGACAACAGCAAGTTCGACCACAGGATTTATTTAATGTTTATTGTGAATATTTGCATCTCCAAATGTCTCCGGTGAATGGTAGTTTCATGATGGGTGTGTCTGAAACAAGTCACACAGTGGCTGAATTAATCAGTCTTTGTACAGCAATGTGATCCCAAAATAAACAGATTCTGCTGTGATCTAATTGCAATAAAAGGATCACAACGATGCCGAAATAACTACAAAATGATCCTGACTTGTAAAAACCCCGAATTCATGCTTTGTCACGTCTGTCCACAAGACGGCAAGCTAAGAAGTTTTAAAATGCTTGTTTTCTGAATCAAGATAGGATTGCTCAGGACTCACCAGAATGGTAGTGGCTAGTTAGCTAATGGGATCTGAATTTATGAAATCCTTTAACATCTTCTGCTTCTTAGAAACACGATAACTTTCATAGGGTGCCAAAAGGTGTGTATCCTCAAACATTTATCAGGAGACATGGCACCTCCATGGGAATAAAGCCGGGGGATTCCCCACGTTACATCAAAAGTGAAGAACCATTCGTCAAAACTGAAACATTAGTGAAGACCACAGAATGATTTCTATATTTCACAGTAACAGAAAAGAGGAGTGGTTGAACGTCAGTATAATAAATTACAATTTTATGCAACTGCTTCATAATGTTGGTTTAGTAAATGCTTTATATACACACAACTACAATGACGCCTACTAAAATAATGCAATCCTCCACCACCACCTAAAAATACTGTAGAGTTAGATCAACACCTCGAACACAGTTTCAGCTGAAAACGAACATTTACATACTTATTGTGGGGATATTTTACTGGTTTGCATCACATTTAGCAGCTATAGATGTTAGTTTCCTCCGACCCTGTAAGCTAAATGAAACAAGCTTTTGTTGTGAGTCTCTAAAATGCAAGAAAGAAACTGAATGGCAAGACCTTCCTTATGACTCAGTTTAGTTAAGCTTTTGTCAATAGATTAAGATATATTTGACAATGAGCACCTTGCAACATCAGAGGAAACGATACACAAGTAGATAAATAGCAGCTGGGGGCTCATTACAGCATACAGTGTGAGACACCTTTATAATTAAAGGTTGCGGATGCTTCCCTACCCTTCATGAAGTGTAGTTTTGCTGCCTTTTATATAGCATGAATTAAGTTCTTGTCCCACTTTAATGTTTATTTTTCCATCCTGATCCTCAGGTCAGGCATGTCTGAACATGTTCAAAATACAACGTGGCTGCAGTGACATTATGTTGCTGCTGAGACGAATGACAAACCCAGAAAACGGGCAAAGAAACTGTATGTGAAGCTGTGTCCAAAAAAAGAAAACATGTTGGCATTTCAGTGTACAGCGTGTCCAAAGTCAGACATCATTCTCTCTCATACATAGCAGCACGTTACAGAAAACATCAGTAAACAGTTAATATTTTTTTTAGCTTGTAAAAACTTAAAGCAGAAGAACTTCATACTGGCTTGGTGTGTTCGTTTCTCAAAACAAAACAAGAGAAGCTTTTTATGGATTGCAGATCTAAGCAGATTTTATTATTGTGCAATTTAACACTGTCTCAAAACAAAAACTGCTACTAATGATCATTTTCATTGTTGATTAATCTGTCCATCATTTTCCTCATTAATCAATTTGTTCCATAAATTTTCAGAAAGTGGTGCAAAATGTGGATTACTTTTTCCCAAAGCTTAAGCTGATGCCCTCAAATGTCAAAAGATATTTAGTGTACTGTCACAGAAGACTAAAAAAAACAGGAAATATTCAAATCAGAGAATTTGGACACTTTTTCTTTAAAAAATGACTCAAAATTATTAATAGCTTATCAAAATAGTTGGTGATTAATTTGATAGTTGACGACTAATAAGTTAATTGATATGTTTGAATTGTTGCTGTCGGTTACAGTGAAAAATCACATGAGCAGAATTCACTAAAAGTGTGATGACCTGGTGTCAATCGTGCCTTTCTTCCTTGTATAAATGCTTCAGCTCAAATACAGTTCCACATGACAATCTAATTCAATCTTCAGTGTATCTTTTGATATTAAAGTAGGATCTTGAATAGAAGTTAAGAGCTTCATCTGTATCACAAGCTCAGGTATAATTGTGGTTTAACAGCGGTGTGTGTGCAGCTGTAGTCTGGGTGACCAGCAGCGACCAGGAAATAATCAGTGGTAGTAGCCTGGTGTGAACACAGGGCTGTCTGTGTGTTTATTATCCTGCGTCGACCGTCGTCAACCTGGAGAAACACCGAGCTGAGCTAATCTAAACACCGGCGCACGCTGGATCAGAGCGGCCCACAAATGATTACTTGCACAATGGAAACAGTTACAGCTTGCCATTGGTCTTCTCCGCAAACCTGTTTTATAGCTGTGTTGTTCTGTTCCTGGTTTTATGTAATAGCAACAGCGCACAGTTGCCCTTGAGAGCAAACTCGCTGTCTTTGATGCTGAGATGTGTGCAGGCAATACTGAGCATGAGTCATCCGGAAGCCCACACACAAATACTTCTCAGCAGCAGCCTTTTCCATGCTCAGGAATTACAGCATTGTCATGAAAACATTAGTAGCTTTTGTTTTTTTTTGTGTGTGTGCATTTGTTTTTTTTTTATTGAAGGCATACGAAGTTGTTGTTTTTTTTAAATATAATTTTTTGAGGTGAGTTGTTAGCCGAACTGGTAATCCACCTAATTTAAAGCCGAGGTTTTGTTCGAGCCTGAGCACACTAACATGCTTAAGATGAGCAACAGAATAGGAAGTCCCCGAAGAGGCCTGCACTTGATAAACATCATATGTCCCACTGATCGCTGAATCATACGCCAAACTGCCTTCATGTTTTATAATCACCTAATTTAACATGCACATAATTCCTGCCTGTGGTCGAAGGCGGTGGACAGAACCAGAGATTATTTTGCCGGACTCTTGACAAAATCAGTGTCCATCTAGTTAAGCTATGGCGTCCTTGCGAGCAGAGACAGCTTTATGTAATTGTTTACATAATATTCCCCGCTGACATTGTCTGCCGGGCCGGAGCTGTGGGTGGTGGAGTGTCTTGGATGCCTTCATGATCACAAACTTCAGGTTTGTGTTGATGCTCAGGCTGGGTTGCTGTGTTGTCTGTGACCACTGTGATCTGATGACTATCTCTTTAGCCCTGCTGCGCTCATACAGTAAGCCTGTCCTCATTTCGCATTGTGTACTTGTAAACAGTGATTTGAAGCGTTTATATGACTCATAAGCTCCAAAATGAGTTCAGCTTGCTGCCTTATGGTAAAATTAAATTTAGAAAATATTTAACTCATAAAATGTGATTGGGGAAAAAAGGAATATAGTTATTACTGATGACTACTTGTGTGGTCCTTTTTGTTAATTTAACATTGGAAACCTTTTTTATAAGAGTCAAATTGAGCCTTTTCTCAATTCTTAAAGTGCCGCCTCACTATGCTTCATGCCCATGCCTTGTATTTTTACGTTATTGAGTATTTTCATCCCAATTCTAATTTCTACTTTATTTTACTTTATTGTTGCATCTGTTCACTTCTTTGGACAGCGAAGCATGTTTTTAAAGGAATTAAAGTGGTTAAAATGTCCGCAATTTGGAGCAACTTTAACTTGACATTTACAATGTCTAATACCAGTGTTTTCATGAGGCTGCAGTCATTTTGACCTTCATTTATTTTTTATTGGCAATTTTTTATTGGGCAATGACAGTGAGGAGGCTGAAAGGAAATGGGGGGAGTCATAGAGGTGTATGACCTGCAACCACGATCGCCAGTCAGAACTGAATCTGCGACAGTTAGGGCCACGTGATGTGGTGTCATCATTGACAAATCTGTTTGATTGCATTGTTTGTTTACGTGACACGACAGAGGTGCATATTTAACGGTTTCATTTTGAGCGGAGAGCGTGTGCTTAAATGAGTCAGCCAAACATTCACTTGTTGTCAGGACACGGAATAATATAAGATCCTTTCACATGGAATTTCAATTTGAACGTAATCATTTTGTAAGAGCTACCAAGATATTTGTACACTTTCAGCATTTTGTTCAAAAAGGCAGCTCACTGAAAAAGATCAGCCTACATCTTGTAGTTGTCTTCTTACAGCCAGTTTTTATCAGATTAACATGGACAACTCCTTAGAACCACACCACATGTTCAATTTGCTGCTCTCTGTCAAAAACTTAATGTCTTTTCTCTTTGTTTGTGTGTTGCTGTGTTTCTTCCAGGTCTTTCACCTTCTCCTTCCTGTGACAAATGTTGAGGCCAGAGGTCAGCCTGTTTAACAGCTGTTAATTTAGAGGTAACGGGGTGAGGAGCAGGACGCTTGGTCAGCTGGACCAGGTTGTGTCTCATGAGCGTGACTGTGCCATCCAGGCACTGCCAGTGACCCGAGCTGTGGCTGTGGTGGGCCCGGCCCAAGAGGCCTTTTTGTACATCACTCCAGGCTCCCGCTGACTCGTGCTGCTCTCACCATGGATCAACAGAGAGACAAATATGGCGAGCGGCCCGCAAGGGCCACTAAAGTTTCCCAGGGAAGTCGCAGCGGACACTCGTCCCGACCATCTGGCTCCTCCAGCTCCTCCGGGGTTCTCATGGTGGGGCCAAATTTTCGTGTGGGCAAGAAGATCGGCTGTGGAAACTTTGGCGAATTGAAGCTTGGTAAGTTGAGTTTAAGTCGTGTTAAATGTTGTGTTAAATAGTTCAAGATACACTGAAAAGAGGATTTGGAAGTTTTTGCAGCAGTTTTAGCTGTGATAGAGAGGGTTTGATTCAACTTTATGGTCATTTTAGAGTCTGTAGTTTGCAGCAATGTTAAATTGTATTTCATTATACTGAGAACTGTTTCCAATATTTTGTCTGTCCAGCTTAAATGAATCTGGTTAGACTAAATAAATGAAAACATCTCTCAGTGTAACACAATGCAATTCAACAGTTTGTAAATTATATCCTCTCAAAAATATTTAATTAAAAACTGAACATTATAATGTTGGTAAAATTACTTAGCAGGGCTGTTATTAGACACCATTATCTTTGGTGTGCGTGACAACTAGGAAACACTGGATCATGTTCTTTCATAGTCCTTTTTATATGGACTTTGCAAAGTCCATATAAAAGGAAATTTAGACAGATCATTATTCTCAGTTGAAGTTGTTGTGAAGTGTTAAGTGGTATACTTGGGTGTACTTAAAGCCAGCTGATGTATGCTTTTGTCTTTTCTGTCTTATTACAGGTAAAAATCTCTACACCAACGAGTATGTAGCTATTAAACTGGTAAGTGTGCACATTGTTCCTCTACTTGAGCCTTCATCTGGGCAGATATAAGAATCCTTTGCAGAATTATAGATAAAATTGTTCCAATACATAAAGTCATTTTAAATCAGGGCATTAATATTCATATAGAACTGGAGTATTTATAAAATTCATAAACTATCACTATATAAGAAGATATTCAGACAGGCAAGCTGTTGTATATGGCAACTAAATTTTTTTTAATCTAAGATTTTTTTTAGTGTTATTAAGTACAGATTCCATTTTTTTAATGTAATTTGCAGTTGATTTCCAGAAATCCAGTTGTACTGGACTGATCTAGTCTAGGAGGGAAATGTGAATGAGGTGTAGATGCTTGACTAGGTGTGTCTTTCCAGTTGCTGCTGAACTGGAAATCGTGACTCCTGACTCATGCTTTTATTGCTGTTCACTGGGGAGTAGTAAATACAGTGGCTACATTATCTTGCTAGGACGTTCACCAAGCCCAGTAGTTTTCAGCTGCTCACTCGACTGTGTGGTGTGCTCACTCTGATGAAGTGCTGTAATACAATTGAGAAATGAGTCACTAAAATTTGTGTTGAGTTTTAAAACATCAGTGAGCCAGGAGGACTTTTTGTTTTTAATTTGAGGGCACTATTGGGCACTCTTAAAATGTGCGTTTTTAGTTCAGACTGGGTCTCAAACATTTTATCAGAAAATGGATTTCCAGGTGACATTAGATTTACCCTTTTTTTAACTGAATTATTATCATTAAACTGTTTGTGGTTTGGGATTGGGGTGTTTTGATGGAGTGAAACTTAAGGGAAAAGACTTTAGTTTGAGTAGTCGAGACTAAACCTGCAAAGTGGAGGCAGGTGGTACCTTTTTAGGGTGGGGGCTCAAATGATTGAGGAGTTGGCTGCCTCCTCTGACTTTTTATAGAAGAACAAGCTGCTGGAGGTGTTTGTGACACCCAGATACACATAGTGCCAGTCAGTTTGGTCCTACTAATGTTGCATGATGGGAGGGGTTTCCTGGTTCATCCCAAATCATATTTCACTGGATTGCATGTTTGAATGTGCCCTAAAGTGCAAAATGAGTCATCAGCAAGTTAATGCTCAAGAAGGACGTGTTAATTCTGATAGAAAATTAATTTATTGTTTTTCTTTACTACTTTAATGTTAGTAAAATTCACTTTCAGATTTGTTTGTTCCTGTTTGTGGGTTTATATTCGTTAACTGATGACTGGTTTGGTTGTGTCCACTGTGCAGGAACCAGTGAAGTCGAGGGCACCGCAGTTGCATTTAGAGTACCGGTTCTACAAAACACTGGGAACTACAGGTAAGATCACAGATTCTTTTGCCACTCCTCGTGATGTTTTTGTGTCACGGCATGACAGTGATACGATAGTTTTTGGAAGATCAACTCATAAGATTGCATCATTTCCACAACAAGTGATTACTCCGCTCGGGTTACGCATTGATATTAAGCTCTGTCAGCAACTTATTTTAATCTCCAACACAGTGGAATGCCTGTAGAGACTGTTGAACAGTGACCTTGCTGGGCAGTGACCTTAACCAGAGGTGAAATTCAAAATAAAAAATACAGATTGCAGAGGCTGCTGATCTGTGCTTCTGATCCACTGACAAGACTTCCTTGTTGTTATCTAGGCAGAGCATGCAGGAGGTGCTGCACACTCTATTTGAGGCTGTAACTTCTGTTCAGTGCTGTATGTCTGCAGTGTTTGTGGTGTCCTGTCGCACTTGTCCAGTGTTCTCATTAGAGCTGATAATAACTTAAACATCTTCTGCATTATTCAGCGTGTCACACAGGCTCAGTACAGGTCTGCGTGGCTCTAGTCTGGATGTGTTTTACATACTATTTACATAATAAATAACTAAATGACAAATTGAGTTGACATGGTGACCTCATTAGCAAACATTTGCTAATTCGCTTATTTGATTAGCTTTCTGTTGTCTCACTGAAACGTCTGGGAATGCTGGATCAAAGTTACTGTCACAGCATGAGGTTAGATAATATGTACAAAGGTTAACGTTAATCCACATCTCCAGATGGCCGTTAATTATTTTATATATTTATTATGCGTGCCATAAAATGTTGCAGATATCGATCGACTTGAATGATCATGTCAGCCAATAATATTAGGGTGTATGTAGTATTCCTTTATTAGTTTGGGTATGCAGCTCGAAGTAGCTGCAATGAGGAATGTAGTTTCTCCTGACGCTTGTGTGGCATTTTATCCATCACATGTTTATTTTTATCAAATGCCACAGTTTGTCTGTTTCATGGTGTTTAGGAGTGATCTCAGACACTGACACAACTGTATTTGTCTGTCTGTGTGCCCCTTTCCACTTTATTATTGTGTCCTCAGGATGGGAGACAGTGTAATAATAGTTGCTTCTCGACTTCTCTTCCCTTAACTCTGCTCCTCAGAGAATTTCTCATCTTGTCATAAAAGATTAGTCAAGGTCTGCTGACGCATCCCTTTTACAGCAACCACTGACAAGAGTCATGTGAGGATTAAATTACTACAACAGAGAAATAAATTAGGAGTAAACTTTTTTAGTCTTGGTACTAGAGGAAATGGGTGGGAACACTGGAAACAATGGAACAATAGAAAAATCTTTTTTAGTAGCTGTTCTTCACTCTTCTGGTAAAATGGCTAAAATAATAATATATATATTGGGCTGTAGTCACATGATTACACCTCCAGGAAAGTGGAGATAGTGATCTTTAAGAGAGAGGTTTGATCATGCTGCATGTGCATTTATGAATTAAGGTTTTTCTCCCAAAAGTCACAGTGTTACAGTTTAGGGATGGCCTCAGTAACAGCTTGGCACGTAAAATAAAAGCCACGTTTTTGCATTACACGGCCCTTGAAGTGCTTTTTGGAGCTCCACGCGCATATACGATAACCAGACTGGGAACATAATGGCTATTGTTTTGCAAAGGCAAGGGCTGGAAAAGGCCAACTGTGCGGAAACTCATTAAATATTTAGAGAGCGGGTCTGCCTCTCTTAGTATTAACCTGCCTCTGTCCTCTCCTCCAGATGGGATAACGTGACCTCATTTCTTCTTGGCTGTGTGCTGTGCCACATTCCTCTCAGCCAATGTGGTCGTCACGGCGTCTGTGCGACAGGGGCTTTATGAATTAATGTGCTTTGGCTCAGATGCTCAATCAGGTGTTGTATCTGGTGCATAACCGACTGTCACTGGATATTAATGAGGATGATTCAATTTAAGGAATTAAGCATCTCCTTCCTCCTCCTGCATGAGAATATTTGTCTGTGCAGTCAATAACCATTTCAGTGCTGCTTCGGCTTTACGAGACGGCAGACTGAGGCATTATTGTGCTGAGGATAAGACGGTTTTGAAGATCAAGAGGGTTTGTTCAAGGGTGGGTGGACACTAGTGAGCTGTTGAAGGTATTGGCAGTCAGACCTCATCATGAAACACTACACCAGCTCTGTGGCCGTTGCAGTCCCGAGGAGTAAACATTTCCCACAGTGACACAGCTTGCTAGATTTTACAAACATGTAAAGGAAAGGCCGGAGGGCTTACCCTGGACGTCTGTTCCCACTAATGTGAAAACACAGATCTTTGTTTAGAGCAGAGCTTCTCCCGATGCTCTGCATTGCCTCAAGCGAGAAAATGAGGCATGTTGAGAAACTATTTGCTATGATTATTGCACGTGTGAAAACAGCAACATTTTATTAAAAACTTCCTTGAAGTAGAAAATGATCTAATCGCTCTACAGTAGTCACAGATTTGACAGCAGTGTTTCAAGTGATACATAACAGCATCATTGCCTTCTGTCATTTTGCTGCAGTGGCGTCAGCATGACTAAACAGTCACGCACATTTCCTTGTGAAACATGATCAGGTTTTCCCTCATGCTGTTTACAAAGAGCAACCTTTATGGTAATACATTACATAAAGTTGAGGTCATGCTGTTAATCAACTGACCTCTGAAGCACGCACCTTTTTACTTTAAAATATAGTGATTCACCTGCGACACATAACCAGTATTTCATGGGCAAGAAGAAAATAATAATTTAATTAATCTGCAAGTCTTTATTACTTAAAAATCCTGTTGAACATGCTTAAAAGTAAAAGGCAAAACAGAATTTTTCAGTAGCTGACTGTTTGATGTTTGTTTCTACACCAGTTGCAACTTCGAGTTGCAATAGACAAGTGCTGATTTATTTTGACTTTTAATTTTCAAGTGGAAGAACCCTTAGAGCTATCTGTGTTTTGCAGTGCAGACTTATTTCATTAACTTTAATTGAATAATCCATCCTTTGCCAGCATTTTAAAAGCATTCATAGTTAATTCCATCTCCAAATTTTGTAACAATAAAACTAAATATGCTGTTTCTGCAGCTCTGTAACTGTAAATGAACGTAACAAAATGGTGCAGTTGTCAAAGAAATGATCCAACAAACGAGCAGACTGACAATTGACTGAAGCAAGCCAGCAAATACGAATTCGATCTTAGCAGCCAATCACAGGCTGGAGCGACCGTGTAATCAGAAGTGGATCAGCACAAGTCGATGCGAGGAGCTGGCTCTTTTCCACAAAATATTCTGTAGAGCCACTGCAGAACAAACAGGCCATCTCTCCTTATACTACGTCTGCACTTCCATCCCGCAATGTCTGTAGTGAAACACACCTGTCATACATTCACAGTGCGGTACGGTGGGGTACACCCCGGACAGGTGACCAGTCTATCACAGTGCTGACATATTCAACGTATAGAAATAGCAAGAAAAACACATTCACTCTCACACCTACAGTCAATTTAGAGTCACGAATTCACCTAACCTGCATTTCTTTGGACTGTAGGAGGAAACCCACACAGGCATCAGGAGAACATGCAAACTCCACACAGAAAGGCACCACACAGAGATCCCAGCCTAATTATTTCTGTAATGGTGTAATGTTTTCTTTCATTATTCAAAAATAGGCTCTCCGTGTTGCAGACGAGCATAAAGAAATCACTGTTTCAAACCTTTCCGTAGCCAAATTTTTTTTTTGTTAAATGCAGCCCTTGTGTCGCTCTGGCTCATTATAATCCACAGTTACAACATTAAATATTGGCACAAAAAAGAAATCAGATATGTAGATTAAAAATAGACTTTCTCCAACTCTCTTTGTCACAGCGATGGATAAATGATTAATAACAGAACCACTACTACCAGATGGTCAAAATAAAACATCCCAGTGCAGGACTGGTCTCATCAGAGTCCAGAAAAAGATCTGCTCTTTGACAGCAGGTTGAAAAATTGCACACACGCACGCACACACACACACACACACAGAAAGTTGTTGTGCGGGGAGATTTGGGCGAGTGCCTTTCAGCCGGGCTTAGAACCGGTCATATTCATTCATCACACATTCATCACATTCATCTCACTCCCTTTTTGTTGCAAAGGGCTGCAGCCGGCACCTCTATTAGATTATAGTAATGCACAGGAAAATGTATTCTTTTATCCTTTTACACAGGCCTGGCTGCTCTATTCAATGTCTGACAGAACTGATACATTTGTGAAAGTCTGCAAAAACCTCTTTGTACTTATGATTTCTATACTGATGCTTTATCTGGTTTTTATCACAGACCTGCTGCTCTGAGCGATGATATCAGAATAAATGATATATCTTGGTCCTGTATTTGTATTTGGCTGCAGATAACAACTGCAAGATATTGGATTAGTGAGGCTAACTCTGCATTCAGGTATTGTTATGTCTGTGGGGACGGGAGTGACGGTCAGCAAAGTTTGAGCAGGATTTGAGCAGACATGGTTTCCACCATGAACCAAATACTGAAATTCAAGATTAACAATCAGATGCTTTTTAAGAGCATTTTACCTGCAAACTATTGCTCTAACAGACTTGAAGAAAGCTTTTTTTCTTTACCCAGTGCTCCTCCACTCATTCAGTCACTCATGCATGCCGTCGTCAGTGTCGATGTTTTGCTAAAAGTGCTGTCTCACTTTTTTGCAACACTGTCGAAACGTCCTCAAGACCAAGTCCGAGCTACACCCAGGCGTTGCTCTCATTATTCCTTTAAGAAAATTGGATGTGAGAAGTCAAAAGTAGTACCTAGGAAATTGGTAGCTTCCATCAAAGTCTGAGTCTTCCTGTACAATTAGAGATATACTTTGCAGTACAGGACGCACAGATTCAATCTCTCATGAGGACTGTTTTGCTGTAGATAATGACGGTTCTGCGATCCCTGGCTTTCCTTTTGCTAGTAAAAAGCTGGACCGACGTTGTTTTCAATTGAACAACCGTTTATCCACTTATTTACAGCACATCTCCAATCTGACACATTTTTAGGCCTCCCACAGGCACCCGGGGTTTCAAGGCACTCATTCCTATGGTACAATTAGCAACCCACAGAACTGCATAATGGTGTCCAGAAACACAGGATGGAGCACAGCGTGACTCCTACATGCCCATATGCTAGCTGACAGCATTTACGCCACCTTTCATGCTGCAGTCTATTTCCCATTACCCAGCTGGCAAGTCAAATATTTTCAGCAGCAGATTCAATAGGAATATGTTAACGCAAAACATCAGGATTCGTATGAGTGTTTAGCTTTCTGATCATCAGTGTCTGCTGAAGTTACTTGAGCAGAATAATAAGTTTAGGATGGCAATTTTCTGCCTTCACTAAACTTTATTGTGCCATTTGAATTTCTTAGAGTTGCCTCCTTTGTCATGACTGTGTGTCTGAGTGAGTGCATGCGTGTAGAGGGGAAAAAAATCTTTTTCAAGCTTGTACATTGATAGATATAGAAAATATGTTAAGATTAGAACCAAAATCTAGTCTGAGGAGGGTACTAAAAAGACTTATTTATCCTTAAAGCTGCTGTGATCGATATTTTTATTTTAGTGATGCATCAAATGACAATGTGTGGTGTGAAAAGTGTTGCTCCTATTGATGAAGCCACAGAATATTATCTGTCAAGTCTGCAGTACATTTTAACTTCAGTTTATTGTTTTGGTTTTGCTCAACTGTCACCACTTTCATCGATTTAGTTTCCAGCGCAGCAGGCAACTGTTACCTCTACTTGCTCAGGATGAAAAGATAGACAGAAGTGAGACGTAAATAAGAAGTAGCTGGTGAACGTAGTGGAGCATTTAGCAACTGAGGAGCCAGATATTTTCCTCAGGGGTTGGTGGAGATCAAACCAAAGTAAGAGAAAAAGTAAACATTTGACTTACACTCAGAATTGATGCTAATGTTGCTCACTGTCAGCTGGATATGTAAGAAACTATTTGCTAACGTGTTCACCATATCAACTTTATAAGGTGATAGTTTGTCAATGTTTTAACGCTTTGTGCGCTGCCACCAAGTGGCCAAAAAAAGACAATTAATCCAGATTTTACAGCGAAGTCATGACTTGAGAAGTGAGGAACAGTGGTACTATACGTTCATATCTAAATAAGAATAAACTCAACATGCATATATGCACCGACATAATATCGTTCCTATTCATAAATAATGTCCAAATTGGCAGATACTCAGTGTTAAAGGACTTTCTTTTGGATTGAGGACATGGAAAGCAATCAAGACGTCTAGTTTTTTTGGGGGGGGGGTTCTTGTATGCAATTATAATATTTCCAAGGACTGAACGCAGCTTAAGCAGTCTGATAAAGCAAGGTCTTTGTGATTGAAGCGGCAGCATTTCTTTGAAGTTTCTTGAGGGGACCTTTTTTTAATAGGACTCAGACGAGCAGTAAGCTTGGGCAAACTTTGAACCATGCTTCCCTGAAGGCAATTAGCAGTTTGACCTGATTTCCTGTTCTTTGAAACTAAAGTTCAGGATGTGGTCAGGAAGACAGACAACAAAGAACAGAGATATCACCAATTATAAATAATTATAAATGAATGGGCGTCGTAAGTAAGCTCGCACACTTTTCAAGAAGTTTTAATAGCACGAGGAGCTTTGATTCCCAGATCGCCAGCGTCGTAAACAACCCGCCACGAGGAGTACAAGGGTCGGAGCTCCAGCCCTGCAATTATTACTGTTGCATTAGACTGACCGCACAATAGTAGACTGCACTGTGACAAGAAGTAAAATAAGAGCCAAGGTGACAGATGGAAGGGATTTTGGAGCAATTAGAGTGAGTAGAGCAGAGAGGATATGATTCAGTTGGGAGGATGTGATATGAGACAGTGAAAAGATTAGTTTTCCAGCCCACAGTAGAGGAGTGACACAGTTTTATCTGCAGGCACTGAGCTGTATTTTACTTTAGGGTTAATGTTTACCTAGCAGCTTTCTCTGCTCTCTGTCCTCGGTAACCTTGTGGCGCTCCTCCTCCTGTCTGTCCGGTTGGAGGCCTCTTATAGTTCACCGGCTACGACCCAACTCAGAAATATCATTAGTCATGGGAGGCAGGAATAATAAACACTTTTGCCTCACTTACAAACTCTCACAAAATTCCCACAACACACTGAAGGCATACTCTGCTTTGTATTATCTACTAACCTATATTTGCTTTTCTTCCAAAAGTTTATTTACTATCTTTACTATTAACAATGATCTTTCGTATCTTTGATGCACCTGAAAACGCATAATTAAACAATAAAGACTCTGCATTGCTTAGACAGACGTCCTGATTTTTGTCTCTTGTTAATCTTCACGTCTTTCTTCTTGTGTTTCAGCTGAAGGCGTGCCTCAGGTGTTTTACTTTGGGCCCTGTGGGAAGTACAATGCCATGGTTCTGGAGCTGCTGGGCCCGAGTCTAGAGGACCTCTTTGACCTTTGTGACAGGACCTTTTCACTGAAGACTGTCTTAATGATAGCAATTCAGCTGGTGAGCATTATACGACCCTTTATGTTGTTTTAAAATAGCTTCTACTCGCCTCTTTTGACTGATGAAACCTTAGTATTTTCAGTTTGAATGGGGAAAAACAAACAACCAAGTGGATGATCTTATTTTTTAAGTAATATAAAAGCTGTAGAAAAAGCAAGGTCAAGAATGAACTTTAACACCAAAGATGGAGGACGAGTTGTGTCTCCTTTAAACAGCAAATATCAGGAGAAGCATATTAAGGTAGCAAAGTAGAACCACTCAAATATGATAAAATATAAAATGGAATAATAAAAACATTGGTGTCTCAAATAATGGCCTGTGATGTGAACTAAAACAGCAAGCAGATTATTAGATTATTAGAGATTTCACAGTAGTTTTGCACATCCCCGAAAACCTAGTGTACAGCTACTTGTATTGAATAAACTGCTTATGTAGTGCATTCAGACCAACAGCTTACTCATGACGTTATTCACACGAAGTCCTGCATGCAGACCGTGCGCTTGTAAAGCAGATGGGAAGACCGGGTACCATAGTCTCCTATTACAATCTGCAAATTGTCAAATAAGACATGCATACTGACACATCTCTAGAGCCAGGTAGGCTGGAAGCTGTCAAAAAAGAGCAAAGCCATCACTGAATCTCATTAAGTTTGAGCAGCTCAGAGGGGGGGTGGGGTTGACCCAGTCTTTTCGGTGTCTCAGACATCTCAAAATTTCTTACATTTCATTTTGTCAGCACAAAATCTGCAGCGCTCTTGTAATGCAGATAGCCCCCTGCAAATTTATAAGGTAACCTACAAAACAGAGCAACATAAGCATTGGTGTTGCAGAACAGAGAGCCACTAAAGCACCTCAGCATCTCAGCCAAGCTCTCCTCTGTATTGATCACGTAGAGCTTCCTCTTTATTTTTTGGCACAAGTGACTGAGTCCACAATCAGTGCTCTTAGCTTCTACACCTACACGCGGTCCTTTTTTGGTGTGTTTGACCCAAGAGCGTATCAGGGTTTCAGGATCCCCCAACATCAAACAGAAGTAAAGGATCTCATCACTCACACCAGTTTGTATTTTCCCATTCCCGTTTGAGCCGTCACTGTTATCGATGACAGATCTCTTCTTGTAAGGTGTAATCGCCATGAACATTTGGTTAAAATGTCTGATCTATAAACACATTGTGGTCCTGATCCTAATCGCTGGTGCTTTTGTAGTACAAAGTCCCAGCTGGATGATTTTTGCATCCCTGCTGGTGTAGAGCCAGAATTTCAAACCACTAACTGAGGCTTTTGTTGCACGATACTAATGGGCCACTGCGGTAGCTGTGAATCATAGTGCTGAGACAATTAGTGAATTAATCATTGTTCAATCAGCATAAATGAATTGATGCGTAGTTTATAAATGATTCATCATTTATTAGGTATGCAGTTAGACCTAACCCAAAATACTGAGGCATTATATAGACTAAAAGGTTCATGGAGTGATTTGTAAAATGACCCAAATTAATTGTATACATCAATAATGGAAATAATCATTAGTCGCAGCCGTAGTGTTTATAATAAAAGGGGATTTTACAGTATAATTGATCCTGTTTTGGGTTTTGTGATCCTTGTTTATAAGTCTCTCTTTAAAGTCTTTAAAAGCGTACTCCAGCATTTAAGTACTGCATCGCCATAAAGTTGGAGGACTTACAAGAATCGGATCAAAATTTATGTTGCAGAAGTCAAAGCTCTGACTTTTAGTCTCTAGTATGGGACAAATACTGGGTCCTACATTTCGTATAATACAACTAGATATAGTATACCACAATATGCCCATGTCTTTTGAATGCTTCTCCAATATTTTTTCACAGGCTACAAAGAATTAACCATCACTAGTAAACTGTCTTCGTTTGTAAAATCAGTGGAGTGCCCCTTTACTGTGTAACAATGCTGAGACCATTTACTCAGGAAATATTGTATTTCAATGCTGTTGAGAAGACAAAGACAAAATACATATAGCACCAGTCAACTCTGGTTACTCTTTGCTGACTTGGTGGCCTGGTTTGGGATTATGTCTTATTTTTGTTTCTGTTTGTTTTTACTGACTCCCCTGTTTTCTTTATCATCAGATTTCTCGAATGGAGTATGTACACTCTAAAAACCTCATCTATAGAGATGTAAAACCTGAAAACTTTCTCATTGGACGGCAAGGGAACAAAAAGGAACACATTATCCACATCATTGACTTTGGCCTGGCCAAAGAGTACATCGACCCCGAGACCAAAAAACACATTCCATACCGGGAGCATAAGAGCTTGACCGGCACCGCCCGATATATGTCCATTAATACACATTTAGGCAAAGGTAAGGTTAATTTCATAGCTTTGTTCTAAATTGTTTATTCTGTAATGTGGTTTGGTACTTTGTGAGTTAAATGTTATCAAATCTATTAAAACAGAGCAAAGCCGGCGAGATGACCTGGAGGCCTTAGGCCACATGTTCATGTATTTCCTTCGTGGGAGTCTCCCGTGGCAAGGACTAAAGGTAAGCCAAGTCGATGGATGTGTTTCATAATCAGTTTTATTTATGTAGAATAATACTATGTATATATCGCCAATATTTGGGGAAAAAAAGACGATGATGATGACATGACAGTCTGCAATCTCGGAATCATTAAAATATTATCAAATGAGTAATCACTTTTATTTGCAGTCCTGTTGTATTGTGAATCACTTGTAATTAAGGGGACTGTGCATTCAGGATTAAAGATTTTCTTTTACAACATGTTAAGAATTTGTTTTTATGTAATTCTGAATAACGCTGATTAGACATCAGAGTTGGTTCATATTTCTTTATGTTTGAATTCTCCTGCAGGCCGACACGCTGAAAGAGCGATACCAGAAGATTGGAGACACAAAACGAAACACTCCCATCGAGGTCCTCTGTGAGAACTTCCCAGGTACACTGATGATGGCTGTAATGTACTTAAGGATCTATTTTCAAAGAATATATTTTGAAATTGCATCCGACTATATTAGTATTATACTAGAATTATATAAACTTTTTTTTTCTTTTTCTTTAATGCAGAGGAGATGGCCACCTACCTGCGATATGTGAGACGGTTGGACTTCTTCGAAAAGCCCGACTATGAATATCTGAGGACTCTGTTCACCGAACTGTTTGAGAGAAAAGGATACACCTTCGACTACACTTACGACTGGGTTGGCAGGCAGATTGTAAGTAATGAGTTTAAACTGTTAACAGACACATTTTAAGTCAGTCAACAGTTTTTAGCAAGCTGCTTGACTGATTATTCTTCCCCTCAGCCCACACCGGTGGGGTCTGTTCATATAGACTCCGGAGCGTCTGCTGTCACGAGAGAGAGCCATCCTCACAGAGACCGGCCCTCGCAGCACCCACCCATCAGAAATCAGGTACGCCAGGCTTTGTGTGTGTGTTTTTTGTCAGGCTTTTGATCCAGTGAAAGCAGGAGAAACCATGCATTACTTTCTGAAATGTGTGTATGTCGTCTGCCTATATGAGGACCAAACCCCACGTGCTTGCAGTGACGTCCACAGAGTGTTAGCCTTTCGGTGACCTTTGACCTGCAAGTGAGGGGAAACTAAAATACATCATCTCACGATTCTTCAGTTATCAGGATCTCGTCATTATCACCTAAAAAGCAAATGTGTACGCAGAGTTTCAAAGCTTGTATTATTTCTGATGGCATGTATTGTGTGAGATAATGATCCTTGGATCTTAAAGAAGGAAATACAGTAAAATGGATGAAGTGGTGATTGATGGCTTTCAAACCATTAATCCCAATTATCTCTAAATTCTTGTTTGAGACAAATTAGTGTGCAGTTAAATTATAGTGTGTGTGGGATGTTTGCAGCCATTTCAGGCCACAAATTGAAATGAATTCTGCTGCTGGACACATGATAGATTGAGAGATAGTGAAGGATGAATTATTTAATTTCTTTATCACATGGATTAGGTGAGACCGTTGAAAATCTGTTTTAGTTGTTAGTTTAGGTGTGATTCATTAATGTGTTATCAGGTGAGCATTTCAAAGGACTACAGTTGCCCCTTGCATATGTTTTAGTGGTTGTTTTAACTTTGGGTTTTCAAAGCTATGGAGCAAATTCATGCAATGTTTTTTTTCTCCACATTAGATTTAGATGAAGAAGAATGTTTCTGCCAATTAAGGATTTTAATACGTTTTTCAGCGAGTTCGCTGCCAAATGTACTCTGCGTTTTGTTTGTTTAAAGACTCCTGCTTTGGTTAGTGTTGTTAATTGCTGTTAAAAAGACAAACAAATGGCTTGTTTCATTAAAAAAATGTTCTAGAAAGGTTAAAAACCTGTTTGATAATTTAAGTTTAATTTCTGTGATATTTAATTGTAATGAGACTGAGGCCAAAGTTTAGGAGCTTACCTCCATTTGGCTTCAGGCTCATTAGTTTCTGGTTCAGTTCTTTGGCTGAAGCCTTGCTTTGATTTTGATTCACTCTTTTATTTTGTTACATTTTTTTTTCTTCTCCATTTCTCATGCTGCTTTGCATGGTACCTGGCCTCGCACACCCAATTACCCATCTTTCCTAATGCAATTATTCCATCACTCCCCCACCCATTGCACCCCCCAATCCTCTCCCCTCCCATCACCGACGCCCCCGACTCCTGAGCAGACAGCGGTCTCAGATCGACGAGGAGCATGGGAGGTGCAGCCCACACGCCAAGCAAACTCCTCCTATCTGACCTCCCACCTGGCAGCGGACAGGCACGGGGGCTCAGTGCAGGTATACACCCCTCACCTGATCAACCAACAGACCCCACCCAATCTCTATGGAGTCAGATCTGTCTCATAAGAACAGATACAGAATAAATATGATGTTTTAAGAGTACTGTAGCTGCAGCATACTCAGTAAAATAGTTTTTAAAGAAAAGTTTGGCATTTTTAAAACGTTTTTCTGAATCAAATTTTGCGTAATGTTGATTGCCGTTTATTAATTTATCTATTTTGATATACTTTCCAATTTATAAAGACGTGATAAAATCGGCCTTTTAAACATTTTGTTGGTTATTTAACTCCAGAAAAACAAGCAAGTCCAGTTGACTTTCCTCAAGCTCTTTTAAGAATCCAGAAAAACAGCTCCTAATTGATCTAAAATTACTGCTATTCCTGAATGTTATCAGTATTTCTAATTACTGTAACAATATCTGAAAAAAACCAAAAACAACAAGCATTGGTTTCATTTTCCAGGACATTTGTTTTGTATTTTACCTTTTGTGTGTGAGACAGATCTGCAACCATACACTTCCCCCACCCCCTTACCCCTGGCTGGGAAATGTTATTTTCTACACCACCATATGCATGTCATCTGGTGCTACCCACCCCAGATGGTGAAAATGTGGTTTAGCTTTATAAACAGCCGCCCCGGTTTTGCGGCATTTTGATCTCAAGTCCTACAAACTCTTCATGGCGCTTGGACATTCCTTGCAAGATCAAGAAGCCTCTTGCATGGCAGGGTGACCTGGCTTAGCCTGCTAAGTGCATGCTCTTAAGTTGTAAAGGGTCATTATGCTCAAAAGAACATCCAGGTGTAACTTTTGACTTCTTGCCATTTCCCAAGATGGTCCACGTGTGCAACAAGCTCTGTTTGCATAGTTGTGTACAGTGTAGGCTTTGTACACTCTGGTTATTCTACTAAATGCCATCTGCTGCCATTCACGTTGAACCAGTGTGGAGAATTGAGTTATTAGGCGTACTGCAGGTATTTTACCCACTATTTTATTCTCACTTTCTACTTAGACTTTACCTTCTGAGTGTTTTTTTCTATTGTCAGAAACATCCAGCTCTGATGGGAGGGGATGAGTTATGGAAAGGGAGAGAAAGTGCTTCTGTGTGCAAGATGAAGGCCACGTGTCGACACAGGCTGTAGAGCCAGTGCTAGCAAGCTAAGCTGTTACACTGTTGGCTTACAAAGCGCCATGAGCTGCGGGTTTTACTTTATTTTGGGAGTTTATATAAAGATTGTTAAACTAGTTAACTTTCTTTAAATAATGACTTTTGACTCCTCATGGATACTTATGCTAACATAAACTATTTATTTATGTTTACAGTTCTAATATCACTTAATTGTCCCTGAAATTCTTTAATGTGTGAGTCACTCAGAAAAATTCTCAAATGCTCAAATATATAGAATATTTTTACTGGAGTAATAGCTGATAATGAAGAAGGCAACCACAAACACACTTTTCTGGACGTGCAAAGAAAACAAATGTAGTTTTCATTCTCAACACTCGACACCAAAGTATATGGATCTTTATATAAACTCATAAAATGAGTTGAACCTACACATGGTGGTGATTTATGGAGCTTTTTTATCAATGGCATACTCTGTTACCTCCAGCAATTACATGACCCTCATCTTGTACCTCATCTCCAAACAAAAATAGAATTTGATATATCTGTAAAGTTCAATTTAAAATTAAACAAAAGATAGTAGTGTTTTGACCTGCATCAAGTGACTTCAAGCGATTTTTCTAAACAGTTTCAACGTGAATGGTGTTGGCAGAGATGAACAAAGGTGTACACTGTGTACACATATGCACACAAAACGCACACTTACATTATTTATAATGCCTTTTCTTCTACAGGTCAGTGGGGCCAACAATAGTTTTTCTTTGCATATTGTAGTTTTATGTCTGTCAGGCCATGTCATTTTTTGTTTGTTTGGTGTCTGATTGTTCATCTTTCTGATTTAAAAAAAAAAAAAAAAAAAACAGGTTTGTCTTTTTACAAATTGTTGCTTTATACTGGGATAGAAAAGGAATTTCAAAAACCATAAAGTTAATTGCATTAATATACACTGGCAGTCCTGCAAGTTCCCTGCAGATCTAAAAGTAGAACATTTTAAATATAGAGTAAATGAAAGTTTATTTGTATTTACACCTTTTAAACAGAACGTGTGATATGTGATTTGGGCTATAAGAAGTGGAGTTGCAGTTTTTTGCTGTAATTATTATTGTCATCTTTGTTTACTGGCAATAATTGTTCTCTGTACACAAAACCAGAAATATTTGTTCAGGCAAAACCAACTCACCTCCGCCCACGATCTGCCAAAGAGCCCAAATTAAAGGGTGAAGATAAAAACTTTGCTCATGTCGTAGTACATCATTTTTAGGGTCCTTAAACTCAGTATCAAAGAGAGACGTCACCGACATAAATACATACTTAAAACAATCAGAGTGGCTATGGATACAAAATGCAAGCAAGAAGGGGTGTTTTCAATATGATGTTTATGTCAGTAATGTGCTTTTTTGTGTTCTGGATGTGTTTTTCTGTGAGACATGTTTCCATTGAGGAGACAATAAAACAAAGTGATTTGCTTCAGATTGTAACCAGAGAAGCTCCCCATCACGCAGTGGACCTGTTTTCCCTCTCTGATCCGGGCCGACGTCTTTTTTTTTTTTTTTTTTTTTTGAGTGTGTTTTGGAAGTAACACCCGTCTGTGCCACAGGTGGTCAGCTCGACCAACGGGGAGCTGAACGCAGACGATCCGCTGGCGGCTCACTCCAACGCTCCGATTACAGCTCAGGCAGAGGTGGAAGTGGTTGACGAGGCCAAGTATGTGTCGCGCACCCGCCACACCACTCCTCCATGTCCATCTGTCGCTTCCTCTCTTTCCCACTCTTCCTCTCCACCTGTCTCTCTCGCTCTTTCTCTCTCACTTTTTGCTATGCTGTGGATTTGTGACAGCCCCCACCCCCAGCTGTCATCCTGCTCCTCCCCTCTTTATCTTCCGTGTGACTGTGTGGGTTTTTTTGATCTTTACTGCTGCCTGTCTCTACGCTGTCCTCTCAATTAGATTAATTAAAAGAAACAAAGCCGAAGCAGATTAACTTCTCAGTTGGCGCTAATGTGGCTTCTAATACCTGAAGCCTGAGCAGTCAGCCACGAACATACGGTGCGCTGACATCCACTGAGGATGTCGCTTCTCCTTCATTCAGCCTGACCACGTTAAAGAAATACTCCACAGTCGATTTACCTCTTCGTCGTGTCTTTAGCAGTACCAGTAATGATGCCAATAATGATGTCAGTGTATCTCAGAAGCAGCCAGATCGCACCAGATTGTCCATGTGGTAACTTTAGTCACATGTATAAAGATTATGCACATGATGCCATTGGATGCAACAGCCACCTCTTTCTCTCCCCCTGAGAGGCAAACTTGGAAACCACCGCCGTTAGCGTTGCTTCGGTTCAGTTTATCTTAGAGCGGGTAGCACCGGCCAAACGGATCAGATCGGTGTTTGTCTTCAGCACCAGTAGCTGGAATGATTCCACGCTGCATGGCTGGCCGCCCACAGCTCAAAAACCGCTGAGTGTCACATGATTTGAGCTGACTGAGGAGAAGAGTGGAGCTCCTCTCAGACACACAGCTCTCAGGGACGAAAAAATATGTATGCATGAAGAAAAAAGGTGCTTTCCAGGTGGGATTTTAGGTTGTTGGGTGTTAGAGTAAACAGCGAGGCTGAATTTTGTTTGATTAAAAAGATGAAAAGAACCATGGCATAAAAACTTAATTAAAAGTTAGAAAAATACTGAGAACTTCTCATGCTGAGACAATTAAAAATGGCGCTTTATGTTGAAAGAGTCATTTTATTCAAAGACTCAGCTGCGATTGTGGGAGATTGTCCTGATTTGGCTCCGGTCAGTATTGTTACCAAGCTGCACCACAGTAGTGCAGGTCAGCCCGGTTATTCCCTGTTGTGAGGCTGTGGTGGAAACGTATGATAATGGACCAAATCAGGCCCGGTTTGATGAAAATGTTAGTGAAATATTAGCTAAGTGGGCCTAATTGGGGTTGTGTAGCTATTAGGCATCACTGGAGGTGGTAATATTTCTGAATGAATAATAGTACTAAACTCTGAGCAAATAAATGGCTTTTTTCTCAGTAAATACTGTTTTGAATAATGTAAAGAAAAAAAGGCACATAAACAATTAAAGTGGAAGATTTCTTCAGTTTTTCTCTTTGTTAAAACTAAAATGTTTACATTGAAAGTCTGTGTTGACCATTTAAAATTTATTCGAAAGGCAGATATCAATTATAAAGAAAAATAAGTCAAATTTGTTAAATCCTAAAGTAGACATTAGTTTTTATTCCAAAGCATTATAATAAATGGTTCTTTTTTACTTTATAGCTCAATAAATCTTGTATATCTTTACATAATTGTGTTTAACTTCAGCCCAGCTTTGTCGGAGTTATGTGTATTGGCAGGATTTACCGTCTTTCTTGTAAGAAATGATTCGCTTCTGCTCGTCTCCTCATGAATCTGCTCGAGGTTCATTCACTTCAATCTGCGCTCGTTTCTATTTCTGTCCAGATGACAGGCCTTCCTGCTGCGTCTCCATTCACTCAATTGTTTGATATGATGATTGGTGTGTTTACTGCCAGTCTCTTTGATACCTCAGCAGACAAGTTGATATAAGAACATGAAGTAATATATGCAAATCATGCGTCTCATGCAATTTAATTAATATTTTTCCATTTGAGGGACTATCAGGCTCCCATGGGGAGGTAATGCCATATGTATATTTGGCTCTTTCATCATTTTCATTTAAATTCATGGGCTGAAATTTACAACATCACAAACAATGTTCAGTTTGTGCAGGAAACTACTCTCTTTTTTTTTGTTCATTGACACCATTCTCATATATTTATAAAATATAACAAATGAAACTTTCTCAGGGATGAAACAGCTAAGTGCATGTTGGTGCGCAAAAGATGTTCAGTTCAAACTGAGCTTAATTATAACATAAACCTTCACCTAGTGGTTATTTAAATACTACTAAATAAAAGTGGTCGCACTGTATAATCTGGTCCTTACATTAAAATTGGTTGTAACTAAATATTTACACCAAGTGTAACGGACAAAACTAACATTAGTTTGCATATCATATCACCAGTCAAGGTTAAAAAGACAACATATTGTGAAACTGGGAGATTTGTAAATTACATTTCACAAAATATTTAGGAATATACCATAAATTACTAAATGTAACCTAATAACTAGTAGAATAGTTTTGGATAGGTTAGTATATTTGGATAATTTGCAATATTTCTAAACTGCTAAACACACATTTTATGAATAAAACTGTCACAACATTTAATATTGTTTGACAGTTATATTTCTTGAATGTCTTATCCTCTAACATCTATTTGTGACAGTTTAGTAACAGCTGGTGATTCTACAGTGACCTTTTGTTTACATAGTTGACTACTTGTGATTGGATAGTGCTGCAGATTTTTTGTGGCAACTGATTTACACATTGCCTAAGTTTTACTAACTAATTCAGATATTTTAAGTTTCAATGGTGCAGCCAGATTTAGTACATAAATGGGTAAAAAATAACCCACTTGTTATGATGAAGACATTAAGAAATGTTAGAAAAGCAGCTAAAAAAACAAGACAGGTGAATCATATCAGCAAGTGTTTCTTTTTTTTTTTTTTTTTAGGAACTAGACATTTTTAAAAAGGGTATTAAATGGTAATGCACATTCCTACTGAAAATGTGGCATACATCACACAGCATATGTTGATACTGTAATGTCCTCGTAGCCAGGAGTCCTGGGAGAAATAATTGACCCAACATCCAGCTTGAACATGCTCTTGGACTCTGGAAGAAAACCTTTGCAGAGTTAGACGTCCCGTGAACCTCCTCTCCCTCTCTGTGTCCACCCGTGTCCTGTTGGTGTGTTCGTGTGCATGTTCGTGTGGCATGTGCCCGGTCCCATCATCTGGGTCTTGCTGTATTAATCTATCTTACTTTTCTCTTTACACTCTTTCCTCTCTCTTCTTCTGTAGCTGCGTGAAAATGCTCAACCTGTGGTGAGTCCCTCTCTGCTAGTCCACATCAGACTCATGGGACAGGGAGTGGACCGGCCTAGGCTGGGCCCAGTGGAGTTGTTATTTACAAAATTTTAACCAGACTCTCACTGGTACAGTAGTGTCATATGCCCCTGAGAAACACTGCCTCCTATGTGTACGATTAAGTCTTTTTTTTTTTTTTTTTTCCCACCACCGCCGGATGTTGATTCGTAACAGACGAGTAAAGAATACAATAATCTGTGCTGACGTGTGAGCAGACATACTCAAAACTTGAGCAGAATGAAGAACAAACAAGAAGTCATTTTGTGCCCCTTGTAATAGTTGTAAGCAATAAGATATCGCTCCTTTTTTAGCAGCACATTTGGCCTCAGATTAAAGGTCTTTAAACTCTTGTTGCATGGTGCACCATTATTTGTTCTTAATGAATTAATCCAAGAGTACCCAGTCACTGTCCTATGTCTTGATCCACAGCTTTTTTCTTGTCTTTGTATGTTTTTATTGCCCATTCAGGCTCACCATGTCTTGTGCTCTTTGTGTGCACTGCTCCATTTTTTTTTTCCTTTTTTTTTTTTTTTTTTTTATAGTAGAAATATAATATATAATATATTCAGAGTCACTGCAGCAGTTTGTAGTCGAGTCCCCTCTGCCATTTTTCTGTTCTTAAAAAAAATGGTGGGAGGAGAATGAGCATGCAAACACGGTGGATGGCGACGCATCCATCTTGTCCTTGATGCTAATGTTTTATTTTTTACTAATCCAACCTTTTGCCAGCTGCAGTTCTCACTATTGTGATCCCAAACCACACACATCTGTCCAGATTTGGAAGGCTCAAATTAAGCTCTTGTGATATCTAACACACTAATATTTAAGCAGTCCGCTCGTGTTTGTTCTTTTCTTTTTGCTCCATCTGAAGCCTCTCTCATCTACATACCGGTTTAATGTCCGTCTCTCTGTCCGCAGGTGCTGCTGCTTCTTCAAGCGAAAACGGAAGAAGAACACGCCGAGGCACAAATGATCCTCCACCGCCGGCCTGAAACGTTCCAAGTGTCCGGCTCAGTTGATTGTGATTTCAGTGAATCAATAAGGTCCAATTCAGAGTGAAAGAGGGAGACAACTGAAAGATCTTGATTGAATTGTCCTCTGGAGGGACCAGATTAAAATGGTTTGTTGAGATGTACAAGACGCTTGTGTCTTTTGATGGGAGTCCTTTTTCTTTTTCTTTTTTTTTCCTCCTCCGAGATGTGTGGGAAATGTTTTGCAGGCCAGTCGTCCAAACGGGGAACCTTTTTTGTTGGAATTTTGCAAAGGATAATCTTTTGTTTTGTTTTTTGTTTTTTTTCTCCCCAAGACACCCAGCATTTGTATTTTTCTCACCTCGTTTTTGACATACTTTTGGGGTTTTTGTGTCCGTTTTTTTTTTTTTTTGCTCCCGCTTCTCTTCTGTGGTATTGCAAAGGAAGAGACAGATCTTGCGCTGGAATGTTGCAACCTCCAACCTGTTGCACGGTATGATTTCTTTGTTTGACTCACAAAATCATATTTTCATTTTTCCCAGTTCAAAGTGGTTTACCCCCACCGTTAGTTTGCTTACTCATTTTGACACAAAGCCCCTTTTGGTCTTTTCCTGACGTGGGACTGAATGTAAACCTGAACACATGAGGAGCCAAGAGTGTGACTACCTATCTTCACGTACAGGCACAAAGAGCATCAGTCTGCCATTACGGCCCCTGCACTTTTTTTTTTTCCCCCCCTCCAAAGAGGTCAACCCTGGCACTGGGACCCGGACCTGAGAGAACAGAAGACCAGAGACGCCTCATGCACTGTGTTCTCTGAGGACGATTTCTGCTCGCGCCGCTTGGTTAAAGCGCTCCCCTTAACCACGCCGCTGTCAAAACACACTACAGTCTCTTTGGACTCTCATGCAGTTTTGCTCCTGCTGGCTTTTTGCGATGATGAGCGGCAACCTGACACTCTCATACAGGGGGCTGAAAAAACAAAACGCTATTTATGCTATTTATCTCTCGGTTGCCACCAGTTTTTCTTACTAATTCTTAAACATACACACTGAATGTATGGACAGAAAAGTAAATGACTTTGGAGCATTTATATGATCTGTCATGCGCATGGGAAGGAAATTGCAGATGATGAGTTAAGACCAATGTTTTAAAAAAGGAAAAAAAAGTGAGACCAAAACTGAAGTGGATTCGAGGGTGGGAGGGTCTTAAATGTTCTTGATCTTAATAACGTGATGGTTAATTAATAATGGACTTTACACCAGTAGACACTGGGGGCTTTGGAGTGACAAGAGAAACTGGCGTGATGTGCTTTGGAAGACCGAATCACAGCCTCTCGACGCTACTGTCCAATGCCTTAACCCCCGAACCGACCAGTCGACCGCCACATCACATCACCAGTTGGATAAGCGAGTTGGCAGCATGATGGTTTTGAGATTTTCTCGCAGCGCGACGTTTCAGGGGAGATGGGGGTCACCTGTATAATAAAGCCCCCGAGTTGCAGACTGTTCCCGGCTAGCATCAGTGCAGTTAATGACTTCCCTTGTAACACTGAGGACGTGTTCCCAAGAGAGCGACGCCAAATGGAAGCTTTGGCGTAATAATCTGTAATGGTGTTAGGACGACCCCGCTCCCTCCTGCGTGTAACCACCCACCCACAACCACCACCTTCCCCTGTGCTGCAAAAAGCGATGTTTTATGTTTGGACGACTCTGCCGATCCGCAGCCCCTCTTCTCCACTCCGCGCCGAGAGAGAGAGAGGAAAAACCTTAACGTCAGCGAGGGAGGGGGCGGCCAAGTGAACGTGTCCATAACCATTTTTATTTTTTGTTCAGTGTCATGGAGGACTGCCTTGAAACAATATCCTCGATATGTCACCTTGCCTATCCTCCTAACAGAGTAAATTACCGTACATAGGTGTTTTATTTTTTTATTTTATATCTTGCTAATGTGAATTTTTTTTAATGCAATTTTTGTTTTTTTCTTTTTTTTTTTCTTCATTCCAAATAGCCATGGTTTTATGGGGAAAGAGGGTAACAATAAAAAAAAAAAAAAAAAAAAAAAAGCTTGAGACCATGACTGCACTTACATTTGTTGACCCCGACTTTCCCTGACAAGACCCTGCCTTCTTAATACTGTACTTTAAATGTGCTTATTACTTTAATTGTAGCTGCCTCGTGTGCTAGGCCTTCCCTATAGGGTGCAGGGATTACACTTTAAATTGTTTTTTTGTTTTTTTTGTTTTTTTCTTTATCTCCACCCTCTTTTTTACTTTGTGCCATTACACCTTCAAACCCCCCAACTTCCTCTCTGCACGCACACACACACGCAAGTCCTCGATGAATCAACCCTCAGTGGAGTGTTCGATTTGGCGTTTTCTTGAACCTGCTCCGTCATCTTTTGAAAATACGATGTTGTAGATGTTGCAAACTATCTCGATGAATCAGTATGTAAACCTTGCTTGTTGCGTGTATTTACACTGTACACTATTTTTTTTTTTTTTTTTAGCTTTTTTTTTTTTTTTTTTTTTTTCCAGGTTCATCCTTACCCCCTGACATGTCAGTAACTCCGGGGTCTAAGTTATTGTGTTATTGAAAGTACTTGAATATGAAAATCTACGGGACCTTTTCTGTTTGTTTGTTTGCTTTGTTTTTTTTTTTTTTCACGATATAATGATCATAGTAATTCCACACATAGGATTTGAAAGGGGAACGGTGGGAAAAGAGGCTATTTGAATGACAGGTATTCATTTGTTTGAGACGTCTTAGTGCCTCCTGAGTGTGTTGGACAGGTGACGTTCACCTGTGGGAACGTCCCTGTGCTGAGCTGGCGTAAACGGGGTCGGCTCTTTGTTTTAGCCCAGAAGAGGCGCAGTTAGATGTTGGTTTGGAGGTGAAACTCACTACTTTTTTTTTTTTTGTCTCTGTGAAACATTCATCATAAAGTAATTTGATGTGGTGTCGGCGAAATCTGTTTTTTTTTTTTTCAGACAGCCAAACCTGTGACATCTGCCGCCCGTGACTCTTCCCCTACAAAGCGTCAGCAGCACCCGGACTGTTTCGTTCCAGCTACCTGAGAAAAGTTGAAAGTATTTCTGCATAGTGAGATGGATATCCAGACTATTTAGCCTTCAATGTTCCCCCTGAATTCCCCGAGTGCCATTCGTGAGACTACTACTACTAGCCCATGCCTTTTACCTGTGCCAGGAAAATAACAAGTTGAATGTTTATTTTGACCATCGCATTCCACCTTGTGTCCTTGACGTGTCCGCTGTCATTTCTTTGTTTTTGTGTCGTCGTTTGAAAAATCGCGGCTCGATTCAGTACCAGGAAGTGTTGTTTGAGGTGTTAAAGAGCGTCGGAAAGAAAAAGTGTTTTTAATGAGTCCTTTTCTGTCGGTTTCTTTCATTTTTATGTTGTAAATGGAGAAGAAACCAACACCGTTTTATAGACCGAGTTGATCATCTTTGGTCATCTTTGCAATGTCTGCTTCCTCCTCAAACTGTGGGTCGCCCGGCTCTCTAGCTCGCGGCTGAAGCAGTAGATATAGATATATTACTCTGATGTATTTCCTTTTTTCCTCTCTGGGCCTCCGTACAGAGCAATATAGGAGTACTCTGTATGCTTTGTATCTGCATGGCTTATCTGGAGACGACGGCGAGCGGTCTCTCCCTCCAGTGAATTTTCTCACCTGTAGGGCTCTAAACGCCATTGGGTCAGTGAGACGTTAATGGCTTCCAGTCATCGTGTAAAATAAAATAACTTTCTCGTGTCTTCTCACAGCACATCCCATCTCAGTTCCCATTATTTCTGATACTCTTCACTCCGGTCAGACTTGTGTTTATGGCTTCGGTTGTGTGTAACTCACATTCCTGTGTGTGTCAAAGCTGTGTAAATCAAAGCAAAGGACAGTTAAAGTGTGAATGAATGGCTTTTTGGGTTCTCTGGCACTTTTTCCTTGTTGCTGTACTGTAGAATTGTCTTGGATTTACTGTATATTTTTCTTTGAGGGAGAGGTTTAGGGTGACATTTACTGCAATATTGTGATGATTATTTGAAAATTGTAAATTGTACAGAGTTCACAATTATACTCTTTGTTCTTTCTGTTGGGATTCAATATAAAATATGTATTCTTTGATTCCATTTTTTCCCTCTCAGACTGTGGAAAATCAAATTGTACAGTTCCAAGAGTTTATCCTCCCCTCAGCATTGTTTTTTTTTTTCCAGAGCTATGATTGAGAGAAATCTTAACTGTAAATAAATATTATTGTGTTGAAATATGAATGTCACTTCAAAAATGTATTTGAATGAGTTAGTCAAGGGCTTCAAGAATGAAGGACCCACATTTCTTCTTTTTATGGTTTCATATTTTTAATTTACAGAAAGGTAAAGGTCCTTTTTATCTGAGATGCCTATGTTTTTTTTTCCTCCTTGGATTCATATAATACAATGTTTCACACATGAACCTTATAAAATCACTTTTTATTCCCTCCACACCTAAAGGGAAACTCCAGTTTGCACCCTTTTTTATGTAAAATAAAAGATCTCTCCACCTTGTGGGAATGTCTTTGTGATCTGATTTTGTACCAACTGCTTCATAGACTCGATTGACTTTATACACACGATACGATGGTGTCTGAGCACATTTGTACCTTCAGATTCAGTGCACTCAGTACTGGGATCAGGACTTCAGTCTGACTCTTATCAGATCTACGTTCATCCTGTTTTCAAAGCAAGTGATGAAATGGATTGTCATTTTGTGGGTTCAGGATAGAAATGTGGGAGCAGAGGTGATTTCTGCAGGCTTTTTTTATTTCTATTTTAGATATAGGGAGAGAATTACAGGATTATTCTCAGATTTTATCAGGAATTTGACAACATAAAATATCAACACAGCAAATGATTCAGTAAATCTAGTCAGTAACGGAGACCATCTTCTGAAGAGCTTTGTGTCAGAGGTCGTCTTTTGCTCTCAAGTATCTCAAGAATTACATTCCTCAGTCCATGTAAGATTTAGATGTCTTTAAAGGAAAGCCATGACCTCTTGTCACAGATTTTTTTTTTATTTGAGTAGTTTTCGGAGGTCTAAAAAAGTCAAACTCTCCAGAATATCACAGTAAAAAAGCAAAGATGAGATACACGTTCTCTTTTAAGATTTATTTCGTGACTTATTTGGGAGGCTAAAAACTGAGGCCTGGGTAAGGAAAAGAGATAAAGATTAAAATAAATGGAGTTGCATTTCACAAATTTTGAAAATCTTGATTGTCAAAGATAAACCTTTTGTCATTTTGAATTGATAGAAAAACTGAGGAGTTGTGTTTGTCATATTCTCATCTTTAAAAAAACTTGCATCCTCATACACATCAATGATTCATATTCAGTTTATGCTTTTTAAAAATACTTGATCATATTTGTTATTTTGCAAAGACAGATATGTTTTGTTTTTTTTTTGTTTTTTTTAATATGAATCCTTGGACTACATTGTATTCCAGTTTAAAATTAGATGGTCTGGACTTTAATCATCCTGAGTGAAATTGCTGTGCAGCATTTGCAATAAGTAAGAAACTGAAAATATAAACAACGAAAAAACAAAATGAAGTATAAAGATAATCAGTAAGGTGCAAAAACAAATGTACACTGTGAGAACGTATTTACATTTACATCATGTTTTATTAAGTAAAATGAGGGGAGGTTTCTTAAAATGGATTAAGATGAGATAAGACAAGATGATCTTTTGTTAATCTCTCAGTGGGGGAATTTCCAAGAGTTATAAGTAAGAAAAAGCAAGATATAAGTAAAGACAATAAAGACAAATATAAAATGAGATTGATATTTATGTATTATAGTTTACTATGAATGACCTGATAATGCATTATAGATGTGGTCCTCATAGAAAACATTACTGACAGTTCAACCTCCAAAACTAAAAGGACATTTAATAGTTCAGTTTGCATGAAAAAAAATCACCAAATTTGGAGACACGATGTTTTAACTGGAGAGGAAAGTACGGAAGGTAAGTAGTGACTGAAGCTATCAGACAAATGTGGAGTAAACTCAAGTAAAGTTCACTACTTTAGTAGTAGTAGTAGTAGTACTTAGTTAAATTTCACAGTCCCGTCATTAGTAAACTGCTTGGCATGTAAATAAATATGTAGAGATGGAGCCGTTCTAATGTATAATAATGTATGTAATAACAATAATACTGTTTAATGACTGCTGATATAGAGCATTCATTGAGTTATGAAGCACTATGAATGTCTTATAATTCAAATACACACTATAGATGTGGTCTTCATAAAAAGTGTGACCTGATATTAATTTTTCCATTCTTGCACCACTTTTTTGACTTCAGTAGATGATATAAGAATGTTTAGTCTCTGCAGTCATCACTGCTCCCAGTCAACCACACAGACCAAAACTGACTATACACTTAATATATGATCGATGGTGCAATATGATATTATTTCCTATGTGCAATACAGTGTCATTCATATATGTTGGTTTTATTACATAAATCTGAAAATTATACATTATATAGTGTTTCACTTTTGATTTTTAGAATTGCTTTGTATTATTCTAATAGTCTTTATTGTTTTGTTGTTTCTATTTTTTATTATCAGAATCTGAATCAGCTTTATTGATCAGGTGTGTGTACTCATACAATAAATTTGACTCTGTTACAAAGCTGTCACTGTACATACACAGAAATACAAGACAACAGCTGGACAAGGTAAAAATAACAAACTACTATGTGCATATATATATACAGTAAATATATATGTATAAAGAAATAATAATAACATTAGAAACATGTAGACAGAGAGACATTATTATTATTATTATTATTATTATTATTATTATTATTAGTCTTTTTTTCTTACTTTTTATGCCTCTTGTTTTATTTTGATCTCATCCTGCAGTTCGCTCCTCCCGCCGTTAGTCGTCGCTGTTGGCCGGAACAGGGTGCTCCACAGGCGGCCGTGAGCTATAAACCTCCGGCCCGAACATCCGGTGCTTCTCTTCCACCGGTCCAAGCCAACATGGTGGGTACCCCTTACTACACCTCCGCCGATCGGCCCTGATAATCTTCATCAATCCGCTCTCTCTGTCCGCCCAACAAACATTTACCGGCACCAGTCCGCTCCCCGGCGGCTCCAGCATGCCTGCAGGCCGCGTTTCGATGCTCTTCAGCGGGGTTAAATATGTGTAAACACACGCTGAATGTTCCGGGGCTGCTGAGCAAAACAGGCAGACTACCGACCCTACAAAATGTCTATTTATACATTTATTTAGAAGTCAGAGGGCTGGTTTATACTATTATCTGCTTTTAATGTGCTGTTTAAGGTTACTACTTTTAATTAAAAAGAGAACAAATCAATTCAAGTGGTTTGTTGTACACGGAAGTTCAGATTCAGGATTTAATAGTAATTTAATATAACTATGTCGTTTTGAACACACTTTTCAATCAATGTTTTGTGTTAAATTTCTTCTCACAGGTGTTTAAATTGTATATTAAGTCAGAAAGTGATCATACAGACTTAGTGTAATGTCGAGGTCCATTAAATGTGTTTTAATCTCTAATATTCTGTGATTAAATTGCTCTTAATTTGCTTTCTAGCTGCCTTTTAAAACTTATTTTAACTCTTGCATTGAGATCTGAGATCTATACTGTGTTAAAATGTCTTTATTGTTACTTGTCGGCTTCAGCATGGTTTGCAGACTGTCAGACATTTTATAGAGGAAATGTGCCGATCTGATTTTGAGCCCGTTTGTATTTATTGCACTGAGCAAAGCTGCAGAAATGAGTTGATTAATCGATTAGTTGTCAAATATAAAATTACTCACCAGCTTTTGTTTTTGGTAACTGTGCAATTGGAGTCAATTTTTTGCAGGGAAATTGTCCAAATTCTCTCTCAAATGCGTCATCTGACAGTAAACTGAACATCTCTTGATTGTGGACATTTGAGGACGTCATTGCACTTTTGGAAACGGCGATCAACAGTTCTCATAATTTCTGACACCAAACAACTAATCGGTTTATCTGGAAAATAGATCATGGAAATAATTGTTAGGATAGATCGCATTTCCACAAAACTAAACCAGTAAAACAAATGTGCAGTCCAACAAAGACAAGACGAGACAACTGCACATTTTTAAGTCCTGCTGGTTATCGGCGGGGTTTTTATTATTTCTGTCTGTTTGGTGTCTCTTCAGGGACGCGTCAGGACAAAGACAGTCAAGAAGGCCGCCAGGGTCATCATCGAGAAGTACTACACCCGCCTGGGCAATGACTTCCACGTCAACAAGAGGGTGTGCGAGGAGATCGCCATCATCCCCAGCAAGCCTCTGCGCAACAAAATCGCAGGGTAAGTGACGCCGGCCGCCGTGAAAGAAACGTTGATGACATCCACGTAATCAAATTCAATATTCAATTTATGTAAAAAATCGTCCTGCACGAGTGATTGTTTGCTGCGGCCCGATTCACCTTTACAGGTTCAGATTTATTGTTCCAGGTTTCACTTGTGCCTCAATATTGTCATTTTACCCACCAATGTCTTTAAAATTTGACATCTTTGTATTACATCACATCATTTATATACATTTATTACGAAGTTACACCTCCAATTTATCACTTCAGCACATCTGCTATACACTTTATTATATTATATATTATATTGTTTGTTTTATATTTTTATATTCTATATTTTATTCCTGTCTATTGAACCTAAGTATTTTTTTTTACTGTTTTTTTTTTTTTTTTTTGAGCAGCAGTTTTAAAGAGGGAGCCTGTGACTCAATGTCCACTCCATGTAATTGTTAAACAGGTTGTAAACAGGTTGATTTGAACTTAAAATATTTGCCTGATTATCTGAGAGGTGGAGAATTAATATTTTCAACATTCCACACCAAATGTGTAGAAATCATGACTGAAGTATGTTCCTGGTTTTAATCTTATTAGTTGTACCTGAAGTGTGTTTTATGGTCTTCTGATGTGTTAATTCTCCCGTCAGTGGTCTCAGTATCTCTTGAAAAGACCCCACTCATCTTCCTCACAGCTGAAGTATCCTGAGGAAGCTTTTCCCTTGTTTCACAGATTTATATAAGACAATAAAAGCTCTTGAGTCTCCTCCGGTGCTGTTTGGGCCCCGTCTGAATCAGATACAGAGTTTGAGAGATGAGGGGAGGGTGGTGGGCGTCTTTTGTCTTTTATCGTGCACTTTTAATTTGTAGTCGCCATAAATCAAGTCTTGTTTAAACGCGGCGAGATGTGTAGTTTCTTTTGTTTCACTGAACAAAAATGAAAAGGAGCGGTAAACTGCGTCCTGCTCCGTTAATGGAGTTATTCTTGGAATGGAGGCTTTTTCTTGAGAAATGGCTTTTATTCGGTGCCTGTGCCGCTGCTTGTTTATTTGTGTGTTAATTAAATCTTTTATAGCCCCCGCCCTGTCTGTAGAGCAGACCTCAGTATGGCATCGTACTTTTTGTGTGAAGGCTCTCAAGAAATTAAACACAGCACTTTAGTTTAAGTTGGCTGTTGGTTTGGTTTTTTATACTCAAACAATGGCACACCACAGAGTTTATGAATTTTATTAATCGAAAGTTTTCCCATTATATCGATTGTCTCAGGTATTTTAATTTTCCACAAATCACAATCCTTGCTAAACAAAATATAAATAGGATATAGATGAAATTATAGTTGATATGAAAATGGGCATTTTGCGGTTGGTCATCAGTTTATATATATTTGTAGTTCTTGTAGTAAATCCAAATGTAACACTTAAAGTGTAACTCATCAATTGACTAATAATTCATGCAGGACTATAAATGTGTGTTTTGTTGTGGACTTGTTCTCATATTGATGCTTATCGTGTGCTCCTGTTGGTCTTCAGGTATGTGACTCACCTGATGAAGCGTATCCAGCGTGGTCCAGTCAGAGGAATCTCCATCAAGCTGCAGGAGGAGGAGAGAGAGAGGAGGGACAACTACGTCCCAGAGGTCAGTCCACGCTTTTCTTTGTCCCGTCTGTGACGGCGTTCATGACACATGAACTGTTTGCATCCTTAAAAATTTATTATTTAAAGCAGTCAGCAATCTTCTTTACCTGTGACAGAGACTAAACACCTTTCTAACTTTCCCTGTTTTGCTCTGTTTAATTTCTGAAAGGTTGATAGAAATGAAAGTTCAGACAGTTGATTTGTTCTTTTTATTTCCAGATTTCTGCTCTGGACCAGGAGCTCATCGAAGTGGATCCAGACACAAAGGAGATGCTCAAGATGCTGGTGAGTGTGAGGTGTACTTAGCTCCTTTTCTTAGTCACAGAAATTGAACTTCCTTCTGTACGTCCTGGTTGACATTCTGACTTGTAATACCAAGATAATTCGTTTCAGCACATTTGCAAACAAATGCCAACCAAAGTGCGAGATGATGCTTAGATACCAGCAAAGTTACAGACTGAGTCATTTAGGATACAATCAGAAAAGTATTGCACATAAAATTCCTGGAGTAACTTATCACATTAGTGATGGCTGTGTTGTTCAGCCAGGGTTCACAGTATCTGTGCCTCCTGGTGTCCATAATGGGTGGGAAAAGCAGGCGTGATGAATGGTGTGAGTCAAAATGTCCCGTCAGAGCTTATCACACGACTGTAGTCTTTACAAGAAATATTCAGAGGTTTGTTGATGAACTATAATTTTAATTCAGAACTGAATTATCAAACTCAATCTGTCTCAAGCTTTTCTTAAACAGGATTTACTGAACAAACATTTCAGGCTTCCATGTAGAAATGAATGACCATGTGATGACTAGTGTTCCTGTTTATCTAAATCTTTAATATTTTTCTTCCTCTCGTAGGATTTCGGTGGACTTTCCAACCTGCAGGTCACTCAGCCAACTATTGGAATGAACTTCAAAACACCACGAGGATTGTAGAGTGATGTGTAAAAACCCTCTTAATAAAGAGAAATATTCATAAGAACGGTCCCTTTGTATTTTTTTTTAACCAGAAAGTGATCAACTATGAGCAAAACATGAACAGTAAAATGGAAAGTAACCTTCACATCTTTGCTCTTAAATATAATAGTTTTCAAATATAACAGATTTCTCACACTCATCTTACCTACATTTTAGTCCTTCAATTAGCACTTACATTGTGTGAAAACTCAGTAAATCTACAATGAAAAGCTTCATTTTAATCAGCATCTGTTTGAAACTTTGGAACAGTGTTAAGTTGGTCAGTTTTTATAAAGCAATTAAATGATGCATTAATTCAGCCAATTGATTCTATTTTCCTCCTATCTTTAATTTGACATCATTTGTCTTAACTTTCTGCATGTGGCTGATTTGACAACATAAAAATTAGTCTCTGCCACTCTGTGGATCAGACCAATTCATTTAACACAGTACACTAACAGACCCAAAATATAAACAGCAAATGTTAAAACAGAAGAGATGGTTATAAGATGGGGACAATGAAACATTAGAAAATGGAACATTTTTAGGATCTGAAAAATAAGCACAAGAAAATGGTTATTTGGCAAATGGATTATTTTTCTTTAAGTTAAATGCATTTGAATAAAAATTTATAATCATTTAACTCAGTTTGTTAAATGGTGACAGTAAGAGACTAATTATACTCGACAGGACACAGCTTTTGTTAAAATGTTACAGCAAGAACAAAATTGTTCCTGCCTTAATGATGCCAGAAGGAAGTAAAAACTATAGCTTTTTGAATTTGCTCATGTAAAAGTGCATTTTAAAATCAATCTACCTGCTGCCTCATGAATACTTTTGATAATTTAATTACTTGTTGCTCTGATGGACTAAACCATCATATTGAGCACCTTTAAGGTTGAAGCATCTGTAGGAACAAACCTGTTTGACCATTATTACATAAATTATTATACATTGAGAGCGCTCCACCTCTACATATTTCTTTACATGCCAGTGAGTTTAGAAATGACTGGGTTGTATTCAAGTTGTGCCAGTGGTGGAAATTAAATATGCACATTTACTAAAAGACTGTATGCAAGGAAAGTACATGCAACTTAAAATTTATACTTGAGTTTACTTAATTACATTTGTCTGATGTAACATTTGGTCACTTAAATTATTTTCACTGGACAGGAAAGACGAAGTTTCTTTGGTGACTTTCTTGAAAACTGAACTATTAAGTGTTTTTAGTTTAAGTTTCATTTTTAATAACACTTTATGTAAAGACCATCTTGTGTGGCTTGTCAGGGCATTCATAGTGAATTACAATTACTTCTTAATGCTTTAGAGTTACTTTAACATACATTTTAAAGCATTATATAAATGTATTATAATCCACTATGAATGCCTTCATACTATACATGTGGTCTTTATATGAAGCGTTACTGAATTTTCTTAGCCTGAACTTTTAAAACCCTTCCTTGGAGTAGCTGGAAAAATGAAGCAACATTACAAACATCTGAACTTAAGTACATTTTGCTGTAGTTTTACACCTTTCCAGAAAGGGTTAGGGTTAGGGTTTTGAATGCATACGGAGTATTTTCTGCATGGCGTTGGTGCTTTTACTCAAATCATTTGCACAATTCTGATGTGGAGGAAGTATTCAGAGACTGAAGTTACAGAATCTGTTAAAACTAAAGTTATTCAAGCAAAGTAAATGACTTTTCCAGATATTACCTCCTGAGACTGAATATGCAGATTGTATACATAAACCCAACCCAGTTACTAAACTGCAAGTACTGGCACAGCAAACATGCATATTTTACACTATTGTAACTATTAAACGGATGTTCACATGAAATCTCACCCATCTGTAGACAGACGTTTTGCAAACATTACAAGTCCAGTCACTTTCTGAACATGAAGTTCAGTGGTGACCAGTAGGCATTCTCCAAACAAACTGTTCCATCAAGAGTCCAGACACGGCCGGTAATGCTTAAACACCTTTATTGTGCCCAATCTGAACAAACTCCACAACTGTAAGTAGCAGCAAACTTGGCAGACCACAATGAGGTAGACTTTCAAAACTCTAAAAAGCAGCTGGGCTAAAGGGACAACAAGCTCAGCATGACAAACCCAATGGATAAAGAAAAGACACTTTGTCTTTGGCACACAGCTTATTATGCATTATGTCCAACTGGAACAGGAAGGCAAAATGGGATAAGAAAGCATGGAACCATTTACTGGGGTCTACTCAAGCTCTGGATAGATTAATTTATCAGCTAAGTGGAAGTTCTTACATTCAACAGGAAACAAGCAGCTGTTCTAACATAGGCGTGTCCCCCTGCTGATGTACAAAAGTGATTAAAAACCACTGCCACCTCTCCAAACGTGCAAATTAAAAAGTGCAAAAATCAAACTATGTACAATCAAATGTTCATTCACTCTACTCTATTCAACAGGGTCCATCAGTTGCTTGAGAAATGATAGACTGCCTGTTGAAGCATATCCAGTATTACTGTTACAGACATTTAATATAACTGGACCAACAAAGCAAGTTAAAGTAGTACTTCCAACATTTTGTGCCCATTCAGTTGAAATTTGGGAGGGCAAATTAAAAAAAGAAAAAAAAGAAAAAAAAGCCACAGAAAAATGTATGAGACAAAAATAAAAGGGGGGGGGGGGGTTCTCCCATAAACAGCCGCCTGGTAGAATTCTGTTCAAAATTTTCATGTCATGACTTAAAACCGTTTGTGTACAAATTAGTAAAAAACTGCGTAAAAATGTCTGAAATGCGACTGGTTAAATGAAGCCCAACATTCAACTCCCAAAAGTAAGAAACACCAGTTGGCTTGCACAGGAAAAAAACGGATGCCAACTGGAGGTAGGGGGGGGAGGGAGGAGGGGAAAAAAATAAAAATTTAAAGGCACTGTATGGCATTTGCCAATGAACGGCAATGAGACTTGCGTGATTGCTCTTCACTATGCAACACATGTAAACAAAAAAGAAAAAAGAAAAAAGAAATGGTGTTTTCATCCACTTCTTAACCTTAGGCTGACTCCCATCTTTCTGTCTGGCCACAAGTCTGGGAAAATGCATAAGTGTGAAGGGCCCCTTGTCCCAACAAGGTCACTGTGCATAGTGCCACTGTGAACAACAGCAAAAATGTAGCAAGTGCAAAAGTGAACATTTTCTACAGTGATATCCCCAGTGCCTGGTGAGTGCCATGGAGCCCTCGTAGTGAGGGACGTCTGGCACACGTGCTCTCCTTGGCGTGCAGCCTCGCCCTGTTTAGAGGGGCTTCTCCTCTGGCCCTTCAGAGGGTTTGGATCCTTCTGCTCTAGCTGGAGTCCCTGTTCTTCTGGTTGCGCATGAGGGGCCGGTGGTTGCTCAGTATGTCCATGGAGTGCTGCCAGTGCCAGCAAGAGCGGCAGTAGTACTTGAAGCAGGCCTGGGTGTCAGATTCAACACATTAACTGAATTAATGCATGACAGCTATTTAAAAAAAAAAAAAAAAAAAAAAAAGAATCAAGTTGTAATAAACCAGATTTTTTTTTTTTTTTTTTTTTATGCCCACTGTAAACAGGAGCTATGCCACTACTGATGGTAAGATAATCCCTCATGGCAGAAGAAAACAGCACAGCTATGGCAAGTATGACTGAGATGATGCAGGAAGTTTGTACACTGAGATGTTGGGTAAATGAGCAGTAGATTTTAAACTGTCAAACTTTTTGCTTGCAACACTTGCCATCAATAATTGTTGAATGGTTAAGAAACATAATGCTTACACAATGTTACCACTACCTCATAAATAGGGGCATAACTATATAAATATGTTTTAGAATAAACCAAAACCACAATTTAAGAGTTAAATTCATTTAAAATAAAAACCCCCCATCTTGTCACACTGATGTTATTCTAGAAAATAATCCCCAAAAACTCCAAATTTCTCTTTAAAGAAGCAATTCAATCTGTGGTAGAATGCAACACACGTCTGCTTTGTGTTTACATTCAATCAGAAGGTCAAACATTTCATACTCTGGAACAGACTGCTGAGAAATTGATATTTACAGTCCAGAGTCAGATAAACTATTGGCCACAATGCAGAAAGACCAACTCTTGGCATCATCAAGCCTGACATCCCGCAGCACAAAGACTTGTTGAAATACAAATTTCACTGACCTGGTCTCTGCAGAAGAAAGGCCCAGGTTGGCGAAGGCAAACTTGACACATGGAGTCTTCCAGGTAGGGGTCAATCTGGACCTGAGGGAAATGCAAAGCCATGCAACTCAGCTCACAGCAGTCACAGTAAGTGAGGTGCAAAAGCACTTTAATCAGCAGGTTCTCACAGTGGAGGCTATCTGTAGCACCAGTGACTCACTTAAAGATTAACTTAAACAGGGTTTAAATGTGTTGTGCTTTTATTTTACAAGATTTAATATTCAATCTAAATATAAACCATGTGAGAAATCCTAACTATAAAATAGCAGTGAAGACATTTAATCACACAAAGGCAGTCTATTGAAACAAGCAGAGACACCAATTATTACAGAAAATTAAAAAAAAAAAAAGGAGTAACAGCATCTTCTTACCTTCTTTGTAAACTTGGGGGTTTTGATCTCCACAAATGCTGCACACACAGCTTTCAGGTAACTGCGCTGATTGTTAAAAGTGACACGTCCAGAGCCTGAACACAATTTACATCAGTTTGGATCTGCGCAACTTCTGCACAATAGGTTTAAACAACATACATTTGATAGCTTCTTTTATTTTGGGCTCCAACACTGCAGGGATTTTGAGCCTTAAACCAATGGCAGAGTTTGAGTCTAAACATTTTGCCTCCAACTACAGTGAATACACTGATCACTGAAACTCAGTTTAAATACTGATGTTATGAATGTGACCTGCATTACTAATAGTCTCTCAAAGCAGATGTTTCATTCATGCACCAAGATCCTGAACATAAATTTCTGCAGATGTACAGTTGACCAATAAGAATTTTACTCCTCACCTACCCTAAGATTATTGAAGATATACCACTGACTACTCAATTTCAGTATCTTACAAGATGTCTAAACTGTGCACACTTTAGATTAAAAAAAAAAAAAAAAAGCAGAAAATCCGACTCTCAACCAACCGCAGTCTCACCTATGGGGTACTTGTGCTTGTCCGTGTGTCAATGCCAGCGTACATGACTCCTCCAAACAGGTCGTTCATGATGCTGGCCAGCGCTTCAGCATTCAGCATGCCATGCAGCGCACCAACAAACACCGTCTTACTGGGGTCCAAACGCTGAGCGGGGCAGCGCACATAGTTACTGTCAGAGATCACCCAGGGGATCACCTGCACCTGTACCAGGAAAGAAATGAGCCCCGGAGACAGTTGACAGATCACTTAACCTGTTTTCTGTTTCCAAAACTGAGCTGGACGGTTTGGTATTGCTTTAAGTCCAGCAACTGTGATAACTTCTTAATAGTTGGGCAATTCTATAATGTTAATTATTTTCTTGATTCATTTGAAAAATTCTTAAAGTGGTGAGACATGCTGTGAGTCACCTACAGCAACATCTTCAATTCTTTTGTCCAACCAATAGTACAAAATTCAAAATCAAATGAGAATTTGCTTCTTTAAGTTTAAAATTTTCTGAAGCTGAAATGTTGGCAAAAAAAATTTAAATCAAAATAGCTGTTTTTATATACTGTTTGGGCGGTGTCATTTAAAACATTTTAACCTCTGGAGGTTTGTGCTTTTTTTTAAAAAAACATATATTTTGCATACAAAGTACAATACTTGAAATATACTTAGTTAAATTCCACCATGACTGTAGCACATAAGTGTATGACTGCATGTTCAGTTTTACTCACATCCTTGCATCGCATTCTGCGGCTCGACATCTTGAAGTAGTACTCTCTGTTGTCCTCGGGGTGAAACGGGTCCTGGGAGCAGGCATGGAGCAACGCACGAACAGACTTCTCGTTCTCAAACACCAAGTAAACATAGCCTAAAAATACGAAAATACTTCAGTATATGGAAAAATGTGCCCCCCCTACCACACAGTATTATGGTGAACTGAGACTGAACAATGACTTTCAATGTTCATGTAGCAGCTACTGTGAAGACAGATTACAAAAAGGTTGCTATGCTGTAATTAACAGAGTCATGAACTTGAATAGCAATTTGCCAGTTTCAAAAGGCTGGAAAAATCATGTTTAAAATATTTAACAGAATATAAAAACCATTTGGATGATCAGTTAATCCCTTTGTCTTTTAAAAGCAAAAATGTCTTCAGTGACTTGGTGATAGTGAAATTATTAGTTGCAGTCTGATACAGGAATTTGTGTGTAAAAAGTAGAAATGTCTCAAATCATCAAGACATTTGCTTTGAAACCTGCACAAGGAAATATGAAGACCCTCAAACCCAGCCATTATAAGCTTCCACAAACTAAATTACAGCAATTATTTTGTCCTATACCTGAATCTACCACCATGTTTTACGCAACATTACAGTATCACCGCCCAAAGTAGCTCCAGGGGCTGACAGTCAAAACTCACCAGCATGCCATGTGCTCACCACAGTGCCACCCTGAAACCATGAAATACAAAAAAAATAGCCTACCAGCTTGTTGTTACCTTTGGCAACATTACCTTTGGGAGGACAGCGCGGGTGCTTTCCATCCTTACCCGGCCACTCTACAGTCAGAGGGCCATAGCCGCTGAAGGTGTTGATCAGGCCGGCTGAAATATTAAAAAAAGAAATTGATTAGTGCGACTCACAAAACACACATTTACATTTCAGCTTTTAAAGGGTGAGCATGTTCACATCATGCTGTTTATTACTATCAAGCTCTTCTGATGGAAACCATCACTGATTGGAGTTTATGGTTCTTTCCTGAGGACATCACTCATTGATTAACAAAGTTAAGGGATTTTCTTTTTAACTTAACAATAAATGCTGCAATAAATGAATGGTGCTTTGTTATATCATGCAGCTGTTAAATGGAAAAATAAAACATTCCTCATCCTCTCATTATTCCATTAAATTAGATTAGTTCCACATCTAAACTTTTACAAGACATTTCAACTGATTAAGGCCAAAAATTAAAGCCAATATCACTGGCAAATTAAGAAGGATCTAAGAAACGCCAAGCAATTCAGCTGACACCAGAGGGAATAAAACTCTGGACATCATGTCACATCAAATCCATCATGTCATAAAGCACAACCACTGCAAAGTGTTCTAAAACGAGGCATTAACGTATGACGACTGATAAGCATCTATAAAAATTGAGGAGCAGCAGTTACCTTCTGTGATGTCCCAAGGCACGCCACCAAGAAAGACCTTGCAGGAGTACAGAGGATCCTTGTTGTTCCTGGGAGGCAGCTGCCCACTCCAGGTGAATGTGGCCTCATTCACAGCTGAAGAGTCACGAGATTAGTCAAAATTCAGAGTTGATGTCTAATCTCAACCTCAAATTTAATCTGGGAGACAAGCAAAAAAGTACAGCTGTGATAAGTTTTTAAATTCACCTGCAGCCTGTCTGTGCAGGCGGGCCTCCCTCTCAATACTGAACGTATCATCCGACTGGTCAAGCACATCTGCACCGGGCCATGGAGAGCCGGTACGCCAGCGACGGGAAATGGCAGAGGAGGCGGGGCTGGCACTGGATGGCGGTGTCAGAGGAGAGCTGGAGTCCTGGGGGTCCAGACGGGGGCCCAGTCGCAGCAGGTCCTTCTGCATGCTTGATGCGAGATAAGGCAGGGGAGGGGAAATCCGCAAAGTGGACTAGAGAGAGAGAGACATGTCTGGACAGTTTCACCTCACTGGAGACAGACATGATTCACACATTTTTATTCACTGATGAAACAAAGCATGTGAGCTGGTTCAGGCAGCCAGTCTTAGTCTGCAGTTACTTTCATAAAATACCCCTCACTGAAATATAAAAAACACCTTTACTGTTAACTGAAGCAGGTCTGTTTCTAGATCTGTTTACTCTTACTGCAGACCTGCTCGCCTGAGAGCTAAGACAACACTTTCTACTGTTTGTTCAGCACTTTAAAGCCCCACCACCACCTGTATGCTCCAACTTTCCCTGGGAGCCTGAACTTTTAACTTATTGTTCCCCCTCAAAGAAACAAGTTAGACAAAATAAATGCAGTCATATTCTACAAATCAGATAAATCAATTCTAAGTTGACACATTTCCCTCTTCATTTCAGTTTTGACCATTTTAAGCTACTGTCAGTGAGAATCAAGACTTCCTGCAAATCTTTCACATTAAAAGTTTGACAGGAAATGGAAGGATTAGGCCCTTAGAGCTGCTTGATGCATTTAAAGATGAAATGTAAATAGGTCATGTGGAGGTCACAGAAGAGGAATGTAATGGAATTGGTGAGTTTTAATATTTCTGACAAATCTCAAAACCAGCATTAAAAAGGCACAAAGTGCTAAATTAGCAAGCAACAGCAAGTCAAAATGAGCTATTAAAAAAATGCCAGAGTAAATAAAGACCATAGATCTGTCTAATAAAAGCCTGTTTGAAAGGAAGGCCCATGCCACTATTTGATCATTTATGGTGTCCACAGGTCAGCTTGACTATTCAGTGTCTAACTTTTTTAAATTGCCACAATGGGTAGTCAATTTAGGTTTGATGGAAATACTCCTACATGATTTGTCCCTAAACAATCAACACAATTAGTTGCAGCGTCAGGATCTTGGCCTTACCAGCATGTCACAGAGATGGTCTGAGCCAGAGCTGAAGCCGCTGGTCTCTGAGTCTTCAGGACTGCTGGAACGAGAGTCCAAAAAGGAGCCAGAGTCCAGACGGTTTGCCATGCGAGCCATACTGGGGAACTTCTCCAAGAAGTCAGCGGTCATGCTCATAGATTCGGGGGGCAGGTAGCCTGGGGGCTTCCCAAGGATGCTATTGAAGGGACTGTTCAGTATACCCAGCACTGGGGAGAAGAGGACAATTACACCATTTACAGTCTTATTGAGATGACTGAGCAATTTCAGAGTGATATGTACAAGTAGCCATGGCAATGATACCCTTTTTCCTGTTTGACGCAGTCCATTTCACAAGTGGATGAACACACTGAAGAAAAATGGGACACGTGTGTTGAATCTACAGAGCCACAATGATTTCTTAATGCTGAAATGCAACTTTGAGTTTCTAAAAATTTGTTTCACTCACTCTAGGGAATCTGTTTTGCTTCTGGATGAGCAAACTGAAACAAACTGGGTTTGTGTGCCGAATCTACAAAGCAGCATTGATCTGTGAGGGGCTGCAATGCAAACTCAAGATTCAAAGTCTGCGTGTAGAAGGGGATACTTGACGTGCAAGCTGGCTGCCAACAGAAACCCAAAACACCAGAGCGGATGCTCAAAGCACTTTCAGTTTTACATTCAACGTTTTGTAACTTGCGACTAATCTGAAACACAATCTTTTCACAGAAGCCAAACATCTTTCCCTTTAGCATATCGACAGGATACCAGTTCATCTGACACCTTTCCAAAACAAAGTCTAGTAACCGCTGAGCAGCAATTCCTGAATTATTAACCAGCATCTTCCTTCCTCGTGATAACCAAGTGAGTCAGCTTCCAACTGTGACATATGTACTGCGTGGCCTGTGACAGTCAACATGAGGCTCTGAGGGGATTATTCAGCTGTAGGCTGCATTCAGAGCTCTGTCCCACTTTGTTACGGGCCCAGTTTAGAAAGCTCTAAAATGAAGTTATGCTGGGTCGGATTGGACATGCAGCGATAAAACTATAGCTCTACAAATGGGTCATGGCAAGTGGGGCATCGGTAGTACCTCAAAGACAGACGCTCACCTCAGAACCGTTGGACAGCCAAAATGTCACTGTTTACGTCATCCATGTTTCACACATGTTAAGCAGCTAAGTGGGGCTGTTAGTCCAGATTAGTGGTTTGTATCCTAACCAAACCCATGCACAAAAAACACATCCTGGAGTCTGATCAACAGGTCAAAATTAAATATCTAAAAAAAAAAAAAAAAAAAAAGTCTTAAGTTAAAATAAAAACTCAAGCTTACATCTTGTAGGTTTAGGAAAAAGAAAAGCAGTTTCACGGATTGTTTGTGCCCACTGAACTGCTAGAGATGCAGCAAAGCAAAACTGCAACATCATCCTCCCTGGTGACGCTACAGCCTGTTCCCACACAGACTGCTGTTCATAACCAACTACCACATTTTAATACAAAAGGGAGGGATACACAGACAAAGACAACCTCAGAGATGTGGCAATATCTACTGTGTGTACTAAATAAAACAGGGGCCATGGAGAATAAACAAACTGTTGGAAATCCAACCACCAGCACCGACCACTCATTGTGTGGGACATTATGTTGTATAAAACAGAAAACCAAACCGCGGGTCTTGCAGTTATTTCTAAATACATTCAGGTAAGCGAGAAGAGCTGGTACTTACCGGAGGGTGAGCTGGTCTGAACCTGGGAGGGGGAGGTGTGTGTGTCCGTCTCCTGGCTGCTCCAGGGTCTGTCCCAGCTGGACAGCCGGAGAGACTGCAGGCCCAGGCCCAGGTCTGTGACACCCGGCGGGCCCCTGGACGACGGCATGTCCTGGGAGCCGGGCATGCCACCACAGTTGGGGAAGAGCATTCTCCTGCTGCCCACTGCAGCCAGCTCCGACTCTTTTCGGTCCAAGATCCAGTTCAGAGGTGAAAGGGAAAAAAAAGGAGGGGAGAGGAAGTGTTAGACAGCTAAAAAAGAAAAAGAACTGTTTCAGTCTGCTTTACCTAGAAAAGGGCATGAAGGCATCTGTCACACAAAAATGTTTGTGAAGAGAAATCCAATTAAAAATAAAACTTCCCTCATCACCACATCTCCCCCTACCCTGGCTGACGGGGGAGCTAACCTGCTGCCTCTGTGCTCGGTGAAACTGCCATGCATCTCCGTCCGCATCACTGACCCACCTAGCAGCATGTGACATGGCTGCTGATGCACTCGCACACCCCTGCTAATGACATCAGCTACCCCCCCCACCCAACCTACCCCTGCCTCCTTGCCTAACAACTGTAATGAAAAATTCCTGTCGGAGCTATTGGCTTGTTGATAGAAGTACTCCCCTCTCTGGCAGAAAACAGCACGTCTCAGAGTTGGTGGGAAGACAGCCGCCACCGTTGCCACCGTCACTGCTGCTGCTTACTCTGTCTAGCCTCGTTTCCTGAGCGAGCTGACAGAGGGAGGGAGGGGGGAAGCGAGGGGCAGAGCTACAGCGGCATGGTGGGAGGCAGCATGGGAGATGGGAGCGAATGACTCAGCAGACTTGATTTAAAAAGAAACTTCAGACTTGAGGATGCTTAACAACAGAAAACTGGATTTAAATAACCGTCTCACTCATTGGTCGGTGAAGAGCCCTGGTTTCTTTTTGCACACAGACAGTGAAGAAGCAAACACGCGCAGAGCCTCGCTGTGACAGAAGCAGCTGACTGATCAGATGTTGAGGATGGAGCGATTTGCACCGCCAGCTCCTCCCTTCCCTCTCCAGGCCTGGAAAGTATCCAGCTGCCAGTTACAGCCCTGATTCAGCAAGCCGGGGTGGCGGAGGGGCAGAGAGGCCGCACCAGAAGTTTACCTCTGCTTGTGTCAAGATATAATTTACTTTAGCATCGCTTAAAACTTGCGGAACATTTGTGTTGTGCTGCTTATGTCAAGCGGAGTAAAACTTTTATATTATGACTTCTGGACTGCGAGTCACAAGTACAGACGTGCCTTAAGCAAATTAACAATTCAAGGGTAGGACTCAGCCACTGTGCTGAGCTTAAATCTTGGCAAATCTCACTCTTGGAGAGAGAAAAAAAAAAAACCCACACACACACACACAACACTTAAAAGTGCTGCAATGCTGCAGAGCAGCGATGCAGCATGAATCAGCTGCTGGCACCCGCATGATGAAGACAAGGTGAAGGAGGTTTAATAGACAGCAAATCTGATTGAAGTGAGGAAGGGGCTCCTCGTTTAAAAGGTGAAAAGTTGCATCTCCAGTAAACAAAAAAACAAAAAATAAATCCTGTTAAACTAGGGAAGTTTTGTCTTTCATCTCAGGGTCATTTCATGGATTTCTGGTCTATATATGGGTCAACATCTGAGTCAGGCCTGAAGTCAGAGGTCAGAGATTCAGAGATCACATCCTCTGCATCTGAAGTTTTAGAAAACTGGGAAGGATTTTCACTCACATTCAATTAAATGTTATTTGGCATTTTCTAGCTGCATTTGTAGATTCAAGAATTTATCGTCATTGCACAACAATGCAATGTACAATACAAAACAATCATTGTCAATTAAATTCTTTAATCTCTTGCTCCCTACAAACAGTGCTCAAATATATTAGCAGGAGGTTTGGTTGTAGGTTTTATATATTCACATTTAGTGTGGTTACTAGGGCTGAAACAATCACTTAATCAGGAGACAGAATTGAAAACTCTTGATCACCAAGTAATCAGGTAAGACTTTTATAAATAAAAATAAACAAACTCCAGAATTTTCTGCTTATTTTCTTTTTATTATTGCAGTAAATTAAGAATCACTGGCTGTGGACCATTTGGTAGACCAAACCAGAAATTTGAAGGTCTGGGGCGTTCTGTGCTTTTGCACATTTTATAGAAATAAGTGATTAATGAACAGACAGTTTAACTAGTTTAATTAGCTTTGGACCAACAGTAAACAAATAAAGGCTAACATGCATGCTCCTTAGCAAGCAAGGCCTTGAAACAGCATTAAGTCCTGCATGTTTAGGGATACTGAAACACCACATTTTACGATTAAATGATTCACTGAAACCCTTGAAGTGTATTTGGGTGTCTGCACAGAGAGGTGAGGTTGCATGTGGGGGGCGGGGGTTTGGCTGCACTTTGCCTCCTTGCAGCTGCAGCAGAGTGGAGGACATGAGCTCAGACTTTACCACACAGCAGGTCCGCCTTCCCCTTGGTGCTGTTGGGGGTGGTGCACACCCCGGTGAAGTCCAGCGCGTTGCCCAGCATGGTGTTCATCCTGCGGAAGATGTCCGCGTTGCTGCAGGTGGACAGAGCCGGAGACTCGGAGTCCGGGCTGTCCGGCCTGCGGGGGTCATTTCTCTGCAGGAGACAGACAGGAAGAGATAAAAAAAAAAAAAAGAGAATTTAAGTTAGCTTATGCAAAGAAAAGGAGACAAACTAGAAATAGAAATTTGAGGTGTTTTAGGTGTGAATTAAAAGTTAAAAACACCAAGAGGAGAGGTCGGTGGTGGTTTTCTGACGCGCAAAAGGTCAAATGATGCCCGCCGGCTGTTTTAATTTTGAAGTTTCTTTAAACTCACCAGGGAAAAGGCCATGCTGCGGGCTGAGAGGAGCGTCAGTGTCACGCTCCGCACGGACGGCTCATCTTTATGAAGCCTGCTAACCCGCTAATTAGGCTCAATTTAGTGAACGTGCGCTCCGCGAGGCGACCGGGCCGAGGCAGCACGAGCGCCCCGGTGTGCTCACGTGCTCCACATCAAAGGGTTTGGTACAGCGCCGCCCGCAAAGAGTCCGAAATGTCGTGCAGAGAGAGAGATGGAGGAGGGGTCAGAGGTCACACAGAGAGAGGACAGGTGAAGGGTTTAAGGTGTGTTTGGGATTTATGCTCCTCCAAATACAAATACACCTTACACAACCTTTCTTTCATTTAAATAACTCCTTACAGCACATATAGTAAGTCAGTCAGTAGGTAAATAAGGTTTTATTTACAGCACTTTTTCAAACACACAGCTACAAAGTGCTTCACGGACACGTACATGAAAAATGAATGTGTGAAGGCTGAATAATGAAAAAAAAGACTCGTTTTCATATTGATATTGCACATATTATCAATCATATTTTATTGTTTTTTATTATATTTTTTATACTACTATCTATTTCATATTTCATTGGTACTTCTGAAGTACTACGTATTTTTTTCTAATTTTTGTAGCTTCTATGTATATATTTTTTGCACCAGCATATCAAGATAAATATTCCTTGTATATGAAATCCTACTTTGATCCTACTAATATAATATAAAATAATATAATGTTTTATACCTGCAGTTACAGTGTCATCAGGTAATTATGGAAAAAAATACTTTTATACTTTTTTATTCTATTATTCCCCACAGTATTTACTGTAATATACTATACTATACTATACTATTGGAAAGTACACTTCTGTTTTTTTCTGGGCCAAAGGCCAAGGCTGTCCTGTGAGAACCCCACATCTGTATGTTTTTAATTTGTGATGCTGCATTTTCCAGTCCATCTAAGGAGGGTTTAAATAGTTAATTTATCTTAAAGAGGAACATTCTTCATTTTATCAGAAAGATTCAAAATAAAAAATCAACTAATCTGGAGATACGTGTTTTTCACTGGATAAGAAATAAGAAATATCACAATAATATCAACATAATATCAACAGGCTGAAGGATGAATTTGTCTCTAGCCTGATGGTGAAGGAGACCAGAAGCAGGAAGAAGTTTGTGGTCGTCATTTCTGATGATCCTGTTGACCTTCTTCCTGCACTGCTGGCAGCCATTGCTGTGTTTCCAGGGCCCGATAAGGTAAAAATCAGGTGTATGAATCTCTCTTTTTCACTCTTTACACTGTTGGAAGTTGCAACAGTACTCCCTGTTCACGCATGACTGCGTAGGCCACCCACAGCTCCAACACTATCGTCAAATTTGCTGACGACACGACTGTCATCGGCCTGATCACTGGTGACGCTGATGAGACGGCCTTTGGCCTACAGAGAGAGAGGTCAGAGCCCTGACATCTTGGTGCCAGGACAACAGCCTCCATCTCAACATCAGCAAAACAAAGGAGCCGCCCTCAACCATAAGGCTCTACAGAGGGTGGTGAAAGCTGCTCAGCACATCACCAGGACTGACCTGCCATCCATGCAGGACCTCTACACCCAGCGGTGTAGGAGGAAGGCCACCAAAATCATTAAAGGACCCCAGTCACCCAGCTACAAACTGTTCTGCCTGCTGCTGCCGTCTGGCCTGACGGCTTCTGCAGCATTTGAGCCCGAACCACCAGGCTCAGGGAAGCTTCATACCCATGCAGGCCATAAGACTTTTAAACTCTGTCCACATCACTTTTTAACAACACCTTCTCTTCCATTGTATATATTTTATTGTATATATCTGTTAGTTGTATAATACTTAGTTTATATTTATAGTTTAAATTTTATTTGTATAACTTATATTTTAAGGTCTTTATTTATTTTATTACTCTAGTTTATTATTTATCTTAAATTTTATTTTATATTTTATTTCTAATTTATTTTTTTCTTGTTGAGTGTCTCTATTCTTGTTAATATTTTTTTTTTTTAGCATTGTTTGGGGAGCCTGGGATTTAAGAATTTCATTACCAATGATTGCTGATGTAAATTGTTGTGTAATGACAATAAATTCTTGAAAAATGAAAAAATGTAAAAAGTTGAGAGTCACAATAATTGGAAATGCTCAGGGGATGACAATTAGGACCGGACACAAAACTCGTATAATAATACTAAAGAGAGAAAACTATTTTATTATCCACAGTGGAAAATTGTCTTTAGCTTACCAAAACATAAAAGCAGCATAATAACATTGCACATGTATGTAATATATTGAGCAAACATGACAACAACAAGAATGTGTAAATGACAGTATAGTCGTGAGAAATAGAGGTAAAATGTTTAAAACAAATATGAAATAAAATACTGTGGAGTAACATCGCCTTATTCAGCTCGAAGGGTGAATGAGAAACTTCGCTCCATGTTGAGGTTCAAAGACGACCCGTGGTTCAGATGGCACTTTCTGTTAACAATGTGGTTTATAATGGAGATAAAGTTAGTGTTGTGTCCAATACTGGAGAAACATGGGGTTGTTTTTTATTTTAAAAGTAAACCACAAGCCGTAGATACTTAATAAAAAGCGGTGTAGGTGAATTGTGACGGGATTTAAATGGTCCAGTTTATTGACTGTGTGTTACAACCTTTGCTTGTGCCCCAAATAACTAAAAGAAAGGCTTTGTGAGAATGCAATCAGAGGCAAGGGCTGCCACTTAACTGAATTTAGGACAGCATAAGATGAAAAGTTATTGATCCACAATAACGTTGACGCAGCAGAATCAGTTCAATGAAGATAAAGAATAAAAGAACACGAGCACACAAATAAAACATATCAAATTATCAGTACAGTTACAGAGATTTATGTGGTGTCATAAAACCTTCCTGGTTCCATTTCAAACACACAGAAAAATGTATATTAGACAGATATATGCAGTAGTAACTTGCTGAAATTAGTCACTTCAGATCATTTAGCTATAAATAGAAAGCTATAAAGCTATGAAACAGGGCTGCACAAGAAAAGTCATTTTTCGTTTAGCTCTGCGATGACTTGTTTTACTATTTGATGATCTGCTAAGCTCCTGCTGCTGCTGCTTCATATCTGCTGGTAATGTGGACATTCAAACACTAGAGGGCAACAAACTCCTGCAATAACAGCCTTGATTGAACTTCCTGTTTTATTCCTGAACCAAAATATATGTTCTTCTTTGTTTTTTTAGCCACATTCAAAGACTTTTATCAAGTTGGCATAATTTTGAATATAAAATAATATTTAAAATAGTTTACTTGTGGTGCAGATACAGTTCTGTTTTTTTAATTGAGACAATAATATGAAGTACAATTATGATCTTACAATGAACTGTTTACATATATGTACATTATTGTACATGTACATTATTGTACATGTATATCCATGTACATATACTGAACAAAGATGAGTATCTGACACAAGTATATTTGTTTAAAATATGAGAATAAATCTATCTTTTCATCCAAATTCCTGTGAAACTGAAGGGCAAACAATGGTCATAACTGCATTTAACAACAAAATATAGACACTAAAGATTTCATTGCATATTCCACCAAGCTTCCCTCTTTCCTAAACTATTGGCTTCAAAGTCCCCTGAGACAGAGGACTTCATCCATGTAGATAGAAACAGAGAAATACAAAAACATACTCGTTGTATAAAACAGCCTCTTATGTTGTCTGATTTTGCTCCAAATCTTAAATTTAGCAGTTGATTTAGTAAATGTTGATTCCTGAACCTCATTAACACGCTTCATCCAGTGAATATGACGTATGAAGTTTAAAACAAAGACTAAATTTACAAAGTATATTGAAATTGTGTTTTGGGAGAATACAAAATATTCAATAATTACTGTAGGAGGGTGAGGGATAGTATATGTTTTGGTTTATATCTCATCCTGTCATACAGCTTGTGTCTGCAGCAGAGAAAAGCAAATGTTCTGCCTTGCCTTCATCCCCATCTTCGCACTCTGTATTGATTTCATGTCAATCCAAATATTCTGTGTGAAAGTGATGTTAAATGACCCGTTTTTCCATGAAGGGCAAGTGGCTGATTCTTGAAGGAATTATTTGCTTTTTCAGAACAGTTGTTGGTTTGTGTTTTAACCCTCTAGATTTAGTCAGTATGATTATTTTTGTTCAATTAATTGTTTACTTTAGAAAATGTCAGTTTCTCAGAGCACAGGCTGATGTTTAAATGTCTTGTTTCTTCTGGCAAATATACTCAAGTCTACAGTGATATTAAACATATTCTCACATTTGAGGAACTATAAATGTTTTGCTTGATTATTCAAATCAGTCAGTTGGTTATTTTGACACTGAAAAAAAAAAATCAAATCCATTTCCAACCCAAAATACCATAATATACTTTTAACTTCAATGCCTACAGTCTAAATTTTGGACGAAGCTATGTTTGCTTTCTAATGTAAAGATTTAAAAACTGCCTCACAAATGAAGCTGTAATTTAATGTTATAAAAGGCAACATCAAGTTGTGTACATACCATAACTTAATTAGCACAATATGGACTAATGTTAACAGTTAACCACCAGCACTACAATTAAGCAGCTGGTCATATTGAGTCACTTAAGAGTCCCTGGAGGAACCGCCACGGTTGGTTGAGCATCTTACCAGCTTATGAAGGCAGAGTGTGGAGGTCAGCTCCACGCATGATGCAAAGAGACACTAATGCAATGGTGCATTACAAATGAAAAGTTGGCATGAATTATTGATGTCAACATCTGATGTCAAGCAAGTTCAAGTCTTGGAGTTAACACTTAGTGTCGGAGCATTTGTTAGTTTTGATTGGCCGCAGTGATAAATGACAGATGCCCAAAGAGAAATGCATTCAATTCTTTTTATTCATAAGATGGGAATATTTTTTTTTTTTTTTTTTTACATCTTATGCACAGCAGATACAAAGACAAACATGTTCTAAACCACAAACTAAATTCCTCCGTCGCTCTAATCCTGCCTCCCATTTCAAAATGGCGCCCCCCCCCCCCAAAAAGCAACCCTTTACGTTTGTAGTCCAGTTTCACATTCTGAAAGATCGTTTTACAGCAATCTCATTTTAGCAGAATGGCTCAAGCCACGTTCAGAATATTTCCATTTTTTTTGACAGATACCCACTTCCCCTTTAAACAAATTGCACTTTTTTCCTCTTTAAAACTACATCAACAGGATTATAGGATCAAAAAGTAACACCAAAAACACAAGAGACGACTAAACATCCAACTTATACAGGTTCATTATTTAGTTGCACAAAAATGCATAAATATACATTACGCAAAAAAGTACAAAAATATTTGTACTTTGCTTTGCTCAAATAATGACAGACACTGATATGATCATAAGGACTGGGATTGTCAAAGAACGTAGGGATGCATTCACAAGGTCCATGCGAGATAAGCCATTTACACAACAGCCTAGCTTTCACAGAGGTAAGACCAAGGTTCTACAGGAAAACAAAACATTTCGCTGTCTACGCCAAGGTAAAGAGGCAACACAAACACTAAGAAAATTAGGATACACAGAACTCTGCGTTCTAAATTCATGCCAAAAAGACTAACATGCAATGACTCTTAATGCTTTTAAACCTCCCAGGAGCAGCGGTAACCCGTGGAAGGACTAGCTTAACAACGGTAACTTCAATTCGTCAATTTTCCTCAGCAAATATGATCCATGGAGTTTGACTAGGCTTTGCATGAGGTTTTTGTTTGAAGTGCTAAGATGGTACCGCAATAGTTGCCAAGGATAAGCTCAGATTGTCGACAGCAAGATGGTTTCAACTCACACTCCCCCCAGAGACAATCGGGAGGAGATATAAATACTGTTTGTTTATAGTAATGCACATTTGTCCATTAAATAAACCTGATTAAATTAATGAAGAGCTTGGCAAACCTCACTTCAGCTGGACAAAGGTGTGGTTTCCAGAGGCCTGAAGGAAACAGGGAAAACAGAGAAAGTTAATCCAAAACACGCCAACAAAGCCTTCATTTAAAAAAAATCAAAAAAGCTGCTATTCTTCTGTCAAAAAAGAAAAAATAAAAATCCACAGAAAGCCCCAAAACAATGTTAGACTGTCTAACAATACTTCTTTAGCCTGTTGTTCCTATTGAAGACAAAAATCATAAAACTAAATACAAATTTAAAAAGGTGGCTAAATTCCTAAAAAGTCTGGGCATTGTAGTTTTTAAACAAATATTACTGAAAGAAGTAAATCGCATGTTTGTTGGGGACTAATTTTAGTGGCGGATTAATACACATTTGGTGTGCGGTAAGTAGGTCATGTCAGCAGAATGTCGAATAAGGACTCGACTCAAAAACTACAGTGCCCAGCTTCATTGTAATGAGAAAACAAGAGCAACAGTGTGACTCAAAGATGTGTTTTAAAATCTTCAAAAACAACAGTGGAAGCCTGTCACAGGAATAAGCAATACTACAAATAGCTGTATTTAAAGTGTATTAGAAAAATATACAATACCACCAGCCTAAAACTATTTCTAGTGATCCCAATCAATAAATACCAAATACCTATATCTATAAATACCAAAAAGCAATGCATTGATCCAACTGTGTATCAAAATCCTGAAAGCAGACTTGAACTAGTTTTTTTATGTTGATCCCTCACACACACCAAAAAAAAAAAAAAAAAAAAAGCACATTATACTTTTGCTTCAGTAGCATTTGATCAAAATTAGTGTCCATCTGTTTTAGGGAAATCATTAAATCTTACATAAAAAAAAAATATATACTCATGGTTTATTCTCAAAGATTTATGTCTTTAGTAGGAACAAATGAGACAGACTGGTTGGGAAAGTGGGGAGGTATTAAAAGACAGGCTAATACACTGTTTTGATCTTTTCATGGGAGTTTGAGACAAACAAAAAAGTAATCCAAATCTAAAAACATATCAATATTTAGGTATTTTCATTTGTTGACACATTCTGCAGTTTCTAGTCAAACACTGTTACTGTCATTATTCAGGTGATGCAGATTTGCATGACAGGTTAGCAGATAGAGGGTGGTGGGTGGAGGTGGGCAAATCTAAAAACACTGTTGGACCAAAGGTTACTCACTAAATATCTAACAAAACTGCCGGGACTTCCATCCAGGCTGGGAAGTCTCAGAGGGAGTAGGGTACCAGCGCATCTAAAGAAACACAAACATAGTCATGTACACTCGGCCAAAACCAGGCTTCAGTGCTTCAATCCTCAACTCTGCAGATTTCATCAATTAACACTTGAAAGTTTGAACAGTTTTAGGAGGACTGTCCCTTTAAGCCCTGGTCACTGAAGCCATGGGAATGTGGGTCACGTAGCTGCTCAATGAGGACAATGGTCCTCGAGTAATTAACAGGCATGGAAATGTGGATAGGTGGACCTCTCCATGTGTTAAACATTTCCACAGGGTAAGAGCTGGTATGCCTGTACCTTTTCCATACCTGTGACTAAAACCTGTGGCAGAATGAGGCCCCGCATTTCTACACGGCTGCGGGGCATAACAGCGTCACATACTCAGGAGGTTATCAACAGTTGTTTAAAAAGACATTTGGACGCTCGCAATGTTACGCTGCTGTGTCGTACAGTCAGTGGGAAAGAGAACTCGGGGCATTTTAGGGATCTTTCATCAGATTGCAATTAAAAGGGCTTTCCCCCCCTTTATGTGGCTACACAGTCAGCTTATGTTCCAACAGGAACGTGGACAGTAAGTTGGCACCTCTGGAGACGGCCATCAGGTCTGACAATTTCTCCAAGCAAATACCTCACATTCCTCTCTGCCTCTTGTGCCTGACAAAACGGTCCATGTAAAAGCCGCCTACTTTGCAGTGTGGCACTCCCCTGCGCTCTTACATTGAGGGAGGAAGTTAGATCACAATGAACTTTAAATGACCCAACGAGAGAAATATTTTCCATTGCTATTGTTACCAAAAGCCCTGCCCACTGCTGTGTATAGTCGTCTACATTGCTGCTGTAGCATTTAGGCTGCAGTTAACTTACAATGTAAACACCGTGTACACATCTCTCATATCTCTCCCACTTTTTAAACATGGAACTTTTATTACATTGTTTAAAATGAATATTTGCAAAAACATAGCCATAAATAAAATGTTTTAAATTGATTTCAGACTGAAACATTCACAGCATGTTAAAATGCTAAAGCAAGCAATCATTACTACCTTTTGAAGTGAAGCTGCAGTTTAAATACAAACCCAGCAGTAAGTCTTAGTTGGGATCAAACTCCATCTCAAGCTCAAATTTGTGTTTTTCCTCAAATGATTTCTAACATTTTAGTCATCACTGAACCAAAACATGCATATTTTATCAGTAAGAGAACCTTTTATCCTCAAGCACACTGACAGGACTGTGATGCATGGAGCTCCATTAAAAGAAAGATTTATACCTCTGTGTCTGAGACTCATCCATAAAAAGTAAACCACGAGCCAAAAACAGCCAGATGACAACTAGAGAGGGATTTAAGTGAGTGCATGATATTGTAAGGTTACACTACATCAAGGAATGTGCACGTCACTTCCACTGATGGCCTGAGGAGGAGTCAAAGACAGTTTCCATTTCAAAACGACAAGGCTTTTTATTACAATATAACTCATGGTTTTAAACTTCCTTCAGCCTCCTGTTTCATAATATTAAGACTGGGCACACGTTGTGCAGCCAACAGCAACCTGAAGACTTGATGGCCTCAGAAACATGTCTTTATGTTGTTATTGTAATACCTCAGAGGACCACTGGGATCGGTTCAAGAATCTGAAACTCTGCTTCTAACTGCGCACCATGAACTTGCAGTGGGCAATCCTTAATTCTCTCATTTAAGACTACACTTTTTGCCCTCCAGAATCAACTTCCTTGAAGTGGCGATAAACAAACTGAGCTAAATTAAAACAACTTTTAAAGAAATCAAGCATCTTAATGGAAGCCGCGCATTATAATAAGAGTTCAAGCATTTATTTTATGTCTTTATAAAAAGGTTCCCTGTATTGTCAGAGCTGAGTGTGTACTAGAGGAAACTTTAAAAAGATAGAAGAGAAACACACACCGGTTGGTCCCTCACCTGGGCGTGGAGGGCTGCAGCAGCGGCAGCGGCCGCCGGGTAAGTGAAGGCTGCGTGAGGGAGGCCTGGGGTCAGCTCCGTGGTGTACAGGGGGTAAGGAGTCCAGGCATCCGGAGATGCTGGGATCAGTGCTGCCCCTGTCAGATCATCTGGGGAAGTACAGGGCGGGAGGAAACAGAAAGCTGACTGACCCACGCATGAACATACGAGCTTCCATCAAGTACAAAAGCAGTTCAGAGGCTACAAATTTAAATAAGGAAGAAAATGTGTCACCAAAACATGCTGCAAAAAGAGGTATTGTTCCTGCTTTGTGTTGTTGTAATGTGGCTTTTAGTCTTATTTCAATAATAGCTTATACTGTCCCTAAAATAATTTAACTTTTACAATCCTGAAAAAAGGTGCAGTCAGACCAGATATCACTTTCCATTCATGTCTATGTGGTACAGGCACATTCAACTCCTTCCCTTCACACAGTTCAATCTGAAAGTGACACACGAAACTGTGAGGCTTTCTGATGTCCAGTCACTTTGAGAGTGCATGTCTCTATGTCCCAATATAATTGTGAGTGGGATGTGAGGGTGAGTGGAAGGACAGAGACAGATGTTAATTATTGTAAAAAATTAAATCAAATGTTTTAATTTCAAAAATATATATAAAACTGCTGCTTTTAGCCTCCTAGCTCCCTCAGTTCATGTTTAGAAACCTACTCACTGTTTCCTACCCATTCTGCTTTTTGAGTTTCACTTAGCAAAATCTGGTCTGACCGCAACTCACTGTTGTCAGCCATCACCTGTCCAAATCTAATGAATCCAGCAGGTGTTTAGGCTGTGAGAGTGGGATTTCCCAGCTGGACAGAAGCAAAGCGTCTTAAGAGTCGAGATGACACATGCATGTGGAGGTGAGTTAGTCCTTCATTTGTTAGACATTGTTTTTATACTCTGCCCATTCGTCTGTAATGCCACAATATTCTTATATAGGTCTTTAAAAAAGAGAAAAAAAGAAAAAGAGGAAAGGGCAATTGAGTACTGGCATTGCCAAGGTGAGAGTGGATGAGAGAGCCTAGAGTGGTGCAGCCGTACAACTTACATGGGTCCCGTGCAATGAAGTGTGCTCCTAGAGCGGGGTGGATATTTGTGGGGTTCGGTGTGGCCATCAGCTTACTCTTTGCCATCTTCGTGTTGGCTTTAGCAAACTCTAAGCGCAGGGTCTGGGGGCTTTCGGGGTCAAAACGGATACCCTGGGGGAAGAGACGGAGGAGGGGAGGAGGGGGACATAGTATCGTAAGGGAGGTGGGCTGAGTTTGAGGGGCTGTAGCTCAGTAGTCTCACATGGCCTCCTTTCCTAAAGCCGTGTTTCAATACTCAGGATGTATCCTTCAAGGTTCCCTCGAGTTAAATGCTGTCCTGTCCTCCTGGTGGGGGGCGGGGTGGTTGGTATTAAAATACACCCTCACCACCTGACTGCATTCACTGAACTGAACTAAAAGAAACGGGGCAGACTGAAGGATACACTCCTGAAATATTTCAACAGGCTTGCATCTCTTTTTCCTCCCGACTAAAAAAAATTATTAAAAATTAAGAGCACAGGCGACTGGAGGAGTCGTCCATCACGCCGCACGAGCCAGGAGGAGAGGGAGACGAGGAAAAGGGCCGATGGCGAGACTTTGAGTGTACTTCCTTTTTGGGTGGTTTTAACCCTGCTTGTGTTCTTGTGCCCTAAGCGTTGTGCCCACATGCAGGTGAGTAGTATTTTGGTGTATGTGTGTGTCTGTGTGTGTGACTGCTGGTGTGTCTAAGAGGTGATGCTCATAAGGAAGGCTAGGCTATGAGAGAGAAGTGTTAGATACTGCCAATGTGGGCTACTGGGTGACAAAATAAGGAGGTTACACTACTGAAGATGTGTCCAAATAACACTACACATGTGGCTATAGAACAAGTATTACAGTAAAGCAAGTGATATGCAAAATAAGGAAAGCTATACCAGACTAAGAAGGGATGTGTATCAAGGTCAAAGTAAACTACCGTAAGGCTACAGGATTCTGGCCTCTTTCCAAAAATGGCCCTGCCATTGAATTATAAAAGACAAAATGGGTTGGCTTTGAGAGATGTTTTATAGGAGAGAAGAATTCTTTAAACTCCGAATCACTTTTCTTCTTTAGGTTAAAATAGGAACAAATCTAAGAAATGCAACATTTAAAAAAAATATATAAATAAAAAGAAAATAAAGGGGGAAATAAAACAGCAACAGACTCAAAGAAAGGGAAATGAATCAATAAAAAGCAAGGCAATGCTTACATTTAGTGCATTTTTCGCAGCTTCGGCTCCAGACCGACTGTCAAAGGTTACAAAACCGACAGGCTGGAAGGCAAAAGGGAAGAAACACTGTGACAAGAGATCCCAATGGAGGACCATCCTAACATGCAAGAACCTGCATTTTTATCAAACCACACGTTCATCATTTAGGCATCATTTGTCATAATATTCATGCTGTGGTAGAAATATTTTATCAAATCAGCAAGAAACAAAAATAATCTACACTCTTTTCTTTAAGTCAGTGTTGAAATCTAACAGCGCTAACACTGCTTGGTCCCTTGTTTAGTATTTTAGTATAATATTAAAGCAGTTCCTCCCACCGATGGAAGGCATCTCACCTGTTTTGATGTTAACTTAATCAGTGACCCTTCATAACCCTGCGGGGAAGAAAGATAGCCAATTATCCACCCTGGAGTCACATGCAGGAAGTCAGGCATGAACACATCTATATCAAGAGTAACCTGCGTGTGTGTGCCTTCAGTTTAAGCTTGAGAGCAGGTCATCACAGATCCAACTGCGACAGTGTTGTATGTCACATTTGTTTCAGCTAAATAATGCAGCTTTCACTGATTTGACTACAGACAAAAAGTAAAATTTTATCCGTAAAAAAAAAAGAAAAGAAAAAAAAGGTTAAAATAAGAAAATGAAGACCGTGTTTGGTTTAAAAAGGTGCAAACACACGTTATCAGATATGTGAGGGTTCTCTTTTACACTAGTTTAAGCACAGATTAAGCATGAATCCAAATAAAGCCACTGGTTTTAAACCAAGTTAAAAACAGCACAAAGGTTGGTTAAAGCGCGAGCAAATTCCTGAGAAACGAAGGGGGATTTTTCCTGACTGAGTATTGATAGATGGGATCACTCCTGATCCTGATTTACAGCCATGGAAAATTAAACAACTTTCACTGGCTGTGATAAATCCTTAGCAACAATCCAAACCAGATTTAGCTTCAGTCATTCACTGCAGAAAAACAAGTAGTACAATATAGTGAATACTAAAAAGCTTTTCCTCTTTTTTTTAAAAAAAAAAAAGAAAAGTTGAATTTGGATCAAACCTGAGTGTAAACATGAATCAGACTCCTGTTTCCACACACTCTGCTGTGTTTGCCTACTGCAGAAGCAAGGGGCAAGAAGTAAAACGGTTACAATGACTTACAAAAAACATCTCAGCGGTTTCACAATCTGTGAATGTTACGGGAGGAAATAAAAATTTCCCTGCACGGTGGGCGAGCTGAGAGGGTTGGTTGGCCAATCGCAAAGGCTACTCATTTACACATTCCACAAGATCATCCATGTGCGAGGGATACCACTTCCAATTTGGTTAGTTAGGACACGGGTGGGAGGGGTGTTTATGGAACTGGAGTCCAGTCAAAAAACAGAGCAGTGGACAAACAATGATGTGGCCTCATTTCCATATATGCAAATATCTAGACTTTCATCAACAGGCGGATTGTTTGATTTAACGGCATACAAGAAAAAGGAGAGCTGATAAACTTTCTAAAGCTGCAGGCAGTATGATTACTGCATGGTGAAAACTGAGTTTTAAAAAGGTTTACCTGCACACTGGATTACAGTTGCTTCCTCAATACTTTCATAAAAATGTTTCAACTCTAAAGAAGCGTGTGCAGATAATCCTTTCGGAAACTCTTTCCATGACTCTTCTCCAGCAGCTGGCACACGGCAGCAGCTACCTTTGCTTTGCTTTATTTTTAAGAAGGGTAAAAAGTAAAAGTTTCTTATTTACATACCCCCCCTCCAAAGAAAAAACAAAAAGAAAAACCACAAAATTTACTTCACAGGGCTTTAAAAATCTGTAAAAAAAAAAAAAAAACACCCTCTTTCCTCAGAAACATGTCATGTTGCGACTTACCTTAAAAGGTCTAAAGAGGAGGTAAAGTTCCCGTGGTTTGATATCGACCGGTAGGCCACTGACAAACAGCGTTCGTACCTGCAAACAAAAAGCAAAGCTGAGCTTCAGTGTCTTTTTCTTTGATACCTCGTCTTCGCTCCCTAGAATGAGCAGCACGTGGGAAAATAACTAACAAAAACAAATGTTTGGCCATGGTCCCAACATCTCTCATTCCTCCTTAATAATCAACATGGATGATTTTTACAGTGGAACAAAACACAAACCTGTACGTGCAGAATACATTAATGCATCACTCCTGGAAAATGAGAACTGGTACAAATGAAAAACGTGTTCTTCTGAAGATAAAAGGGTTTTGGCCTGAGTTGGTCATGAGTCGACTCACAGATGTCATGAGTCACCCGTCTCATTGGTCAGGTGTTCCCAAACTTTTTTTTTTTCTCCCTACTTGGATGAAAACCAAAAGCTGAAACACACAAAGTTGTTCTGTATACGACAGGTGCTGCAGGAGGTTTGACCCTCAGTCACTGGTTTCAACCGTTTTGGCTTCTGACTCTTTTAAAATTAAACCACGTTTTCTCATGACCTCCTCAGCTTGCATGTTTGCAGGAAGGGAGCAATTCAAACAGTGATTCTCCAAGCTTTGTTGCTTTAAATTTAAATAAATTGGAGGCCTATATAAAGGTTAAAAGGTGAGAAAGTTATCCAAATATTGATAGAGCAGAGATGAGATTAAAAAAAAATCTTATTTTGCGTATTAGGAATTTGCTATATTATTCTTTTGTGACCCTTCAGTTTTATTAGACGACCTCTTGGCAGGGTCCTGACCCTCAGGTTGAGAACCACTGCTTTCAGCCCATGTAAAGACCCAAAAGAGACAACTGGACAAAATTTAATTCAAAATAATCCCTCTATAATTTGTCTCATTTGTCAGGGAATGATTAGAAACAGTAGATTTTCTCCATCCTGTCGCTCCTACATGTTACGAGCTAAACGGTGAACATAAGATGGTCTCCGTCCTGCTGGGGACCCCTGGATGCCCCTCAAAGACCCCCGCAGTTGCCCTGGCCGGACACAGAGCCGATGCTGCTCACAATCCAGTGTGGCTGAGGAAAAACACGGTGCGGTACGAGGCCCATTAGTTCCCAGCCGGTGGGGAGGCCCTCAGTACAATGGGGCTGCCAGACGAACAGCATTGGACAACAGCGCACAGCGTGACACCATTTCCTTCCTCTGACCTGCAGCCCCAACCCTGCCGGCCCTCCGGCATTTTTCAGGTGCCACACAGCAGCAATTCTCAGCCCTTTACAAGCCCGAACATACAGATTTTCAAGGCCGGCTCAGCAGGGCACAAACTCGATGGAGATGTTTTAATCTGTCTCGCTGACTGAGTGTGGAGCTGCGGCGAAGAACAGGCACTCTGTCGTTTAATAAAATATTAAATGTTGAGGATTTTCTTTAAACAAACTGTTGATGACTGGAGATTTTTCTTTATCTACTTTTTTGGAATCTCAATCCATTTCTGGCCTGTTTGCTTAATCTTTGCTCCTAATTACGAGGAGAAAAAGGACACAAGAGCAAAGTGGACTAAAACAAGTCAAGTGGCCACATGTGGCTTTGTTACAAGACAATGGGAACAAAGGAGGAGCAACAAAAGGCCCCGGGCTCCCCTCAGTGTGTCTCCATAAGGAGTCATTACAGAGGAAATACAGCCGGCCACCCAGAGCTGAAGAGTGGCAGCTGTAAGACGTCAACATGGATAAGACAGGAGACAACTCGATAAATCAACCTGATTTAAATATTGCTGTTTTTTAAATCTATATTTAGAGATACAAATTGCAGATAAGGATGTCATGTAGCAGCAGTGATTTATTTTAGGTTTCAGTTTCATTATGATCTGGACCCTCTCCATGAATCTGTGCAGTTTGAGTGAGGCATCTTATTTTGTTTGGCACCTGAAGGCAAACAAACGCAAAAGTCAAGGCAGCAACTGAGGATGCTGCGAAAAAAAAAAAAAAGAAAACAAAGAAAAATATTCAATGATCTTTTTAAATGAACAGGCACTAGATATTTAATTTACAGGACATTTATCCTCCTTCTCCAACCAAAACGTGCAGCTGATTTTACGCATTTAACACATTTTTTAATTATCAGATTTTTTTTTCAACTATATTAAAACCAATTTAAACCTTCAAGCCCCTTTTTACAGAACAGGTCACAAATAAACGATATAAAGCAAAAGGAGACACTATATTCAAAGAAATTAAAACAAAAATGAGAGACATGCAGGGTTAACAGCTTAATTGGATAATTTGAGTGTGTATTTGCTGTAATTATTGCACACCTGGTGCTGCACATTTTAATCACTGCAGCTTTAGGAAGACGAAACATACATATTTAAACAACACTTTACAAGACATCCCTGAACTACTTTTATTTATATCAACGCGCAAAAACTTGCTGCAAGTTAAAAAAAAAAAAAAAATGCATGCACATCTGCACAAATATTTTTTTCCCCTTTTGCTGTCAGTAAAGAGGAGGCCAAAACAATAAAAACAAAGCAAACAAACCCTCACCTCCTCCTCGATGGAGACGTTGTTGTTGGGCTCCGCGTCGGCTTTCAGGCTCATGTTGACGGTCGCCTCGGCGGCTGCTGCGCTCACGATCAGGTCTCTCTTCGTCGAGCTGTATTTCCCCCAGGCGCGTCTGAAGCTGCAGTGAAAGTCCTGGTGGCGTCTGAACTTGAGGAGAGGAGGAGGAGGAGGAGACGAGGTGCCGAGGTGCGGTCGTGCGGACGAGGGAGCCGAAGTGTCCGAGGGTACGTCGGAGGTGCAGGAAGAAGAGGAGGAAGAGGTGGTGGTGGTGGAAGGAGGAGGAGGAGGAGAAGAAGCAGCAATATTTGGAGTATTGCGAGAGAGAATCATTCATAAAAAGAGAGGAGGGGGAGAAAAAAGGGGGGAAAGTAAAAGAAACACAAAGAGACGCGCTAAACTAAAGGTGAGAAGGTGGATCGGTGCTCCGTGTGTGAGGGTGAGAGATGGGGGGGAAGAAGTGCGCGTAAAAAACAGAAAGCCTCTGCGCTCACATCAATGCCCTCAGCTGTGGGACTGTGCGGAGGAGGAACAAGTAAACTTTTCTCATTGGAGCCTCTCTCTCTCTCTCTCTCACACACACACACATCACATCACATCCCTCCCTCCTCCTCCTGCTTTTCAATTAGGTCATCAATTATGTCGGAGTCCGCTGCGAGCCGTAATCAGGCTGCAGATCCGCCTCAGCTGTTGCAGGAAGACCCGGCCCCTGCACCGAGGGACCAATGGTAAAACCTCTCCTCTAACCCTTAGAATAAAAAGCACACTTATTCTCATCGTCTTTTTCTCTGTCTGTATCTGTAGACTTCACCTCACCTCCAAAAAAAAAAACATGCAAATAGCAATAACTTTCCTATAATATTGGATTTTGTGCTGTTTCTGTGACCTAATGTTTCATTTATTTCTATATATTTTGTTTTTATCTTTTTATCTTTTTATTCCATGTATCAAAACGTTTATGACCACATGCTCAATAACCTAAAAAAATAAAATGGCAATTTAAGACGAGGATTTTTGATATTTAAGTGCAGGTAAATCTGCTTTACATGATGATATTGAGGACAGGATTGTGATTTAGTGTTTATATATTAAGGCTGATTTATTCTAGTATATCAGAATAAAATAATATAAATTAAGCATTTTATATTGTGCTGATATGTTTAGTAGTTTAATTCATTGTACAGCTTTAAAAAAATTGTGAAGAGTTTCACCCTGATAATAAACAGCCAATTATGATTAACCTTTTTTTTTTTTTTTAAAGGAAATACTTCCTCATTTGTAGCCACACACACACACACACTCATTTATATGACTGTTGACTTGATCTGATTTAGGTTTTAACTAACAGATTAATAAACTAACAATATTAATAAAACCAACTAATAATAATGATAATAATAAAACATGCCTGTGTGTGTTTCAGTCACTGGGCTGATGTAAGAGCGGTGTGGGTGGAGAAACGACCGTGTTATGTGTTGAGGCCGGGCCCTGGACGTGAGCCCAGCATGCAGTGCATTTCCTCACAACAAGGCAGCTCTCAAAGGCCAGACGGCTTCCTGACTTTGTATAAGAACACAATCAGGCCTGCAGGGCGGGGATGGAGGGGGGGCGGCCGGGTGGACAGACGTATTCTCGCTGTACCTCTTCAGCGACTTGATCTAAAAATAGTAAAGCTCCTCTGTGTTTTCAGTGTGTTTTCTGTACACACTGAACCCGAGTGGTAAATATATATACATACTTAAATATATAAACACACCTACAAAGAGAAAGAGATCCATTGATGTCAGCGTTAGTAACCTGTACTTGTATTTCCATGCAGCCGTGATTTCATATTTTGTAGATTAAAAAATGAGTAGATTAGAAAATTGATCACATATATAAGCAGCAAAATTCTTCACATGAAATGAAATGAGAGCTGAATAAAGAGTCGATTAATCACTCAGTCGATCAACAGACAATCGATTAATCATTTAGGTCATTTTTACAAGATGTAAAATGTCAAACATTCACTAGTTCCGGCTCCTCAAATGAAGATATTTGCTGCTTTTCTCTGTTTTATGCCATCGTAAACTGAATTTCTTTAAGGTTTGTTTGGTCGACTAAAAGAAAACATATTTACGATTTTATAGACCAGTCACTTAATCGATTAATAGAAGAAATAATCTGCCGATTAATCAGTAATAAAAATAATAGTTAGTTGCAGCTCTATGTGAAATCATGGGAAGTAACTCCTTCTTATTGATTTTTTTTAAGTCAACAGAATTATGCACAACTCTAAATGATTTCATGAGGCAAAATCTCCCTGAATGTAAGAAATTATCAATATATGTGAATTAAAAATGAGCTTTGTACGACTGTTTTGTTCGTGTGTTGAAGGGAAGCTGAAGGCCTTGTTCAGGAGGCAGTGTGCAGGCGTTTAAACGCTCTGCTTTTTGAGGTTTTAGCAGATTTAATTCAGTATTATAATCTGTTCTGCAGGCTGAAATAAAGATCAGGTGGGTGACAGTGTTGTTTTAACCGTTAATAATGTGGCTGGATGATGATAGCTGGATGTAATGCAGGTTTAATGTTATTATGTGATGCACATCATTTCATATTAGCATTTGTTTTACATATCTTTCTTTCTTCTGTGGATTGTTTTGTGCTTTATTTGACTCATTTCCAGATCTACATTTAATACAAATAAAGCAGAATACAGCAGAGTTGCAGAGATGTGGCCCTCTGCTGCCTTCAGCCAGCAGCTGTATTATACTTTGTGAATGTTAAGAGATGACGTATATTACGCTCTGTTTGTCATTTTAGTAACACTCACTGCCTATGAAATATTGACTGTGCTGCTGAGTGTTCATTAATTTATTGAGCACATACAGTTCGTACAGTCTGTACCATGAGGCTCTAATGCACAGGAGGCCGCCGTCTGTATGCACCTCGACCACAAATTCAGGACTCATAACATCAAACCTCCACGACTGTCCCTACAACTTACTGAAAGCAGACACAGTTCTGCACAAAATATCATTAAACTACATCTCGATCAGTTTTCTGGGGGCGATAATTCAATATCTTGATTTGTGGATTTGCTTTTAGATGTATAAAATGTTTGATGTCTTGAAATTCAAGAGTGATGCACAGTTCAGTAAATATCTCTTTGATTATTTAACACCTGCATCCTTTTCTCATATTTTTTTATATATATTGATATGAGAAATTGTCATTAATATCCACTATTGTGCTACTTGTCTATCTTATTACAATGAGACTTTTCTGAACCTTTAATGAGGGATTTGCTTGAAACAAAAGCAGATTATTCCCAATCCTGAGAACAAAATCTGTAAATTAATAAATGTACATTTTTCTGTAATCATCTATCATCACCGTTCATTAAAACACTAAAACTCTTTCTCGAAGCACTTTCTCTAAAACTTAGCAACCTAAAAAATGTTCTTTGCTGCCTTTGTTTCGTGCCATGTCATCTCTCTCTCTTCTTCTTCCTGCAACTCTTTAATGCAACTGTCTAAAAATGCCAAAAATTCACTCGCTGAACAAACATGGTCCTCTGGCTTTCGAAGGGTTAAAGTGCAAAAATGAGTCACTGTGGCTCTGAACCTTTTATGCCCAAAGATGTCACTGCCAAATATAGTTTTATGTAGTCATGCTGCGCGAACTATGTCTTATTTATACGTCTCTTCAGTTGGATTTAAAGGAATGCTTGACGTTGTCTGGAGCTAAATTCACAGACGTCGGCATAGAGGCTTTACATAACTCTGAGAAGGGCTGAGAAGTTTTTTAGATTTCTTCCCTCTGTGCCTTATAGGACTTCTACTTTTCATTAATTGAAGAAACAGGAGAATAATCTCTTTTTATGGACCTGCTGGATGACTGTCTCCTGCTTTTACATCACAGCTAATCCCACATGTCTCAGACGCTGCTGTTGCCAGTTTGGGAAATACTGTAGAAGCACGATAGATTGGACTAAAGATTGGACTAGATGGTGAGAAACCATTTGAAGGCTGTTTTCCAACCAAATTATTAGTTTTAGATGTGGCTGAACAGTATCTATGTCAGTGGTTCCCAACATCTTTAGCCTGTGGCCTTTTAAAACAAAACTGGTGACCCCTTGTCACGGGTTGCACGTTTTAATCATTTGAAAGGCATGGAGAGATGAAACTATCTAGTATTTCAAAATAAAATACAATAAGAGGCAAAGTTGAGGGGGGAGTTTAAAAAATAAACATAATTTTGTGTAGGAGAAGGTTGCTTTTTTCTTGTTTCCCTCCCTGGTAATCAGCTCATGGCTCCTTGGAGGTGTTGCAACTCCCACTAATCTATATATATATCTATATAATCTATATAAATCTTCTCTAAAATATGAGATTAATACCTATTAATATGACGAAATGCAGAAAAAAACTACCCAGTGACTCTGGGTACTGACTCTGCTTACTCTTTTTAAATTTCCTTTTTATGACTTAATACATTTAACAGAATATAAACATAAATATAGTTCTTAAGACATTTTTTCATTAGACGTCTTATTTTGTTGTTTCTCTGAGCAGAATCTTTTAATCTCTTAAACTTTACTGTCTCCGTGGTAGATCTGCCAAACACTGATCAAACCACAGGACTTTATTGTAAACTCTGCACATCCTCAAATTATGTATAAAATATTCCAGTCTGATAAAATTGTCTAGTGTTGGGTTTGAATATAAAAAAAAATCAATCTTCAATCAGGAGCTTAAGCAGAATATAAATGCAGTTTATGTTAGACAACGTGGAATAAGATTAAAGCTACTTAAGAGGAAACAAAGGTGAAGAAACAACATGTTAAGGAGTTAAAAGGATTCTGCGTGCCACCAAAAAAAAACCAACATATTTCACAGAGTTACCCGTCACTGTGTCCACCAGATAATCCAAACAGTGCAGGAGCATTAAATCAGATTTTTGCCCCCTCTTTTCCTACCCACAAATACCTGACAGAAACCGAGACTGTATAGCTCAGAGGCTCTGGATAAGCCTCATGTTTTATTTGCGAAAAGCGGCCCCATTGTCCCATAAGTCACCTCGCACAGCACTCTTCTGCTTCACGCCACACTGAGCCTGTCCTACTGCGTTAGCATCACCCGCTGCTAAAGCACTTAGCTTGTGTTCTGCGTGTCCTCTGTGGTACAGCCAAACATCCATTTGGAGGTCCTAGGAAACTTTGAAGCCTTTTCACCCACACACTGAGCGAGGGAGGCGCGGGGCGCATTTGTGACGTTTCGTGAATACTTTGTCCAATAAATAGCCCTCTTCACGAATACATTAAACCTGATCCAGGACGTGCATGCAGCCGCGCTTCTCAGCCCAAACAGACTGATGGGGACCAAAGTGGATTTCTTTAAGTGAGGGATGTTATTGAAACCAATAATATCTCTAATGCCATATTAGCAAGTGATAGCACCAGTTATTATCCATTTGGTTGCCACATTTTATCTGTTGCACTTGTCAGATATTGTCACACCTGCTGTGAGGGCCAACAAGGACACGAGGAGGGCGGAGAAGCTCCCCCGTCTGCTGGAAATCAATCCGCCTTCATATACCGCTGATACGTGCATCAAACATACTCTTTGGTTTACTGGTAGGCAGTAGATCTGAACGTTAAGGAGACGTCATTCATGTCACAGCAGTTCACAGCACTGAGTTAATGTCCACTTAGAGTTCAGTGGAGCTGCGGAGAGGAGACAGTTGTTCCAGCAGACGACATAAATTACAGTTTAATGCTTTGCTTTCATTTGATGTCACAGCTGCCCTCCAAAGCAGCTTCACAGCTGCCATTTTCCATCAGCTCTCAGATGAAGTTATTAAGAGGGAATTTTCACAGGAGGCGTATTTTCAATAGATGGACAAACAAAGTGGAGGAAGTAAACAAGCCGTTTCATTAGCAGTTATTACTTTACAACAACTTTAAAACAACTTTCGATAAGAGAGACGTTTTCCATTATTAAGCTGTTACTTTGTTAATCACGTGCATCATCGGTAGCTAAATTAACGTTAACCAAGAAAACACCAAAAAATTTCTATCACATAGCGAGAATCGGGTGTTTAAAGTTGTGTCATTTTGGGCCATAAGGGGGCAGGAGAACTCCTAAACGGACTGACACACAGCATCGCTCTGTAAATTTGTTAATGTAATAATTACTAATAATTTCATACTTACCCATCCAGAGGACAGGCAGCAACATAAGCATTCATCTGGAGGTGTACCTCTGGTCATTGATGGATGTGAGTCCAATATTCAGCCTTTTTAGCCCAGTTTTGGTCTCCACCTACTCCTGAAGGGGCACTTAAGACGGTAAATGTTGAATTTTCTTCACTGGCTGTTCGCTACATTTGTGAATCAGGTGTTTATTCTGCTGTTTGATGCTCTACAGGGAGAGTTAATCAGAGCTTGTTGGCTGAAAAACACAAACTTTGGATAATGTGAGTGACGACAGTGAACCATACAGGACATATGTCGATGACTCAGCTTTGAGTCTGAAAAGCATTTTTGAAACAGCAAAATCTGATGTTGCATCAGTGATGGCGGGGAGAAATAAAACGTTTAACTTTAAAGAACTGCTTAAATAAATTCAGCTTTCACTGTTGTCTCACATTTGGATGAATAATGTTGAGTATTTTGTACCCGGTTTCATCACCCCAAAGGTTTTGTGGTTCTTGGTGTCCTCCTGTCCAAGGCAACAGCAGATGATGGGACACATTGAGAACCGATGGCCACAATTCTGTGTTAAATTATCCAGGATATTTGTGTAAACGTGCGGATGAACCTTGAGATTATTGATCAAAGGAATTAGGTTTGAGTAGCAATACCTCTTTCATGTCTGTACACTAAATGGGAAGTGAGAGCCAGCAGATGATTAGCTTAGCTTAGCATAGAGACTGGAAACAGAGGGAAACGGTTAGCCTGTCCCATTCCAGCATTTCTGAAGCTCACTAATTAACACATTTGATCTTGTTTGTTGTTTCTGTATACAAACTTCTTTTTTTATTTTAGAGGTTTAGAGAGAGAATAATGGTCCATGAACCCTGAACATCACTGTACCCGGCTGCTGTCCATCTGTCCTGAGCTTTACATGATACACTGAATTGAAGTCAAAATCTTCTCGCAGTAATTCAGAACACATTTTTCACAGCAGACATTTTAACATGTAGGTTAACAGTAGGAAAATACAACTAACAATTATTTTATTATAGATTAATCTCCCAATATTTTTCTTGATTAATTGATGTTTTCGTGGACAAAAAAAGCTGAAAATGTTGATAAATCTCTGACAGCATTTTTACTTTACTATCAAAGAAGACAAAGAGAAGCACATTTGACTTCATTAAAATGATGATTATTATTATCAAAATCATTTTCTGTCACTCGGCTAACTTAATCGACTAATCAGCTAATCGTTTTAGCTCTATACTTTAATGTTATTATTATACACATGCTTTTTCTGCTATATGACACATCACTTTCTTCTGTGGAAAAAGGTCTGTTACAAATGGTCCTGTTTTACACACCAAAGAAACCACAATGACCTGACCCTTAATGAGCTGAACTGGGAGTCATAACCTCTGCACGGCAGCTGGAACAAACCATTTTCTTTCTCCTTCACCTCCCGCTCCAGATGTACACCGCCGAATATCACTTTGAGAAAACACTACGAGAAATAGTTCACAGCTTTGCCGCAAAGGCCTTCATACGAGGTTTCTCTGTGACGCTGATTATGTAAACCATCAAAAGCGAACAGGCTGTGTTTGTGTTTTTCACATCAGTGTTAATCACTCGCAGTGAAAAGAGAAAAAAAAAAATCTCGGCTCGAGTCTCGGCTGCATCAGAAGTTGAAGGCTCAGAATATACTGGATCTGTCATCCGCCTTCCCAACATTCGACGAGCACAGTAACCCCAGTTCATTGCCTCCGCCGCTCCTGCATCTCGGAGCTGTTATGTTTTCCACAATGACAACAAAGCCAGTGCCAGCAGCGTCTGTGTTTATTGTTTCATACGAAGCAGAAAACACAACTATGAGCTAAAAAATGTTCTGAAAGATTTGCCAGATCGGGAGACTACTGTGAGATTGTGTGTTACATATTGTTTGCGACGCAGATATAAAAACAAATCTTTTTTTTTTTCTGGCAGTCTGTCGGCCTCTAGGTCTTTCTCACACGTTTTTTTGTCTTGGTTTGGGGGGAGGGTTGGTGGGGTCTTGGAGAAACGACAAGACGGGGATGATCTCGTTCTCGATCTTGTAACTTGACTTAAATCAAAAGTATTTCCTATTACGCCGAAACACCCCCACTCTGAGCATTCCTAACAAGAGGAAATGCTGAAGAAACGGCCCATTGGGACCATTTAAATAGTCATTTTCTCATGAAGTGAAACTGGCAGATAAAAAAGAAACTCCACCGAGATTTTCCTCAACATGGGAAAGACATGAAATGAAAGAAAAAAAATCCCCTCTCTGAATCCCATTCCTGAAGCACAGAATCACGCAAATCAGAAAAGGTTCGCAAGTGGATAAAGACTAAACCAACGCGACAAACAAGCTGCTGTGAGGTGGCATATATATGAAACACACAGCAACTGTGAACGAAAAATAAACACTTTCACAACATCCTCTCGCAGCAGTAAGGTCTTCACTTCCTGTTTGTGTATGGAATATGGGACACGGAGGGTTATGCTATTTAAACCAAAGGGCAGCAGATTCCCAGCTCGCAGAGGCTGGTGGGATCTCGAAGTCTGCCGCTGCCAGCTCCTCAAGGGGACGTGAAGTGGGTGGGAAAAGGGAAGGAGCAGGAAAACGGGGGGAAAAACAGGACAATCATGCTAAAGAGGACGAAAAAAAAAGGAGGATTATTAACCAGGAAGGGACAGCTGTGAGGCAGAAGACGCGACGCGATAGCAGATTTTTTACAGCTTCAGATGATTTAAAGGTTAAAGAAGTTTCTGCTTCACAGGCCGAAGTGTGTCTGCGGGGGTTTGATATTGTTATTACTGACAGTGTTTATCCACTCAGAGTGTGAGCTGCATGTAAAAACATCTTTGAGGATCCTGAAAAATGCTCTTCAGATAAAATGTGCTGTTATTATTTGCCTCTACAGTCAAATCATCCTCACAAGAAAAGTTATTAATATTTTCCATGGTGATATGCTTCTATCATTAGTTGTCTTACTCATTCTGTAGTGAAAATACAGCTTTTGGAGAATATTTCTGTCCATGTTCTGCCATGTTTCTGTATTTTTCACTGTTGCCAAGAGCAGAAAATAAAAAACCCCATAAATGACCAGATTCCTGTTTGATTAAAGGAACTTACAGGAATAATCCAACCTTACTTTCTTTGCGAGGCTGAGATAAAAAGATCAATATCGAGTGGAGTCGTGTCGTGAACTCAAGTGTACTCAAGCGTATTTAAGCACACACACACACACACGTTTCATTTATTATTTCACTGTGCAACAGGTGGTGGTAACGCATAGAGAAATGCAACAACTCCCGAACAAGGGCAGTGAAAAAGACAGAAATGCAGTGATACGTTTGTTAGAAGATACACACGGTGCATTTTGATTTGAGTAACAGTGACTGTAAACATAACTTTTCTTTGTTTACTCCACAGGGCCCCTTCATGTGAGCTGCACTCAGGCCGTGGTTAGCTTAGCTTAGCATAAACACTAGAAGTAGAGGGAAACAGCTAGCCTGGTTCTGTGTGGGTGGGGGAAAAAAAAAGACAAAAAAAAGTGCCTGCCAATATTTCTAACGCTCTTTAACTTGTTGTGTCTGTTTATTTGATCCATAAACAAACAGAAAGGAAAGAATTCATGGTTTTGGGGAAGTTATTCTCTAACTTTTGAACATCAAAACCAAAACGTGCTCACTGTCAACCTGTATCTGTATAAATACTGAATGGATGGATGATCTGCTGCTCATAAAAACACATTAATTCACGTGCTTTAGAGGTGTTGGTGGGTGTATTTGTTCACTTTGCACAGAACTGCAAAGCTAACTACGTCCTGACTGATGTGATTGTATCAATCTTCTCATCTCACTCTCAGAAAATGAGCCAAGGGGTTTTCCCAAATTGGTTTGATCTTTATAAACACTAAGAGACTCATGTACACAAGCCTGAGAAATCCTCCAAACTGGTTATTTTAGAAAACCTCTCAGGATACATATGATGGTTCGTGGTTATGGTATATGAGTGTGATTGATTTCCCTCAAGTAAGTGTCTGTAATGTGACGTAATCCTGCAAAAATGGTTGGCCCTGCATCTGAATCCTGATCTGCACCAGAAACTCAGATCACTTGTTTTCCTGTTTCTTAACTCTCACTGGAATCTGTAAACAAGAGTTTTCCTAACATATTCTGCTAAATAACAAACTGCTAAACAAATGGGACCCAAAAAACAAACCTCCTTCGGTGGAGATAAGTGAACGTCGAACCTGCAGACGGGGGAAAAGACATGTTTAACAAGACCATTTTGTCACTTCCTCATGCCAAGATTCCCGATCTGTAAATAAAGTAGATGCACTTGATAAAACCGAAATCTCTCCAGAGGTCGAATGTAAAAAGACGGGGAACGTAAAGAGGGAAAACTGTCTGAATGCTTCAATGTGAGTGCACTCTGTCATTGTGTTTGCATGTAGCTGTAATATCTGAACACATTATGAGGCTGGTGCGCGGCAGCCAGGAAATATTCAGCCATTGCAGGGATTTCAAAGACAGGAAGGCCTTTTGATAACGATCAGACGATCAGTGCTGTAACACCCTCCGCCTGAGGGCACTTTCTGTGGCACCCAAACAGACCTGACCATCTCCTGCAAATTTAAATGACACTTGGACACTTTTTGCTCAGCTGTGAATCACCGTCTCTAGAATATAAAACACCCAGTGTTCTCACTCAGAAACAAAATGCATAATGAAATGAAGCGAAAAGCGAAATTTTCACATGTATTATTCTTCATCATTTGATTAATAAAGCTAATTGGATGCAACTCAACAATAATCAGTATCGCTGCTGGATGTTATTTCTCATGGGAACTTCTTTAAACGAACTATTAGATTAGCAGTGTGTGTATTTGTGTTAGTTTTATCAACACAAACGCTGCGTTTGAGGTTGTGGTTCTGAGGCAAATGTGTGTTTATCTGAAGATGATGCGTGTCAGACTGCAGACTGAATCAAAAAGACCAAACTAGTTAATATTTTCCTCTTCGTACTCCTCCTCTCCTCTGTTCTGCAGAAATAGGCACCACATGTTTTGCATATTTCTGAGGACACCTCACAGTGATTAAAAACAAACAAATAAAACTTGAGATAGACAGATAGATTTCCTAAAACTTTCTTTGAACAGTAAAAATAGCCCATTCGAATCAGAAGATTGATGAAAAGTGAATCGAGTTCATAAATCTCTGCAACCCCCCCTCAAGTCTTGATTAGAGATTGTTCTGTAAAATACAAACATAGTTAAAAGGCCTAAAATACCACTTTGCACCGCAAATGCATCATGATTTTATGTGGACTGGAGTGTAAGAGGCTTTCAGGGCTCTGTGACGACAGCCCAACACGCATCTGTCTGCCACCAGAGCCGGCTGAGAGCGGCCGTGTGCTATTTCTGTGGTGTGAGCGAAGAGGCAACAGCGGCGGAGAGGATGTTAAAGTTTCAGCCTCTCACTGTGGACTCTGACCTGTGATGTGATGATTTACGTCCAGTGTGAGACGCGCAAGAGGTGCAGCCAACAGCCGCTTAATTAAGTACACCTGCACAACCAAACGTGACCCAGCTCTGCTGTGAATTAGCTTATAATTTGTCAGCTATTGTTGACACTGGCAGGAAGGTTTATTATTGAGGTCGCGGTGGGTGGTGGCATTGCTATGCCGGAGTGAAGGTGGTTTTAATATTCTGCCCCTCTCATGTATGTAAATGGAGCGAACCAAGTATTAAAACCACCTTTTATTAAAATACACTCCAGTACACCACCACCACCATGAGATATGACCTCAGTAATGAACCGGGCGCAGAATTATTACTTTTTCTGACAGTGGCAACGAAAAAATTATAAGCTTTTACTGGATCACATTACATTAAAGACTTAATGAATAGGCCGACTGTGTAGAGCAACACAGAGCGTGGCTTTCTACGGTAGCCCAACACATGTTTCAACACCATATTTCAAATATTAACTTCAAGCCGAGAAATCGACATTAAGGTTTGCCCTTTGGTGTGTCAATGGACTAAATATTAACCTGTAATTCCATCTGATATTATCACAGAGTTAAAAAACCTGCTCATGTTGACTCAGCCCCTCCGGATAAAATGGAACAATGATTTTTTAATTTTAGCAATTCAAACAAAGTGGGCCTTTGTGTCAAAGATTGAAATATCTCAACAGCCATTCAATGAACTTGCATTAATGTTTTTACAGACGTTCTTGGTGTCCAGATGTTGAATCCTCCTGACTTTTCCTGTAACGCCACCATGAGGCTGACATTTGTGTTTCAGGGTGAAATACCTCGACGACTATTGGATGCACTGCCTCGGCGTCTAATTAACATTCCCTTTCCGGATTAATTATTATAACTCTGGTAACGAATTAACCTTTTTTATTTTTCCACATTACACAATGATAACAGATCAGCTGGACTTTTGTCAGGGAAGTCACAGGATTGCATACAAGGCACTGCAACAACATTTGATCCTCTTAAACATGACTTTTTTTTTTGTCTCTCTCTTAAAAGTAACATTTACCACATCTTGCAGCACAGCCTTCAGCGCTGTGCGGCCTTTGTAAGTGTTGGTATGTAAATCTTGCGGAGCATCAATCACAGGACTCCAGTCCAAACACATGTTAAACCGCACATCGTTCCCTCTCTGCTCCACAGATCCGAGGCATGGCTCTCATCTAATGGACAATAACAAGGCAGTTAATAGCAGCAGGACGTAGCTCAGTCCCACTCAGAGACACTAAATCAATCTGGTCCAAATAAACACCGGGCTTTTACGCCACTTGCTCATCCTGAAACCTGAGTTCGGAGTGTGACATCTCTAATTTATTACACTCTAGCGAGAAACAGATGAAGGCCTTTTCTACCTGGATGTAACACAGTTCAGCCAGGGAGCTCGTGAAGGAAAAGATCTTCACTTTTAATCATATTTCTGCTGCTTATCATTTATCTTGTGAAACCAAAATATTCCTTCCGGCATTTAAGAGGAGCTGTTCTAAGAAGTTTTTCAGATTGTCCTCTTTTTATATACAAACACAGAGACATTTAAGGGCAACATTGCCAAAATTGTATTTTTATTCTGTTTTTAAAGGCAGTCTAAGTCATTTAAGTGTTTTGAGCTGATGATCCCACTGGTTTATACTATATGAATCATGTCTGCTAAATATTATGTTTTTAGAGAAATATAATGCCCCCATAAATAGAAGTCTTATCAACAAAATGAGGAAACATATTTACAAAATGTTCCCCAACAACATATTTCATTTATTTTTTTCTGCAACATCCACTTATAGCAATTAAAACATTATTAAATATTTGTACAATTGTGTTTAGGCATTCACAGCACTTTGGTTAATTAACATTTAACCAAAACAAGCCCTGCATTTTGAACCATCAGCGACTCTAAAATCCTCCCAATGAGTTGCGTGTGGTACAAAAATGTCGCACCTCATTGCCAGTAAAAATAATCTAAGCAGTGATTAAGTTTCTTTGGGAAAACTATTTGGAAAAACAAACAAGAATTTCAATGTAATTTGACTTAATAGATTCTACAGCAGTAATCTAAAATAGGTCAAAAAATGAAAAGCTTTAAAAAACTGTTTATATAGAGAGACAAATAAAGGAGATTTATACATACTGTATATATGTGTTATAATCAAGATGGATTATCAACCAGGCAAAGAGACTGTGCAGAGTGGAGGGGATATTGAGGGGACTCAACAGGGGCCCGACAGTGACTTAATCCAGCCAAGGTTATTCATCATAAAGAGTGATATGGTATTAAACATGTACTGTCTGTGTAGGTGCATTCATGTAAGCCACAGTTCGACAGGAGTGAATGAACTGTGTCCACACTGTACGAGAACTTTACTTCTTTAAGTCTTTAAGTTTTTTTGTGACTTTCTCAATATGAAATAAATGTTTGTTTATTACTTCTATGAACTGCAAGATCATTTTTAGGCACATCTTTAATATCCGAGGCACTTAAGATCTTTTTTTTACCAGAGGGAGTGGAAACTATTTGGTTTGTTTAAAAGTAAAATCACAGAAAAGACATTTGCGAGCATCAGTGATTCAATAAATATTCTGTATTTTATTGCTTAAAACTCATTTTCAGTGCTGCTTTAAGGTTTAAAATGATTTAACTGCCTCCATTTGTTGTTTATTTCAGCTCAACAAACTGCAGAATATATATATGAACTATTCCTTTAACATGTTTCAGCCTTTTCTTCAGATTTTCCCTCCTCTTGCACGTGCGAGTCTGCACACATTACATAATGTGAACACTTCCACACATTTGCTATTGCATAAAACACACTCAGTATATTTTCACAGGCTGCCTCTTGTGAAAGTTGTATATTAAATATGTTTCACAATCACTGCTTACACTTCACACAACAATGAGGCTGCTGCTAAAAAGGTGGAATTTTCTTTGCAAATAGCTTTAAATTGTGACTCATTACGAGTGAAACGCAGCAACCATTAACAGAGAGGGAAAATTCTGGTTGCAATTTAGAGCTGGGAGGCATTCAGCAGAAGTAAGAGTGCAGAAGCAGTGAGCAGAACTAATTTCATCAAATATTAAACTTGGTTAGGAGACTCAGCTGAGCGGTGCAGGACTCCGGTGGGATTTCCCTGCAGCCCGCCTGCATGAGGAGAGCTGGAGGATCATGGGACATTTCATACAGGAAGCAGAGGGCTTGGGTGGTGGCCATTTTGAAAAACAATTAATACAAAGTAATGTCAGAAAATATATATACAAAAATAAAAAAATATATATATAAAAAAAATGGATAGTTTGGGGGAGACAGTAGAGTGAAGGATGAAGGACACTGTTTATGTGTTCAACAATACAGCACATGGCTGCAACTGCAACAAATAATAATGTCAAATCGAGATAAAAACAACCTCTCGACTGATGGGCTGAAAATCAGAAAACAGAAATGTGTTCAGATTCAGTAAACTGGGTCCATGTCGTCTGAACACAGTCTGCCTCAGTTGCATGTTAAAGACCTGTGAAAAGAGGTCGTAAGGTGACTTCTTCCTCTGTTTATGATTTGTCAAGCACTTTCCATTACTCTAATCCATCTAAATATTAAGAGGAAGTGACTCACACATTCTTATTTCAGTTCAAATGACTCTCCTAATGTGAGAGAGGGAAATACTGATACTTTAGATGGATGTAAACCACGTAAATCATATGCTATATTCACTCATTCAAAGCTCATAAGAAGTAAGAAGATGTGAACCATGAAATTTGTCTTTGACCTGCTTTGGCACTCATTTTACAATATTTGTCAGATTGTGTTGTGTCATATTCAGTTTACTGGAAAATATAAAATGGAGTATAAACACGATATTTAAATTTATAAGGCCAATAAAAAGAACCATGCTGAAGACGACATAAAAAGTGATGCATTAAAGATTAACAGCCAATAACTGGAAACAAATACTGAAATACAATCATCAATCATCTAGATCAAGATAAAATAATTCAAAATAAGATAAACTTTATTGATTCCACACAGGGAAATTTAAGCTGATTTACTTATTATCAGAAATGTGGTAGGAAAACTTACATCAAACCAACATTTAAATGTATTACTTTATCCTTTATTTATTAATTGAAAAAGAGTGTTTTTAATCCTGAGCCCAAATACTTCCTTGCCCTGCGTAAGTGTAATAATTTTGATATCCTGCAGAGGCCAAGTCGCTGAGAAACGTCTGAGAGTCTGGTTCTGTATTTCTTTGTGCTGATGGGAAAAGGACACTTCATGCTGAGTGGCTGCAGTTTTACTTCCTTCGTAAGACATTCTTGATGAATTTCAAGAACCGAAATGCCTAAAATATGGTGAGATGATGAAAGCTTCAAGCATTTAAACAAAAACAGAGCGGCCTCATTGTTGCAAAGAGCATCCGAAGTGAAAGTTATCTAAAGAGCCCATCTGAATCATTCTGAAACTCCACCTCGCCCCCAGAAAGTGCAGTCTATTACAACCTATTAGTCATCCTCTGCAAAGCTGTGTGAATTTTATTTGTTGAAAGTGGAGTTTCTGTTCTTCAGGTGGACGTTTTAGGGCTGTGGCAGGTGCTGTATTGAAAGGCGGGTGCAGTAATGGGGGGCAGCTGATGTAGAGAGAATTTTTTTGGGAGGTGGAGGCAAAGTGAAGTGCATTACCCGCGGGCGGCCAATAGGTTGGCACTATCCCATCGCCCTCCATCGCCTCCACTCAGCTCCTGCAGCTGAGGCATACTTAGCACCATTCATAATGCATGGTCGCCAACCCCCCCATGCACAGACCTGTCATGGCTTGTTCCCTCCGACAACTCAGCCCAACTCTACTTTTTCCCCTAAGAGGACGCAAACGGTTGCATAATTTAGATGCCGCCCGCTGTTTTCTGGGCTCATCTCTTATCAAAAATGTAACAGACTGAGTTTCTGGGTGAGCTTTATCTAAATGGGGCAATGGAAGATGTTCCAGTTGAGACAATGGATGTAGGCGTGGGCCAAAACTTCTCCAACTTTGCCTCTGAAACTTTTCTGAAACATGGTGAAGGCAGTATCATGTATAGCTGACTGCCCACATGTACACATGACATGAACCCAGACAGAGACTTGAACTGCATATTTAAAACCCCAAAAATGTTCAGATTAATTTTAGAAGACTAACAAGAAAATCTCATTTTAATTTAAGTCTGCACTGATTAATCTACTTTGCTTTCTGGTAGAAAGATTTGCTTTTTTGTTGCTCCGGTCATTTTTTTTTTTTACTATTTAAGTAAAACTTAAAGTCAAATCTTTACTCTGGAAAACTAAACATCCTCCCTAAGGTGTCTCTGTATGTCTGAATATGAAATGATGTGTCTGAGTACATGTGTGTAAGGGGGGGGGATCAAAGTACAACATATTATATAAATCAGAATATTGTCTCAGAGGAGCTGATAAAGGGAAACAAAGGGCCCATTGAAGGAAACTCACGCTGGCCAGCTGCAGTCGGGCAGGTCAAGGTGACTGAGGTCACGAGGAGAAGAAAGATATTTAAGACAGAATGAACACCTGCTGGAAATATCTGACTCCAGCCCTTTAAAGAAAAGACATGGGTCACATTGTATTTGCTGATGTGTCTTTAGTTAATTCAGCGTACTTCAAGAAGGTCACAGACATTAAATACAGCATGCAACAACGTTAAGACAGGCATCTGAACGACATAATATCCTTGAGTTATTGAAAGCTTTCCTGAAACCATCGAGAAATCCTCTGTGTGGAAAACTGCACCAAACTTGTTTCCAAAAATGTGATCTATGTGATCATAATGCATATCTCAGTCTAATAGAAGGACTATTCATTAAGAAATAACTATTAAAAAATTCATTTTCTAAAATCTTACAGGCTCTTCCTCAGTCTGACTCTACATAAGTCTTTGATTTTTGTGGAGAATGCATTTTTCTATGTCATTGTTTTACTTAACTTGTAAATTGAAAGGACATGTAAAAACACAGGAAGACGTGGACCGACCGCAAAACTCAGTGTGTGTACACGACGTCAAAAGTTAACTGGTCCAACTGGACAATCAAAGGTAGAAAATGTCAGCTGTGTTTGTCACAGGGCTGATGAGACAGAGGAGCTTTCTCTGATTTCATTCTTTTGTACAAGAAAAGAGAGAAAACAGAAAAATGATACCTGAAACTCAGCTGTGACGTTAAATAAATGTGAAAATACAAAAATCCACTTCAGCCAGTGAGAATTATTGTATTTTCTTTTTTTTTTTTGGTAAATCAGACAAAATAGTAATGTCATGTTTACTGTATCTGACTTGATTTGGCAAATTTACACTGAATCTGGATTCAAAGACGAGATTCACAAATTACTCGAAGCCCGGTGACCTGCGGTAAAAAGGTCTCAGTAAACAGCAGATTCTCGCTCAGCTGGTGGCAGCAGTAAACACGGAGAGGATAATGGAGGGATATTCAACCAGTTAGTGCTCACCATGTATCACACCTCTAATGTCAACATAAACAAGGCGCTTATGCGAGACGTACTGAGCTGCACCGTGCTGTACTTAAGTATTAATTATAAGATAAAATAATCTTTTATTGATCCAACAGTGGGGAAATTTCACTGTTACAGCATCTCAAAAACAACAATTAAAGAGAGAGATTAAATAATAGAGACAATATAAACACAAAAACAATATGTACAATAAATAATAATTATGAGCTACTTGTACTTTACCTGAGTATTTCAATTTTATGCTTCTCTACACTTTCAGAGTATTTAAACATCAGCTAATAAATGATGATGTGTTATTATGTATTAAACTACTCTGAAGAATATAAAGTACTTGAAATGAGCCCCACCTTTACCAGCTGAAACATTAAAGTGATGTGTACATTAATGCATCAATATTAGATATAATTCAGTAATATAATATACATAAAGCTGTATTGCTCTTTATATCTTATTCCACCACTGATATTTAGACACATCTCAATGTATTAAAATAAATTAATATATTCTGGCTCACATTAAACTGGTGATGTGGAGGAACATCAGTTATACATCATGTTTGGTCTCATCATCGTCACGATGCGGCTGTCGAGCTCGTAGCTGATCTTATTCAGTCTCAGCACACAAGCTCTTCTGCGGCTCTCGCTGAGCATGACGGAGTCTGTACATTAAAAGCCAAACTGTAAAAATAGTCACTTTCTTTGAGATGTAGCTGAAGTAGTTTGGGCTGAGTGATGCATCGAGTATGTTCACATGAACGCTTGTGAACTGGTTTTGAGTCTGATCCTGGTTTGGTGATATTCTGGATATTCTGTTTATACGTTGCCTTTTTTAACTCCACACTCAGCCCCTGTGAATCATTTCTGTATGAGTCGAATCCAGTTTGGTTTCTTTCTGTAAGCGGCCGCTTTTACCACACTGCTGGATTTGGTCTCTTTATCTGATCAATAATGGAAGATAAGACCAACAACACTACCTATCTTTCAATTTATTTTGAATAATATCAGTGTAGAAGGTATCATTAAATGATTTAGTTTTGATTTAATTATTTTTTATTTTGTTTTTTTCATATCATGTATTTTGCTAACCTGAGTTATGAGTGTTTGAAGGCCATTATTGTAGTTTCCTAAGGTAAACACAAGCTACTGTATCATGGTTTCTCTACAAATCAAAGCTTATTCAGGTTTCTGAAATAATAATAATGTTTTTTTTACAACACATAAGTACAGCTCAAACCCCAAGTGTGCATGTAAAATCACTCATTATGTTGTAGATATTATGAATGGCTCACAGATAAGGTGGAAAATACTAGAAGCTAAATTCAGGTTTAGAGCTTTCCATGCCTGATTTTACTACTTGATGGCCTCTCGACACGAAGGAGTTCATCTCCACAACCTTATTAGGAAAGCGGCGACAAGTGGTCATTGTTCCAAAGCAGAAACAGTCCAGCACGTCTGCAAGAACATTTTTCCCGCAGTGAAAACAACAAGTGAAAATGATGAGAACAGCCCCTCTAAACAGACTACAGATTCAAATAAATAACCCCGGACAATCATAACAAACTGCCACCGAGGTGTTGTTTGAGACATTTAACTTTTTTAATGTTGTGGGATGAAATCGGGTTTGTCCAATAATGAGATTTTATAAATATGAGAGGTCTGAGTTTTTTTTTTCCTGAAAGCAGCATGAAGTTAAAACAGGAAACAGCTTTCTCGACAACAGCCGTGTAATATTATTCCAAGGCCATGTAAATATTTAGCCCCAAAAATGTGACCATGCCAAGGTGCTGTTCTGGACCACAAAACATGCTATCATGTGCCAGCAGCAACAAAAAGCTTCATATACCTCTCCATAATAGGTCGTATCAGGAGCCCCGCTTGTAATTACTGTTTACTGCAACTCTGCTCCATTTATGGTGAACCGTCTTGATCTGGTGGTGAGCAGTGAGTCTGTAATCTCGAGGATTTGCAGGCCGCTTGCAAAATTACTGTCATGGATGAGAAGATTATTTAATTCCTGATTCCCAGTAAGGTCAGGATTTCACACACCAGTGAGCGGCCTTGGCTTTAAATAGGAGCTTGACGGTAAGCGGTACTGTCAGTGAGAGTAAAGTAACGTTGAATCAAAACGCTCGGCAGTCGGGCCGCAGGTGTTGCTTTTCAGGATAAGATACCAAGGTCACAAGCTCTGAAGACTTTTTTTTTCAGGGTTTTAGGTTCTTAACATTGAGTTTATAGCTCTTAAATGAAAATTACACTTGGCTCCGCATGATACCAACAATCCTGTATAACCAGAGGTCTGTTATTATGGCTGTTATCCATGAAAGCTCGATGTGGGTGCTGCACAGTTCCCAGTTCACAGTACTGTGATTGTTTTTTTTTTCTGCTTCACATTATCTCTCATTGGCGTTATTGCCCAGTGAACTAGTGACTTAGCAAGTGAGTTATCTGATCCAGAGACGATTATCAGGTCCAGTCCAGGAGCTGGATGAGTTTATAAAAGCTGCTTATATTTCAGTTTCTATTTCAATCTTGCAATGAAGCATGAAAACTGATTAGTGTGTCAGTAATGGTTGAAATATAGTGTTATCATTTTCTTTTGGACTGTGACTGTAATGCAAAGTTGAGACAAGGCACTGAAGTATCACACTCACAGTAAAAACATTACACAGCACTAAAGCACTGGTGCTTTAGTTCAGTGTTTCCACTTTGTAAAATGTCATCCTGGTGCTCCACTTCACTGAATAGAAATGTTGTTCATTGTTCTTCACTACATGTGTCTGTAAAACATATAATAAAATAACATCCACAGTTTAAACTTCCCATACAAAACATAGACAGGGTTGGACCTCACATCTTGGACCATTTACAAAACTGCAGAATAGATATATATTTTGTAATGCTGAGGTTCATACTGTACTTTTTACATGTTAAAATATGACCTACTTCACGAGGAAAAATGAGCAAAGAGCCACAACTCTATGATTTAAAGTTAAAGAGCTGCAGGATCCCGGTGTATAAAGAACATGTCTGGCTGGAGACCTTTGCTGCATGTCATTTCCTGTCATCTCCCTCCTGTCCACTGTCTCATAAAGGCATAAAATGCCCTAAAAATATGTATTCAACAAGGTCAGGGGCCTATAATTAGTATTTAGTGCCTTTTTTTGGCTGTACTGCATCTGCAGCTTTAAAAATGATAAACAAATTACCATTTATTAATTTTACCCTTCTGTTTTTGAAAGCACATTAAACCAAACTGTTCTTAACTCAAAAGCAAAAATGACATTTTCAGTATACACTAGTACTAATTTGCACCAGCAAAGACTGATTTTAAACCCAGCAACAACAATAATCACAACTTCTATAAACTTATATGTATATATGATTCTTATGAAATAGACGATATGTAAAATTGATGGTCAAAGAAGAAAGTGATGATAACTGTAGATCTTCACAGCCAGTAGTCCAAAAACACCAGCATGAGCACAGTAAATAAACACATTAAGCGACAGTATTAGGAAGGCCGGCTCTTGAACGTTTACTGGCCACAGTTCGACGTGACGTAAAGCTCCTGTTGGTGATTCGTGGCCACGACTCCAATTATCAGTAACAGGATCAAGATCGAGGGCTTCGAGACGGCAGCGAGTCTCACGTGATGTTTAGCCTCGTATGCTAACTGGTGTTTTTCCCCTCTGGGACTGAGGGCGAGATGGGAAGATGCATTGTAGGGACACTCCCCTCCCCTCGTTCCTGTCTGCTTGAACTCCCCCACCCTTTTTTTTCTCTCTTCCTTCCTCCTCTATCTCCTCCTCCTGCTCCTCCTCCTCTAACGCTCGCAGGATAACACACCGCCTGCCTCTTGTTTGGATAAGTTAATGCTGAGATGTCAGCCTCGATTCTGATGTATACCACCTGCCTTGGCCTCCGGCTGACCTCGTACTCCAGCTCCCACTGCAGAGACATTCCAGTGCTTTTCTGGGGCTGTGTTTACACTGCAACAGATTGCCCCGCTCTCCCCTATCTGCTTCATCACGCCGGACCTTCGTGGGCCTCCAGTCTGGAGTCATCCTGGAGTGCTTGCCTTGTTCTGGAGGAGCATGAAAAAGAGGGCTGGCAAAAGCCTCGGAGATCCCCGAGAGGAACTGTTGAGTCAATATATATTTTGGGCATGGAAATTAAATTTTTACACTACCCTAATTCTGCCAGATTAAGCAGACAAACTGGAGAAAGGTGGAAGGGGGGTGTCGGTGGACTCAGGATCAGTAGGGGAGGCCTGCTCCAGTCATTCGGATGCCAAAGATCCTCCCACTCAACGCTGCGAGAGCTCATGTGAACGCCATGACCTCACTGCGTCTGCCCTTTAAATGAATTAGCGCTGTTGATTTACAAGTTTTAACTCCGCGTAAGATCATAACCGAAAGGCTGACGTCAAATGAAAAGGAGGCAGGCCAAGTCTTTATCTCGGATGTGACTCAAATATATCTCGATGTTTAACAGGGCAATGTCACTAAGAGAGTCTACTAATAGGAACTTGTAAAGGATAAGTGTTGTTTTTTGTTTTTTTTTGTTAGTTAGTTTATATAAAGGCAGACATGTTATTCTGCTACCAGCAGTCGGTTACTTAAGCAATAAGCTCCAAGAGGTCTGATGTAACAACGCTAACAGCGCTCCTTAGCTGTTGTCAAATCACTGTAAATCACAGCCTTATGAGACTTTTATGAAATGGTCACTACGTATACCTAATAAGATCTCATAAAATAAGAATAATAATTTACTGATAACGTAACGCAATGTAATTCATCAGCAAGGTTTAGCAGAATGGTTGCCAAGCGACGCACAGGTAGGGTTCATCTTTCCCGTTGTGGCATAAAAACTGATGGAAAAACCTGGTTTAGCTCCAGTTTAGTGATCGTTTTAAAATCAGCAGTCTGATGTTTCTCAGCCCACATTGTCTGTTTAATGGTCCTTAACTTTTTCAGCTATTTAATTTTCCTCTCAGTAATTTCTTTTTTCTTTTTTATCTTCCTCCTCTTTCAACCACTGATCCAGATTTAGCTTGTCCAATAAATCAAAATTTGTGATAAAATCTGACATTTTTAAACTATTAGCTCAGTGCAGTAATACTCTGATGTAAGGTGGTCGCAGGTGAGTGTTTATATTTGTATTTTAAAACAGCTCAGCCAATCACAATCGAGTTTTATGAAGCCGAAGATGCTGTTGCTATGGTAACTCACACTGGTTCAGCTGCCATTTTGTCAAATCTCTGACAAGTATGCATTGATATTTTTTTTTTCACACATTTCCCAAAATGCTCTTGTTGGAGCTTTATCTGTAAACACTTTTATCAAATTATTTTCTAATTAAAGCTGTTTTGTAATTGCATCTGCTGATGCTTTAATGCTAAGGGCATTCAGCTAGTCTACACTTTTGTGAATCTAGCTTGATTGTTTCCTTGTTAATTCACTAATTAATTCATTGTTGAATAATAATGAATTCAGTTCTATGTTAATTAAAAGTGCGATTACAGTAGTGAGGTCAGAAGATACGTACAGCATGAATGACCATTATTTGATGGTATTCCCAGATTAATATGTGCATTAATGTTACATTTTTTACAATTACAATCTATTTGCAGTGTAAAAAAACATGTTACTGTAAAACAATATGAACAATAACAGGGAAAAATTCCACTTACAGGCGATTATTATTATCATCATCATATTTTGAAGCCTTCACATTAAAAATATTGAGCACAAAATATGAAAAAGTTGTATTCAGGAAACACTTCATTCAGGGCAGACGCTGGAAAAGACTGAAAAAGATCATCATGCAAAAACTAAATAAATAATAAAAATCAGAACATTTCATAAACTGAAGGGTTTTTGTAGGAGGAGAAGGAGGGGGTCCTGGCTCCTGCCCTGCCTCCATGTAGCTGAAGCTGTGGTGTCACATATCAACCAATCAGCCTACCAATAACCTGACAGATAAATGATTGATAAAATAGAGCCTAAAGTCAGCCAATGACAGACTCAGTGGGAGATTTAAAATGGGTGTGATGAGCTTCTTCTGCACCACACAATCACAGAATAAACTTACTGGTTTTAATTTCTGCAATTTTGTTTGGTTGAGTCTGACATTAGAAATGTTAAAGCTAAAATAACAACAAAAAAATAATGTAGGAGGAATACGTCATAGAATGAATAAAGGTTAGAAACCAAATTTTACACAGTTAACTTCACATCAGTTGTGTCATTACAGTTTGTCTTCTGCAACTTTAACAACAGCTGGTTTAAGTCCAGTCGTGGCCACCTACATAGAGTGAGTACCCATTACTGATAGCTCACCAATAAAACAGACACTCTGCTGCCACATTCACCACCTGCTGCTCTTTGACTCAACAAAACTCAGAAGATGATATTTAAATCATCTCCAACACAGATGACTGTCTGAATATACAAAGTGTTGGTCATCCCACGACAGAAGAACCATCTTACGTGCAAGGACAACATGGCAGAAAAAGATAATTATCATGACATTTTGCGCATTATTTTGAGATGAAATACCTTCATTATGGATCACTCCTGTTATCCTACATTTTTTCCCAAACACAGAATAGGACAGCAACCTCAAGAGATGTCATCAGTGAACAACACCGCCATCAGGTGGTAAGTAGAGCAAAAAACACTTTAAAGGGAATAAAACAGATGAAATGAAGGATGTGACACCGACAGGGCCTGTCAACACAGGAAGCTGTTTATTAACTCATTGAGGCTTAGTACATAAAGGTTTATCAAATATGCAATAAGTTATTTTTTCTCTTATTGTCTGGGAAATGCACTTTATTTAGTGATTTATACCAAATGTTAATGTGTAAGCTGTTGTAGTTCTGTTGTGTTTTCAGGCTTTAATTTTAAAAATATCTTTACTTTTCAGGTGTAAAAACACTTTTGACATTTATAGTAACTGTAAATCTTTGAACTTGCTTTGCTGTAAGAAATACTGTTTAGTTACTGTGAATCCATGGGACTCACAGTGCCATCTTGTGGTGTTTAATAAAAGAATAGTCACTCCATACCAGGCACATATACTAAATACACAGCAAAAACAAAAAGTATGGAAACTGGCAGCTCATCAGTGGCAAGCTTCATGACAGGCCAAAGCTAAATCATCTGCGTTAATATAAACTGTAATAAAAAGTATTATAAAACATGTAGGATCAGTACAGTATCATTTTGGAGACAGTTTTTGGTGCTCTTAAATTGTATGATGAATGTAAAAACAGTATATAAAAGTTATATTTTCGAAAACCTATTTATAATCGCTGAGGATAGGCCTTTCTTACTTTCTTCAGACATGTGTGAAGTTTGTTTTGAGGGTTTATTTTGTGACAAATATGCAGACAACGCGTCCATCAATTTCCAAACTTTTAATGTAAAAGACGAAACAATACAGGATTTGGTGACATGAGTGAAAAAAAAAATGATTTTGCTCATTTGTCTTTCTCCTTCTGCTCCTTCTCCTTTTTATCTTTTTCGGCCTTGGCCTCCTCAGCCTCGTGCCGCTTGATGAGCTCCTCGACTTCTTTCTGTTTCAGCACTTTGATTTTTGTTTTCCCATCTTCCCGTGTCAGAGTGGCAATTTCCACTGAAACAGTTAATGCAATACAGCGTTTTGTTATTGTACAAATCAAGCAGTTCCTCCTAAAAAGACCTTTAAAAACAAGTCTGTAAGCTAATTTTGGTCTTTAATTACTGAGCAAATGTTATAGTTTGTTCAGTTAAAGTACTAAGAGTTGAGAGTCCTTACTCTTTAGACTTCTTTAGTATTTTTTTAGAACATGACATTTGGTTGGTGTTATTCTGAGATACTTTACTACTCACAATGCTAATGTAGGTCATAAGTTCCTCCAGTTAAAGAGTCAGTGATATTTTCATTTCATATTTAACAAATCAGAATATAGAAGCAACATGAAAGTAGATTTGAACCTCACCTTTCTCTGCAGAGAGCTTGCTGACATCCATTGTTTTGTTGAGGACTTTGACCGCCAAAGCCAGAGCGGACGACAGAGTCATCTCTCCCTCTTTGTAGTCCTGCTTCAGCATGGACACTGCAGCCTGAGGCCAAGAAATCAACACATCAAACACCACACGGGGGAAGAGAACAGCAAAAATCCACGCAGAGAGCCAAAACAACAATCAGGAAAACTCAAATCACTTCTATATCGTGTATATCTGTTGTCATCATCTCACAGATTTTCCTGATCTGTGTCATTTCAGACTTACAGCGCTGTTGTTGCCGATACAGGTTGCCTTCCAGCCTCCATAGTTGCCGCTGGGGTCGCTCTGGTACAGCTGGAAGCCGTAGTGTTTGTCCCAGCCCATGTAGAGCAGAGAAACACCGAACGGCCTCTTACCTGTCAACACAAACCACAGCTGTTACAGAATGCAAGAATCCTCCTGCATTTTTTCCAAAAAGATAAAAATACTGTCAATATTCCTTCAACTTGTTCACCAATATAAACTCTAATATCTCTAAATGTGCACAGTGTAAATGTTGATGTAAAAAGGAGCAACATGAAGGCATACCAGTGATAAACTAAACAAAGTGACCACTGTGCATCTTACCTCCAAACTGTGTGTACGCCTGCTTGATGTCACACAGGGCTGTCACCAACTGCTCACAGGGAATCGGCTCCTGGTACTGCAATAAATATCTGAAGAGACATTAAACTGGTCAATGGTTGGCATGGTAGGAAAGTTATGAAAATATCTGTAAATTCAGATCATTCCACCAGGTGATAGTTGGACATAATTTCAGGACTGAGATACTTCAGCAAACCTAAAGCTTCACAAACTGTATGTCTAATTTTTCTGTTTCCTGTGTTCATTTGTTGAATAGTTGAAATGTTATGCTATGTTTTTTTCACTTTTCCAAATATGCTAACGGTTGAATTTACAATCCATCACCATGATTGTGCACGTTTTACTCACTGAAAACAACAGTTGTTTGTAAAAGATAATGAAGATCCAAAGCTTAAAAAGAGGTTCTCCTCTCAAACTCACCTCTGTGCAATCAGCCGCAGCTCATTTGTCAGTACATTAGCATCTGATGTGATCCCAGCAACACTGCAGGCCAAGTCCCTGAAAAAAGATGATCACGCACAAGACCACATGACAACGTTAACTTCAAAGAAAAAAAATGTATGGTAAGAACTGGGATGTACTGGCTGTTGAAGAGTCCTTCTGTAGTTCAGCTCACTCACTCATTGAGCTTGTAGATCTTCTCAGAGAAGAAAACCTCGTCGAGAAGTTTGTGGATGTTGCGTCTCTCTGCTGCTAACAGCACTCCGTCATTTGCAAGAATCCCCAGACATGTTCCGGCATGACCGATTGCCTCCATTGCGTACTCCACCTGATACAGGCGTCCTGAAAACATAAAGTCACAACAGTTAATCACACCACACTGAAAACAATAAAAACCTCAAAGACTTACATGTCTGGAACACAGCAACTGAAGAAGTAAAGCAGTTGGACAAAATAACCATAACTCAAGGTGCACCTCTAAGTTTTTAATCCAGAGCTTCCATGTCAAGTTCAAGTTTATTTGACAAAAATAATCATTACTTAATTGTAGTTATAAGACCGAGAGTTCAGGTCCTTGATTGTGATTGGATAAGCAGCATTCAAAACTGTTGTAAAATACTCCATGACCGCATTACATCAGAGTATTGCTGCGCCAAACAAATACTTTACAAATGTCCAATTTTAATATAAGTACTCATCTGGTTTATCCGGTATCTTTTTATCTCAGACAGGCAAACTCACCCTTAAATCTTACTTTTACTGTTTGGCTTTTTCTTAACAGATTGTGTTTATTTAAGCTATTTCAACTTTTTTTCTATCTTCTCTTCTATTTTGTACATGTTTTGGTTCTCATTTTAGAGCAAAGCACTTTTCAACCTTGTTTTGAAAGGCCTTAACAAGCCACTCATGATGACCTTCATCAGTGATCTGCTGTCATCAACTAATGAGGGCCATGAGATGCAGCTGAAGGCTTGTAAGAAGCCCTTGAGTTAAGATTATACCATCAAACTGTGATGAAGTCAAGAGACAATTTCAATAAGCAAAAATAAAGTAACTAAAAGTCTTCATTTAATCTCTTTAACTTGACAAACACATTAAATTTAAGTCAAGGCTTTGTATCTTTCAAACAAAAATGAAAATAAATAAATATATATTTGAAACATAAATAAAATATATAAACACATATAATGTGATGATTCAGGCATAATAACAGGCATCAACATTACTTTGATTATAAGCGGTGAAAAAGAAAATGAGTCTCACCCTCAGGAGAAAATATGGTTGTTCGGGAATCATATCTTCGAGACTAAATAAAGAAGAGAAATATTAGCTGATCAAAACGGGCATAAAAACAAGCATAAAAGATATTTCTGTGCCACTCACCATGTTTCTGAAACTGTCCTGTAAATTACAACAGAGGATATAAAGATGAAGGAACAACCTGCAGAAATAAAGATTCAGACTGAATAAAAGTGAAACTTTGAGCTATAAAAATTACATAAAGTAAGTACATTTACACAAGTTCTGCAATTTGGTACACATTTAATATACTCCCACTTCTCCTCCACTACATGATTATTTAAATACACGTATTATTATTAAATGCCAATGAGAAAACAACATAAACTTCATACATACAGAGGGAAATATCTGATTTAATACAACCTGACGAATATAAACTGCTCAACAAAACTTTGATGAGTTATTCTCGCAGTATTAAACTCAAAATAACAACAGTTTGAGACATTTAATAATCTTTTATTCTCTGAGTTTCTGTGGCAGCTAACTAAGCTAAGCTAACTGAATGAATCTGCAATATCTCAGCATGCTATTTAGTTAGCATGCTACATGGCTAACTGGCTGTTTCATCCTGAATAAAACGGAAACAAACTGAACTTCTGCTCTCAGATTGAAGCGGGATAACACAATCCTGTTGTAGAAAGCGAAATATTAATGTATTACCTCAGGTGAAAAGGTCTAACTCAGAGTTACTCCTCCTTTAGTTGAAATCTCCGGTACTTTCGGTTTGCTTCCTCGGACACACCGGAACTCTGCGGTCGAGAAGGAGCCGCTCAGCAGCGCCACCGACCGGCCGGAGGACAGAACAACAACAACTATTATTATTATTATTATTATTATTATTATTATTATTATTTATTGTAATAATAAATCGAACAATTTAAGATACATATACTCTGTATTAAAGAAAAATGCATTTATGAAAGAACTTTAAATACAGAGAAACAGAGAGAAATAAAATCAATAAATAGTTACAAGCATATCAAATATAAACAGTAATACAAGTATAAAAATACAAGAGCAGATTAAATGTGGGACATCCAGAGATAAAAATGAAATAGTATAGTCAGACTACTGACAATCATCATGAAATAAACACACAGATGACAGAATTAGCGGGTAAAAAGGAAATTTCACAGTATTTTATTATTATATTTTAACATGTAGTGTAGTGATCGATTGTGTTCTCAGAAATCTGTTTTTATGTAAAAATATTTTTTCAAGAATAATAAATATAATAACAAAACATTGTGTTCCATCTTTCAAAAACATACAAAATAAAATCACATTTTCTTTTGTTAATTCAGAAAAATAGTCAAATTTAGGAAATAACCACTGATGCAAATCCATCCAGAAGACAATAACAAACTTAAATTCATAAAATAAATGTTCTGTTGTTTCAGTGTGACACTAACAAGAGAAAAAGACGCTGCAGATTTATTCAAGGGCTTCAAATGTCAGAGAAATGTTGATGATCTGAGGTGATATATGATACAGGGCTGTCCTCAGATATTTAATAAAACTGTGGAGATGACAGAAGAGTTTAGTATAAAAACATCTCCTCAATCCAGATGGTGGGGATAAAGCGCCTGAAACAGACTGAACAGCTACAATAATAATATATAATAATAATAATAAGAGTTAAACAGAAGAAAAAGCTCTGTTGCACCATGTGATGTGTTTGTTGTTGTTCCCCTCCTGGCAGGTGGTCGGCAGCAGAGAGACCCTGAACGCATCATGACGCGTTCAGAGGAAGAAGCTCTGCTGCGTGTCATTGGTGGTTTCACGGCGTTTGAATGAAGCTAACAGGCTAGCTCGGGGGTTTAGCTCAGCCTTACGTCTTTATAACACATTTAATCATAATTTAATAAACACAATTAAATATTATTTCACTGGCTGATGACATGAAGTGTCGTGTTTGACTCGTGTCGTGTTTGAAAGTGAACATCTGTCCGCAGAGGTGAGTGTGTTCATTTCCTGAATGCTAACTGTGAGCTAACACGAAGCTTTTTAAAACACTTATCTGTTTCATTAAAACAAGGTCATTTCGTTGTCGTTTGCTCTCCTTTGTTGGGTGTTGTCGGTGTCGTTGTTTGCCCCCTCTGGCCTCTCTCCGGTCCGGGAACACGGTGTCCTCCTCCGGGGTCAAACCGGAGAAACAACAACAACACACCGACAAGCCTCAGAGGTTTTATTAAGACCTGCTCACATCTTTCATTTAACTTTAAAGAGATTTAGGTGTCTGAGCTGTGACCTTTGAACTCTCTCTCACAGATACCTGGAGATGAAAGTGATTGATTATTGATCAGGGAGAATCAATAGTTTTACCAGAGTGACCTTACAGCTTCTAATCAGAGCTGGAGTCACTTTGAAGGGCTGTGTTGATGTATAATAATAATACTAATACTAATAATGATAATCACATTATAACCAACAGTGATGATGTTATTGATGTGCTATATATAATGTTATACCATTACTATTACTCTCTCACTACACTATACTTTATACTATGTCTCATATCCCATTACTACATTATAATGTGTAATATTATACTTTATTTTATTATATTATATATCACTATACTTCATCATATAATATGGTATAACATTACACATTATGATGTACAGTAGTTATGGGATACGAGATATGTCATACTATATCGCTATACTTCACCTTATACTTTGACATATCCCATTACTACATCATAATGTGTAATATTATACTGTATTATGTTATACTGTCACTACACTTCACCTTGTTATACAGTAGAATATTACACATTAAGATACACTTATTGGATATATAGACATAGTTTGTTAAACTATATCATGACATTATGCTTTATACTGTGTCTCATACCCCATAACTACTTCATTATATGTAATAATATACTGTATAATGTGGTATTTTGACTGTTGCACTGTATTCTGTGGCTGCAAATAACAATTATTTCAATTTTAGATCCACCTGATCTATTGATTAGTTGTTCAGAAAATGTCAGAAAATGGTGAAAAATATGTTGTTTCCCAAAGCTCAGTGTGATGTTCTCAAATGTCTTGTTTTGACCACAACCTGAAGATATGCAGTTTACTACTGTCACAGAGGACTAAAGAAATCAGGAAATGTTCACTTCTGAGAAGCTGAAATCAGAAAGTTTGGACAATTTTTCATGAAAAGTTACTGATGTTGGTTAGTTGGTGATTACTCCAATAGCTGACAACTTATCAACTAATGGACTGTAGCAGCTGTACTTTATTTATTAATACAGACAAACACTATGTACCACTACTTAATGAAAGAAGATGTGTCAAAACTGCTACTTTGTTTGTTTTAAACACAAGCAGTTCATATTTTCTTCAGTAGTATGTAGTCAAGTTAACATGCGTTGTCATGCATTTACCAGCTTTTTTCCCAAACTGCATCCCATGTTATTATTAGTGGATGCTCACTTGTCATTGAGAAGTTACACTACTGTCTGTATGTGGTATCTGTGGCAAACTACATTTTCCAAATCAACAGTGAACTTTTATGCTTTGTGAAAACCGGCTTACTGACCGTACTTTTGTTTACGCTGTCGGGCAGGAGTCAGTCTGATGAGGGGGCACCTACAGCCGGCAGGATGCAGCAGAAAAGGAACATCCAGATCATCGAGTGGGAGGACCTCGACAAAAGGAAGTTCTACTCTTTCGGGGTGTTCATGACGATGACCATCCGGGCCACAGTCTACCCGGCCACGCTCATCCGCACTCGGCTGCAGGTGCAGCGGGGAAAGTCGCTCTACAGCGGCACCTTTGACGCCTTCTTCAAGATTCTGCGGACTGAGGGCGTTCGGGGCCTTTACCGCGGCTTCATGGTCAACACCTTCACGCTCATCTCGGGCCAGGCTTACATCACCACCTACGAGCTGGTGAGGAAGTACGTCGCCCAGTATTCTGAGGACAATACGGTCAAGTCGCTGGTGGCGGGCGGCTCGGCCTCCCTGGTCGCTCAGAGCATCACCGTTCCCATAGATGTCATCTCTCAGCAGCTGATGATGCAGGGCCAAGGGCAGCACCTCACCCGCTTTCGGCTCAACTCTAACACGGAGGGCGGGAAGTCCAAAAAAGTGTTCGGGCAAACCAGGAACATTATGGCTCAGATCTTTGCTGCTGATGGTTTACGGGGCTTCTACAGGGGATACGTGGCTTCTTTACTCACTTATATCCCAAACAGTGCTGTCTGGTGGCCTTTTTATCATTTTTATGCTGGTAAGTGACTGGAATTTGTGTTTTTTAAACTATAAAGCACTAGACTAATTGCACTTTTCTCTAAAGACCTTGAGCTTGTGTTTTTCCACTTGTTATCTGTGTCCACTGCATGCCGTGTGGTTAATCAGGTATCTTGTGTGTGTAATTTTCTGCAGAGCAACTCTCTAAGCTGGCTCCCAGCGACTGCCCTCATCTGATTCTACAAGCCATGGCCGGACCTTTAGCTGCTGCCACTGCCTCAACAGTCACCAACCCAATGGACGTGGTCAGAGCCAGAGTTCAGGTAACTGACTGCACATCTGTCAGACACAGTGTAATACAGCAGGTATCATGTGGGGCTGTAATGTTGAATACACGGCACAGAAAAAGTCAGATGTAGTGTTTGATCTGATCTGATGTTTAGAGATTTTCACAGGATTACTGTCTTACAGTGCACAGTCCACCATATTTAGTTGGAGATTTTCCACAGCTGGAACAATAAATGTTAATAATTAGTCAGCTTTCTTTAAATGTGTGCACAAGGTTTTGAGCTTCCCTGTCACTCCTCTGTAATTTGCATATCTTGACATGTCAGGGAAACTTTTTCTGTCCAGTGCAAGACAGCAAATGTTCTGCACAAGTCAAGTTCTACCTTGAAGAAAAGTCAACCACAAAAATGAATAAATACTGAGTGGAGGAAGGTGTTAATTGAAAGGAATAATGTCAGAAAACACATTTCTGCCTCATTAATCTGTGCTTAAGTCTACATAGAAGCAATTGTCCCAAGTAACATGGATAACATGGCCAAAAAATAACAATGTTCATTCAGTTTTCCAAGTTCAGGGAATTATTTGTATTTTTGTTGAAGACTAAAGAAGTTATTTATGACTCCAGCTCAGCTATAATCTGTGTTACTGTTTGAAAATATTCAGTACTGTACATCTTAATAACTCTTTACACATCATGCAAAAGCAAAAAGTATATATCACCCAATCCTTCACCCATGGTTTGTGATTCCAAATATTAAAATACTCTGTGTAATACTGTTTGTGTGTTGTGTTTAGGTTGAAGGGAGGACTTCGGTCATCGAGACGTTCAGGCAGCTGATCAAAGAGGAGGGCTTCTGGGGTTTGACCAAAGGACTGTCGGCACGTATCATTTCATCCACGCCCACCGCCATCGTCATGGTGGTCGGCTACGAGACGCTAAAGAAACTGAGTTTGCGTCCGGAGCTGGTGGACTCGAGACACTGGTAGAAGATACCTGGACGGATGATGCAAGGACCACGTGCCATTTTAACCCCAAATGAGACCCCATATCAGACTTCCTGTGAAAGAAATGTCTGTTTTAAATAACTGCCTGGGGAACAAAATGGAGTCAGGCCATTTTAAACACACCAGATATGAGACATTATACATACTAGTTTCAGATTAAATACCTGGCCGTCAACATTCACTCCGCACTCAGATTTACAGTTTGTGTTGCTGCTTAACAGGGCCGTCGCTTTTTAGTGCAATCGAAAGTGGTGAGGTGGACGTTGCTTTAACACTGGAGGATTCAGACATTGATCTATATATTGATCTATTTTTATATTTGGTCAGCAGAGGAAAAGTTATTGCTCTACAATCATGTCCAGCGATCTCTGCGGTGGAGGAAAGTAGACTTGCAGACGGACTTTTTATCTTTTGTGAGAGTTTGTTTCGACGGGCCAGATGGTTTCCGTAGTGATGCGTGTTTGCTCTTTCCCAGAAGCCAAAGCGGTGTCGGGCCAAAACAAAAAGCTGGTTTTGATCAGGGAAAGGTCGTATAACTCGCGATGACGCATTCGCATCAACAGTAAACGAATCCTTCCCAAACGTTTGTTTCCTTCCACCTCCGCTCTGCAGTTCCTTTGTCTTCGCCTTTTTAAATTGCTGCCTTCATAGAGTGACCCAGAAGTCTACTTTTTGTTTGTAATTGCTGAACGTGCGCAAGAAGAACAGTAGATATTAGAATAATTTACGTGTCATGGCAGCCTCTGTGTTGTAGGTATATTTCATTTACAGTCAAAACGAATGACAGATTCCTTGCTTAACATAGAGCACAATATTATATTTTATGTTGTAACACAGCCATGGACTGAGATTCTGTCTGACACTGGAGAAAATATTGCATCAAGCTGGTTATATAAATTTGGATTTGGTGAACTAGGTGGTAACGACCTAGAAGCTGAGCCAGCTAAAACCTGAGATTGAAGGGCAGCAAGCAGAAATGATGCTGTTTCCCTTTGGATGGTAAAAGTTTGAGTGCAATAATGTAAATGTTTTATCCTTTTCAGCACAAAATGTGATTGTACATTTCTTGTAAATTGTGTGAATAACATGGTCTTAAAGGATTGCATTATAACTAATTTATTTTCTTTAAGTTTTGGGGATTATGACCACAGAAGTGTCCAAACTTCAACATTTTACATGATTCACATTCTTCCTTGTTTAAAATGAATAACTTTTTGAGTGTTGGCTCAGTGGCTCATGCAGTTTGTTGATTTTAGAACTTTTTTTTCAAAAAGTGATTTTAAAAATAAAACTTAGTATAAAGTATAAGATGTGGTCAGTTTGTAGAGCTGATCCTATTTATTAGAAATGATTTACACCTGACATTAGATTTCATCACTTGCGGGTGTTTTCATCATAGAGGAAGGAGGATGTTAAAGGGCCGTTTTAGTTTGATCGAAGGGATATTTCTAAATCTGAGAGTTGGATTAAATGAAGCCATAATGTCCGATGATGTTCTCTGAAGTTATTTATAAATTTTCTCAGTCAACATGTGCTCTAAACCTTATTTAATGGGTAAATTTATGGACTTTATCTCGTAGATTCACTTGTATTTGTAACACACTCCCACGTCTTCAGGGCGATCATCTTCTTTTAAAGGCACTCGTCACTAAAACTTGGAAGCCTTGTGGCAGTGAAGGCGATTATTGCAAACTTCTCTAATAAGATTTACTACGTCTGAAACTTCTTATTTTAATTTTCTTTGCAAAGCATTCAGTAACTCCAAAAGTGTGATTATTCTGCCAGTGAGCAACAGAGATTAGTGTTGTCATGATCATGTCGTCATGTACAGAAAACGTTTGGTTTTAACATCATGTGTCGCCTCAGTGGTTCTTCGTTCATCTGTTTGGTCAATAAAACGTCACGTCCGCTTTACAGAGTCAGTTTGTGTTTTTACTTTTGGGCTGAATGAGATATTTAACCTGTGCTGTTCTTTCTATTCCTATATTTGTTCTGGTTGGCTTTAAATTTTCAAATAATTGAAATATTTTGATTTGCAGATGTCCTGTCATATCTGTGCTTATTTCAGAACATCGAAGAGTTGAATCTGATACAGGTAGTATTTCTGTGTACGGTATTTCTGTTGGCTGATAAAAATAAAACAAAACAAGAACACATGATGGACAAACATTTTTATGAATGAGCCCTCAAATTTCACTTAATTAAAAATTGTAATTCAATGACACTTATTTTTTTGAATCAGACATTTTCCAGTTGAAAATGAAATGTCTCTGGTAGATGAACTATAATTGCTAACCTTATATCTTTAGATACATTTTCTTATGGTAATTTCTTGTTAATTATCAGTCAATTTACAGCATTCGATGATATTTATGTCTATGATCAGCTGATATAGAATGAAAAATCATAATTTATCATTTCATATGATAATAAAGTGTGCTGTGAAATAGTTTGCATGATGTTGAATGGTAATTTTTTGTGTTAATCACAAAATCATTAGACATTAATTAAAATAAAGGCCAGTGGAGCTTTTAAAAAAAGTTTAAAATTTGCAATGCATGGAATCACTGCAGACAAAATGCATTTGACTTGACTTGTATTTCCTTGGTTAGACAATTAATAATTAAATAATAAACAAATATATATCAGACCAAAAGAGTAAAATGCAAAATGGGGGTACTGATGGCAGAATCCTTCATATACAAACATTACATAAGAACATTATCTTCCAGTTTAGCAGCAGGTACGTAAGAAGAGTCTTTGTGTGAACCCACATCAACTGTAACGTTTAGAAAATAAAACGTCAATGTTGTGTGTTCCCGTTGTCCTCAGGGAGACCGTCACGCTGATAAAAAGGTTTGGGAGGAGAAAATGTGATTCTGAGAAGATAATGTGTTTTTCCTTGATGTTCTCATAACTGCGGGGCGTCCATACGTCTTACTGAGGGTGACTGTCTGACACCAAAGGTCATATCTCATTATGGTAGTTAGATAATGAGATGAAAGGATCTACAGAGGCAAAGTCAACGTGGTTTAAAGGCGAATTTTTTCCTGACAGCTCAGTACGATATAATTCATAATGCAAAAGTGAAATAAACTATTTGTCCTACAGTGCTGGTGGTTGTTATGATATTAGATGAGATTTTATTTCATGAAATACAAAAAATAGTTTCATCATATGCCACTGAATATAACTTTGTTAAAATCTAACAAAGGATTTATTATTTATCACTTATTTTATTTACAAAAAAGTTTAATTTAATTGTAATGTGACACACTTTATCATATTTATAAAGCAAAACATTGATTAAAACATTAAAGATTTAAGTTACTGCAGAAATTACTACATGGGTTAAAAAATGCTGCCCTTTTATAGTTAATGTTAAGTCACCAAAAACATGTTTAGAGTCACATTAAACCCTTTAAGACACAAAAAAATACCAGAATGCAGTGAGTTAAATGTTAAAATGCTTATTTGTCATTAACAGAACAATAGATGGCAGCAAACGGATCCTCTCACATCCCAAAACTTCCCCTCCGTGCTCGTCCTCAAACCTTCACTCTCCCTTTTGGAAAAAGAAAACCACCCAGAGACCAACAGACAAATCTGCTGATGAATGAAACAAACAAGGAGACCTGGTGAAGGCGGCGGAGGGTTTCTCTGAGCTGACACTTCGTGGTGGGATGACGGAGTGCTCCCCGTTCTGCTCTATACATTAATTATCTGGCGGTGTCTGGAAGGCACTTTGTCAGAAAGATTGATGAGGGGCCGTCAGAGAAGGAACAAACCTGACTTGGCCGGGGTGAGAGGAAGGGCCTCTCAGTCTCATGGGATGAAACGTGGTAGCTGTGCATGTTTGTGTGTGTGCGTGTTTGTGTTGGATAAAAGATGGGACAGTCAAAGAGGAAAGTGTGAGAATCGTATTGAAAAGACTGTTGTGTAATCTTCATTGCAGCTTTTGCAAAAATGTTGAGAAAGATGTGTAGAGGAACTTTCATTATCTGTGTTGAGGTCTCACCTTCAGGATTAATGAAATGAAATGAGACAGGGATTTACTTGAAATTCATTGTGCATTTATACAAATATTTCATAGTTAAAGGATTGTGTTTGTGTCTTAAAACAATACTCACAATGTATATGAGCTCTGAAACAGTTTTTTCTCCTCATTTTTTAATGCAAAACTTTATTGTAAAGTTCAGCAAGTTCCAAATCTCCATTATGAAGAAACAATTCTTATTAAATGAATCAAGTTTTTTTTTTTGCTTCATAAAGATTTTGTGAATTCCACCTGGGAAAAATAAAATTACTGAGGGACATTTTTTAAATTAGAGTCCCAAGAAGCCAGAAATATGTAAAATATGTAAAAAAAAATACATAAAAGAAAAAAGATGAAGACACTGTGAGTGGTTTTACCTTCTGGTGGCTGGGGGGTCTATGTGGGACTTGATGCTTGACTTTGTGCTCCCTGCAGAAGAAAAAATGACATGTTAAATATTTTTACATGCATCCAAGAAACCGAGTTGTCCAGATGATTGAAGAATTCATTTATATGCCCTCAGATGTTGCCAGTCGGGACTCCTCTTCCTCTTTCAGGAAGCGGTGGAGCTTGTTGAACTCATTCTGCTCATCTTCATCAGCCCCCCCTCCCCTTTTCTCTTCCCATTTAAACTACCAAAACTACCAAACCAGTCAGGTGATCCTCTTTGATGCTTCATCATCATCATCAAGTCTCCGTCCTCCTCTTCCTCACTCTCCTCTCTTTATATTTTTACGTTTTCTCTCTCAGGCTGGACACACTTCCTCCCCCTGCAGGTGAGATGTTGGAATATTCAATTCATCATTGAGTCCAAGTGGGTGTTTGTGCCAAATTAGAATAACTTCCCTCAAGGCTTTCCTGAAATATTGCTTTCATGAGCAGGTTAGGATTGGGGGAACAAAGGGGAACGAGTCTGTACAGGGTCCAGAATTACGTGTTACACCCCTGTTCATGAGAATGGGATGGACAGACAACCAGAAAACATAGTGTCATCATTTATAGCTGGCGTGGAAGCATGAAAACCACAAACTGGAACTGAGCCATGAAGATAATTCAGGTTTTATTTCAGAAATCTGTCACTGAGTATTCTTCCTCCACCTCCTACCATACAGGTGAATTACATTTTTTCATGGTGCTAAAATCTATCAAAAAAAAAAAAATCTGGCATCACAATGTTCCCATAAACACTGGACAGTTTTTATTGGAACTACTTTCTAATAAATGATTCCTATAAAAAACAAGGTCTGTGGAATTTTTGAGAAGCTGTTTCTAGAAAAAGAAAAGAATTTTTTTTAAATTGAGCTCTACATGCAAAATCCCATTCGCCTTCAATGTAATGGGGTGTAGGCAGAAATCACAGGGAGCTACATCTCAAAACCTGGACAATGACTGTCTAAATGACTGGATGCAGATGGACGTAAATGAGAAAATAAATATTTTCTGTTTTAATTTGGGTGAACAGATCCTTTAAAACAAGGTCCTCAACCCTCCGCACAAAAGACAAAGTAGATGATCCTTTGTTCAGCTCTGAGTGTCAGTGAGAAATCTGTGAAAAAACACTCACACTTAAAGACTGAATATTTGTATAAATGCACCATAATTATCCACTCAAGCCCAGTCAGACCAGATGACTGATATCAAGGCTGAGACATAATTTATCACGGCCATTAAAAGAAATCTCTAATGAGAATAAACCATTAAGGGTGTGTGTGTGTGTGTGTGACGTTAATGTCTGTAAATGTGTGTGTCTAATGACTGTGTGGGAGAGGAGGCGGAGGGGGTTTGGTCTGCTCACAGGGAGGGACAGAGGGAGACTCAGAGCCTGAAGAAAGGCAGCAGAGGAGACGGACGACAGGAAGGCTGACACACAATCAAAACCACTCAAGGAAAATGTCCAATTTTCAAGGCACCTGGAAAATGAAAAACAGCGAGAATTTTGAGGAGCTGCTCAAAGCTCTGGGTGAGAACAATTTACTATTTTTTTCTATGACGGTTTAAATGTGTTGACTGTTTTTTTTAATATATATATTATCTAATGAACAGAGCTCTATTATCTGTACTGTAGACAACCATACCTGAAATACAGACTTCAGCCAAGGTTTTGTTCTGAAATCATGCAGTTTTCTGGTGTTAAATGTAGAATCTTATTTTGAAGTGAACAAAAACTGCAAAAATGCACAAAATGCATCATACATACAAATTGGAGATTTGTTATCATCTCGGATGGCAGCAAGCAAAGTGATCAAATTCCCACACAAAACAAGCAATCAACGGTGATCTTTACATGTGGAAGTGTGGTTACAGGGGACAAATTTAATCGAGAAGCTGCTTGCTCCACAGCCGAGTACAACTGGTTTTAATTACAGAACCAGACAACAAACTGTGTGATGGACTGCGGGGAAGATGGACGGGAAACAGGCTGAAGCGTTCCCTCGTCTGATAGTTTGCACTGTAACTGTGTGACGGAGAGGGTTAATAGTTTCCCTGCTCATTTTGGAGGACAGAATCTATCATGATGTACAGGCGAGCTAAACAAAGCAAACTGCACCGGCATTCCTGCCCCTCATCACCTTGTCACTGCACCCTCCATATTTGCAACATCTGCTGATAGCAATCTCGGCCGCAGCTGCTGGAGGATCCTTTTTTTCTTAATATGAGAACTAACTGCTGTGTACTGTAATATCTTCTCCTGACAACTGATTGGTTTTTGCTGTCAAATACCCGACTCTGAGAGATGCCTCCACCTTTATACATTCCTCTAGTAAATAAATGTCACCTCTGAAATTGGATTTTTTTTCCTGACCACCCTTGTGGCGCCACAGGCAGACAGAAAAATGTGAGGTGACACAACATCAGATGATAAAATACAGAGAAAGTAGGTCTTACGCTTTTTGTGCATTGGGTCATTGTGAGTTTTATTCATGTATTGTACTTTACAGACTCGTCAGCCCTTCTTAATATTCAAACTGAAGGCTCACAGGTAGTTTTGTCTCAGGTGTGAACCCCATGTTGCGGAAGATCGCAGTGGCGGCTGCGTCCAAGCCTCACGTGGAGATAAAACAGAACGGGGAGCACTTCTACATCAAGACTTCTACCACGGTCCGCACCACAGAGATCAACTTCGTCATTGGAGAGGAGTTTGATGAGGAGACGGTGGACGGGAGAAAGTGTAAGGTAATCCAATCAAACTGTTAGGAGGTTGGATTTTTTCGTGTAATACACTACCTTAACACTGATGTTTTTACAAAAAGTTATAATCCCTAAGATTTTCATTTAAATGTCTGTCTTGTCTGTCTGTTAAGCCCCTATGTATTGCAGAATGAGGTAACATAATGGTGATTGAGCCTTTGGTTCACTGATGAAAGCCTGCAGGATTTGCAGTATTATGAACGGGTGTTGCTGGGGACTTTCCCAGAAAAATCACGTGGCGCCCTTTTAACGAGACTTTTTACGCAACAGACTCCCTCTTTAACTCACCTGTGCGTGAAGCGGCGTACTGTTTTTTTCTGATCTCTACCAGCGTGGAAAGAAAATGGTTACTGTGTCAGAATAAATAAAGAAAAGAACGAGCAGACATTTCCCATAGTGCAACTCATTAGTATCTTGGTCCCTGGTGACATCATCAGGGTTATTTTCTCAGACTGTGGAAACTCTAGAGCCACAGATAAGAGATAATACAGGAGTAGAACTCCTTCTAAAGAATAGACTGAAATTCACACGTAAAATTGGAAGCATGTCCATTGAAGTCTCACATCTTACTGACATTAGGTGAAATAGATGTAAAGAAGTAGGTAAAAAATAAACTCAAAAATCTATTAATTTTTTGAGGAAAGGCAAGCTGATTCACCGCCAAAGACTCCTGAAGACTGACCGGACGAAGAGATAAACACGCAGTCCCTCCTGATCTCTCGTATATCACTTTGCTTTATTGCTGTCATCGTGTTAGCCAGGTGAAACTGAGAGGGTAAATATTGGAAACCTCATTAAAGCGCTGCCTCTCCACAGAGCTTGGCCACTTGGGAAACAGAAAACAAGATTTACTGCAAACAGACTCTCCTGAGCGGGAGCGGCCCGAAGACCTTCTGGAGCCGAGAGCTCAAAGGGGACGAACTCGTGCTGGTGAGTCGTTTTTTAAAGTTAGAAATACTAGAAATACGATGTCATGAGAAAGAGCATTAAGTGTATGAAGCATGGACTGCACCCAGAGATAATCTCATTTTCACCTCTGGAGCCACATGTGTCTCTTCAGTTAAAAAGAACTCGTCCTCTTTGTGTTTTCTTTTATAAAATTGCGACTCCCAGATGATCCGAACAAGGATGTCTTCACAAAGACTCTCAGTTTCATCTAAAATGTGAACAGATGTTTGGAGGCTCTGCAGAGTTGGGATGAGGTGTCAGATTTGGAGGTCGCTGTCTTTAACCACATGGGTCATTTTCTCTTTCTATATCTTCTTCCGCCAATAAGAAAACAAGAGATCGGCTAAAAGGACATTGTGTCAAAAGCACTGTTGTTCTTGGTTATCCTTAAAGGAATGGTTCAGCATTTTGGGAAATGTGATTATTTGCTTTCTTTGGCAAGAGTTAGAGGAGATGGTTGATATTTCTCTGACATCTGTACGGTAAATAAGGAAAAAACTACAGCCAGCAGCCAGTTAGCTTAGCACAAAGACTGGGAACGTAGGGAAACAACTAGCCAGGCTCCGTGCAAAATCCACCTACCAGCAGCTCAAAGTCATTTTTTAAGCAAATATGGCAAATATTCATCAGTTCCAGTGACATAAATAAATATTTTCTGTTTTTTTCTGTCCTCTTTGAGAATAAACTGAAAATCTTTGGTTACTGACCGTGGATCCCATCAAACAAGACATTTGGTCTCTAAAATGTGTGCTAATATTTAATGTTCCTAAGGTCCAAACTGATGTCTCCAAAGTATTAATTGATTAATTGAGAATATAATAAGACTGATATTCCTTAGTTTTTGCCTAAACATACTTTGAGTGAGTGGTATCAACTCTCTCATCATGCTAATTGAGCTTATTTCTCAGCGATGACAGTCATGGCAGAAGAATGGCGGCAGAGGCACGAACCAAAACTGGACAGATGGTTGAGAGAGAGAGAGAGAGAGAGAGAGAGAGAGAGAGAGAGAGAGAGCACAACGGGGGGCGGCGAGGAGTGGTAGAGGCGACACCAGATGTTAAAAATGTCAAACGATCTGGTCAATATTTGTCCAGAATACGACATAGCTGTGGGGAAATGTTCTGAACTCTCCTGGACATTCGGAGACGCCGTCCAACGGGCGTGGATAAACACGCCTGTTGTTACTGTGAGACTCATCATCAGGATGCACTGAGTCAGTTTTCATTAGTGTTCATGTCAAAGAAAAAACAGAAAGACATCCAGAGAAAATCATACTCATATGATGATCATATAATGCGTCAGTCAGATTTCCACATTAATAAAAACAACACAAAAGCTGAAAGTAAGTGGATAATATGTCACAGTTTGCAGAAACACCTATTCAGGGGCTCCAAACTTCAAAGGAATAAATGAACATTTCACTGCCAGACGTTTGTTGTTAGGCAGTGCTTCATGGTCTTGCATCCATCAGAGACACTCCTGCCTCCAGTTCCTGGCAGTTTTGAGATCACCATGACGAGGCAGGTTTTTTTTTTCTTTCCTGTAAACATCTGCTTGGATTTACTGGCCAGATGGACAACAAGGACGAGGTCCAGTTTGGCCGTGATGGAGATCTCCTCTTTACCGACTGCAACTCTGCAGAGGCAATCAGGGAAACATTTGAGAGGGGCTATTCTTTGGACTGAAGGCAGGTTTTTTTTTTTTTTTAAACGGGGAACAAAGCTTTGAACAAGACCAAGTGTGTTTTTATTCAAGATAAGGGCGTGTACGTCTGTCTGTGTTGGAGTGATGGGCTGTAATCTGATAGGCATGTGGGGTTGAATCATTGGAACAAAAAAAAAAGTGGCTTTTCAAGCTTTAATGTGATACCAGTGAGGAGCGAGAGGTCGGGTATATTCATGCTGTTCTGTAATTTAAACACAACTCCTTAATGAAGGCATTGTTTAGATATTTTAGGATTTGATGATGTTGAAGCAGATATTTGGCTCTGAGGTGAAACAGATATTTATCAGGTCAGTACACGTTAAAAATCAAATAAGTCACCTTTAAAAAAAAAGCGTCACGTAATCAAATTCAGAGAAAAAAATTTAAAAAAAAAGCGTTACTTCAGAGAAAAAAATCTACGTATTTATGAACACAAAAATGTCTTGTTTCATAGTTTCTATGATATTCATTTAAAAAAATATAGATTTCAAATATATAATGTGCCAAAATAACAAAATTATTGTTGATAGTTTGGATGCACACACATTTGTAAGGTTACTTTACTGTGAATTTTTTAGAAAAAGATTCACAGTACTGGAACACACTGAGGTCTGCATTTCATTTGACTTTAATATTTGATTTTACTGATAAGCCTGTTCGAACGCTGAAAAGTTGGTGGTTACTTTACATACCGAAACGTCAAAATCAGTTTGTTGTTGCTGGAAGAATGACAGGAAGTAATGCGATACAGCGCAAACTGCCTCAACTTTAAGGTAAGAAATGGTAATTAAAAGTAATATATTTTTCATTTAGCCTTTTCTGTGCTAGGTCACATGATTTCCTCAAGGGGCCACTAACAAACTGCGGTTATATCACAAAACTATAAAGAATATGCTGCATACTGGGAGTGCACTGTTTTTGAAGTTAGAAGAAGCCAAGAAAAACATTTTTACACAGTTTTGAGAGGCTCCTCCACATATTCTCTGCAGTGTGGGACACTGTGTCTTCCACAGATATGTAAAGAGTTTGGGGTGATTGTTATTAGCCTGTTTAATTAGACTTCATTTGTATTTTTTTAGTGGGAACCCAAAACGCAATCAAAACACAGAACTATTAATTAATCAATTAAATATGACAAAGTTCTCTCCAAACTTCAGTCAGCATATAAAGACGGGCGACACATTAAATGACAAACCAACATCAAGTATCTCAGAAATGTGATGCATCGATTCTCCAGGTCTCTGAACTCTCCTGGAGGGACGAACACGATTCTTCCAAAAGATATCCCCTTATTTGGTGTTTTGATGATGGTAGTGGAGAGCGCTGCCAAACACGTCACTCCTAAATTTCCCATTGGTGTTTAACTGGGTTGAGATCTGGTGATTGTGAAGACCACAGCGTATGATTCACCTCATTTTCATCCCGAAACTCCTTCACTGACCCCTCCTATGGATGAGGGAACTGTCATCCTGGAAGAGAAACCCCTCCCATCAGGACAGAAATGTTCCATCAGAGGATAAAGACGATCACTCAGAACAACTTCGTATTGATCTGCAGTGACCCTTCGCTCTAAGGGGACAAGTGATCACAAACCATGCCAGCAAAATGTCCCATAACAGAGCCACCAGATCCCCTCATTGAAGGGGTCAAAGCATTCAGGCCTTTCCTTTCATTTGTCACCCGTCTGCATGTATGAAAAGAATAAAGTGGCGCCGCAGCTTTGTCGAGATGGGAAAACACACTTCAGAGGAACGTGATCGATCCCACGGCACAAACAGGAAAAATACACGCGTCCTCCAATGAAAGCATCGCCCGGCAGATGAGGAAAATTAGGCTCTCGGGGAGAGACGGATGGATGTGGAGCTTAATGAAGACAACATGTGGTGGCTCACAGCACCCGCTATAATCTAAGACGGCTGGACTATTAATGACCATTTGGAGAGTCGACAGTGCGAAAGGGGGAGGACGATAAATACTTGAGAACGAAAAACTACTTTTATTTGTCCAAGAGAGGAACCTCCTACACTTCCTTTACATTAGAGGCCAATAAATAAAGGTTTGAATGCAGTCGTGTATCGGCTACTTTATGATGGAGCCGGATGAAATGGTGTGGCGGTGATGGTGTCGGGGCTGGAGGGGGGGGGGGGGTCCAGATCTTTAATTGGTGTCATTGATCAAGCTGTTGAGATATGCCAATGGACCCTGGTGTTACCTCCAGTTAATGTCTCCCTCGGCATCGCGCCCAGTGCCAGATGGAGTCGTCTCAGCTCCATTTTCTCACAGCGCAGGGGCCTTTTTTTTTTTTTTTCCTCCCCTCCTTCGTCTCACCACACTGCACTGCATGGCCCGAGGTAATGATGATGTGTGGCGCTGCAGCTGGCCATAATGCTACGCCCCTGGGACTCCCATAAATCTTTGGACTCGGACACACCCGCCGCTGACTCGCTTGGGGCGGCCAATGCTTCTTCACCCCCCCCCCCTCGTCCGTTTTCATATCGGTTTTTTGTCACATCTGGCATTTTGGCAATTAGTGGTGGAAATTTGACAGAGCAGAGGAAAATATGAGGACATTATTGTGGTATTATTAGAGGAAATTCAGGGACGATGATTCAAGTGTTTGAGGGTGAAAATCTGATTGAATTAAGACTTAACTGAAGTGAATTTTTCCAGCCACACAGGAGCTTTAAAATGACATGTAAAGGGACAATTTCATCATCTGAAATTTGCACAAACGTTACAGGAATCCAGAAGATGAATGTCTGGAAATGCTTTGTCCATTTCAGAGAGACAGACCTTAAGTAACGAGACACAACTGCATTTTCATTGTCATGCTTGGTATACTGTTTTTTCCTTTTAAATATTTCTCTTGTACAGATAAATCCTAAATTAACTAAGACTAAATAATGAAGCGCAGTGACAAGACACTACTGCTCACAAAGTGATATACTGATTTTATATCTTCCTGTTTAATCTCCTTTCAGATCTTTGGAGCTGACGATGTGGTGTGCACGCGGATCTACGTACGAGCGTAGCTTAAGTCTACGTCCTTCAGACTTCAAATTTCCTCTTAAAAAAAAAGTCTTTCATAGTCTGAAGTGTCAGTGTGAGAAGAATTCACAAAAGAATCTCAAATATACTGTTTTCATAGTCAATGTTTTTCATCTTCACAAAAAAAATCACAATCGCTGCATTTGCCCACTTTTTGTATATAATTTTTCTAGCATTGGAAATTAAACAAACAATCAAAGTAAGATTTCTTTGTGTTGTATTGTTCAATTCAAGAATTAGGTCTTGGGACAGTATAAAAGATAAATAAGGTGACAGACAAAAGCAGCAGGAGTGGTCTGCACTCCAAATATTGGAGACAATTTTAAATAATAAGTGGTCGGTATCGTACAGACACGAAATGAAATGAAAAAAGAAGTAGTCAACTGAGTTTCTGTCTATTGAAAGGATAGTTTAATGCCAAACACCATACTAACACTCAAGTACAACATCATAAAAGTCAAGAGAAGAGACATTAAACGAGGTACAAACGATGTCTTTATGTACAATCAGCTCCGCGGGACTTCCTGTGGTATTCCATATTAAACACAGTAAATATAAAAATAAAAACCCAAGTAATAAACTGTTCCAAGATTGTCTGTAGCTGGTTATGTTACTGACCGTTGCCTTCGATGGAGTTCAGGAAGATGCTGAAGGACCAAATTTTGTCAGGCAGCTTCTTTTATTTACGGTTTTCTTCGGAGTGTTCCTGATCTGCACCTTCCTCACTAATCTTTTGGTGTGTTTTGCTCATGTAACGTTGTGAAAACGTATGTGAAAAAAAATTACACAAGAATCTGACTGATTTCCTGAAGTCAATGTTAAGAAACGCAGATCTTCCGCTTTACAGCATTTAGTGTGATGGATATCTTCCCATCTAACCTTACCTACAATATCTACAGGGCCAATTCCACAAACAAACTGCAGAGAGGAAAAGGCAATAAAAATCCTTAGTTTACATCCCTCTTTTAAGGGAATACGACATTCACATTTGTACTTCGGCGAGAAATACAAACTGATAGCTTTGATAAACTGCGACTGAAGGAATTATTGCTTGCTTGTTTTCTTAATCCTTAAACTGTACACAAGTCACATAGCTGACATTCGCGTATAGACTACTATACATCAGTCAACACTGGGCATAAAAAAAAAATAAACACAGCTCATATACAGATTTATAGTCGATACACTGTGAGACCACTGAACCTGTCGTACAGATTCCAACCATTTGGTAAAGTTTAAATACAAGAAAGAGTTGATAGTACTGTTATGACTTCAGTACTTTGAAAAACGGACATGTACTGAAGTTAAAAAAAAAAAAAGAAAGAAAGAAAAGGAGAAATTGCTGCTGGGCTACATTCAATCATCTTAAAACCACGAGTGACGCTGATGCCAAAGACTGAAGGTAGAAATGCGCAGAGAGAGGTCGAATCACGTATAAAAGTGGGTCATTTTTCTACTAAAAAGAGACGTTAGGGACAACACGTTCAACAGACCACAGACGGAAAAAGGTCTCTAATTAACCTCCTTTGGTAAAAAAACAGTTAAAATTTTGCATTTTCTTCATAAACGTCTCTGCAACCTCTAGCTAAAGATGGATACTACGTCTGTGTATGTTAATGTTTGCTACACATCAATGACATCTGATTAAAAAAATCTAGATATAAACAACATATTTACACAAAGCATTTGGGCGGTCATAAATTATTGTACTTGATACTCACTGCTGGCATTTTACTTATGCCGAGCATCTGCCAGAGATGGTGTGTGTGTGTCTCTGTATATATATATATATATATATATATATATATATATATATATATATATATATATATATATATATATATATATATATATATATATATATATATATATAAAAGTGCCTTTTAGTGCACCTTTATCACCATAAAGGAAAACATTCACAGGCTATACAGGTTTACAGCTGGAAGCCAGATTCATCTTCAAGTTTGACAACACACATTTTAACAGAAGTAACAGGTACTTGTTCTTGCGAAAGAGAAAAACTGAGGTTGTTTGTTTTTATTTCCTGTAAATTTATGAGGTCCTCCTCCTCAAACAAAAAAAAAACAAAACAAAACAAAAAAAAAACAAAAAAACCCCACCACAAATGTCATCATGGTTTTGTTTGTTATGTGGATGTTAAATGCTTGACCAGGTGTGTGCTGACACTGTGAATGGCTCCGAAGAGAAGCTTCAGTATGGAGTGTTTTCTCTTTATATTCATCTTGTGTAAAAAAAAAAATCTGCATTTAACATAATAATGGGATTTTTGAGACATGCTGGCGTTTTCCAAAATAGTGACAAAACTTCACATATGTTGCAGAGTTTGCAGTAAAAGCTTGAAAGCTTGGATGAAGTTCCTGAATCAGTTCTGACACATTTGCAAGAAAGTGGAATATTTACATCTCGTTTAGACGGTGGATTGACGACTGAAAAAAGGTTTTGGCAACTGAATCCAGTAACAGCAGGTTGGAAAAGTCCACATGAAGCTACTGTAAATACATGAAGTCATCGCTGGCAGTTTGTTGCGCGACGACGGTCACTGCCACAGTTTATCTGGTGATCAGACTACAGTGTTCTGTACTTCACCCGGTACTTGTTAATGTTGAGATAATGGAGGACCTCGGGGCAGCAGGTGGTGGTGCAGGACAACAGGCCTTCTTGTTCGTCTCCCATCAGCCACTTGCGGTTGTCGGCAGCCATGTCGCTGGTCACGTGCTCTTTGGCCCATGAGTCCAGCCAGGCCTGGAAACGTCTGTGCAGGCGTGTGTTGACTCTCTGCTGGGACTGAAAAAGGCCAGAACAACTAACCTCAGCTACTGGGAGACAAGTTCAAAATGACGGACAGGTAATCTTTAAAAACTTCAGTATTTATCCTTCAGAGACTTGAGGCGTCATTCCTTTAGTCAATGAGGATGTGACTTTTCTGAAGACACCAAAGGTGAGGCGCCTTTTGAATGTGGCAGCCATCTTTAGGTTGCTAATGGCGAAAACTACGGTGGCTTCAGATCAGTGAGGGGCATTAAATCACCAAACGAGAAATGCTGTAATTGACTCTAAATAAAAAAGCCAAAGTTACATAAAGTTTCAATGCTGGCTTTGGTTTTTATGTTGTGAAGTTTTTATGTAGTGTGAACTGTGAAAATGATTTTTGAGTCCAATAAAAGTTAATAAGTTCATTTCAAACATGAATAATAAACACATTTTAAGAAAGATTAAAACAAGCAACTGGCTACCTGAAGAGGTTCAACAATTTGTATAGACGAGTTAATATTAGAAATGATTTAAAAGATTTAAATTTTACCTTACAGTTAAATGACTTCTATCAACTGGGATACAAAATTAAAGACTTACTTAACTTTGGTGATTTTGTCTTAAAAAAATGAAAATAATCTCATCGTAGATAGAAGTGAGATTATTTTCATGCAATAATATCATCTGTCTGTCCAACAGATTTCACACAAATTTGTCTTTTTTTTTAATAAAGAAAAAGAAAAAACTCTTACTAAAGATGATAATGTTTATCATTATCTATAATCGATATGATTTCAGATGTAAGTGCTCTGCCTCTAAATTTCCCTGTTATTCCTGAAATTCATTTCATTTTGCCGTCACAACACAACTGTGTATTGTAGATTATTCATCGACATTATATAATCTTTGTTGTTCCAAATGTCAAAGAATTAATTCATTAATATCCCAAAGGCTCTAAACAATGTTCTGTTCAAATATTTAGTTGTTGTGACAGATTTGTTGTAAGGATGTTGATATAAACACATTTGATAATTTGACATTTTCACTTATCACTCACAGTCCTGCCACTGAACATTATAATTATAAATAATGAATGAGGAGCAGACGGTGACTGTCTGGCTGATATTTTCTCACCTGATGAGCCCGCGTGAGCGCTGTGTGCCTGTACATGTAGTCCTCTGACTTGCAGACGTAGACCATCTTGTAGGAGTTGAGCTTGAACATGCACTCCATCTTCAGCTCGCCGCCGTCCTGCGACTTGTCCGAGGGCACCTTGGTCATCCTCTCCTGCTGCATTTGCTCCCATCCTCTCTGGCACTTCCTGATCCTTCTCAAGTTCCTGAAAGCCAAAACAGACGGACAAGCATGAATAATCCCGACCTCTGAGCCCGGAGAAATTCTTCTCATTACTCCACACACATAAAAAAAAAAAATAAATAAATAAATAAAAAAAGGGGGTGCATCACGTTTGCAGGGAAAGTTCGCACAAATTTCTAAGAGTCGGAAACTGGTTTATTTTCACTTGAACATCGTTATATAAAAAGGCACAATTTCATGTTTGACAGTATGCACTGTGTGATTTTAAAGGCCTAGAGGATACACATGACCTTAAGCAAATTTGAGAGCAGTATAGTCAAATTTGAGAGGACTGTCCCTTTAAACAATTATTTTTAAACCCATGCATTGCAACTCACCGAGTAATAGAATTAGATAGGGAGTCAAATCATTCGTGGGAAATGTGGATCTATAAGAGCAGCAGAGGCAGCAGTCGGAATATTTCTGTACAGTGCACTTCCGTTGCACAGCCACATAGTTCAAATCTGTATACGACTGGCAAACAAATATGTCACTTAATTGGAAATTGACCTTGATTTTGTGCAGGTAATAAAAAAAAAAATGCAATTAATTCACCCCACCTGAATGAAAGTTTTAAATGTGTACTTACCACTGAGGGTACAGGTGAGCGGGGGGACTGAAACCATGAAGCATATTTTTGCATTCAGGGCTCCACTTAAAAGACATGACAGTGAGGCCAATTTCAAGTAAGAACTGTTAGAAACAAAACACTAGAAAATTGCTGCCTGATCGGATACCAATCAAAAATATGAGCTGAGGATACTTTGATGTGCACATACTTTCACCAACAATGTACAGAGTGTTATGATCATGAGATGAAGACCCAACACAACTGGAAAAAAGAAACTGCTGGATTTTTTTTTACTGCCATTGAGGATATTTGTGAAGATAGGGCCATGTTTTATTTTTGAACTCTTGTGCTGCTGATCTCTCATAGATTTGATGAAAAGGAAAAAAGCACAGGATGTGGGTGATCCCACTGATAAATCATAGTCAGGTACCAGATTTATGCAATGGGTTAAATAAGAGAGAACTAAGAGAGAGTTTTTTTGTTTGTGTGTGTTTTAAAAATCATTTTGAAATGTTTATGGTAATGGACAGCCATCTCAAAGAAATGAAATTTAAAAAAAAGGAAGAAAAAAAAAATCACCAACAAGCAATGACAGACAGGCTTTATGTGCAACACATCTGGAGCACAACCACGCCTCCATACACAGCTCTGAGGTGTCAGTAAAGAAATACAACAACATGAACATACAATTTAGACAATCATTTTATTTACAAACCCTACTCCTCTGTACAAGTGTTGCAGATAATGTGCTTGACCAGAGTTTTTAAAAACTTATGAGCACTAATTTCTGTCAGACCAGTGGAAAAAAACCTCACCCACAACAAAAAAAAGTTGCAACGGGAGTGCACTGTTTCCACTGAAAATTATTACAAACATAACACTGAGTATAACAGACAAACAAATGGACATTTGCACATTTACATTTGAAAACAGTGATTAAGTCACATACAGGACCTTAGATCTGAATACAATCACAAACAAAGGGCATGATAAGGTAGAAAAGGAAACCATGACTTCACTGTCCTCTCTTAACAAAGTCTCTCAGGTCCAAACAAGAGCTTCAGTCTCTCAAACTCAGGTCAAAGACATTGTAGAAAAATGAAATTAAAATAAAAAAGGTGGAACCCATTTGTTTTGCTTTCAAATTTGTGCATTCAGTGACTTCTGTTCTTATGTTACACAATGAAAATCATCATTAAATTCAATACAATGTGAATAATCAAACCAAATGCTTCCTCATAGCCGTCTAATAAGGTGGAAATTCAAAAAACGCACGATCAAGCCAAAACCACTTTAAAAAACCTTGCTATCAATAAATAAAATTCCCCATTAAAAAGGAACTGAATCGATGAATAAATAAATTGCATTTTTAAAAAAGATGGCCATGTAAAGTGCAATCTTCCACTTGAGGCAGAGGTCAGAAACTGAAAAAGTCACGTTCATGGCCGACGAAAATCCTAAGAGACAGGAGGGCCTTCGGGCACTGCAAGCGCTTCGTTGCAGCTGTGGAGTTACTCTTTTTAACCAAACCCTCGATGTCTGACTTTGCCAGCAGAGCCCAAAATGTGTGTGAGAGCTTCCTAAGTCAGGCTTGTGCAGAAGTGCCACTGTTTCTATCTGTGAAAAAAGGAGTTGTATTTGGCAGCTGGTTTGGCTTGTCAACAGTGGAGCGGCTGCTCGGCTGACTAGAGCCTCGGGACAGAAGCTTAAAGTGTGCAGACAAGAAGGAGACATGGCTGGGGCCTCACCTGGGGAGGAACACTGGCTTCTGGGCGAGATGCTCGCGCAGCTCTGGAGACGCAGAATCAGAGTTCAGGTATCTGCCCACGTAGTCTGACCACCTCTGTGGAGGACAGCAGAGAAAAAAGAAATATGTCATACATATACAACAGCATACAGACTCAAAATATTTTAAAAATCACAACTAATCTCACAATACAATATTGTTTAAAAAAATAACATACAAAATCAATCAACATGTTATTATAGACATCTGTACATATATGTCAGCCAATTAAATTGCAGTACAGGAATGACAAAGAAATTATCAATACAGTGACGATGGCACTAAAGAGCACTGATTTCTCAACTGCAGTATTTCTGGTCTGTATATATTATTATCAGTCTTATACATTTTTGAAAACGATCCAATAAAAAAGTTTTTTAATTTTATGCTTCACTGAAAAAACAAAGAAAAAAAAACTGCAAGCATAAGGTTATTGGATTCTTTTGTTAACTCCTCAAATATCGGCCTTATGAATTCTGAATTATTTACACCTGAATACTCTCAACAAACTCATCAACTTCTACTGGTAATTTCTTTTGGACGAATCATCATCATTATTTGGTCCACAAAATGTCAAAATACAGAAAAAAAGCCTGTCATGTCTCTTGAAACCAAATTGTCTCCTTCAAATCTTGTATGTCCAAAACACAAAAATAATCAGTTTACAATCATATAAAACATTATAAGGCAGAAAACTCTCACATTTCAGAAGCTAGAACCAGCTGAATAGTGAATTAATGCTAACAGACTATAACAACAGTTGGCTTGTTTTTCTGCTTCAATAAACTTAAATGACTTAGTGTAAGAACTGTATTAAATACTGAGTCTCACCTCTGCCTCTGCTGGCTCATCAGAGTTCTCCTCTTCTGTGTCGAGCAGCTCCATGGCCAGACTGACAGATCCTCGGCTCTTTACGAACATCAACTACACGAAAACACAAACATGCAGACAAAAGTTTCCTCCGAATAACCCGCTCAAAGTGGCGTACAATATCATAATAACTTTCTGGGCTTGTCGTACCTTGAAGCAGTTCTCATCGGACATGAGCTGCTCAGCTTTGCGCTGGTAGCCCCCCTCTGCTGTGGCCCTGGATGTCTGCGTGGACAATGAGCCCCCTGTGGCTTTATTGGCACTTTCACTCAGGTACATGTCCGTTACGCGCGCACAAACGTCATCGGTGACAAGGTGCTGGAGCTGTGAAAGCAAGAAGTTTAGTATCCAACAGCTGGGTTCACACAAACACAATACAACAACATTTTGTTTTGGTGTAAAAGACAATTAAAATCCATTTTATGCATTCTGTACAATTTATGCTCAATGTGATTAAATCACATTTTGCACAGTTTAATGTCTGAATTTGAACTGAATACATACAATACAGAAGTTAAGCGCTCTAGGGTGTTTGTGGGCAACATAAATCAAATCAAATGATATAATCTTAAAGGTGCTGACCTGCCGGACAATGCTCTGGATGAGTTTGTCCATGGTGAAGGCAATGTAGGCATGGATAGTAAACATTTCCCTCAGGGAGTCCTCGTACTGAGCTGGCTCCATGTTCCCATCCAAGAGATTACGTACCATTTCCAGAAACACTGAGTAATAGTCCTCTACATCGACATCCACTGTAGACAGAAAATAGTAAATGTGTTACACCTTATCTGGTGGGAAATGACAAATATGATACACCATGGTTGCACAGGTTAATAAGGATTTGATTTGTAATTATAGTAAATAAATAAAGAATAACTAAACTAAAACCACTGATCTTGTTTTTCCACTTACTTGGCTCCTTCATCTTCAGTTGGATAGCTGGATTTTCATTTTTCTCCCTTTTGAGCCCCAACACTTCTCTTTCCCACTCCCGCTCACGGGCCTCCTCCTCAATCTGCTTCTCAGCTTGGCCGTAGATTCGCAGCAGGCGAGAGCAGAGGATGTGGTGAAGACGGAGGAAGATGTACCAATAGTTGTTCACGAAGAACATGTTGTAGGCATCATCTGTGCCGTGCAGCTTCTGGACCGCCGTGTTGCTGAAGAGGAGCTTGGACTTTGATGGGCTGCTGCCCGGCAGGCCATTGTGCTTCTTGGGGCCGTCTTGATCCATCTCCATGTCTTCTTCCTCCTCTTCTTCCTCCTCTTCCACATCAGACAGCTCACCTCGCCGTGCAAACAGCAGGTCAGGGATGAAGTGGTGGATGATCTGTTTGATCTTGTACTTGTCTTCTTTCTGGATGCCCACCTGTCGTTTGACATGGTGGATGATGAGGGCAGCAGCGTCCTCCAGAATCTGGCTGTCTTCAAAGGTCAGGGTCATGTGTGGGCCGCTTGGTGGCGGTGTTTCCTCTGATGCTCGCTCCTGTCGCTAAGGACACAGATAGACTTTATTGGGCCGAGGTACTTTGAAGTATTTCTCTTATTACACAGTAACTTTCTGCATTAAAGCAAAAAAATCTAAACAACATGAACAAGTGATCTAAGTCCCATTTACAGCTTCAAAAAAATGAATCAAACTGTGTTGTGGAAAACAATTACTTTATCAAAAGCACATACAACACAGTTTCCTTCTTTTAAATTAGTCAAATGATTGTCATGGAGAACATGTTAACTTACGTCATCATAAAGCATCTCTATTTCATTGAGTAAGGTCTTTGAACGCAACACTTTGGTGTCATTCTGCTTGAAGTTGATGCCTTGATGGTCGAGTGACTTCAGGTAATACTTTTCATTCTGCTCCCGCCAGATTTTGTTGAAGCCTCTCTGAGCTTCTCTCCACTCCTCCTCCTTCATTTTTAGTCTGAAACCGTGAGAAAAGACGTGATGCACAACCTAAAGTGTTTCTAAATAAAATGTTAGAGAATGTGAACAACTGTTGAGCCCTGAGCAGAGGCAGATTAAAAAAAAAAAAAAAAACTAAGATCAGACTATAAACCTTTTCAGCACTATGGGGACAGACACAGCTGGATTCCTCTTGAGCCCGTCGATGATGTCGTGGGCCTTGTCACCATATATCCTCTGGATCGCTTTGCGGTGAATGACCTCTGAGGAGCCGCCCAATGTGTTGTCCAGTTTGAAGCGCAGCTGCTCCTCGGCGGACATGCGGGAAAGCCTCCGCTGCACCGTCTCCAGCATTCGTATCGTAGCAAGGTTAGCCTCCAACACAACATCCAACTACAGGAGACAAAATCACAGTGAAATTATTGACAATGAGTTTAACTATGTCTGATTACGAATGGTGATGTCAGCAGCCTTTTAACTCTTGAGCATCAAGTGCATCATGGAGTGCGGCACAAGGAGCTGCAGTTTTTACTTAGTTTTTACTTTTAGTGCGAGTGGACCGAGTATTCCTCACCTCAAAACGCTCATCCTCACATCGGTAAATGTGCTCCTCGTATTGAGTCTTCTTGGAGCTGACAAATGTAGAATCCTCAGACCACGATGGAAATGACACCCACGTGTCATTCAGGACCTACAATAGAACATTAAGTTAAATTATTTTTTTAAAAGAAAACCATGCTTCAAAGTTCATTATGAATAGGACTTGTTTAGATGAAGCAATCCTATGTAAAAGAACTAATTAGAGGATAGCCTCGTTTGTGTGACAAAACACAGGGTCAAGTAATCAATTAGTTAATCATTAGCTTTGCTAAGCTGTAGCCAATAATTGTTACAGCAATTGCAAATGTGAGAGTGAAAATATTTGGATTTTTCTGATAACTGAATCTGACACAATAACAATGACAAAATAATTTCATTCACTATTAACATAAAATGGTTATTTGACATTTGATGTCATTCTTAGACTTAATGTCCAATCAAGCAATTTGCCAACAAATCCAAGGTGAAAATAATCTTTAGTTGCACCTCTGCTTTGTTTATGCTTCGTTACTCATTATTTACTATTGTTCATTTCACTGGAATCTGGTGTGTGGCAAATATTAGATTACAATCACCAACTGACAGACATACCTTTAATAACTTTAGTCATTTAGTGACTCACCTCTCTGCACAGCGGCGTCCTTCCTGTGCACTTGGGCTGCTGGTAGCTCTTCGGCAGTGCTCTGTAGCTGGACCCCAGCCTCTTGCAGGACGCGTAGTCGATCTCCATGGCGATGCCCTCTGTTGCACGCTCCTTGGGTAAACTCTCTGCATGGCTCGTCTCCCCGTGACTGGACTCACGGTAGCCCAGGAAGTTTTTAAACCATGTAAAAAGCTCTGGGAATTTTCTGTCAACCATGCAAAAAAGTACATTAAAACAATTAATAAGAGGCTGTGGCCCTGTGGTTGTGTGACATTGACACTGGTGATAGATATACGTATTAAATGTACATTACAGTACATTCATACTGAAACAGATCAAAACAGTACTATATTTCATTTCATATCCAAAGAGTACATAAAAGACATGCAGTTATTGGAGGAAAACATCACAATATATCATTCATTAAAACTGAAAATTACTCATCGAGGAGCTAAAAAATTACTAGCAGAGTTGTACTTCATATGTCCACAGTACTAAATACCTGTTTAAAACTCAAGCTTTTGTTTGTTTAAACTCACCCAAGAAACGGGATGACTAACTGCACAAGTTCTGCACGTGAAATAACTTCCTGATTGAAAATGTGAAGACACCGCAGGAAGTTGTCATACGCCTCAGAGCTCCGAAGCGCTTTTTTCACCTGTTTTTCAGTGATGACAAAACACAAAATAAAGAAACTTCCTCTTGAGATGATTTCTTCATATTATTAAAAATGTGGTAATAATTATCTTCTTGTCATTGCAGAACTTTAGATGAACAAAAGTCATAGTGAATTTAACAACACTGACCTTCTCGAAGAACATAGTTTCAGTGCTCGTGCTGTGTTTGCTGACTTCAGTCATGCCGTGGTCCTTTCCCAGTATTTTGGGTTTCTTCTGCAAGGGTGTAAAGTAATTAAACAATTATGGTTGTTGCAAGACCACAAAAACATTTTATTTTGAAAATGGTACATGTAACAGAAATTAACAATCTGTGTTTGGGAAGATTTTAATACAACCAGTTATCAGTTTATGTAATAAACCTCACTAAACAGCAGTTTAATAAAGCATGCTGCAATATACTGATAGTTCTGGCATCTACAATATGGCAGACAGAAGCCAACAGCTGAATGTATGCAGGCTGTCAGCATGTGCAGTGGTGTGTACCTTTACAGGCGGTGTGGCTCCGACTCCAGCGGGTCTCCTGATTGGCAGGCCGTTCTGGCTCAGCCTCTGCTTGTTGTTCAGTAAGGGTCTCTTTACTGTGCCACCGTGATCATTACGCACCGATTCTGCCCTGTCTGGCGTCGTCTTGCCCAGCAGCTGAGAGAAGCATTAGACATCATAATCTCATCAAAGACAGGTCATAAAAATGAACAGGAAGCATCAAAGAAAATGTGTGTTAATATGGTCAACTTTGGAAGAAGCTCAATATACCAAAAGGAGCCTATCTTGTCAGAATAAGAGGCTGCGGGTATTCACAGACTCACCATTGAGCTGTTTGCATCAGGCAGGAATTGTCCAAATTCTGAGAGCAGGTCCTCCTGGTTCTTGAAGAGTTTTGCCACCTGAGTGTAGACCTCCTGCTCAGTCAGTGCTGGGGTGTAGTTGCCTCCTGCCTCCTTAGCATTTCGTTGCTCCTTCTGGAAAAGTTATAATAAAAATGAAAAAGATATGGATCTAATTTTCCTTTCTCTATCAGGCAAAAGTTATGTTTTGTACAAACAACAACAAACAAACAGCCTGAATATTTTTTTGTTTGTATTTTTCTTACCTGGTATGTATGCAGGATTTCCAAGAAGGCTTTGTAGATGTCTGGCTGACCCTGAAAGCGGTTCTTGATCTTGTTAACATAATTTATAGCGTGGTTGAACTCCACAGGCTGGTTGTTCTGGAGGGGTGGCCCACCGGACGGCGTGCTGCTCACAGGGGTGTGGGACTGAACCGAAGGTGAGCGCGGTGAGGCGTAGGATGGGATGGAGGGGTTGGGCTGGCTGGTGGGCGTGTGGGCTGGAGATTGAATTGGCTTATGGGATTAAAAGAGAAGAGCACAAGTATGTCATTACACTCATCAAGGAAAGATTCACTCTGCTGCACAAAAGGCATGTTAGCAAAATCGCGAAAGGCAAGGCTTTAAAAAAAAAAAAAAAGCCTGTATTGTACCTTGCTGGTTTTATTTGGAGCCGGCTGGGTGAGGGTGGGTGGGGCGGTGGTGGCAGTGGAGGTGGTGGTGGTGGTGGTAGTGTGCGGGCCAGCCTGCGGCAGACTCTGGTGCTGGTGGTGGCTTGTAGTTTGGCTGGATGGTCCACTTGAAGGGAGGTTCTGAACAGAGATACCGTGAGGGGTGATGTAGTGGATCTGACCTGGCGTGGTAACATTGACGAGATCGTTGGTTTGAACCTCAATCTTATATCCGGGTGGCAGGAAAGTGTTAAAACCCATAATGAGGTCTGGATGGCCCTTGAAGAGCTGTGACACACGGTTGATAACTCCCGGGGTGTCTATACTGTAGTAACAGAACAGAATGAAGGATGGGTATACAGTATCTGATTAATCATCAACCTGATCCATAGACATTGTTCAACACAATAAATCTTTATAAATGTTGAGGATAACACAAATTCAAACTGACCTCTGAGACTTGAACTCTTTCATAATATCAAGGAAATCATTATAAACTTGTGGCTGATTCCCAAACTGCAGCTTCACTTGATCCAGATAGGACAATGCATCTTCAACCTGCAAAGTAAATAGTGATAAATAATAATAGTAGAGTAGGAACTTAATTATCCTCAATATGTTAAAGACAGTCTTACGTTGGTGATTTCATTAAATCAGCACACTTGGCTTAGATAACCGTTTTTGTTTCCTTTGGTAGAGCTACTCTAAACTTAGTACATTTGTCCATGTAGGGTTACCTTCAGTCGCTGAAACTGCTGCTGTCCTTGGGTTGACGTCAGGGGTGTGGGTGGATGAACGTGTCCTTGGACCACTGCAGGGCCTTGGGACTGAACTGCTAGGTTGTGTGCGTGGGGACCAACAAGAGGTGCAGTGTTGTTATGTCCATGTCCATGTCCATGTCCACTTGTGCTCTGAGGCATTGTAGGCACCTTTTTAGAAAGAAGAAGAAATAATTTTATATGATGTATAAACCAAGACCTAACTGAACATAAACAGCAACTCCTAAACCTGAAGCGGATGTCCACACTGAATATATTCATACCTGGTAGCCTTGGGGGAGAGAATACTGGATGCTGGTGGATGGCTGCATGTTGTCTGCAGGTGTCTCGCTCACAGTAGGGGCCGGGGCGAGGGCCCGGTGCTGGAAGCTGTCTGCAATGCCTTGAACTGGGGGGCGACGTGATTGCTGTTGCTGAGGCGCAAATATTGGTTCCTGGTCCTCCACACGCCTCTTCATTGTATACGCATACTCAAAGGGTCTAAAGTGACAAAGACACTGATCAGGGATGTAAAGTATATTTGGACAGAGAGAATCACAGGTAGACAGTAATACTTTTATAAATCAACATTCAAGCAACAGCCGCTTTTTCAGGATGAAGTGATTTTACTTAAGTATTTTTAAAGAGAGGGAACTTCACTGTCGTTTGAGAAATGCCAACAGTCCTTGTTAGTTTGTCTGCACAAACACTGATGTTTTTAATGCAATCTAAACAGAATTCCAGTTTAAACCTGCCTGGGTGATAATACATGGAAAAAATAGAAATAAACTGGATCAAGATTTAGATTTTCAGTTTGGACACATTCAGCAGGTTTCTCTTAAATTTAGCTGATAAAAAGGTAGGCCAGTGTCTATAATGACTCCTCAGCTGTGATGCAGAATATTACTTGTTTAACATGTACCGACTGCGCTGCAAACACATGGATGTTAACACTGCTGTAAAATTACCTCAAATGCTTCCAACTTCAATGCATACCATTTGTTTTTACAGAGATCAATACACCCATAATAAAAATAAATAAATACAAAGTAATGTAATTCGGCTGAATCCTAAATTTATGAAGTGTATCATAATAGTTTTTTTGATTCAGATCGGGTCAGTGTGGCATTAACTTGACTCTTTGATCATTCTGGGAGCAGAGCAGTGTTTCAGTCTAATGCAATCCAATAAAACTTTACCACAAGTGTTACACAGTTGTATAATGGCAGAAATTATCAGGACAATTGTTGACATTGTTGTTGTTGACATAGCAAACCAGTTATAAACAGAGGCTTTATACAAAGGTCCAACAACACAACCACAGATCTGAAATGTTATGTGTTTGAAACCTATGATTTTTGCATAAATCAACGTCGCATTTAAAACTGCGCCTCTCTATCTCACAGTGTTGCCTGAAAACAGCTCCAAGTGAACAACTGAAATACTGCTGTTTGACAGTGTTCTGACAGAAATAACACTGCTGTGAAAACTGTTCCACTGTGCAGCCACCATGGTCACATTTTTGGTATTCTCAAGCCATGCAATTATCTTAAATTTGACCTTTATTTGCACTATATTTACATTTGAGAGTCCTATTTTACAAGTGCCAAGATTACAGCTCCGCTGTCGAAAGGACAGATACAGGAAATCTTTCCTGCCACATGCCATCTCACTGTACAACAGCAGCTAATACTCTGGTCATAACACACAGTCTATAAGCACTTTATGAGTTTTTCATACACACTGTTCACTGTACTTATCTGTTCACTGCACCTTATATTTATTTTGCACCACAATCAATACTGCTTATTTATACATTTTCTATACATTTTATTTTATATTGTTTTAATATGTCTAGGTTTGTCTTCTTTTTATTTCATTGTATTATTGTGTAATGCTGCTGCTAAACTGTAATTTCCCATCTTGAGATTAATAAAATATATCTATCTATCTATCTATCTATTACAATTAAAAAAAAAATACACAAAACACAAAGATATACAAATAAATTAAGAGAAACAAAACTAGAGATTAACTTGCATCAAAACAAAAGGCTATGAAGAACGATAAGACCAAATGCTCGTCCATGACTCCCTAAATAGAAATGCTGTCACTGCTCAGCAGAATGGCTGGCAGAAGGTTAGGGACCGTCTGTAAAGTCACAGGAACAAAATGCCGGATGTCCACAACTGCTTTAGTTTTTCACAACTATAATGACAGTGATGTTTAAAAAGACTTAACCCATCGATTTCTACTATTAATTCTACTAAATGTGTTTAAATGTTTAATTCAGTCCCATCAAAAGTTTTGATTTCAAACATCAAGAACTCACAACTCTGCCTGTAGAGTTTGAATCTGAGATAGTGACAGAAGTTGATATTTATTACATATTACATAAAATTATTACATGTAAACAAATAATAATATTTAGTTATTGTTTATACAATATGTGATCCAATACCATGCCATGAATTCTACTTATACAGAACCTTTTTCACTGTGACACTGTCAGAAGAAATTATTCTACTTTGTTTATTATAGAGGACACAAGTGTTTTCTTTCTAAAGGAGAATTATTACCTTTCTGACAATGTCAAAAAACCCGAAAAACTCACAGGCTTTGTAAAAATATAATTTACAACAGAGCTATTGTATTAGATCACATTAGACTGTACAGATATACTTAATAAAATAACTTGTTGATGTACATGTGACTATGTTGATACATGTTTAAACTTATTACTATTATTTATGCAGCTGTTAAACCAAATCCAGAAAGAAATTATCTTGTTGTAATGTTGTAATAAATCAATAAATTAAATAAGATAATCCTTTATTAATCCCTCAGCAGGGCAATTTGCAGTGTTACAACAGCAAGTGGCATAAGCACATAAGGCCAGATAAAACTAGAATAAATAAAAAACATCAAAATAATAGTAAAAAATAAATTCTATAATTCACATCTTAAAACAACTGGCATGAATAGAGCCGTGTTGCACATGGTGAGCCTCTGCACGTACGCAGAGGTAAAGTAATTTACGGACGCTCCCTGGGCGGACGTCGCTGCAGCTGCTCGGAGGGCAGCAGACATTTGTGCCTGGCTCTCTCTGCAGCAGCAGCACCGGAGCACAAGGCGGCTGATCGCTCCGAGACACCGTGTCTGTCGCATATCCAGCTTCAAATACCGAAATTAAAATTAATTCTGAAAGAGACGGCGGCGTTATCTGAATTGAAAAGAAACAACAAAATCCTAAAATGTCCACTTCGTCCTGTTCTTTACATGTAGGCGCTGCCTCTCTCTCATCCCCTCCCCCTCTCTGCCAAACACCGAGCTCATCCGTTTTTTTTCCGAGCCGACCGCTTTCGCTTGTCTGACGGCTGACGACCGGCTAATTCACGCCAGACTACCGGCTAATTCATGGCAGACTACCGGCTAATTCACGCCAGACTACCGGCTAATTCATGGCAGACTAAAAGATCGTGGAGAGGCGGCGAGTATCGGGTCATCGCTGGCCGCCCTCAGTCAGCTGAACTCCGGTTGCTAAAAACTAAAAAACACCCCCAGATGAGCTGAACGTGTCGGCTAACTGACTTTTTAGCATTTTTAGCTGTTAGGTGGAGGGTGTAGGGAGAGAAACAAGTCGTGTTTCACCGCGGCGACGTGTTTATTTAGTGAAGCATGCGCCGCCGTTAAAATAAAAGTTACAGGATTCAGCTGAATTTCAGCTAGGTTAGCCTAGGTCAGTGAGTAGCACGACAAGCTAACTTGCACTAGTCGCTACGTGTCGCTAACGACGCATCAAGTTTTACAAAAAGTTGACACACAGAGTGCTCATCTGCTTGTAACGAATGACTCGTATAAACAACAACAATAAAAGACCGCTGGTACAATTTAACGACACAACAAAATAATTCAATGCATGTTGTCAGGTCAGCTAGCATGTCAGCTAATTCATGGTCGCCGCTCTTAGCCTGCTAACTTCATTTCAGATTTTAGCTTACCGAGCTAACGTGGCCGCAGCTCAACTCCCGCACTGTGTTTTTCTGGAGGATCGAAATACAACAGCGTGTTGGGTCGTCACAGAAAACCAGCCGAGATTAGACTGCTTTGCGGTCTGTGCGGCAAGGTTACACAGCGGATAGCTTAATGCTAACTTAGCACAACAACGAAGCGAGCAGCCATCAGTGGCTTCCCGGCTAACGAGCTAACTTTAACTTACCTCGCAGGACTGCCGCCAGCAACGATTTCACACAACAGAGGCCCCGCGGGTGAACCTCCGCTCCTGTTTTCACCCCGCCGTGACAGAGAGTAAAATTCAGAGAAATGGTCGAGAGTGAAAATGTCAAAATAAAGGTGAGACTGTCCGCGGCGGCTACGTCGCTAACAACAGTGTGTTCCTGAACACACGGAGGCGGGACCAGTTGAGTCTCCACCCACTGAGAGCGGGGATTGATCCAGTGTTGGTCCACTGTGAGCCCTGATTGGTCCAGTTGTGGCTCTCCGTGAGCTCTGATTGGTCCAGTGTTGGTTCCCCGTGAGCTCTGATTGGCCAGATATGAACAGTGACGGGTTGTTTAAGAGCTGTGATTGGTCCGCCCTGCAGAATGAAAACACGTTGTAACATTGGCTCTCTGCCAGAGTTACAACGTGTTAAAGGAGGCTGCTCAGTTTATGTGCAGCACAGCCTTCATGTTGCTCCCACATTATAAGCCCAAAAAAGATGACACATATGCAATATTATACCTTGGTGTTATTATTATTATTTCAATTTTGTCTTACACACACACACAAAAATATATCACCAGTTTGTCAATCTAGATGCGCAAGCCACACAGTATCTTAGCTCGGCCATTCAGGGCCACTTTAGGAGGTGTTTTCATTCTGACCGGGGGACTTCCAGCCCATACACAGTGCAGATGTTCCTGTTCACAATGCCAGCCACTTGGTTGTGGCGTCCCATGAGTGCCGTTCCTGACTGCATGTTACACACTGCTATCATGTGCTAGACTGTCTCAGGAGTATCTCTGCACCTGGGCTCCTGTCAGGTGTGTTATATCTATAACTGTGTACCAAACAGATTGATAATAATAAGATATTTTTAATACTATATTCATGTTGTCCCAGCAATTCATTATTAAAAATATTTTTTTTTACACATAAGCAAACATTTAACATCTCAAACAGTCTTTTAGACAACATTTGATCTTAAGCTTAAAGGGTTACACATTCTGATTAAAAATTGGCCCTTTGTGTCACATCATTTAACAATCTGCCACTACTAGTGAAAGTAGTAATAAGCTCAATGTGAGCAGTGCTTTTTGTTTTTCTGACAGTCATCTAGAGTGCAAATAAAAGCTTGACAAGCGAGACAAGCTCAGAATACATAGAACATTCATGTGTGGGATTCATTCCTCAAATATCCCAGACAGGCATTGAAGTTCAGTTCATCAAAGGGAGACGTTTTGAAGGAATATGCTGATAGTTGTCAAAATCACTCCTGCTGTCACGGCTGAAGGTTTTTCTGGAGCTGCAAGAGAAGAAAGGAGAGGTTATAATAACAAAGTCCATTTTACATTTCAAAAAGTGACTGAGAGTTCAAGATCATATCACTTCATCAGCACTTAAATGACTAAGAAAGTAAGTGATCAAAACATGGAATAGCTCAGAAGGATGCTTATGAATCATGCAAAGTTGGCCCCCAACCCCAAAATGTATATATCTTCCTCTCCAAATAAAACAACCTTAATAGAAAAAAAGAAGACAGAAAGAATTGCTTGCAGGTCATCTTTACAAACCTGACTTCACTTTATTTAATGAATTATCCCAGAGGATAAGAGGATACCATCATACCATGTGAGGGCTTGGTGTTTGTTAGCTTAGTCGTCTTCACAGTAGTGGTGGTGGTGGCCGGTGCAGGAGTGGTGACCACAAGGCTGACGGGTCCTGACTTGATGGTGTAGGACCTGGTGAGCACACTGTGAACCAGCACGTTTTGATCAGTGGAGCCCGCACACAGATCAGGGCACCTCTGAGAGGGTGTGGTCGTGATGCACAGGTTGACTGTGCACTGGACATACAACTGCAAAATAAATAGACACCAGTCAGAGGTGTGGAGAGACAACTCAGAAACATTTAATAACTTTACAGCGCAACTTTTAGTAAGACATGAATCACTGGTTGACACAACAATGTAACAATACATTTACTTAGTGAGGAAACTTAAAAGTAGAAATAAAAGGCAATGTTCAGTTATCTAATTAATGATAAACACGTAGTACAGCTGTGGATTATGGGAGTTTTTATGGTGTTTGGTCATAATTCAGAATATTGAATGATATAACAATGTTTTGACCCAACAAAAGCACTAGAATAAAAGTTAAAGTATCAGCTATTATATTGCAGTTCACCATATGGGGAACATGAATGTGTGTACCAAATTTAAAGCCAACCCATACAACTGTTGGGTTGTCACTGAAAACTACAAACGTCAGCCTCTTGGTGGCACCAGAGGAAATGTCAGAGGATCAACAAGGACAGTGCGGTTCATTCTCTGGGGATCATGGATGGCTGTGCAAAATTTAGTGTCAGTTCAGTGTTCATCCGGTTGTTGTTAGAATATTTAGTCTGACACAAAGAGGTGGACCAACTGGCAGCCTGGCTTGCATGACTACAAATCTCCAATGTAAAGTGGAGTAATAATTAGGGATAAACCTCTGCAACATCCTGTAGAAAGTCTTTTAGCACTACTGTGGAACTATTCACCACAAAGACAGTGTGTAAGTACAGTATATATAATAAATTTTCTTTGTCCCGTAGTGGAGGATTTAAAACAACACCCAGAAAAGGAGCACTGCAAAATTGAACTGTATGTGTGTGTTGCATGAGAGTATATACAATCGGTCCTTTGGTCTCCATGGACTTCAGATCAAGGCGGTAAACCTTGGAATTGGTTATTGTGGTAATAACCTCTGATGTGCTGTTGTTAGCTATACACCTGAAAGAAAAAGAGCAAGAAGGATTATTTTAATTACTTAGTAAGGATTACTTTGCACAACATGGTTCAATCTTAGGGTGCCTTCTGTAGGCAAAACAGAGTTAATATTTCTTTCAGACTATTTCATACATCATCTCTCCTTTTTCAAGATGGTAACCTTAAATTATCACAGGAAACGAGTTGATTGTCACTGACCCGTGGTCCAGAATTGGGTGGGAGGCTGTGAAGTCCTCTGACTCAGACTCGATACAACTGCTCACTACCACCTCAGCTCGATCGATGCTGCAGTTGGATATCACAAGGAGGTCCAGCTGGTCGATCCTGGACCCAACAGCACCGCTAGAAGTGCTGTTTCTAGTGGAGGTGGTAGTTGGTGATTTGACTTCTCGGCGCACTCGTCTTGGAGTGGAACGAAAATTGGCGGTGCGTGTGAAATTTGCCAGGGGCCCCTCTCCTGGCAGCTGAAGTTCCAGCCAAACACGAACAAAGCCGAAGATCTCTGTCTCTGTGGGCATGCCGATCTTGAACTCTGGACCGCTGATCTGGGTTTCAGGGATACGGCAAGCCAGAGGGAGGATGAGGGAGGGCTGGCGACTGACCATAGTGTAGGGACGCACAGTTTTCAAGGTGTTGGTGTAAACCAGCTCTGAACCAGAGTGCTGGAAAAAGAAGAGGGTGAGGCATGAAGCATTCACATCTCTTCACATTCAGTTGAATAATCTGTCAAGAAGTTAGAAAATGTATATGCAACAATTTCAGTAATAATAGGAAATATATTCTGGTTCCAACTTTTCAAATGTGTTGTAAATCAGTAAATTTATATAAATTTATAAATTTATATTTTAACCTGTTAGACAGACAAAACAAGTGATATGAAGATGGTGTGTCTTGAGAAATTGCTAATGCCATCTTTTCTCTGCTCTTTATCATGTCATAGACTGAGAAATGAATTGAGAAAATATTCTGCAGATGAATAAGTAATGAAAATAATCCTTACTTGCAGCCCTGTATCTGGTGTAGTGCCTATAAATTGCTGCACTTTTCAAAAATAGGGCTAAAAAGGCCTACACTGTCTAACTCATATGGATGTGACTACCACCAAATGTACTCACTAAGTATAAGTAAGCATTTTAACATCATACTTCTATTTTTTTAACTGTGCTTGAGCCATAATAATGGACACTAGAAATCTCTCAATATTTATGCAGTGTTCATAAAAAGTATTTTCAGCTTTTCAAAACTGTCAGCTACATGCCAGCCGGGGTTAAGTCTAACAAAGAAAATAAGAAAGACAGAACAGCAGAAAGATAGAAAGTAAAGCAGAGAGGTGGAGCATGTTACCACAGTCTTGGTGCCGCAGCCGTTCAGGGCGATGTGTGCAACCAGGTGTGTGTCGTTGTAGGTTACAGGACAGGTGGGGCTGTTGAGCTGCAGTTCGGCCAGGCTGATGTTTCTCAGCGAGGTGACGGGGAGCACCAGAGTCATCTCTGCACTCTTACACGTCAGCTCTGCAGGCAGACAGCAGCAGATTAATGACACACACTTACTCACACACACTTATTTGAATCACACATGCAACACGACGTGTAATATTTTCCCAACCTGTTCCAGCAGGCAGCGTCCTCATTTGCCCTGAAAGGATTAAGAAAGACATATTTCAACAGTCAGTAGTTAATAGTCAGGATTTCCTAAGAGAGGAGTGGTGTATTGTGTGCTGCAGTAAAGCATGACATTCTTTGGTCTTACTTTGGTACAGCCAAACGCATCTGGGCTCTGACTGTAAACTGGAAAGACAAGAAATGCAAATCAGACTGCATCATTCACTAATTGAACTCTGTTCAAGGGACGGGCATCTGACTGGCAGAGTAAGCACGTGGGTATCTGAACAACCTACTGCAGTGTACTTATACTGTAGTTACGTGTTTTGGACAGTAGGAAACATGAGAGGGAGAAGACACGAAACAAAGGTCCCCTGTTGGAATCGAACTGAGGATGTCACAGTTATGTAATCAGGACACCAGGATGCCCCGTAGTTACATGATTTTATGAGTACATTATGTGTATTTTTATGTTTCTCTGTGTGTATCAGAACATCTGTGTTCATGTGCATAAGATTAGATAACAACAGAAAGTGAAAGCGACTAGTTATACCGTAACTCAGTGCAGATATATCTGCATAGTTTGGAGCATTTTTTTCAGGTCTGTCATTTCATCTACACACATAGATAGATATTATTTATACACATAGATCTTATTTGTACTTTGTGCTTTTAGTCTTGTGACGTTACTAGTAAGCATGAGTAGCATCGATTTTGTAATTAGCTATATGCCACTGTTGTAAAAACAAATATATACTCCAGGGGTAAGATTAGAGAGACGTGCCATGCAGTACTTTACTTAGGAATGAAAGTGTTTTTCTCCTGGTCCCTGATGCAAAACAAAAAGAACACATGATGCAATATCTAGTGGAAGTGAAGCAAAAATTAAGACGCCTAATGTGCAAAAACAAGGTTCAAAAGATAAGAAACATGTAGTGCAATATAAAAGACACTGTCCAAGATCATTGAAAATAGTAGTGTGAATATGTGTGTGTGTCTGCAGAGGGTCATGATGGTTTAGAACATTCAAGTACACTTCACACCACTATTTTTAGCATGATACTAATACTGCTTACTGCTTAGTAACTGCATTATAGTGTATACTGCACTGCAGGAAATATAAAGTATTTCAATCCAGATTAAATGAAGAGACCATTTTAAAAGTTTCTTCTCACACAAATGTGAACATTTTCTGAATGTTTTCACTGTTTTTTTGGTGCTCTTACACTTAACCATTAACATTTCACATCTCTGACATTGTGTATGTTTGATTTTGCACCTTACTCATCATATTTATACTTCATTTATTTATGGCTTTATATTTGCCGCTCTGTATATTTGCAAGCTTTTCTTCTTTGTGTTGTAGCTGCTTCCCTCAGGATGAATATCTTAACTTCGTCTGACAGCATCAGTGCAGCTCAGTTCACAGGACAACCTACCTTTTAGTATTCACAACAAAGCAGATGGGCAAAAGGCGGGCCAGTTGGTTTTCAGAGCGGACCCAGGCCATGGTGATCGCTGACAGGGGGCCCAGTGATTTGAAACCAGTCCTCAAGAGTTCAGGGGGACCAACCACTGCCACCTCTAAAGCACTGCAAATACAGAGAGCAACGTTCATGATAATTTGCTTCAGAGCCCTGTATAACGCTGGTAAACTCATTTAGGTGATTTGTAACCATTCTTTTGTTCACTAACCCACTACCCCATATAGAACAGACACTCATCGTCTTTTTACGTCCTGACTTACAGCTGTAAAGTCACTCAGTGGTAAAATCTGCCACACTTCTTTCTGTATGTACCATGTGAACTACTTTTGTCCTTCCATTGTGGGATTTTTTTTGCACGAGCACTACATTGCGCCTAAATTTCCCAATCAAAGTGCAGAAGTGACGCACCTCTCCAGCTCTGACACGAAGCTGACGTTGAATTTCACCTCCTGGAACGGCAGGACAAACAGCGTGGAGTCCGCTTTGAGGGTGTCATCTGTTGTTACAGGCTCATCGCTGCAGCTGGAGGTTGACTCCTCCACTGGAAGGGAGGAGAAGAAGAGACGTTTATGTATCTTCAAATTATAACAGGACAGGAGAGGAGAGACACTATAGAAGGAAAGACTAAAAAGGGATACAGCTTTAACTCAGTTTATCATTTAACCAATAGTGTTTGATTTTTTAACCCTCTGTAGTTACTTACCCTGATTTTCTGACGTTAAAACATTAATGCTGCTGTTATCTGATTGGCAGACTCACCGATGAGAGAGAGGTGCACAGGGACAGAGCTGAGGGGTTCGTTGTCGATGACCTGGCGTATTTTGGGCCCAGGAATCAGGTCCTCTGCCATCAGGTAGATGAAATACTGTCCTGCTGGTGCGTTTCCAGTGAAGGTCAACATGCATTTTTCCTGGTAAAAGAGAATGTAACTATATGAAGTTTTCACATTTGCAAAAATAATTGTAAAGAACAACATCCACAACGAGGTCTGTGGGTTATTTTAAGTAACTGGGCCGTTGATTCCCTACAGATTTTCTAGCCTCTGCTGGAGGCTATAACCAACTCAAGTTTATGCATCAGCAATAATAATAAAAAGAAGAATATATTATAACACTCTGATTGGCCACTTTGAACAACAAGGACTATAACTTTGAGTAAATTTAGCTTATTAAAGGTAGAATGAGGAGGATCTTCCCAAAAAAACAATGTATTGGTTCATACAAAAATAATCCCTCTCAGCCCACTGGAGGTGTGTTGTGGTGTCTGTATCTGCAGACAAACTTCACTCTGTCTGTATTTTCTTATTATTTCTTTTCTCACAATGTTTTTAGGCATTAAGCTTTGGGCAGGGCTCGTTATGTCTTAAAATAAAAGTCTCAATGCAGAACTTGTACTTGAAATACAGTAAATTTACTTTGTGGTGTTCATTTAAGTAAAGTACTTCCTCCACCACTCTTCTCTTTTTCCTGAATGTTTCCAGTAGGGGATTTTTGAATTCTTTGGCCATGATGCATAGAGGACATTAATCTTTTAAAGAGTAAAAACCATTTTTTCACAAGCCTCACCTCATCCAGCTCCATGAAAGAGTGCCTGTTGCAGTTGAGACACTCTCCCTGCTCGGGGCGGGCGAAGCGACACCGCACCCTGTCACCATCCAGGTCTTTGGTGGACAAATGGAACTGGTGAGGGCAGTTCACTCGGGCTCTGACACAGAGAGAAGTGTGCAGAAACATGACAATCAGCCTCTCAGATCACAATTACCTTCCCCACAAAGGAGAAAAACGAAAGTGGATACCGTCTAACCTGTACAGCTGTAAAAACAGTGTATTACAGTAATTGGTAGGTGCTGGCTGGTTACTTCCTTGAGTCTCTGCTCATTGACAGTTTGACGCATGAGAATTATTAAAATGTAAAATGTTTAGAAAATACTTGACAAACAAGTTAATTGTTTAATGGCACGTTTAGTCACTTTAAAACAAAGAAATCACTAAATAAGCAGATGTTGTTTAAAAAAAAATCATATTTTACAAAGTGTTTATATGTTTTGGAAGTAAAATCTCAATACAAAAAAACTCAAGTGCCAAAAATGTAAAGAAGTATAAATAACAACATTTTTCTCTGAAATGCTGAGTACAAAGTATAAATCTGAAAGCTGAAAATTTAAATACTTAAGTACTTTTCCACAATATTGTACTTGAATAGTTCAGTACTTGAGTAAATATAAAGTTACTTTCCACTGCTGCAAATGAGTATTACCCAGGCAGTAACTTTAAGTGTTGACTGGTTGATATTCTCTTATACATTAATTAAAGTTGAAGCTTTACACTGAAAGTAATTATGTGTAATTAAGTACTTTTAATGACTTTTAATCATGGCTGCACCAAGTGGAACGAGCAGTGACGTGAAACTTCATTAAATATATTTAATGTAAGAGCTCCTTAGTATCCTACACTGTGTAACTTTTATTATTTCTTTAAAGCCTTAACCATTCACTACTTTTATCTTATAAAATATATTTTATGTTATATTACAGTGTCCGCGCTCTGCGTCCTTTACACTATTTTTTAAATTTCACAACTTTAGTGTATCTGATGTGCAAGTTAAATCAATTTACTCCTCAATTTACAACACAGGAGAGGATAATGCAGGTGTGTGTGTGGGTGTGTGTGTGTACATTACCTTAGTGGAGGAGGGAGAGCAACAAAAGCAGGTTGGTTGAGTCTCCTGCTGTTTGCCCGAATCTTTGGTCCTGCTTTTATTGATACGTAAAGCTCTGTGCTGGGCCTAAACGTTGAAGAAAAAAAATATGTCATAGAGATATTTATTATTAACAAGATTTGTAACATTGACAAGACAAATATACAGACTGAAGAAAGTGTCCGACTTCGGTTAACTTTAACTGATAGTTTTATATAATATCAGACAAAGCCATTAATGGTTACCACACCTGAGTAAAAAATAAAATCAAGACTGCAATTTCCACAAGCTGAAGTAAGTTATATTTAAAGTTAAATTATATAAAATGGAAGCCCAAAAGGTGAAAGAACTTAGGCCATCTCCCTGTAAACATTACTCAGATTTACTTGCATGTTTGATCCCAAAACATCAGAAAACACTCAATCAAAGATGAGAAACAAAGAATATTAAACTTTAGAAAAACAGAGTCGAAATTTTTGTGTTTTTATAAAGATGTTATGGGAAAAATGTGTGACTATAAAAGGATGGTGAATTTCAGATGTATGCAGGTCTCACACCCTAAACTGATGGTGGCGTTGTAATCGTTGGGGACAGTTTTCTGCCACTGGCGGACACACCAGCCGGGACTTGGTTTGGTGCCGATGGAAGGTGACGAGGTAACGTGGACCAGACAGTCCTCGCCTTTAGCACAAAGTCCAGACAGAGCCGGACAAGGACTCGGAGCAATGACACTGAAGTGAGCCCGCACCTGCCAGAAGCACAGAGACAACGAGACACACTTTCATTTCTGTGCAGCGACTGATTTTATGACTGAGAATCTGTAGGTTGAACTCAGCCATTTTTTAAAATGTATTCTTTGGCTATGTAAAAAGATAATTGTTTATCATTTTAAATGAATAGGTTTTAAATGATCCTTAATTTATCTGTTAAATAAAGATGAATCATTCATTATAATTGCCCTATATTAAAGAAAGTGACGTCTGGTATAAATAGATTATAATGAATTTTACTTGATGGATTATACTCAGTTTATCTTTAACTAAATAACTTTTTCTGTTAAATAAACAAAGAATGAATTTACACCTCTCTACATGAAATTAAAAGAAAGTGTTATGTAAGAGAAATTAAGGGATTATTTTATGTTTGGAAAATCAAAGCTTTCTTCATCTGTTAATGAATCCCTGAAAACCTTTTAATATATTTTACTTAAATGTTAAGGCTAATCATATGGAAAATAAGGATTAAGATTAAACTAGAACAAGTAACATAGAAATGTTGAAATTATGATATACATAGCAAAACAATATATAATAGTATAGTAATAGTAATAGTAACAATAGTATTATTTCACTGTCACCTCAACATAAATGACAGAAATATAAGAATAGATAACAGATAATATGTGTAATAAAGGGTCGTCTGCTGGTGCCAAACAGATGTTGGACATTTGTTACGAGATATTTTTTGGAGAGAGAAAACGTCGCCCACCGTCCTCCCTCCATCGCTGTCCAGGGGCACGACGTGGACCGTCAGCCCCAGAGAAGAGGCTTCGCAGGCCGGGCCCAGCAGGAGCAGAGCCAGGCCCTGCAGCAGGATGCTCAGGCTGAATCTGTCCAACATTTCAGCTCCTTGGACAGACAGGAGGTCTGAGCCAAACACAGACACAGACCGGAGACAGACGGGTTAAGCAGATAGAGAAAGCTGTTCTTTGTAATGTATATTTAGCTGAACAATGATGACCAAACATCATCTTGTTTAGTACTAAAGTGATTTAGGACACTCATAAAGAGCCTTTTTGTGCAGTTCACAAGATTCAACATTCGAGATTCATGAATTTATTGTCATTGCACAACAATAACATCACGCAATCATTGCCAATTCTTAAATTTCCTGCTCCCTACAAACAATGCTCAAGAATATTAGCACGAATAGAAACAGTCAAACAAAAGTCAAAGTCAAAGTCTGCTTTATTGTCAATTCTGCAGTATGTACAAGACAAACAGAGAATTGAAATTACTGTTCTCTCAAACCTAGAGAACAAAGAAAATAGATTAAAGAATGAACGTATAGAAATATAGAATAGTACAAGAGTACTAATAGATTAATAAATATATACCTACATTTAAATTAAACAATTAGATATAAATTTTACAACTAAGTAAATATACAACTAGAATAGATACACAAATATATACACAAATATACAATAGAATATACAATACAATAGAAGTGATGATGTTGTATTGTGATGGTGTTATTGTTTTAGGAGTTTTAAGAGTTTTAAGAGTTCAAAAACAGTTCAAATGAATTCACATGCATTACAGATAAATAAGTGTAATATAAGACCCGTCCAGGATAATGAGTCCTAACACTTTCTGAAAGGCCGATGGTTGACGTCTGTGAGTGGGACTGTGGTGTGACAAAAGATGTTATGAAATCATCATTATCGGAAAAAATGTGAGAGAGATGATAGAGGGGTGTCGATTGATGTGAAAATTACAGCTGACAAGAACTACGAAACTCTCAGCAATTTGCGCTCTTTGACGCCTGACGTATGCAAGTTCAAAAGGTTGGAACAAAAGTTGGCATGTAAAGAGACCCGAATCTCAAAAACTATTATCAGAGCCCCAAATCAATCAACAGTTAGATTTATTGTTGAATTCACTTGCAGAACAATGTAATTATTACAGTAAAGCAGCATCAAGATTAGAGATATGATGTAAGATTTAATATAAGTTATATGTAATATGAAGTATATAATATCATGTGACTCTCTTAAGGCTCATGATCATATCTCATGATGTTATAATATGGCCCTGATCTCAAGTATATAAGATGTGCAGTTTATATTAGTGGGAAATGTACCTCATTAAAATGTTTTACTGTACTTCAAAGCAACTTAAGAGATTTTAATTCATTTTGATGCCTCATGTGGCAGTAATATCCGTGATTAATGAATGATGTGTTTTGAGAAGACCTGGTTGTTATTACTTTTACTTTTGTTCTCTTAAAAGATGATTTCCAAAATGAGTAAAAAACTGGAACAGACTCATTTCATGATCACGGCTGACCGTGTGGTACGCCGAACTTTCAACAAAACGTTTGACCAAAATGAGTTCAGTTAGATTAGATTAGATTCAACTTTGTCATTACACATGTATAAATACAGAGTAACGAAATGCAGTTAGAAGACACTGGTTTCACTTCTGAAGGTGTGCAAAGCCTGATGCTTTTAATCTTTTAATAAATTAATTTCACTGTCCTTTGCTGCCGACTGAAACATCACTGTAGTCTCTCATTTAAATGTGCTCACTAAAAACTTGAGGTCTTCTCTATTCAATCATTTTTCAAGTCTGAATCAGGACGGGAAGCTTGTTCTTCTTTAAGCTCCGTGCTTGATGACAAGCAAGTCTGAATAAGGCCACTAATTATGTGCTTAAAATGTAAAGACCAGTTTGTTACCCAACTGTGAGAAATCTTCGTACCTAATCCTTCAAATCATAACTCTGCCTCCTTTGATGCTTAAATGATAAAAAAACGGACGACTCATATCTCCACGCCCGTAGAATAAACATACTAAGAGAGCAAACACAAAGCAAAAGCAAACATTTCTAATAAAGAAGGTAATAAATCCCATTACCTTTGGCTGCCTGCGACAAACGTCCTTTCAAAACTTCCACCTATAACTGATGTTTCGTTGGACAGCAAACATGTATGAAGAGTTTTAAAGAAATGTGTCCTGCGTTTGTCTTGAGTTCAGCTGGAGTGAAGCTAAATCTGATCGTCGATGGAATGGAGTTAAACCTGCTCGACCAGAGAAGGTAAAGAGAGGCACAATAAAAATATTCACATCAGGAGGAGCTTTGTGAATCTAATAAGCGTAATCCCACAGACAGTCAACCAACATAGCTACAATTTAAAATGCATTGCATGACTTTACTATCAGTGTAAGACAAAAAGTGCAAAAAGAACCAAAACACAACTGTAATGATGTATTTGTATTTATTGAAAGAGCAAAAAGTCACACTCTGAGGAATGATTACACAGTGGTCTTTGTCAGGTTCGCCTTCGGCCTTGTTCAAATGGTGAATTAAGAAATTATGGTCCTTTCCTGCCAAAAAGTGCTCATGGTCCTTTCTAGTAGTCACATGATGTTACTGAACAAGACTAAAGTCTCATTAAGACATTTTTTTCTGCAAAGCAGCCTTGGTCAAATTTCTAGTAAATATTAGAATATTTTACAGCAAGTCCACACGCAATAGCATTAATCGCCATTTATGCTTGGTCAGAAAACAGTCAGTCAGTCCCAGCCAAGGAGAGGAAAGGTGTCCATTCAGGACGGAGGTCCCTAAAGTGTTTGGTCAGATCAGGAGAGGGAGGCCAACTGGTACTCTGGACCTTCTCTCAGGTAGTTGGGGACAAAGACGGCAGCCTCCGAACTCCTTAAGACTTCCTGTTAATGAGGCCAGAGACGCCAAATCTGTCCATTACTGGCCATTCTTCACGTTGAGCATTTTTTCCTGTAATTGAAAAAGACAACAAAGAGTCAGCATACAAATCTTGGCAAACACTTTACATAAAATAAATTATTGCAATAGTCTTACAATTAGTATGAGATGGCAAAAAGAAAAAAACCCATCTTACTTTGATCATCGTCTCCAGCTTGATGGCGTCTGCTGCAAACTTGCGGATGCCGTCGGACAGTTTCTCGACGGCCATGCGGTCCTCGTTGTGCTCCCAGCGGAAAGCTTTCTCATCCAGGTGAACCTTCTCCAGATCACAGGCCTTGGCTGCAACAACAAACCATCAACGTCAAGGTGGAAATAAATACAACATTTTTTGTTTACAGGTTTAACAAACTGTTGCAAACGTCTGTTACAGATTTCCACACAGATTCTGTCTCTGTCCAAAAATGATTTGTTACTTATATGTAAGAGTCTTCATACTACTTTTTAAAAACAGAGCTTGTATTTGTGATGTCTGAATCAGATTTTCTTTAATAAGAGTTCATTTTTCATATAATTTAAAAAGGGGGAAATGAGCCATGTGCAGTTTGTCCAAGAGTGCTTTTTTGACTCTTTATTCATTTAAACTAAAATTACGAACTCATTCTTCCCTCAAGAACAAACATTATAAAAGTAACTTTAGATATTCTGCAGGTTTGTGATGTTCAAATATTCCAACTTCTTCATCAAAAGTTTAATGTGCTGCCTCTGTACTTTTCCTACAACCACTGTGTTTGTTCTGTTTAAAGGTTTAGTCGAACGTACATGTCCTTGCACTATAAAAATGAATCTCAGTTAGAGGGGACAGCAGTGTACACTTCCAGCCTCTGAATCAGTACCTGTCTCCACGTTAAGCGTCTCTGTGACGGTACTGTGGTCCTGGCTGAGCTCTGCCAGCAGTCCGGGGGAGATGGTCAGCAGATCACAGCCTGCCAGGGCTTTAACCTGACCAGTGTTCCTGAAGGAGGCGCCCATCACCACCGTGCTGTAGCCAAACTTCTTGTAGTAGTTGTAAATCTTTGTCACACTGAGCACACCTACGGACAGAGAACAGACCAATTACAATAAAATCTGCCATACGTGATTGTGCACGTAATTCTAAAATCCAGGTCTGTCATTTTCATTAAAGTTAGATCAGACTTCATTAAAGTTCAGACAGAGGGGCACACACCGTCTAAACTCTGGTCATACCGCTTGTTTTTGTTAAACCACTTTTGGTAGTCGTGGTGGTGGAAATTTTCAAGATCTGAGAAAAGACGCTCCATGGATGCAGACACAGATCATCAACTTTTAAAACTTAGATTTTGCTGCCATTTTGTTATAAATACTGATTACAGGGCTATACTCTTGTTTTCAGGGGCTTTAAGCTCAGTCTGGTGTAGATGTATTGCTGAAAATTGATGAAAGATATATTTTCTAAACTGTACAGCCCAGAATATATTTGGTATTTTCTTTTTTTTTTTTTTTTATATACATACAAACACTGAAAATATGTTTTTGATATTCTCTATGAAACACTTGTGAGTGAGGCACTGAGGTTGTTCTAGTAGTTGCATTAAATGTTAATGAATACCTCTCTAAATCAGTGAGGGCAGGTTGTTTGTTTTGTCATTTTGGTGACATGCTGGGTGGTGTGGTGGTGGGAGGGCCAATCAGCAAATCTGGTGTCAAGGCCAGTTGTGTTTTGTGCTGCCCGCCCCCAAGTTCACGTGGCTTCATAAAAAGCTCAGAACAATCTAAACTTCACTCTCATCTTATCGCTTAACTCAGTTTGTGTCCTTATTGTTCTTCCTTCAATCAAACTTTGTGCTTTTTTATAAAACCTGCTCACTGATGGTATTTTATTTACTGGTCTGACTTAAAATCAAATGTGTCAAAATAGATCTCAAGCCTCTTGTGTGTCAATACTGACTGATCAAGTCAGCCTGCTAAGTTATATGTAATTAAATTAATGTGATGTAAAGTCTTTTCCAATGGAAATGACTTACGGATTTATTTGCATATAGGGCGAGGAAGTGAGATCTTATCAGAAGTGGTCACTCGTGACGCATGTTAATACCAGATCTGAACAGGCCACAGCGTTCATGCAGTTACAGGACACCACATGAAGATTTTAAGGTCACTACTGAAGGGCAAGACAGTGATGGATGGACACTGCCAAATGTGCTTATGCAGCAGTCACAGCTCACAGTATCTCAGAATAAATAAATAACAAATGAATGACATAAATCTGAATTCCCATAGTAGTAAACATCATTTTCAATAACACCTTGCTGTTTTTTTTCTGTCCTATTCAATGACAAACTTCTCTCTATGACAGCGTACCTGGGTCTTCGTGTGGCTCGTAGCTTTTGCGGTCTGTATTCTCCTTGTACCAGTCAAGGATGCGTCCAACGAAGGGAGATATGAGCGTGACATTTGCTTCTGCGCAGGCCACAGCCTGGGCAAAAGAGAACAGCAGGGTCATGTTGCAGTGAATGCCATGCTTCTCCTCCAGCTCCCTGTGCAACAAACAAACAAAAAATGAGAAATGAAGCCACACAATATTAGAAAAGGAGACATTAGTTTTCTTGAGGTGCAGAAAGTTCAATCTTATTTGGGGTTTATCTGCTAATAGAGACCTAATCAAATATTTCAAGCATATTAAAGTTTTTAAAACCAATCACATGTATATACTTGACGAGCAAACAGCTCTGCAATGCATTAAGAAAAAACTGTTAAAAATGCACACAATATCAACTGCTGAGTGTCTCATTAAGCATCCACAAAAATCTGTCTGAAAATAAACCGTCAAAACTATTAAAACTTTCTTCTATTTATCTAGATATCCAATTTTATTGAATACTCTCCAATTAATTGTTTAGTCTCCTCTTATGAGACAAAACAAGATAATATTTGATAACTTAGATTATTAATTGACTCTGCCGATACATTTTCTGTCCATCACTATCCAATCATTTAATTGACTTGTAGTAAGAGGTAGATTTAGAAAGTGTGTTTTTCAGAGCCTTTACATTTAAAATAATTTCTGGACTGCAAATACTGTACCTACACTCAGTCAAGATCAAAACTACTTCACACATCTAATATATTAGGAAACCCATCAATATCATAAATTATTACAATCAACAGATATAACACTGATTGGTAACACATACTGCAGAGACTCACTTGCCGGCCTGGATTCCTTCCCATGTTGACGACAGCTTGATGAGCACACGCTCCTTGCTGATGTCGGCCTCTTTATAGAGAGCGATGAGCCTCAGGGCCTTGGCAACCATCTCATCTTTATCGAAAGACAGTCTGTTCGGTGGAGAGAAACAACACAAGAGATTCAAACATTTAGCTCATTTTCATAAATAAAATAACTGTTGTAAGGTAGAGTAGGGTTTGTTTAAGACTACTTACAACTCTAAAATTACTTCCATGTGTGTTTGAGTGACCCATTGATTGCTCTTGATGTCTAACATGGGAGCTTTGTTAGAGTGTGTTTGTGAATGGGTGCACGAATGAATGAATGAGAACCTGTAGAGTGCTTTATATAAAAGTAATGTTTTCTACTCTGCTTTTAAATTTACCTTTTTTATGAAGGTTGTGCCGCAAAAATGGACCATATCAGCTGTTTAAACAAAGTCTTTATCAATTACTAATTATCAGTGATACGGCTGCAGAGCGATTAAGGAGATTGCTGTAAAAAGTCCATCTTTAATTTAAAAAGACATGAAACGCATCGTGTGGACAGAAAAATACTGTAGCATAATTAATGCTCTGAACTCCAGTTTTCTTTACTTTTATAAGTCTAGCAAAATGAGTCACACTGAAAGCAGTTTACACTTCTCTCAGTCTGTGTCATTTTTAAAAAGAGTGAATATTAACAAACAAGTTTCCTGTTTTAATTAGCACCCTTTAATGTGTTGTTTGCACCCACCTGGCATCCACCTCAGTCGAGACTCTGCCTGGAACCTTCTTGAGGATCTCGAGACCGAAGCTCACAAACAGCTTGTCCATGGTGTTAGCGACCTGCTCCTCTTCAGTTCTGGACACAAAGGAAAAAGTATGAGGCTGGTTCACTCAGAGTCACACAAAATGACCGCGTAATTGTTATTATATTATTATTATCATCATCATTATTATTCTTAAGCTGCACTACTGAACCTTTGCACATTAAAAATTACTGCAAATTTGAGAGACCATGACTTTGTACATTTGACAGCTTTGGTGCAAAGTCACAAAGCAAATCAACATCTCTTTAAAATCTCCCAACTACAGAAACACTTTATAAACACAATATTAATTTTGGTCACAAGAGGGCGAAGTGCAACACTATGCAATTGTTTTTCTTCCAGATGCGTTTTTAAATAACTGACTTGACATGAACTAAGGATTAAATCTTTTTTTTACAAGATTATTTCTCTACCCACTGAACTACAGGGACGGCACATGAGGACAACTCCTTTATTAGAACATAGGTTTGTGTCACACTTCAGCCTTTTGTGGCCAAAATTAGTATTATGGCAAGAAAACCTCCATAACAAACACCGTTTAACTACATTTCACATTAGTGTAAGAATGACCTCCATTAAAAAAAGCCTCATAAATTTCAGGTTTAAGCAGAAATGAGTAAAACATTATGATTTACCTCCAGATGTAAATTAAGGAACTTAGTCAACACCTTGCACAGAGGAACCGTGTGCTGCGCAACATCTTCAAAACCACTTAAAATGTTCCCTTTCTTCAAGGCTGTTTAAATTCAAAACCTGAAGATACTCTACCCATTACTTGCTTTTGGTAAGCTTTTATGAAACCAGCAAGTATACAGCTAAAGAGTGTGATGTGATGCCTTTAAATTATTTAGTACACATTTTACTCCAATTGTTGCACATTTTGTACTTTGTTATTACAGGATTGTCAGTCACCTGTGAAGAACTTTGAGTTGCACTAACCTGTGTAAACAAGTTCTACATAAATGAAGTTTTGTCTGCACAGTGCAAGAAATTCAACTAAAAATTAAACAAAGAACAGAGAAAAACAGCCAGTACTCTATTGGTAAGCTGTCAGCTAAAATAGTTTCATTTTGGGGTGTGTGGTTTAGTTCTCATTTGTGTGCAACCTCTTACCCTCCTTTGGCAATGCCGTATTTAATGGCCTGATCCAACAGGTGCTGGTAGGCGGGCATCTTGGCAGCAGCCAGGATGAGAGATGGGTTGGTGGTGGCATCTTGAGGCTTGTACTCGTCGATGGCTGCAGATTGGAAAGAAAGATCAGAGAAATTAAGTCACATCGTCAGCAGATGTTTCCATATACGAGATGTTTATAGGCAGATCAGTGTATGTGACAGAGTTAAGTCACTAAATAGAGAAACTGAAGGTCTCATTATCGGCAGGAGAAGGTGATATTAAAGTTAATGATATGTTGAGATTAACACAACATGTGGACAAACACAAATTAAGGGAAACAAACTATTAAAAAATGAAGATTAACTTATTTTGAATGTCTCACTCTAAACTTTAATATTTACAGTGTTTTAGCTTTCATATGTCCCATCACTATTAAAATTATTATGCAATACCACAAAAAGTCCAATAACTGTTTTTTAATAAGCAAAAAACCTAAATAAGCAATTAACAAAATGTACCTTGACCAGCTGAACCTAAGAGACCAGTTTTCTTCTTCATTCAACCTTTATTTAAAATCAAGGAATAATTGTCATTTTCCAATGATGTCATAGAGTAAAGTTTAAACCAGAAGAAATAAATAAGAAGAAAAACAGAAAACACACAACAGTTTGTTATCATGGTTTTTAATTGGCCTACAGGTGGTATTAAACCCTATTTTAAACCACTTTTAAACCCATTATCCTTGTTATCAGTCATTCAACCTGTATGTTTAAAGGTATTAAAAAAAAAAAAAACAGTCAAACAGTGAAGTGTTGAATCTACAATATACTGCTGCTTTCAGGGAGAAAACGGCACCATCTACTGTCTAAAAATATTTCTGTATGATCTACTCAAAACTATTCAGAGACAGAAGAAGCAGCTGGATATCAGTGTTTCCTCTGATAAGATAGTATCAGTTAAAAAAAAAGTTTAACAGTGCATTACTTAGCTCAGTGATGATACTTAAGCATTTTTAAAATTAAATGGAAAAAAGAAAACTATGAGCAAAAAGCAAATAAACCTGTATTAATGTATTCTATAACCTACAGAAGTGCATTTTAAAAACATCCTGTTGTAGTTTACAGGGCTGACCTGCAAATTTTTATTTGATATGCATGAGCGAAGCTGCCTTTTCATGAAGCTCGGTGGTTTTATGTCAGCGCTCGATTGTAACAGGCCAGTCCAGTCGGTGCTGCCAACTTTTCAGTCCAAGAACAAAGCCTGCCTCTGTTCTGCTGATAGTTTTCACCCAACCCGCTTCAAAAAAAGAAAAACTGGATCCTTCAGCAGGTCAGTAGGTTTGGACTGGATACTCGTGATTGAGAGTTCAAGAAGACGCTGTGCAGTTTAGGTGCGGATTGCAGCAACACTCCCAAAAGATAAATCTTGTTTGTCTACCACCCGAAGCATACAAAAGGTTTCGTAAGCTTCACATGATCTGATATTCTCTGATCGCAAAAGTTCTCAACAGGGGAAATAAATAATGCGTTAATAATTATAATATCACTTATCGACTTTTCTGTGCAAGCCTAATAAAGGCTATCTTGAAGCTGACGCATGAGAAGTTTTTTATATTTGTAGCTGAAATTGCGGATTTCACTTTCATTAATAAGTTGACCAAGAATGTGCAGCAACTACATATAATCACTGTGCAAAACAAGATTAAAAAGGTACGAGTGCAGCTGCAGCTTTGTTTGCAGGCGCATGATTTGATAATTAGTCACATCAGGTTAATGTTGCATGGAGCATGCAGTGAAACTTTAAATTAACCACAAAATAAGAAGAGCTTAACATTCACGAAAATACTTTAATAGGTAAATGATGGCAGATTATTCAGTGAGCATTATGGTGCATGGATATAGTATATATAAATCACTAAATTAGATAAAGATTTATGACCCCCAACAAGATGATATTGGTTAATAAAAACTCAGAATGTATTCATTATCACAGTTAATTACAGCTTTAATCTAAATGTGATGTTCTTGTCCATCAAAGCAGTGAACAAATTCCTCATCTTACAAGGAACCTCAATTAAATTTAATTTATTACATTATTTAAACTGTCAATAATCGTGCAGGCCAATTAGTTACCACACATCTCTGTGCAGAATTTCAGCTTCCCTCTGTTTACCTTGAAGCCATTTCTGAGAAGTATTTCTCCGCTCTTACAAAAAGTGAAGCAAGAATGTGGTATTACACCATGTTTAACCAAGTTCTTGCATTTCTAATGTGAAACAGAAGTCATTCAACATGTCCAAACTTGCAGCCATACCTAGAGTATTACACACCGACGCCCAGATATGTTTAGATTAAACTGCTGGATCAACACTGTGTGACAGACACTGTTCGACATTGTTGTGTTGTGTTACTTTCCTCAGTTTGTAGTGTTGTCGTATTGGATTAGACGAGCTGCAGCTAAAATTGGTGTCGATTATTGTTTTGATCAATTGTTTTTACAGTAGAAAATGTCAGAATAATAAAAAGTCTCTCAAAGTTTCTCAGAGTCTTAGGTGACACCTTCAAATAATTGAATTTAATTAATTTAATTTAATTTCATTGATATTTTGTACTTTATTAAAAGCTTGTCAGACACCTGTGAAGAACTTGCACTAACCAGTATTAAAAGTATTACACAAATGAAGTTTGATTAATTATCCAGTTGTCCAAAACCCAAAGACATTCAACTTAAAAACTATAAGAACAGCCAAGACCAATAACCATCTGTCGCTTATCTTTCTGTTGATCCCAATATAATTAAAGCATTACAGGCCTGGACTAAAGTATACAGCTGCACGTGTGATTGTGTCCGTTCGCTTTATGCTCATTTCAACTCAGACATTAACTTTTCTGAATAGAAAGGACCTTTCCTCAGACAAAGCTTGGAAAAAAAGGGCCTCCTCCTCCTTTAGTTTACATTCAGACTCCTCTCTGTATCTGTGAGCATGATTATGTTATCTGTTATCTGATTATAGACACTCAGCAACTGAGCCAAGACATCCCAATATCGCTGTTTGACAAAAATACAGAGCTCCAACAGCGAAACAAGCAGATATATTCTCATTTAAAATGCAGCTTTTTAAACATGTAACTATCACTCAAACACAAATGCTGTATATCCTATAATGTTCCTCATGTATGTAAAGCTACCTGTTGCAGTAGTCAGATTTCTTTCAGTATCCTTTGCACTCTGCAGCAGTGTCTTACTATCTACTTGTTGCTGTTATTTATCAACATGCACACACTTGTACAAATATTAATACTTGCATAGTTTAATTTTTTTTAAAAAGTTCTTTCATTTAAATATATCTTGCACATATTTAACTTATTTTACTACTGTCTACTTTTATATTTAATATATACTTGTGACTTGAAATGCTTGCTTCACCCTTATTCATCTTTTCTTACTTATGTTTATTTTATTCAGCACCAACATAAAGACACTACATGACCTGATTCTGATCACATTTCACACATTTAGGCTGTTCAAGTGACCTCCTTGTGATAACTAATAATATCTGCACCCCTCAGGAGCACATTACAATTAACTACAGTAAATTAAAGTGTAGTACTCCTGCTGTGTCATGAGCTCAGGCCTGCAGCTCTCCAGTGTCACGCCTGGCTGCAAAGGGACAAACCAATTTTGTCTTGTCATCCTGAGTGTGCAAGTCCAGCATGAGGAAATATCAGGTTTGCATCACAATAGTTCCTCATTTAGACCCATTTAGAAACATCACCTGTCCCCCTGAGGTCTCAATGTCGCAAACAAGGAAGGAAAAAACCTAATCATTTTACACTTTGTTTCCTGTTATGACATGCTTTTAACTTAATTATCTATATTTTCACCACATACATGCTTAATAAAACGTGCAACTTGTGTCTAGATTGCAGGTTTGTCACCAGAAAGCATAAAATAATCAAAATACTTGGTGTATTAACTAAACGAGCAAAAAGTTTGTTAGTTGTTAGTTAGCATCGCCTGCTAGTGCGGCTAAGTAGCTGCTAACCAACTTCAGCTGACTTTACTTAACAATAATCGGATTATCAGACTGTCAGTTATAGTATCTTTAAAATAAAAAACATCTTCAGAGTTTGTTAGATTGATAGTGAAGCTCGTTATCTGGACTTCAGCTCCGGGTTTGGAGCTAACGTCTCTCCGTCTGAGAGTTGTTGACTCTCCGGTCGTTCACATCGGTTGGTTAGCTCGATGCTAACCGGCTAACATTAGCATCGGCGGGTGATTTTACCGTTAAAGTCTCCGGTGTCCGCCACCACCACGGTGTGTTTCTTCAGCTGGTTCAGCGCTGACTCCATCTTCCTCCGTTTGTCTGGGGACACGCTGGACATGATGAAGAGCCTTTTATACAGCAGGGGAGAGCACGTGAGGCGGCACGAGAGAGAGAGAGAGGGGGCGCGCGCGCTCCGCTCCGGAAACCACAGGGAAGCGCGTGCAGGAGAAAAAGCAGGAACGAGGAAAGGAAACAACAAAATCACATCTTTTACCAGAAGTGGAGGAAATAAAGTTTGTAAAAGTACAAATACTCTGTTGCAAGTAAAAGTCTAAACTCCTCATTTTACTTAAGTAAAAGTATCAATATATACTTTAAATACTAAAAGTAAAAATACTCATCAGGCAGAATGGCACCTTTAAGGATAATGTATATTATATTACTATCATGAAATACAAATAAAAAAGTAAAACATTTGCCTGAATTTTAGTTGAGTAAAACTATGAAGCAGCCTAAAACTACTCATTGCATTTTAGTTACTTTTCACCCTTGTGTATCATTTAAGGCAGATTAGACTCTGATGTATGTCATAATTATCTGACGTTTTTGAATATGTCTCATAAGTCTTAACTACTCTGAGATAACTTGAGGTACTGTGATATTTAGTAAGGCAATGATCACATAGTATAACAAGATGTACCTAGAAAGTAACATGCCAAAGTAAAATATGTATGAGGATACTCAAAAGTATAAATACTCACTGTGCAATTTGGCAGAATTCAGAGTATTTTATACACACGTGCACACACACACACACACACACATATTACTTATACTGATACATTAACTAAAACAGCATGTTAATTCAGTGAAGGTAGAGTTAGTCTGAACAACTTTATATCGTTTAATCTTTATTAAGACATTGTTCTTTATGAATTGAGATCATATTGTTTACATTTAAAGTCTTCATCTGAAAAGTAACTGGTGCATTTAGCTGTGAAATAAATACAGTAAAGTGCAATGTTTCCCTCTGAAATATAATGTAAAGTGGTATAAAATGGGAAAACTCAAAGCAGCAGCTGATACTAGCTAATAATTTGATTTAACTACATGTTATATTAATTGATATACTACGTAATTGGCACTGAGCCATGAAATACAGTTGGTCTTTAAATATCCCAAGCCTGCCTCTGTAGATGTTATTGCTATGAGCACTATGTAATTTTAATATTTCTTATTTTATTATATTTTTTTTTTAGCTTCTGCTCTGTTTTTCTCTCTTGGCACTTTGGATGAACTGTGTTGTATGAAAAGTGGAACATGAATAAAGTTGAGTTGATTTATAAATAAAATGTTTGACATCGCTTAAATAAGGACTAGACATTGTTTCACTGTTATTACTTTTGACTTATCAACTTGTTATAATTGATTTGATTGGCATTGGGTCATTTAATATTCCTTACAATACTTAATAACTGCGCTAATGAGATAATATTAGCACTTTTGTGTTATGTCATCTTGAAGTAAATTGTTTTCTGATCACACAACAGCTTGTAAAAACAGCCAAAAAAGGCTTTAAGCAGCATAGTTTTAGAGCACTTTTGAGTCTGAGAGTTGACGATGTATTGTAATGACAAGTAAACAAATGTGACGAACGACTTATATTGCAAATGACAGACAAGGATAAAGACAAAGGCATTTTATTCATTATGAGAAAAAAGTAAATCTTTCAAATATCTCAGTAGGAAGTGACAGTTTAACCTTGTTGTTGTCACCTTCTTATTTTTCTTCTTTTTATCTGCTGACAACATCTGTTCAGGTACCTGCAGAGACGTGACCATGCCAGCTTTGTTGAAGTCAGTCTCTTCTCATCAAGTCAGTTTAAATGTTCTTTTAATACACACTACAACACACTGCCAGAAACACAATGCTGCTGGAGAAATACGAAAACACCTTTATTTTATTTTACTTTTTGGTTTAAAACTGAGAAATGTAAGAACAGTGACTCCGAAGTATTGCAATTTGTACGTAACTGCAGAATATAAACTCCACTTGGGGTCATTAAAACCTACATTCCCAGAAACAGTGCTCACATTTCCTTAAGTCTTAATGGTTCTGGTTCATTCTTAGATATCTAGATTATTATATCATTATATTCACGGTATGTTTGGGTCAGTGATGTTGTGTCCCTGACAAGCTTTGGTACAATAAAGTTTATTGAAGAAGGTACGTTGCCCCCTGGACTTTTAACATTTAAATGACTCTGAGAATTGCAGAACATCACATGAAGTGTAATATGTGGAATATTTAATTACACAAAGAGCACAGAGTCTGCTCAGCATTTTAACCACCTGCTATTGAATTATGTGATTTTGATCGCTTGATTGTCTCTATAACTGAGGCGCCTGTTCCTGATATATCTTCTTGCCCTCCAGTGACAGCTACCTGAACATTACTCTTACTTGCAATAATATGGGAACAGTTTAATTTAAGAAACCATTACATCTGGTGTGATTGCCTCCCTCGCCCTTCAGCGCGTGTGCCTCTATTCAAAAGCAATAATTCAACCCCCGGGCTTTAGCAACGTAATGACACTGTCACTTACTCCATTACTAGGCGTGTAGGTCTGCTTTACTGACATATTAATATTTAACAATATTTCACAGTTGACATTGTGCCAAACAGTCAGAACTGAGCATGTCTTTAATAAACATTAGTAATAAATAGTTAGCATTTATCAAGACCTGAATGAACATTCAACAAACAGTTTACACCCCAGAGACAAACGCAAAGAAAAGCCTTCATCAGTTCAGTTAAGATACACAATGTGATCTCTTCTGTTTGACACAAATGTTTATCTTGTCGCAATAACAGGTTTGTTATGTTAAGTTTGAAGACTTCAGAAATAAACTTTGGAGACTGTACACATTGATTTCTACGGAGCCCCTAAGGGGACGTGCGCAATAAACAAACAAGCAAAAAGAATCTTTAAGATACTGTTGTGCATGGAAAAGTATCTGGTGTACACCAAAAAGTTTCCCGTGCTCATGAGAAAGTTTACATTTTACCTTCAGAACATGCTATTAGTTAACAGAGGGATCATCTTGTCATGTTTGAGTTGGTTGATGATACTATCAGGTGTATTTTGCATTTTCAGGAAAGTAAATCTATCTATCTATCTAGTAAGATGAGAGTAATAGCCTTTTGCCAGCTCTGGAGACTGAAACCAGCCTACATGTCGGAGTATCTTGTGAGCATGTGACACTTTGAGACTTTCTTGGTCATAAGATGGCCACTGTCTCCAGGTTACATAATATAATTATCATTAAATTTGATTTGGATAGCACTTTTCTAGCTGGGAGCACAAAGTGCTTTCCATGAACAATGTAAAACAATCAGAAATAAAAAGAAAACTAAAGAACTGCCAAACACACAGTTAAGTCAGAGCATTCACAAATCAATCGATGAAAAGGTAAAATGAATAAAACTATTAAAATAAACTAAAAGTAGTTGTCAGATAAAAAAGCAAGTCTGTAGAAATATGCCGATGTGTTAATCCATGAGACTGTTTCAAGCCAAGATGCCAGAGCAGCAAATACTTGATCACCCTTTGACTTTAGCCCGGACTCTGGAACAGTTAGCAGCAGATCTTAGAGGCCTTTTTGGACAGCAGGGAGTTAAAAATTCACTGATGTGTCAAGACATGTCCCATCCCAGCAGTCTGAAGGTTGCCTCTCCCCTCATATCACCTTGTGTAAGGTTGTCCTGAATAGTTTATCATCATTTCAGATGTTACATTTGTTAGGCAAAATTAACCTTCGTTAAATAAAAGCCCTTTCTTTCAGTTGACCCTTGTGTGTGTTTTCTTATAGAGGCTTGAAACTGTAGTTTAACATAATTAACCCACTTGTGTAATCAAGGCAACTAATCCAGGATCTATTCAGTGTTTATTTCAGCATTCATCGCATGTCCCTGTACTCTTTATTTTCTTTTTGAAATTTACCACAGCTGTGTACATACAGCACATAGTAACACTCAGGCCTGTTACAGTACAATGAAATGAAGGTCATAAAGTAGTGCCCATTCAAGCACTAACTGTAGAACTCATTCATTTTAAAAATAGATACATAATATATATATATATATATATATATATATATATATATATATATATATGTATATATGTATATATATATATATATATATATATATATATATATATATATATATATATATAGGTACATATTCTGTGTATTTTTTCTTATTTTTTTCATATTTGTACGGTTGGTTTTATTTCTTTTCTTTCGTTTTTTGACTGTTGCAGTACTTCTATTTGCCTTTCATTTATATTCTCTTACTATGTTTATTGTTATGCACCAAAACACTGAGGCATATTCCCTGTATGTGTAAATCTACTCTGCAATAAACCCTATGGATCCTTCACACTACACATTTAAAAACTAGAGCAGAATAAAGATGAATAAAGAATAAAGATGAATAAAGAAGAAAAGAATAAAGAAGAAAAAGTAATGTGTTGTCCAGCTCTTGCCAGTACATAATAGTTCTAAGTTTAAATTTGCTTGCATTTATCTGTATGTCCGTATCTGTATAATGATGTGAAGTTGAGTATATTTAGAGCCGAGTCCTTGTGTGTATCAACATACTTCCATTCATACTTCTCTTCATCATGCAAGCCATTAAGATGCATTTTATCCCACCAATCAATAATTACAAGCTCAGTACAGATGTGGTTTTGGAATACACAATTAAAGTTTTGACTCATCATTGACAAGAACAGAAAGTATGTCTGTTAACCAATATCTGTATCCATCCATCCATTTTCTATACCTGCTTATCCTGACACACAGGGTCACAGGGGGTGCTGGAGCCTATCTCAGCTGTCATTGGGCGAGGCGGGGTACACCCTGGACTGGACGCCAGTCAGCCACAGGGCTGACATAGAAAGACAGACATTCCTGGTTCCCTGATGATGGACACTGAAAACTTAAATCCTCTGACTTTTCCTCTAGCGCCACTATCAGGCTCATATTTGTGGGGTGAAACATCTCAACAACTACTGGATGGATTATCATGATATTTTGTACAAACATCTATTTTCCCCTCAGTATGAATTTTAATAACTTCTGTGATCCTTTAACCTTTATTTGCTGCTGTTATCAGGTCAAAATGTAAATGTATCAAATATTTTTTATGACTGTATGCTCTGGCAAAATCAATGATATTTAACCTCAGCTGAACTTTATGTTTAGTGCTCATCAGCGACATGAACATTATCACGGTTACACATCAGTGTGTTGGCTCGAAGCCCCACAGAGCTGCAAAAATGATTGTGGATCTCTTGTCTTCCTGCAAGAAACAAGCAATGAAACTCGCTGTATCCTTAAATATAACAAACAGAACAAAAAAGAGAGAACCAGTGTTTGACAGCACACATACAAGTATATATTTAAAAATATTGACAGACGTCCAGTAATAAGTGTTCACAAACCAGTGCCAGCAGGAGATGGCTGCCGTCCAGCACAAACTCAGGAATATGTTCAAATACTATTAACAAACACTGTGTGCATGTTGTCCTTGTCTCCCTCACCTTCCCTGTGTTATTTTCTCTCCTCTCTGTGAATGCTGCTGTTTTGTCTCTTGTGTGTTTATGTGGTCTGTCCTCACCCACGTCTCCATGGTGGGTGTGTGGGGGATGGTTGGCCTCACTTAAAGTCTTACTGGATCCCTATTCTTCATTTTTATGTTTACAATCTGTTTATAATTTGTTGAAATGTCTGTCTGTCCCTTTTAAAGTGTTTTTTTGGGCGAGTTTAAGAATAGAGGCTGTCATATAATGTCCACGTTGTTGTATGTTGCACAAATTGAGGAAAACTGTGATTTATAAAACTGGGCTATACAAAGAAAAATGACAATGATTGTAAAGCCCCTGGTGCAAATTTGTTAGTTGGGATATTTGGTGATATAAATAAAACTGAGTTTACTTGACATTTTAATAAAAATGTATCACAGTCCTGTAATATTTGTTATAGTCTACTTTAAGTTGAATCTTACTGATAAAGTCAAAACTGTCTTTTATATCATGATGTGTGAAAATAAGTTGTCATAAGTTTATGATGAAAATGTTACTTTTGATTTCTTTAATGAAAAAGAGTTTGCCTGTAAACCACGTACCAAGTATTTGCGAGAAAACTATTTGTATTTATTACAAGCGGCTATTTGTATTCATCTGACGCTGCCTACTGAATCAGAGCAAATTAGCCCATGAATTATAAATTACGTTTGGAAACTGTCAGAGAGCCAAAAGCTCCACAAAAGGATCATTATGGCCTTTAAAGTGCTGCGGCTTCACTCGGCACTAGATGTCGCCATTTTGCTGCTCGGAGGGCCGGTGGTGACAGTCACATGTGCATCTGTGTTGAGAGAGAGAGAGAGAAAGAGAGAAAGAGGGAGGGAGAGAGAGGGAGTCTGAGGGAAGGAACAACTTGGGAAGTTTTGTCATACACTGAGGGAAGAAGAGGAACACCCGGGAGAGAGTGTACAGTGTCAGATTAAGTGAGTGGTAAGTCATTTTCACTCTATTCGAATGGGATGCATCAACTAACAGGCTCTTATTTCTGACTCTTCACTACTTTATACTTTATTTCTATTTATACCAGCTCCAACACAGATGTCATTCACCTTGTTTTAGAGATTTAACTTGATAGGAAAATAGACAGGACGTGTTTGTGGGCTGAGTCTGTCTAATTAGAAGGGATAAACTGCATCCTGTTTCCATTTATCTCGCGTGAATTGGCTAATGGATGTTGCACTTGGTTTACACAAGGGTGAGATTACATTAATCATACTTGAGCTCACTGCTCACCAGCATTATGATTTGCTCATAAAACCATTCTCTTAACGCTGGGCGGGCGTGTTCAATTTGCTTGTTAGGTGTTGTCCATTACACTAAGTTGTTCCATCAGTGTGTCATGGTTGTGGAAATGTGATGATGTGTGAGAACGCGGCCCTCCAATTTGCTCAGGAATGTTTTCCCTGGCCGTCGATGAAAGACAGAAAAAAACTTGTGGAGAAGAACAACATTTCAGAATACCAACCATTCCTCAAGCCATTCCCTCCCATCGGTTTTTCTTTCTTTTTTTTTTTTTTCTGGAGGGGTAACATGGGGAACTTAAGGCCTCACTGACTCCTCAAAGCCATGGTTGGCCGGCAAAGTGCAGAGGAATTAACTGCCATACAATGTGCCCTTATGTAAGGTTAGCAGAGGTCTTCAATCCTCCCAGATGAAGCTCTACACGACACGTGGAACATTAAAAATTCATCTCAACTTTTATGGAGGCAGTAAGGTGGTATTGAGGAAAAATCCATCCTAACAACACTTACAGCAGGGGGGTGTTCTTTGTTTTCCTGGGCCCGTGTTGTTGTTTTGTGGCGTGTTTTTTCATATTGTTGCATCAGTGGGATTTTGAAGGCAGAAAACGTTCCTCAGCCGTCCAAAAACATCAACGCTAAACGACAGGCTTTCAACATCAGTCCCTCAGAATGAGAGGAAAATATTTTTATAGACTCTTTGGGCGAATTTTGTGCTGATTCCCAGCAGTCGTGCATCGGGAAACGTGTCGTAATGGAGTCAGACACCTCAATTTATGTGCACTGACAGAAACCACAATAGAGCACAATGCAACGCAGCTACAAGACATCTGAATGAGAAACACCATTCTGACTTTTTCTCTGAATACTAAACCAAATCTGAACGTTTACACCCCAGGAAATGCTGTGTAGTGCGAGCTGTATGCCAGACGTCAAAAATAAAACACTCGGTTGTCGGTTTATCATGTGTGCCAAACTAAAACAACTGCAGTCTAATAACACAGTCCTGCACTAATTCTTCCCTTCATAAAGGTGATAACATTCACGTGTTGATTGAAACTGTTTGAGAGACATCTTGATTCGACTGTTTGTAATTTGCGGTGTTGTTGAACTGTCCTGTGTTACATAAATGTGATGAAAAAAACACCTTTATACACTTCAGAACTATAACTTCAGAAATGACCCCAAAGTGAGAGTAGTGACACAAATACTTGATTTATCAATCAACAGTGGTAACCAATGAATCATCAAAGTGATTTATAAAGTAATATGCAGCCTCTTAAACATAACGATGTGCTTATTTTTTGTAATTATTGTCTATTGGTCAAACAAAAATAAATTTTAAAGCATTCTTTTTAAATAAGTTATATAAATATCAGACTTTTACCAATCAATAAACTCACCTAAAGTGCTGATACTAAATGCCAATACAGTACTTGATCTTTTCTGTAAAACAGGTACTTCATTGTGTGGAACTCGTTATTAGATGAGACAATACCATGTTTGAGGGATTGCTGTGGCACTGGATGAATGCAGCTTATAACAGAATCATGATTTTTTTCACAGCATTGATAAAAAAAACTGTATAACGTGGATCTGTTGCGTCTGTTTTGATTGCCAAGGACTGAATTGAGCATCCCTTCTTGCAATGGGCGTCGAAGTAACAGTTAGCTGCAGCCTAGTAAACGAGCGTATGAAGGCATGGAAACTTTTGGTAAAATTAGCACTTGTCAAATAAGTAAATGACATCACTAATAACTCCTGAATTGATTGAATTAAACTCTATAAAACAGATTTTTTCCTTCATAAATAAGCTCAGCTCGTGCTGTATATATAACCAAGTGCTAACTGCTCATGAAATCGCTGCACTCTCCGGCTCACAGTGACAGTCAGATTGCCTTGTCACATTCCAGGATGTGCAGGGAGACAGTAAAGAGAAGGGGGCAGCTTCCCTTTCCCGTGTCCTCCCACATTTCATCAGCTCCAGCGTTGCCGAGCTGATGAACTGATGGCTCTGGACGGTTGGCAGCTGCCCACTGTTTACATTTAGTCTGCAACCGGCGGCCAAGAACAAAGCTGCCTCGCCGGAGAGTTTTCAGCCACAATTTGTTTTTTTTCCCAGCTGCTTTTTAAAATGGCATTCAGGTATTTTGATTGAAGCGGTAAAAATATGTTTGTGAGAAGAGAGGAGGGGTCAAGTATTTTCTTTAATCGCCACAGCTGGTGTTTGTCCAACTATAGCTCTGTGGTCGACTTGTGGGCTTCACTAGGTGTGGCAACTCTCTGGATAATTGCCCCGAACACTGGTTCTACTGAAGGTGGATATAACAAGGCTGCATTGTACTGCTGCCTGCAGGTGTGTGCGTGTGTGTGTGTGCCTACGTGCGCTGTTCTGCTCTAAATTCACTCACCCATTTTCCCCTCACTCCTATGTTCCTTCAGTACATTTTTTTTGCCAGATTTCAGCCGGCCCTCTTCTCACTTTGTTCTCTCTGTATATTTTATGCCTGCAGTTTTCAGCCTCATGTTCTTGTAGCCCACTCTTCTTCGGTCCTGGCAGACAAAGAAAGGACTGAGAAGTGTATGAACATATGTTGTGTTGAATAGTATAACATATGAAAGATATTTTTTTCCCCTGTTTCTTTTTTTGATATTTACTCCTGCCCTCGTAGAAGGAGAACTGCATGAGCGCTGGAAAGACAAATATAAAGTATCTTAAGGGAAACTGGGATCGAGACAAAATAATGAGAGAGGAGAGGAGAAGATGAAAAAGGTGAGAGGTGCAAAAACACAATGTGGAAAAAAGTAAAAAGACCCTCAAAGAGATGCAACCCTGTGGATTAATTATACCGTACCACAGAAGATATGAGATACTACAGAGTATGTACTACAGAGTATGATAAAGCCAGTATGAATTAATTATTGGGCCAACAGGCGCAGTAAGATACTGGGAGATTAATCTTTAATGGTTCTGCTGAGTCAAACTAGGCAACTGATTTTTTTTAAAAAAAGTATTTACAGTATGGCCAAAGTCTATTTTGGTGCTCACCACTGAATACTGCCACCCAGAGCTGGACAGGATATTAGAAATATTGAAGTCATGAGTCTTACATGTGGCTTTTTGGACAACTAGTGTTTTTTTTTGCTGCTTTTGTTTACAAAATGACCAACTAGTAGACTTACATATTTACTGTTTGATTATTTCATTTAAAAAATGACACATGGACTTATTTATGAATGTAAATATTATAAAAAAGCAAAAAAAGCAGGACCCTTAAAACAAAGGTTTGCTTGCTTGTTTTGCTTTAGTTTGTAGAATGATGCACATGCAATGTTTGATACTTGAATAATGTTTTAACATTAATCTGTCGAAGTTTCTCTTGGCTCACCTTAAATTACAGTTTAACATGTGAAAGTACAAAACAGGATTTTGAGACATCACAACTAGTTTGGAGCCAATTACTGTCAAATATGAAACTTGTCTTGCAGTTTTAACTTTTGAAATGAACAATATTTTAGTATTCATACATTCATTAAATTACACACTTTATTTATCCCAAAGAAGGAAATTAATTTTTTTCACTCTGGTATAAACTACATTTTACATACACAAGGCTGTAAAAAAACATATGCACATACAACTAGAGGGGAGACAGAGCGAGGGGGCTGCACCCTCAGCGCGCCCCTGAGCAAGTTTTGGGGTTCGGTGCCTTGCTCAAGGGCACTTCTCGGCAGTGCTCAGGAGGTGAACTGGCGAGTATGAGTATTTTAAAAACACATGTCTGGAGGGATCAGTGCATTTGAAAAACTGCAAAAAAAATTGACGTAGGCAGTAATTAATATTCTGGCAGAAGATTGCCAGACTTTCAAAAACTCAAAAAAGTCACGTGTTAAAAAACTCAATATCCCTCAAAATACAGACATCAGCAACCTCAATACTCCGGCCCTGTATTTGACAAAATAACACTACTATTGTCTTGTTTGAAATTCATGAAAATACACTTAGTTGCTTTTGTGCTTAGAGTCAACACTAGCTTCACCTGTTATCTATCAGAAAGGAATCCACAGCCAGCAACCACCTAGTTTAGCTTAGCATAAAGACTGGAAACTTGTAAACTGACTCGTTTACTTAATCTGAACAAAAACAAACTGTAAAGATAACTGATTTTTAGTTTGTTACGGTGGATTATGTGTGGGACAATTCCTTTAATAATAAAGCGTCAAATCACCTTATATAGTCTTGATATATTAAACACAGTCTCGTCCAATCAAATTTTTTTTAAATGTGTGATGTAAACATGTTCAAAATATACTTTTTCCATGCACATTCACAGAGGGAACAGATTTCAGGCTGCTGTCAACAACGAGAAATTTTATAAAGGCAGAGCATGTTTGACGTGTGTAGTAGATGCAACAACGATTTGCACTCAACTGCACACCCTCGATGTCACACACGCGGTTGTTTTATTTTTCCGCCTGTCCCCTCTGGACGCCAGCATGGCCTGTTACATTTTGAAGGGTCTATTTTGTTCCTCCTCGTCGAGAGCTCTGCTGAAATGTTAGCGCAGAGCGAAAAAAACCACAAACCCTAACCACACTCTTTTACTGCTGCTGACTCCCAGTCTCACGCCCAGTTTAACACAGAAAAAACACAAGGCATGTTTTTATTTTTTTCCCCCCTTGCTACATTTCTTGATGTTTCCTCCCCTCATCACAGCCCATATCTCACTCTGTCCACCATAATTTACTCCTCCTGGCTGACATTCCCGGCTATATATTCTGTTTAATGTTCTGTTTAGGCGCCTCAGTTTTCCTTGTGGGTGGCAAATATAGCAACAAGCATTTACATTCTGTATATAGCTGCTTCTATTTAGCCTCCTTGGTGGTGCCTCTGCAAGCTAATCTTTACATAACGTGTAATTTTTGCGTCGCTTGAGGGGTTCTTCAAACACACAGGCATCCCCACAAAGCCAAAATATTTCTGTTTGCATTGTCAGAGTCATCTTTGCCCCGCGTTCCTCAGATTTCTCACAAAGCGTTTTCCGCTGCCAGTTTGTTGATATGATTACATTCTCACAAAGTTCTGCCTGAGAGGCCGGGACTAAATGAAACATCTCAAAAGTAAGAGCTCGGCTCTCATTTGCATTCATTTCTGACAGCCAGTCGCGGACGCACTTTGCTGATCTTAATAGATTTAGATTTAGATTTAACTTTGTAGAGGTTGCCTCCCTGGACGCGGATCATGCTATAGCCTCAGAGTGAAAATCAATTTTCACGACTTTAAAATGGAGAGCATCTAGCAGCTAGATTTGAAGTACAATGCCTTTAGAAAGCCTCCAAACCCCACGACGTCCTGAAGTGTGCCACACCGAATACAAAGTAAATTGGGATTCGTTGTCGACAATTAAAAATTTAACACAGCTTTAATTTTTTCTATTTTCCCCGATTAAAAAAAAGCAAACATTATCCCATTTAAATAGAACCAATTTCTGGCTGAAATTATAGCTTCTGCTCCTCTCAGATGTGTCTTTGTTTGTTTGTCCCATCTGGATTTACTCTTTTTAACTGTTGAAAATGTGCAGTTTTTCTCCAGCTCAATGGGGAGTCTCTATGAACAGCTACCTTTAAGTCACTTACAGAGACTTTGAATGGGATTCATTTAACTGTTTTTTTATGGATAAAGCCACTCAAGCACTTACACATTCTGGTGCTGAGGTTCCTCTGTTTCATATTATCGCTGCTTCTCATGCACGTTTTCAGTGGATAGCTGGGTTATTGCTTCTTACTCCAACATAAAGGTTCGCTGTCAAATATCTGTCTTGATCTGATGTATTTCTCTCAGCATGAATAGGCTACAGATTAAAATAATTGCATGTTGTGCTGGATGAGGGATTCTACAGATAATATCAAGTTTTGCTTGTCGGAACGTAAATTGGCACTCCGGTCTGTCAGCGTTTACCTCGAGATGTCACCACTGTGTCTGAGGGGACATTTTTAATTCTTTTGTCTGTCAGGCCACTGTCCAAAAAGTATTATCTCTTTACTGAAACTTTTCAATCAACATCTTTAGATATAGAAGAAGAAATCACATTAGCTATTTGACATCGATGCCCTGTATAGAAATAGTTAAAGAGGAACTTAACATCTGTTATACTGATGTCTTACACACCTTGGGGTACGCTTTAATGTAGAAAGTGGAGAAGTTAAACCAGTGGAGATCACTTGGTTGTCATTGCTCACAGCATTTTCTTGCTACTCTAAGTGGGCAGGCATCATGCATAAAGTTTTAAATATATTCTACTGCTAAAACTTACTGTTTCTTAAGGAAAATTGTGGGTATGAGACTCGCAATTGAGCTGATGATTTTAATATTTTTACTTCACTGCAAGAAAGTGACGCCCTCTGGAAATTAAAGTTAAGGAGGATGTCCATGGAATAATTAATGGCTTTTTGGAGCATCTATCTAGTGGTTATTTTTAGGAATTTCCGCAGTCATGAGACTGAGAGAAGATTAATGGATGTATTGTTTACTTCAAAACACACCCACACACACAAGTAAGTCCACTTTGCTGTGTCGATTATAACAAGTTGACTTCATACCTTTTTACCTCTTGTTACTTTGTGGCCAGTTTGCAGTCCAGATTTAAGAAATGAAAAGTTCGCTGTCCTTTTTTTCCACGACATCAAAGAAAGTTTCTTCTGCTCTGCTCTGCTCTTGATCTGTTGTCTGACCAATGCAGGAAGTTTTTTTCCTCGGCCGTTCAGTGTGTTTGCAAGGCTTGTACCAAGAGGAAGCTGAGGAAGTGTATTTGTAGTTTTCTGTTTCCTGATGTTGCTGCTGTGCTCTTTCAAAGTAAAGTTTAATGTTGGTTCTCTCTGAATCTTATGACTCCTTTGGACCGTATGTGAACGTTTTCCCTGCTTCTGCCCTGTCATGGCACCCTACTGTCACCCACTGGACCACATGGGTTGTGTTTTATTTTTAACCGTGTCTGTATTTGAAGCGAACAAAAGTCGACAAACTCATTCAACTTTCAGAAAATCTAAAAGACATTTAAGGCAAATCGCATGCTCCAAAACTTGATTTAAAGTGTCGCTGCAATGCTTTGACTAATTGTTGCCTCAAAACATTTTAGCTTTTCATTCTTAATTCATTTGTAAACAACTATAAATTAACTAAAGAGAACGCACTTCAACATTTATGGGTTGGCGTGTGAAGATCACAAACAGAAACATCTTAATTCAGTCTAGTTCAGATGAAGTTTAGGGGAGGTGTGTCTTTCAGAAGATGTCAGTGAAAAAACATTTGTATTGTAAGATGACATTTTACATTCAGAGCTGCTTTATATTGCCCTGGTTAGTGAGAATTAGTGAGTAAGATTACTGAGTAAGATTAGTGAGAGAGTGTGAAAGAGTCTTTTTTTTTGGCCTTTTAGTGTTATCATGACTGCTGTGAGTAACACCATCCTTTTCTCTCCTCAGCACCCTTTTATTTTTTAAATCAATGTCACATCGAGAATGTTAACGATGAGAATATCTGTTTTTTTCATGCCATTTTGGGATGATTCATCTAATTATATCCCAATCAGCTCACAGTGGCTAATGTCACACATCATTAGCCCCTGTTAGCAATAATTTTCCCCGCGCTGTAATTAACCCCCATGTAGAGGCCTTTGTTGTCTTGATTACTGTGCCCTTTGTAAGGTCTGCTCCATCCTGGCCAAACCTACACACACACACATACACACACACGTATAAGCTTTGTTTGTCACAACAAAGATGTGTTACTGGATGGACCTACTGGGCACACATCATAAAGGGGACTCCTGAACACTTGAGGCCCAAAATCACCATTAAGAGGCAAAAAATAACCGCAAAGAGATTCAGAACAACTATAAATGGCCTCAAAAAGACCACAAATGGATGGAAAATTACCACAAAAAGATACAAAATGATTGCAAAGAGATGCAAGACAACCTCAAAGAGAATCAAATGACCACAGAGATGAAAGATGATCACAAAGAGACTCAAATGACCATAAAAGAACGCAAAAATGATGACAAAGAGATTCAAAACAACCACAAAGAGACTCAAAATGACCCCAAAGAGATATAAAGCAACTGTAAAGAGACATAAAGTGAGGGCAAAGAGATGAAAGAGTACCACAAAGGGATGCAAAATGGCCACAAATAGACAGAAAATGAACACAGATTGGGGTGCAAAAGGAATACAATGAGATGTAAAATGACTCCAAAGGGACACAGAATGACTGAAACAAGACACAGCATGTTCACAAGGAAATGTAAAACGCATACAAAGGGACTCAAAACAACAGTAAAAAGACTCAAAGTGGCCACAAAGAGATGTAAAATGACTTCAAAAAGATGCAAAAAGATGACAAAGAGACAAAAAAATACTACAAAATGACTGAAAAGGTGTTCGTCCATGCTTTTGTCATTTGTGTTGTCTTTTTAAAAGAGACAATAAAGAGATGCACAATGACCACAAAGAGACATAAAATGACTACAAAATGACTGAAAAGGTGTTCATCCATGCTTTTGTCATTTGTGTTGTCTTTTTGAAACACTTTCACACAGAGGCACATACACACACACGGGTGGTGGTGGTGTTAGTGGGGAGGGTTATGGAGGACAAAAGACCTAATTTTGCTCTTATTTGTTGTGTTCCTATCTGGGTCTGCGATATAATTAACATTCACAGCCTGCCACTCCACGGTCCACAGTGACTTGTTCTCATTGAGAAGTTCACAAGGTACTTCTTTACTGCCACAGCCTGCGGATTAGTTGCCATAGAAACAAAGCTGTCGGAAGTCAGGAGGAATACGTTACCCGATACTTGTGTTTTCTTCCACCGGTGGAGGACACGTTATGGAAAAGTTTGAAGAGTGTTGTTGACAGAGGCTCAGAAGCACTCGGGGAGCTGACATGCATTTCTCCTCTTCCCGAACATCCGGCTCTTGCTCTCCAGGCTTATTCGTCAAGTTTACTCGTTATTTGTTTGCCGCAGATTTGGACTTTTTGACTAATTTGTGGTGATTCATTCATCAAGCGCCAAACAGAGAGCTTATAAAAAACATTTGCTTAATGTTTAAAACATTCCAGAAAATCAGAGACCTTGCATTAATAACGTAATAATTCCCTCATGAATTATTCACCAAGAGGAGCTGGAGCTTGTTTGCTTTATCTGTCCAGGCTGCATTATTCCTGCCTTAACCTTGAATTGTTTGCATATTACTAACTCCTACCAGATTGTTATGATTGTGGGCTCCAGCTTTTATTCATTTGTGTCTCAGAAGAATAGATAATAGTACTGCAGCTCATGTCAGATATTAATCAGAGCTTTCACCTTACATACAAACAGGATCTGCTGTGTGTGAGGTGAAAACTGAATCTTTATCTGAGTGCCTCAGAGTTTGGTCAGGGTTTCGCTAACAGAGGACAGTTCAGTGTTTTCCAGTATAATGCCACGTTGCAACTCGTGATTACAGTCGACACAGCAGAGCCTCTTAGCTCCTTGTTGATAACGGCGATACTGGGATCACTGGAGTGCCAGCTCGCAGTTTTGAAGTTGGCCACCGGGGGCTAAATGAGCCATTTAACAAGCGTGTGGTGAGAGGACGGGGCTGGATGACTTCCACGTGTACAAGCTCGGGGAGGACTCAAAATCCAAACAGGCTGAAGATAAAAGTCTGAATCAGATGTCTTAAAATATACATGTGAAATATTTTCTGCCTTAAAGTGTTGTGGCTAAAGTGGCTTCTTGGTTTGTAGTTTTTGTGGCAGAAAATAAATCAGTTTTAGTTTTAAGTTTTGCTCTTACAATGAGAGGGTTTGTAATGTTCTGTGTTTTTCTTGTTGTCAACAAATCCAATAAAAAATAACAAAAAAACAACAATAAATTAATCTAAATACATCTAAAATAAGCATTGCCTCTGCAGAGAAAGTTTGACTTAACTTATTTCTTTCCTACAAGGAATGACCAAATAAATTTACTGGGTCCCGAGATCATTAACAGAACAGGAAGGAAGACAAAAACAACACAAATCTGTGGTTATTTCCTACAATGTTACTTGTCTTTTCTTCTCTTTTCTTGAATCTTACTGGGTAATTTCACTTCTTCATGAACATCAGTATTTGTCTGAACTGGTGGACACATGCAGCAGGTGACACATCAGATTTAAACATTGCTTTGTTTTGAAAGGATCACAAGTCAGACGGGAGCCACAGACCTCCACTGTTATCCAGAATATATCAAAATGCATCACTCAGCCACACTGCGCTGAGTAACACGTTGCTTCATTATCATGAACACTGTACTTTATTTGGAGTCAGTATCACATATATTATGCTGCTGTGAATTTTCTCTTGAGCACCAAATGTAAGCAGCTGCTGAAAAAAGCAGCTTACATGATAAATACACTTTTCAGTCCTGTTTTACTAATGTTTGTAATGTTATAATGCAGGTTGTACAGTATATTTGTCAAGAAGATTTATGTCTTCAGTGGGAAACAATTACAAACGTTTTCATTATTTGTTTAACTGGAGAGATTTTGAATTTATCGGCTGGATTTTGCATTGTGAAGGTTTATTCTGCTAATCGAGTACATTTTGTACAGCTGATAGCAACTTTTACCAGTCAGAGAAGCTGAAAACATCAAGTTGCCTATGAATACTCCAGAGTCTAGTCTACAGTATGAACATTATGCATTTAATTCTTGAAGTATTAAGCAACACCAAACGTTTGCTGTGGTGGGTGTGAGGAGTCATAAAGTAACATCTGTACACATATTAAGCCCTGACAGCCAAATTATCTCTCAGATAAATGATGAAAACTAACTATTGTCTTTATCTCCTCTCCTGCGTATTTTGACAATTCATCAGTGTTTTTTATTTTAATTAGTTTGAGAGAGAAAGACCCAATAATCAAACCAGGGCTGCTGGTTTAGACACGACCGTGAACTGATATGACGCCAAACTTTATGTGAGAGTTGTTACCCATCAAAAGTATCAATTAAAGTCACTGAAATGGAGATTATACAGGGGAACGCTGATTCGTGATTTTCCCATGAAGGTCGCTGCCAACACCAGAGTTGAAATACTACAAATATTACAGGCTGTCATCAGTGGGCCATTGGCTCAATCAGCACTATGTTGCCTCATTCTGAGATAGATAGTGACTTCACAGACATTTATTTTAAATGAAAATCTTCCAGATTACATCTTTGAATCCGGATCCGAAACAATATGAAACTTCCTGCTGAGGCGGTGAAGGCTGTTTGACTTTGTCTGGACTCCAGTTTAAAGTCGCGCTCAGGATGGTTATGCACAGTTCCAGAAATAGACATAAACATAGATATAAGAGGTAAAAACAAGGAAAACAAAGATGAACAGAGAGATGTACAAAACAAACACAGAACCGCTGCAGCATGGCTCAGATACACCCTGCTGTGAGGCTGCGGCGGAAGTGAGTGTCGTCATGGTTTTACTCTGCATGGTTAAAGGCGACCAACCCGGGTCCATGAAAAAACCCCTGAAGACTCAAAGCCGAGTGCCACAGACTGGGAGAGGAAGTACAAAAGTCTTTGGAGATGGACCAACACCCTGTTGGTTTTGGTCTTTTCATGAGATGTTTTGAAGAATGAGAAGAATGTGGAATAATGAAAGCCTGATATTTGTGGCATGAAGGAGATCTTAAAAGAGAAAGATTAAAATCCACATTGAAATGAAATCTGCAGCTGAATTGGAACTATCTACAGATGGGTGACAAATTAAAAGTAAAAGACAAAAACACCCAACATAAAAATATCTAAATTGTTAGATGTTGGGTCACCACAAGATCATCACCACAAAGCACATTTTCCTTGTTATTATTTTCCACTAATTTATTCAGGCAGGTTCTTTAATCTGTCCCAGGAGGTTTGGATCAGGGAACTTGTTCTTCACAAAGCAGGTCTGTTATTTTATTTTATTTTTTTACATCAATCACAAATTTGATTTATTCATTTTAAGGCCTCATGCACTCATTATGCTGCCTGAGCTCACTTTCGCCATTAAACGCTCCCGTCTCGCCACATAACGAACGCTCAGCTTACTGTCGTGTTGATAATTGGCTACGGAGGCGTCCTGTGCACTTGAAAGAAAGCCTAAGAATATCCATTGTGTCCCTTTTCTTCAAGCTGTGCCTGATATCAACAGCGATTACAATAGCTCGTGATTACCAGTTATCAAAGCAAAACAACACGTGTGGATGTTTTATAATAGGAGGCAGATATTAAAGCCAGTTTGACAGTTTTTTTTCCTTCCCTGATGACGTTTCATAGTTAAAATAACACCTACCACGGGACAACGCATAAACAATCAACTGCTTGGTCCTTGATAACAAACTCCTTTAAAGAAAATGATCCAGTTCAGTGAAACATGTAATTGCATTCGGAAAACATTTGCACACATTCGATGATCAAACCCATTTTCTCGCTGGGGAAAATTATTTTACCATGCAACACTGAATACTGTTAACCCCCTCGATCAGGGCGGATCAGGTGCTCTTCCAAGGTCCCTGGATCCCTTTGGGGTTGGTGCTCAAAGAAGAGATTAATTTAAAATGCGTTAACAGGAGTGGTATCTGAGTGGAAAAAGAAACACATTTAATGGGACTGCAACTTCATGTCAATTTCTTATTACAGATGCTATATTGTATATTGTAGAGAAAAAAAGTAATACTATTGACACTGATCTCAGTCACAGAAAGTCACATGGCATGGCAACACTACTGCCTAACGATATATTACCTGTGAATCCATTATAATTATTCATACTGTACTATAATAAATAACCTGACGGGTGCTAGGTGTAGTGTTTTGTAATTTGATGTATGCTGTATCATTTTTGTGAGTTGCATTTTAAAATGTCCCCAGTTAACATCATAATAAAAGATAATTTTATCAAGTCAGGTCATATGTTGACTATATTCCATAATCTTTATTTTACTTGTCAGTAAAAGAAGATATTATATTAGCAAGCCAACGTTGCTTTGTCAGGTCTTTTATCACTTTCACAGGGCAGGTTACTAGGTGTAAATATTGAACAGCTGATCTCTATACAAGAATTAATTTGTGTGGTTTAACCTGTAATGTAGCTAATCTTCCCTTAGTAAACACTTCTGCAATAATCAGGCTAAGTTTAAAGTTATGAACAGCTTGTTGGCTCATGGTGTCTTTGTTCTGTAAATCTTCTGTATTCCTAAATGTAAAAGCACAAAAGCACAAAAAAGACTCAAAAGCAGAGACACATCTTATTACTTGTCTTGTGCAGTGCTTCCCCTTGCTAAAATTGTCTCTATTCGTCAACGCTGACAATGTCGCTGGTCGATTACACACCAGTTAGCCAAACCATCGGTAATCATCTCAGAGTTCAAATGCTAAGACGCAGAAATGACACTGTCCACTCAGCAAGCCCAAAATAAAAAATATACAGTATGTTACTGTGCTTAGGACAAACGTTTTATTACATTTTATTATGTCACCACGGCTGGGTTACCACTGATTGGGCCAAAAATGAAGTTAAGATGCCACTGACGAGCTATTTGTAGGGCTCTCAGCCACATCATGTTTGCTCATTTGTCTTGGAGCAGATTCGTTTGAAAGCTCCGAAAAACATCGATCCTGCTGCTATTTTATGACCTATAAATTATTTTTACACTCAAGATGTTTTGCTGAGATTTTTGGGGTTTTTTTTTGTTCAGAACACAGGGGCTCATTTATTTTTTACAGTTTCAATGTGATACACATTTTATCTGCTCTAATCATTTATTAATTTGATATCAGTTCATAGTTCTTGACACCCACCTTCACTCATCCATGTGAATAATAGGCGAGTCACGTGTCTGCTAAAGTTAATAATCCATTGAACAACCAGCAAGCAAAGAGACAATCACCACTTATCTTTTTTTTTACTTTGCAAGAGCTGCTTTATGTTTTAATTTTGTTCTCTTACTTCACTTTGAGGATCAGAGATCATCCTCCAGCTGCTTGTGTAATGTCACCATAGAAACAGGTAATTACCAAAGAATTACCAAATCACAGATAGACCATGTTATGTTACAGTTACTGTGGGGATAGGCATTGTTAATCTGAACATGTTTTTAACCCGGCGGTTCTCCTTCCATTAGGCCTGCAAAACATCACCACAAAAGGGATTCATTAAAAAAAGCCTCATGTCATCAGTTTGCAGTGAACTGAACTGCAGCTTTCCCGGTTGTGCTTAATCCATTTCAGTCTTGCTAGTTTCATAACAGACGTTGCAGAAGTTCACCGCGTCCTGCACGACATACCGGAACGAGTCTGTTGCTTGAAAGTCCTTCTGCAACAAGCAAAAATGCATGCGTGATACGTGATGTTATTTTAACATTAACAGACATTAGCACCCTGCTCTTGGAGCCTGTCAGGTTAAATAAAGCAGCACTGCACGCCCTTGGGACTCAGACTGCAGCAGGTTTTGTCTGTGTTTTAATCAATACTGACGGCCTTGGAAGAACACTGGACTGAAGTCCTTGAGGAAGGATGGAGCTCACACATGCACTCACACAGCACAAGTACGCACTCAGCTGATGGGTTTGATCTGTTTCATGTCTTGGCTTTATCACTGGTTATCTTTCTGGCGCTCTCTGTCTTCTGGATCAGGCAGGTTTGCCTACATGCAGCCACCTGTCTGAACGCTCCTGTGATGAGATTAGTCACACTGGGGTTTCGTCTGTGTTTTTATGTGTGTGCATTTTGATGTGATACTCTCCTAATGCTGCGAATGAGGGAGGACAGATGTCTCTGTGTGTTTCTGTGTGGATGTGGGTCTGACTGAAAAAATGAAACAGCGGATTTATTTGAAATGTTATGCCTGTTTATTACTATATACTCAGTGAATTCAAAGAAATCGTACCACGGTGACTGGAGGAAATGCAAATTATTAGATTCAATGCATTATGCACACATTCAGCTAAATTAATACATTCAACCTCTCTGCATCTCATTACACTACAAAACAATTTGTTCTGTCTAAACATCCTGAGACCTATCAAGATGAGAGCACATCTCCTAATCAAAGGTGCTGATAAGTAAAATACTCAGGTCTGTGATTGGACATTTACCCACATGCATCGTGGTTATAAAAACTTAAGAGTGCACATATTCAGTTGTCGTAAATATAGCTGTGTCATGAGTGATGTCGCTGACACAATCAAAAAGACACGACTGGCAGTCCAAGTTACATTTCCTGATCTTCAGGCTGGAAAGCAGAACACAACACGTGGAAATTGATTTTCACAAATCAGATTTAAACCTTTGATTTAATATTCGACTCAGATTTAAAGACACGTGTCTCAGTCAGGCTACGCAAATCAGATTTCAGACTGTCTTTCGTGCGTGTGTGGGCACGTATGGCGTTGAAATGAAACAATCTTATTCGCTTTTCACTCAACATCACTGGATTAGGCGTCTCAAAAACAGTTGTGAAGTAAACACTTAAAGGAATGCAGCTCAATCAATTTGACCGGCTGTTAAGTGTTAGTTGGATAATTTCACTAGAAGAGGATTTTGTTAAGACCAGTACAATGTGAACAGATTTTTTTGTTGTTTTTGATGAGTGTAATCTGAGAGTGGGAGTCATGCAATTTATGAATGAGACTGTCAGCAACCTGTCTCCATGTTAACACAGTTGGGGCGATTGTTCACGCATTCACGCCATGCTGTTTTTACATGTGCGAGATGTGTGGTATTTGCCTGTAAAATGGATGGATGAATTTACATCAAACCCATGCTGCTTCTTTCATCGTGGGGGAGGAGGAGGGGAGTTCTTTCCTTCAAGTCCATAAATACATGTCCACACAGAAGGCGCATTTGTCTGTTCTTGGGCAGCGTTTGACTGGCAAGCAGGGTAATAACCTTCCTGCTAGGAGGGATTAACAGCTGAATGCAAATGGCAGACGTGATATGTATGCATACATCATGTTTGCAGGTGCCGAGGTTTTCTCACTGGCTGTTCAGGGGTGGTGAGAAAAGATCAGAATCAGCCATGAAGCTGCTGACACCACACGCGACAGAAATGTTTGATGAATCGATGAAGATATTAATAAAGATGAATGGCTGAGGATATTTAGGGCCATAAATCTGGTGTGAAAGATTTCCTCAGACACGTGGACTTGTCACAGGCTGACTGATTCTGCATCTGGATGTCATTTGCTTGTCGATTTGGAAAGTGAGAGAAATTATAATATGATTAAGTTGGAGATAACAGACGATTGCTTTTGCTTCACTGGCCATGAACTGGACTAATGAGGGAGCCACAGTCAACCGCAGATTTATCTTGCTTCAACAGCTTGGATATGTTAATCACAAGCCTGCTACAATTACTTAATGTACACATGTAATGACAATCAGATGTGCAAATCATTAAGTATTACACAGTGTTTGCTGGAGTTTGTTGAAATGAATTGTCGAAGCTTGTATACGATGGAATCATACTGCAACCTACCACCACTGCTGTTTGTTGGTAGTTTGAGTGTGACGCTTTGGTGGTAAATTCTGAATTTTTCACCTTCATGTGTCTGTTCCTGTTCTTGCCACAACAACAACAACAACAACATTAACAACAACAACAATAATAATAATAATAATAATAATAATAATAATAATAATAATAATAATAATAATAATAATAATAATAATAATAATAATAATAATAAAAACATTTATTTATATAGCATTTTCAAGCTGGGGTCCAAATCTATTAACTTTAAAGTAATTAATGCTAACCAAATGCAGCACTAGTCATCAGGTGCACAGAGGAGGAAACAAATAGAAAAATGAGGATGTGTAAGCAGAAACTAAGGATGTGTTTTTCTACTCAGAGGAAAACAAAATGTTTGGAGAGCAGTGCACAGAGCCAGAAGAAATATTAGTTAGTTACCGCTGTTTCTCTTTGCCGACACATTTTGTCCTGACTTTCCAGACGGTTCCCTTGACATATTAGGTTTATTTAAAACTGAGGCAGCTGCAGTTTGGTTACAGATGATTTGGCCTCTTTAGAGCCCATTTGTTAATCAACAAGCTGATTTCCAGACCTCTTCTAAAGCCTGTGAACGCCGCTAATTACCACTAATCTCGACTTCTCTATTAGGTACATTTTTAATAGTGAGTAAATTGCTTAAAAATCTGTCAAAATCACTTCAAGCCACATTAGTTGTCTGTCTCCTGCAGCCTTGTTATACAGTGTGACTATGACAAAATATGCACAATGCGTCTTGGTCCCTGAAAAGCAAGGGACAGCTCCGGAGCAGCTATAATGTATGAATATTTTAAGACTCCTTGTCCTTAATATTTCACCACTAACACTGCTGATGTTCATGTAGTGTAATCACAAGTCAACAGGCCTTCTTTAAATATACATAGTGATTATGCTCATATATATTATTAGGTACTTTACTATGAGTAGATCTATGCACTGTTACCCGCGTTGTCTCATTTCAGAACATGAGGAGACACGTACTCACTGATAACAACTTAAACCTAATTAGGTTTCTGTTTTCTGTGGAGGCTGCCTGTGCTATAAACATTGCATGAATAATTAAGGTTCAATTTTCTCAGTTCACCTTCCCTGATGATAGGTAATTTACCTTCAGACGGTACAAGATGCATGTTCAGACTGGCGGTTTGATTGATCCCACCACTGGCTGCCACTAAACACTCACCAGCAGTGACACGAAAAGGAAAGGTTCAGATAACAATTTCTGTTCTGGAAATGACTCCTTACAGGATAAAGTTGAAATCTTTCTGTATTGTCTTTAAACTATAATAACTATACATAAGTAAATTTACTCAAGTTCTGTACTTAATGGTGTCTTTGAGGTACATGTACTTCTACTTTATACTTCTATTACATTACATTTCAGAGGGAAATATTCTAATTTATTTGACAGCTAGATATTAGTTACTAGCACAGAAACCCATAAAAACACAGATACAAGAATAAAAGTCCTAAACGAGCTGCATAAAAGAAAAAAGCCCGTAATCAGAATAAAAACTTGAATCACATGAAATCAGGGAAGGTGGTGAAATAAAAGTACATTTTAAACTTAGAGCCACTGACGTAGCTTGCCGTGTATCCTTGGGCAGGGTGTTCCACAGCCTCGGGGCTCTTATTTCAAAAGCTCGGTCCCTCTTAATCTTCAGCTGAGAGCCTGGAATAGATAAAATGCCCCTGCCAAAAGATCTCAAAGTGTGAGCAAGGTCGTACGTGGATATAAGATCTGAGATATACTGAAGAGTCGAGACATTTTGAGCAGTGTATGTAACGGTAAGACCTATAAAGCAGAAGTAAGTCACTTATTTAAAAATGACTTTTAGTCATATTTGCTAAAACTGTCACCATGTCCTGACAGTAGTACATGAGACAGGTAATCTCTAAGGCCATTTGACAAGAGTCAACCATGCCTGACTCAAAAACAGTATCTGAAGGAGATTCAATTGCTGCTCCTGTACAGGCTTCACTTATTCACACATGAGCTAACTGTGAGCGGACGTAATGGTGCATAAACAACAACGGAAAGGCCAAGCAATGAGAAAACATCCGTTATCACAAAAAATAAGTAAACAGCAGACGAGCAATGAAGAAAAACAAGCCTAAAAGGAAGAATTAGACTGAGCAACTGACCTTAGTGCACCTTAGAGAGATAGGAAGAAAGCTGGAAATAGTCCAGTCTCTTCTAAATCTAACCGACTGTCACTTTTAGTATTTTTAGTAACATACTAAAAGCATGTGTAAAGAGTCTTAAACCAACCTCTTCACTCTGGTTAAAAGATTGTCCGCTGAGTTCTGTGTTAAGATTTAATGCAGCTGCATAAACCCAACAGCACCCAACAGTGAAAAACTCAGACCATCTTGAATAATAGTTTAATCAGCCTCGCCTCAGTCTGTCATGCCCATGTGCCTCAAGAAGTACACCATCATTCCCAAGAAAACAAGACCAGCCTGCCTGAATGACTCACACCTGTAGTGATGAAGTGTTTTCAATGGCTGGTCAGAGATTACATCTGCAACCTCCTCCTGGGATTGCTTGTTCACCGACTACAGTTCAGCGTTTAACACCACAGTTCCCTGATGTATCATGACTAAACTCAAGGACTTGGGATTAAACAGCCCACTGTGCATGCAGATCCCTGACTTCCTTGTGGTGATGATGGGCACAGGGACTTCATCCACCCCCATCCTATACATTTGAGATTTTGAAACCCATGCTGTACTTCCTTGTACACACACACCATCATCAAATTTGCTTATGGCTGTGGTGGATTGATAACAATGAAAAGGCCTACCTGTAGAAACTAGAGGGCCTGATCTGCTGGTGTTAGGACAACAACTTCCTCCTTAGTGTTAGCAAAACTAAAGAGATGATGGTGGACTTTGGGAAGAAGCAAGGCAGGAACTATGCCCAATTGCAGCAGTGAGAGTGACCAAAACAGTGAAGTCATGTGCTGGAAAACAGTGAGCTAAAAAATGCTAAAAAGCTCCACAGAGCCTAAGGAAAACTGTAGATTTGGGTTCTGGGATCTGGGATCTCCAGTAGGTTTGTCACTACCAGAGACCTCTTTCACATTACATGTCATTATTTGATCAGTTGATAAGATAAAATTTTGGATTAGAGCTTTAGGGCTTCAAAATTGTAAATTTGGATTGTATTATAAAACTAGTATTTCTAAGGTCAAGAGCAAATGGCTTTGCTAAAGAGCAATAGAGAATATCACCTTTTCTTAACCTTTAAACAGTGCATGCCCTGACACAGTGTGTTGGCCGTTGGGTACGTGGGTGCACAGGTCCACAGGGAGTAATCTCCATAAAACCAACCAGACTTTTTAATTTGCATCTGCCTTGGTACACAGGAAAACACAACACTTATCATCATTTCTGTTTTCTTCTCTACACAACGAACGCAAGTAGGCGTAGAGACACTCTCTTCTGCCGCCCACATCCAAACTCTGCATAATGCTGTATATCTGTTTGGCTCGAAGCGCGACGTACAGCGTAATTACATTTTAACTGCAGACATCAATGGGCTCATCCACAAACATGTGCCATGAACAATGGGTTGGCTCACATGCTTTTCATGGTTACTTAATTGTTTTTTGTCCCCTCATGTAAAATCCCCTTGTTGAATTAATACATTAATTAAATCTTTGAGTTAACAGCAGTAATTAATGTTAAATCATAATGCTCAGAGGTATTAAGTCACTGCATTCAACTAATGGTGACCAAGGGTGTGACTCATTCATTTCTTCTTCTCAAGCTTTGTGGATTTAAAGTAGTCATGACGGTAAATGTGTGAGTTAATTTACAGTGTCAGGATGTTTTTGTAAGCACCACATCTCCCCCTGTTAACCTGCGATCTATATTAGTGCAGTTTGACCGAAATCATCAGTGGGACTCTTGGAGGGCAAAGTCAGTCACTCCATCAGTTCACTGGTTCGAAGCCAAATATCTTGTCAGCTACTGAATTAACTGCCAAGAAATTTGGCTCAGACGCTTATCGTCCTCAGTGGGGGAAGTAGTATCCAAATTTGTTTTTTTATTTTAAAGTGCTTCTGTGTAACAATTTACAAGTATAAATCTATTTCTATTGCTGATGTGTGAATGGATTGTAAAAACTTAAAGAATGAGACCTTCTCAACTTTTTCAGTCGCCTATACCAGCCTGATGACTTATTTATAAGTAAAGGACCTTTAAGTATAAAAATACTCAACTACAAGTAAAATTTCTGCACTCAAAAACATACTTAAGTAAAGTTTCATGAGTTATAACAATAAAATGTGCTTAAAGTATCTAAAGAATATGATTGGGTCACTATATGCTCCCAGAACAGCTTCAGTGCTCCTTAGCATTGATTCTCCAAGTCTCTGTGAACTCTACTGAAGTGATTAACACTATTTTTCCAAAAGATATTCCCTCATTTGATATTTTGATGATGGTGGTGGAGAGCATTGTCTAACGCATTGCTCCGAAACTCCTATAGCTGTTCAATTGGGTTGAGATCAGGTGACTGTGAAGCGTTTGATTCATATCTATTTCATCCTCATCAAACCATTCAGTGACGCCTCATGCTCTTTGGATGAGGACACTGTCATCCTAGAAGAGACATTTATCAGGATAGAAATGTTCCATCAGAGAATAAAGATGATCACTCAGACCAACTTTGTACTGATTTGCAGTGGAGTGGACCATGCCAGACCATGCCAGCAAAATGTCCTTCATAGCTAAACAGAGCCAGCATATTTGCAAACATGATGTTTCTCCACTTATTTTCTTTTCACACTTTTCATTCAGTTTGTCACTCCTCTGTATAAGTGTGGCACTATCATTATCAGGTCAACATCTTCTATTTGTGTCCTCCAAAACCACTCAACAATCACTGTTCAACCACCTCCAACCACTGCAAAATGAATCGGTTTTGTGACGCGATAATGCAGTTAAGGTCAAGGTTTAGTAGAAGCCAAGGTACTAACAAGTCCAAACTAAACGACAAAATCAATAGTTTGCCTGAGCTCTATAGAAAGACACATAATGACTTTGGTCCTTCATTGTCATGGTTACAATAACAAACCAGGTTATAGTTAAAGCTCAAGGTTTGAAGACTGATGGTTTTTTTTTTTACCTGTATGCCAATACATACTCATCATGCACCACAAAATTAAATACACGTTACCTATCAATAAGAGCTGATAATCATATGATGTGATTATCATGATACTTATAAAGCTCTGCTGTTAAAGCTTTGAAACCACCTCACACTTCCTCTACCACTTACTGTAACTACAGTAATTAATCAACCTTAGGCGTGCCATCTGTAATCTTGATGGGACTAGATTCAGGTGCACGTACCTTTTAAATTGAGTTAACTGCAAACAGCTGTTAGATTCTTTAATCCCCTTTGGAGATTTTAAACCTTCCTTATCTGACGTTTTATGACCTCGTAATTGTTTCTATTCATTTCACTTGGTAGTGTGGTTTTATATATTTCTTTGTGGTTGTTTGACTGTTTTTGCTTTGCTCTGTTTTGCAGGTCAGTCAGATTACATCATTAAATAACGTTAAATCTATTAGTACGTCACACAAATACATGCTAAATCCACGCTATGTTTGTGTAAGCAGTGGTCACCATTATCGTTATGTGACACCAAAAAAGGAAATAAACCCTGCAAGTTTAGATTTCTTCTTATTAGTATTAGCTTTTATTATATTAACTTTTCCACAAAAAGGCTATTACATAATTTCTTATTTGATGATTTTTTAAAATTAATTCTGCAATGCTGGTTTAAGTCTTTCCCAAACCCTTCATCAGATCTTGATGCATCTATTTTTGTTTCATTGTCCATAAATCTCTATTTTGTCAGTGTTGTGAATCGTAAATGCCTCATGAGTCGGCTCGGTTGGGTAAAACATGTTTATTTCCCATCAGAGTGGGTGGTATTAATCTTCATGGCTCTGATTCCTCAGAGATCTTCGCTATCATGCTGCTGTGAAAATGAGCCTTCAGTTGGCTTGTCTGCCCCACACACAGCTGTGTTTTTGGAAAGTGACATGTCGACAGCACCTGAGCCTGGCAGATTCGCAGGTTCTGATGATTAAACCCTGGTCTCGATGTGATATTCTGGTCTGCGAATTATTCATGGCCAGGAAATTGCATAATTTGTTGTGCAGACTTACAGTAAAAAAATATCGAATTATATCTTATATGACAAAACTGCTTTCGCCTTCTGTATCACTGTGAAAGTTGACATTGTGATAATGGACGCTTGGTTGAATAGTGACTATAACCTTGATATACAACCTCCTAATTGTGTCCAAAGAGAAAAGAGTGTGCCATGCAAGAGACATTCAAAGTCTGAAAATCTAACTTTCCCAAAATAGTGCCGTTTTAGGAGCGTGAACTGAAATGTTTTTCTTTTTTTTTTTGTGGTTGCATAAGCTAAAATTTTTACCAGGCAAACAGCTCTAAATTATTTGCCAGTCTTGTGGAAAGCCATTCTCATTTCATATGCTCATATTGCTGCTCTGTGCGCACTGCAGTTATCCTTGTAGTCTGTTTTGTCATTTTGTGGAGATATTCATAGGAGACTCATATTCCAGCTTTAAACAAGGGGAGGCAAGCCAGTGTTTTGCCCCTTTATGGCTGCACGGAGACCAGAGTGCAGCATGGCACACTTTGTGTATCTGACTGAGCATGTCAATCTGTTCACATCCTTGTTCCACATCACAGCGATTCATAAAGTGCTGTAATATATATGCCCTCCATAAAGCCTCAGACTTGTATACCATGTTGCTTGTGTATCATGTTGCCTCGCTGCAGCCAAAAACCCTCTTTTTTTTCCATCTGTGTGTTTGTACATGCTGAGGACATCAAAGGTGCCGCCACCCCCGGGGTGCCACTGCACATTTATTTTGTTTGTGTGCTTCTCTGAGTGTGTGTGAGAGAAGCTGGATAGCACTGTGTGTGTGGTTGTGTGCGTGTGGATGTGTTAGTTTAGGGGATGACATGAATGAGTTAGGTGTTTTGCTTTGAGGCGTCACATTATGTTAATGACAATCCACTTACATACGTATAATGAGTTTCCTGCTGCATGATTCATCCCAGGCTGTTTATTACATACAACTTGTGACAGCAAGTGACAGCAAATTGTGCCAATCGTGGAAATATTAGTGGGATGAACCACAGTCTCTATAAATGAGACATATTTTCTCTATTTATTGTGATAATTATAATTATTTATCTTTGGATTATTCTTTTTTTTATATATTTTATTTATTTTTTTTATTTTATTCTATGTCTTGCATTTCTTACTGCCTATTTTCCACTGTGTGTTTTCAAGCTGCTGTTACGCCATTGTGAAATGTCCCCGCTGTGGGACTAATGAAGGAATCTGAATTTGAATCTGAATCATCAGTATGGACCAGGATTAATATACAAGCTCAGTATGTGGGACACATTTCTTTGTTTATATTTGGAGGGAAAATGTTCCTTGAAAAAAATTCAGCTGCAGACACTTTGCTGGATCAGCTAAAATGTGTCCATAGGTGTGTTTCCATCCACTTGTTATGAAGCAGATTTTGAATTTCCACATAAAAACAGCTGGATGTAAATGCAGAAAATATTGAAATATTGAATAAGGAAATAAGGTTTTCATGCTTGGCTGGCTGTGGAAAAGTTGGCGAATCAATAAAAGCAGAGATCAAGAATAGCAGCGGATGGAAACATCAGCATCTGTGTGGAGCATTGAGGAGACTGTTGCACTCCTCAAATAATGCATGAAACAAATATAACTGCAATATTTCCCTCAAGTTTTTCACGATAATTTTCACCATTTCAGCTCTGACAGGTGCTCTTTTAATTCCTTTTCTTCTTCTGTTAACAGCACCAGACTGGAAAATAAGTACCACCAGCTCTTTATTCTCCTCTTACCTCAATGAACCAACTCCTAATATTTGCACTGTGATTGGAAACGTGCATTCATTTGCATTTTCTTTAGCTGCTGTCCTGTAACGTCTGCCTCATTTGGATTATAATAATAATAATAATAACTTTTATTTATATAGCACTTTATACAACACAGGGTAACAAAGTGCTTCACAGGGCAGGTTAAAAACACACATACAGTGCAGAAGTCAACTAACAAATGACATACATATGACTTACATACACACATACACACAAATACACATAAATAAATATACATAAAAACAAGAGCCCAGTGTCGGAAAAGAACTAAAGGGATGGGAGTCATGGGAAGGCTAACCTGTAGAGTTTTAAGATTAGAACGGGGGACAAATAGAAGACCTTGGTCTGATGACCAGAGTGGACGGCGGGTAGAGTAAGGGACCAGTAGCTCTGATAAATAATCCGGGGCTAGCCTGTGTAAGGCCTTGTATGTAATGAGAAGTATCTTGAAGTCGATTCTGCAGTTTATTGGAAGCCAGTGAAGGGATGCAAGGACTGGGGTGATGTGGGAACGGTGATTAGTGTTAGTCAGAGCCCTAGCTGCAGCATTTTGTACCAGTTGAAGACGGGCAAGAGAGGACTTGAGAGATGCATGTGAATAGGGAATTACAGTGATCTAAACGAGAGAAGATTTAGGTGTGCTCTAACAGTTCCGTGTGTTTCACTGATAGAATGGGTTTAAGTTTTGCAATGTTTCTCAACTGAAAGAAGCAGGACTGAGCGAGTCTAGTGATGTGAGAATCGAAAATCAGGTGTTGGTCAAATTGGATGTCTAGATTTTTAGAGACAGGCTTGATGTAGTTGGCTAGGGGGCCAATACAGTGACTGACTTCTTTGGAGAAACTATCTGGGCCGATCACCAGGACTTTTTTTTAGGTATTGAGATGGAGAACATTTTGCGACATCTGGGTTAAGACAGAGGTGAGGCAGTCCTGCAAAGACTTTAGGATGTTGAGGTTGTTAGGGTTTAACAGAAAGGTACAGCTGAGTCTCATCGGCATAGCAATGGTATGAAATCCCACTAGTGGAGTTAAGCAGATTGCCTAGAGGAAGCATGTATAAGGAAAAAAGGATAGGACCAAGAATTGATCCTTGAGGGACCCCACATAGAAGAGGAGGGAGAGGAGGACATGTAGTTATTAATGTGAACATTGAAGTGTCTGTCGGACAGGTAAGAGGAAAACCATTTGAGAGCAGTACCAGTGATTCCAACCCAGTTTTGTAGTCTGTCAATGAGAATATCATGGTCAATGGTGTCATGGTGTCAGATAAATCCAGCAAGACTAGGATGGAGTGTTCACCTTTATCAGCACGCATAAGAATGTCATTTGTGACTATTAGCAGTGCAGTTTCTGTAGTATGTTTCTGACGGAAGCCGGATTAAAATTTGTCAAATATATTATGTCCTTCCACCACTTGAAGAAGTTGGTGACAACTTTTTCCAGAATTTTTTAAATAAATGGGACTTTGGAAATAGGCCTATAATTTGCTAGAACTGTTGTATCTAGGGAGGATTTTTTGAGGAGAGGATTGAAACCTAAATAACGAAAACTGTGATTTCATTGCCTAAGTGATCCTGTTTTGAATTTGCTGTGGATACAACTGATAAAATGTCAATCACTTCATTCTTAACAATATCCATTCAATATCAAACTGAGCGTTCAGTATTACTTTGTGTACCAAAAACAGATTAAATGATAAATATATGCTTGCTAGTCCTGTTTACTTGTTGATGATTAAGAGAAAACTTTACTGTTTAAATCGACACTATAGTTGCAATCAGGTCATCTATGTTGATTACATTATATGATTTTAGTCCTGATTTTCCCCTCGCCAACAGTTTTGGAGATCACAGAAAAATCTCCAGATCAGAGGCAATTTGGCAGCTCGCTCTTGTCAGTAATGACTGCTGCTACATGCGAATTTTCAAAGACGCGACCTGAAAGATGCCCGGGAGATATCGAGCAGGTTAAACATGTGGAACTGTCTGCAAGTCCAAATTGCGTATTGAGAAATTCTTTTTGACTTGCAATGACGGTAGCGATGATCTAAAGCCACTCAAAGCGCAACATACAGGGCAAAGGAAATATCAGGGAAAAGAAACACAACGCCAGCGACAGAAAGGCTGTTTTGTTTGTTGTGTGACCCCTGACGCCGGCACAGATGACTTCAAAAATACCTCAAAATGAGAGTTGTTTAGGGTGATCAGCAATCTGATTGCTTTCAGTCAGTGTTGGAGTTTACTATGCACACTTTTAGTAACTTTAGAAATAAAGTAATGTTAGAAATGCATTCACATTGAATAAACACATTGTTTTGTGCCGCTTGTGCTGAGCCATCTTGATGACTGATGGGCTGCAACACAAAGCCAAAGAGGTTACAGCTAAAAGGTGCTAAAAGGTTGTAAAGATGAAAGTTTGTCAGTGGGGTGGCAAAAACTACAGTTACACTATCTGGTAAACAATCTGAATGTTACTGGTTTAGACTTAATTTTCTGGCACTGCACTATGATATTTTTGTCATTTCTTTGGCAAATCACTATGCAACTTCTGGAGGAATTTTGACAAAAGTCAGACCTTTTCAACATTAAATTTTCCCTCTTTTTTGTACTGCTACTCAGTCCTGTGTCACCTGTGATTGTTTAAATCACAAAGGGTTCACATTCAAACAGCAAGTGCTTCAGACACTCATTTATCTAGCAGAATAGCAGCCAGCTCAGGCGTGACATCGAGACAGTAGCTCTGTATTTTCTGGACTCTGCATCAATGCTGTAATAATCTACTGTTAATTTTTTATATATTTAAAGATCTTTCATAAAAAAAATCCAGATTCATTATTACTATTTTAAAAATGTGCAGTACCGTTTTGGAAAAAACACCATTAGTCCAATTCACTCTCCCTTTCCGCTGCCCCCACGCTTTGACAGAAATACACACAGGAGACAGACAAACAGAAATCCATTAAATACTTGATGGAGCCACGAATGAAGTCAGTACCTTTGCAGCTTTGAAACGTCCCTGTGGACTCATCAAGCCACTGACCCAGAAGGCTGCTGGGTTGCGGAGAGCATGCAGTTATTTTGTGTGAATGTCAGCACTCGTGGAGAGACACACTTTTAGGTGGTGTTGTTTTTAGCGTGGAAAATCTGTGCCGAGAGCAGCTACAGGGACCCACATGACCCAGGTCCAGGTCCAGGGGGAGAGGGGGCACATGACTTGAAGCCAAGCGTGCAGAGAGCAGCCCAAGTTGTGCGCAAGAACAGCCTCTGCATGTGGAATGAGTCCGAGGCAGGAGGCAGAGAGGAGGAGGAGGAGGAGGAGGAAGCACTAGCGCAAGTGCGGCAGGCTCCTCAGCACTGGTATGTTAACAACACACCAGGTTTTGTGTGTGTCCATGCAATTATGTGTGTGTGTGTTATCTGGTAGATGGTGGGGCATGATTGGCGTGTGCACAAGGGAGGATGGGGCTGTGAGGCACTGATTGGTTGTCCTGCCTCGTAGGGTGTGGCCAGAATATGAATGACTGCCCCTGCCTTTCGCGCTTGCCAGGGTTTGGGGACAGTTGTCGAGGAGGGATGGGGTGTTTGAGATTAGGCGTGTGTTGAGGGGAGAGTATCAGCGTTTGCGAGAGAGAGAGAGGGGAGGAAAGAAAAGGGGGAGGAGGGGGGGTACAGAGAGAGAAAGGAGCTTGTGAAGAGAAAGAGGGAGGGAGCTTTAGGCTGCGAGGCTGGACTACCGCTCAAACACTGCAGTCTCTCTTTTGCTTCTCTGAGGAAACTGTCTCTCTTTTCCCTGCCCGCCTCTCCTTCTTGCTCCTTCTTCCCTTGCTGCTTTGCCATGACCCCGGCGGACACCCTGATCTCCTTGCCCACCTAGAGAAGAGGATAGAAAATGCTGTAGCGGAGGAGGGGGAGCCGAGAAGAGGGGACACCGCACACTTTGCCTCACTGATGAGAGTCTGGAAATGAATTACCCGCCGTCAGCAGAGAGGGGCTCAGAGTGAGGCGCAGGGAGAGAATAAGAGGGAGTTGAAGAGGGTGAATTGCTAAATGTGTGAAGAGCAGGCTGTGGTGAGAGGCAGAGTAGCCCCTAGACACTTTTCAGAGACAAAAGGGACAAGTTGGGGCAGCGGCAAAAGAAGCGAGGGGGGAATTGGGAGAGGGAGGGATGCCAATTCAAAAAGCCAAAGCATTTCCCATCCTTTCATGCTGCTTCTCTTCTCACATTCATGAGCACCATCATTTCCTCTCATCTCCTTATCTTGTTTAGTTATTTCCTTTTCTTTTTGCATGTCAGCAAAAGCACATCGGCAGCCACGGCTCACGCCACAGCGTAGTGTTTCATTCTCAGCGGATGTGTTATCGGTTACTGAGCAAAAGAAGTTGATTGGCTGAAGCAGGAGTGCCCTTACCTCCCGGCCCAAGAGCACCTGCTCAGGAATTTCTCATGAGACCAGGTAGGAAGTCTCTGGCAGCTGGAGCGGTCGAGTCGAAGCCACTCCGGTCTTTTGCCTGATTGAAATGTTGGGAAATGAAGCCGCAAACCAGCTTATCTCTCGGAGCATGACACCTGTGTTTGCGTGATTACAGTGAAGGGAACAGAGGGGTGTGCAGATGTGTGTGTGTGTGTATGTGTGTGCTGGGATTATGGCCTAAATACACAGAATTACACAGGTGTTGCGGCAGGATTATGCAAAGTCTCCTGCTGAATATAGTGACACTGTAAGATTAAAGAGAGGAACTCCAGTCAAGTGAATGGCAGCACATTATCTTCCACAGATTAACTCAGATCAAGCGTGATCACACTTAAGGTGTAATTAAATCAGGATTTCAGAGGGGTCATAATTATTTAGATCTAAACTGGGGTTAGGTTGGTGAAATCCATCTCTCAGACCTCAGTGGAATAACTTCTGGTCCCTCCTTGTGTACTTTGCTGAGACCTGAAGCGCGCACAGTGACTATTAAAGACTCTTGAAGGCTCATTCAGCTTCCATAATGAGACGCTCGAGCACAGACGAGACTCCGTACCGGCGCAGTCCATCTCTGGACAGCAAACCCGACACGCCGCCTTTCACTTCGGGGTTCCACCGCTTCAGTGGGGAGTTTGAGTATAAGCGGCCACCATTTGCGTTTGGCTTTCACACGACAAAGGGGTCAGCCGCAGACGTCCAAGGGGCGCTACGCCCAGGGGAAGAAGTATGTGGTGTTTTACCTGGACCTCTCCTTCATATTCCTCCTAGAACTGCGGCGCTGCAGGATGGCCGAGGGTTGCATGATGGCCCTGCGATATGGAATGGTCTTCTTCAACCTCCTTTTCTGGGTGAGTCCTTTATCTTACATTTTTCTCTTCAGTGTGAGTTTTAAGGGGGGGTGTTCATTTCACAGAAAGTGGTGCTTGTCTTTCTAGACTTTTGCATTTAATTTCTCACTCGTATTTTGCTTATCTTGTTTCGAGGGAGCTCTGAAATGTGTGTCTGTGCAGCCAGAGTGATGTGAGAGCAGTGAGGAGGGGGAAGAGCAGTGAGGATGGGGGAGTGTGTGTGAAAGAGACAGATCTTGCATTTAGATCATGTGTACAAAGCCCACTGTGTGGGTGAGCCGAGCTTTTTCTGTTCCTATACAGTACTTTTGTGGGTGTACACCACATTGTTTGCTGTGTTAAGCTTTGGCATATTTGGAGCTTGCATTGTGTGTGCACCAGTTAATCATAGTGTTATCGTTGTGATTTACCTACCTCTGCTTCACCCTCCTCCCCACACAACAGCGCTTCTCAGTCCATCAAAGCATCTGCTGTCAATCTGCTCTATCTGGCTGATTGTATCTGTTTGCCGTGGGGACGTTTGAGCTTCGGTGTCTGTCTGCCTCTGTCAATCCTGCTCCGATAGCCCCACAACAGATCACTTTCATTTGCACTGTGAAGCCTGTCATGTTCCACAGCTGCACTTTACATTTAAAGATTTCGATCTCTGCTTCGTTTGTGTTTTTTTTCTGCCACAGACTCCCTTTTGTGGAATCGGCTGAAACTTGTCACAGAGTTTTGAAGGGATTTCTGTCTTCTGTGGTTACCTTGCTGGGATCACTTTGATTTGTCAGACTTCTGTTCTTACTGGTAATGGAATAAGATGAGGCCTTGAACTATGAAATGCAATCTAGCTGCAGAGATGCAATCTCCCTCTGGGAATGAGTGACCTCTTCACCTCCACATCTTCTGTCAGCTATAAACTGCTGTCAAAGAGGGAGTGTTTGTTATTAGCACAGGCTCAGTGTGTGTGTGTGTGTGTGTGTGTGTGTGTGGCACTGCTGGGGACCACTAATGACCACAAGACCACGGCGAGCCTTCTGCTCTTGAGAAGCCAATTGTGTTATGATCCTTCGGGTAAGAAGAGAGGAGTTCTTCCAATATAAAGCCTGTCTTTGAAAATAACACATCTCAGTCTTAATAGCATCTGATGGCTAATGTCACACCTCAGTGTCACCACCATTTCAATGGTAATTTACAAGCTGTCAGCTGTTTCATGCTAACACATTTCTTTGCACTGCTCATTCGAAATTTAAAAGGGGGTGACTTTGTGGTTTTTAAATGTGACCTCAGTATTCTGTAGACACTAGATGGGATGGCGGCTCTCGAGTAAACACGGATTATATGAACACTGACCCAATCAAAACGACTTTAGTTTCAACTTTACTTTCACTTTCAGAGTGACATAGCAGATGCAATTTTACTTCCTGCTTGAAAAAGACGAGCACAGAAGGGGTTCTCATTAACACCAACTCACACTTATGTAGATCATTTGTATCCTTCCTCCTTGTATCCTTGTTCCTTCCAGAAACTCAACTGTTAATAAGTTCTCACATTGTGTCTGGAGTCTCTGAAATGTTTAAAATAACACCACCTTAATCAGTCCAATAAAGTAGAGGTGCAATAAAATACTGGAAAAATATTAATAATGTCATGTGCAAATAAAGTCATGTAAATAGCAACTAGTGATAAATGGGTTTTCTACTGACTGACTATGATTGTTTCTTACAAATGTGAAGTGATGTCTCGTAGTTTGACTGTGGCAGAAACATATTGTATATACATTTTTCTACGTTCATATACATCCGACTAGTCAGTACGAGTGGCTCTGGCGTTTAAATTTTTTATGACTTTGAACTGGGGGAGCATGCAGCACTGGAGTCAGATAGTGATGCTGTTTATGACAAACTAGCCTGATTGAAGTCCTTTGATAATGTATCATTACTGCTGATTTCCTCAGATGTACTGCCATGAAAAGTGTGTGCTCAGTGCATCCAAAATGACAATTTTCCATTTTGAAAACATGGGATTACAATGGATGTCAGTGGTTCACTAAGAGTAATTCTCTCTTTGTTCTGTAATGGACAGAGATCGCTCTTCTTTGTGATCTATTGATTCTACATTAAAGTTGCTGGGCTATAAAGTTGCCATTTATTTAGCCCATTTCCTCAGCAATGATATCCGTGAGCTGCAAGCGCCAAGGACAAAAAGAGGACACACAGCCAGGAAAGCACATTTTATAAGGGATGGAGATCATGACACACCACCAGCCAACGATGACGTACTGGCGGGAAGAACTCGAGTGTTCACAAAGCTCTGCACCAGATGAAAGTGCAAGTCTAGTTCAAACAGTTGAGCTCGGTCATTTCAGTGATTTGCTGATTAATCCATTACTCAAAAAAAAAAGTAATCAGCATAGATTTTGAATATTGCTCAGTTTTTAAGTGATTTTTATGCAAAAAGGCTAAAAAATCCCCCACTGGTTGCAGTTTCTTAAATATAAGAATTTCTTACAATTTTGTGTGATTGCAGATAATTAAGTTTTGGATCGTTGGTTGAACAAATGAGGAAATTCAAAAACATCATCCTGGCCTCAGGGCATTGCATTTTTTACAATTTTAAAAAATCAGTTGAAAGAACAGACAGAAACATAATAGACATAGTAACTAATAATTGCCTTTACTGCCATCCCAAGTGGACAGAAGCTGTGTTTGGTATGTTTGTATCATGGTTTGTTGTACAGAAAATCACTTGACACAGGACCTAATGAGCGTTAAATGCCAGAATCCTTTGCAGAGAACTGTGATGTGTATGTGGGTATTAGAGTATTGTCCAGTTTTTCGATACAACACTGAAGTGTCATCTCAGAGGCGGTAACAGAAAAGGAAAAATTAAAGAGAAGTGGGTAGCAGAGTGTGCAGTGACAGCACTGGCTGAAATGACAAAAAAGAGAAAATCAGACAGGAAAGCATATAAAGATAAAGACAGGCTGAATGTTTATCTGACAGATCTCTGTGAATTGCAAAAATACCTGTTGCGCAGGTGGAGCAAAAACATGACTCCTCATGCTGTGTGAGAAGACGGTGCGATGCATGGGATAGACGAGGGTGCTTATACGTTTCGGTCTGCCGATGCATTGTACAACTTGTTTTTAAGGAGGAAATATCTGATGCCTGTGGGCTTAAAATGTGGCTCTAAAAAAAAGTCTGTATCTGACCTGAGCTGTGGTCAGCGTGGATTCACAGCAGTCACGATGGATTGCTGCGGCAACCCGGGGTCATGGCAAATAAAATACGTAAACAGAAACTTTCTCACTCCACATCTGCAGCCTCGTCTACTTTTGTTCTGTCCATCTGTACTCTCAGTATGTTCCAAACACCCACATTTTCACCAAAATTCAACAAAAAAAGGCCAAATTCACAGCTACCATTAGTCTCCATCCTGAATATCTGTACGTGTCTGCCTTGCCACGACTATATTTACTAAAATGGGATTGTTAACAATGTCACGCAGACATGGAGCAACCCCAGACTGAATGAAATGGGAAAGATAAGTAAGGGGCCATGTGGAGGATTAACTGTCTCCCTGCAGAATATTTTCAGGTCAAACGAGTACTTGGGTGTTCAGGATTGAAGGCAGACCTCCCTGCTCTGTTCCCAGCTTGGCATCACTCAGCTCCCTCGTGGTGGGCAGCAGACTGCCAATCACCCGTGCTGCGCTGCCCCGAGAGCAGCAGGAGGTGGAGGGGAACCAAACTGTGGTTGAAGCGGTCAGGATACTTTTTTTTTGTTGTTGTTGTGGCTGGTAAAATAGGACCAGGAGAAGATGTGAAACTCTGACCTCCTCCTGATGTGATTCATAATTTAACAGGTGATGTTGTTGTTTTCGTCTGTGTCGATGGTGGATCCTTGAAATACACGACTGAATTGTGAATTAGCTTATAATTGATCTCTCGTACCGTTTAACAGGAAAGCAATTAAACAAATTAATCAAATAGTTATGAGGGAGATTAAACTCTGTTTAAAGAAGTGGTATTTTCAAGACTTTTTTTTCTAAAACGATGTCATAAAAAAGTAGACCAAAATGTAAATTAAAGTTAAAGTTTGTCTCTCAGTCACTTAGGTACAGACTCTTCAACTATTTTCTATTTATTTCGTGTTTGCTGAAGCAGAAGGTTTTAATGGACTTTACTGAAAATGTGCTCTCCACCATGTGGGATGGTTTTGCTACTTGCGATACTTGTTGGCTACTCTCGTTTCTACTCTGAGTGATTCCACCAATTAATCGCTTTGATCACTCTTGCGTGTAAAGCATAAAATAACAGACTGATTTCAAACCCCCACCCCGCTGTGTGGAAGTACGCTGGCGTTTCACTGCACGACAAAATACCATTTGGCAAATATGTAGAAATGCTGCAGTCTTGGTTGATGTTCAGAATTTGAGGGAAAAATTTGTGTCAAGTTGAAAAATGTGGATGAAGTTGTGCTTTCAGTCAGCTAACAGGCTCATGACACAGCAGACAGACGTGTCACGGTTTTCTAGGACAAACTGTCTGCTCATGTCGGTGTCACCGACTAATTTGCTCTCGAGGCGCCGGCTAGAGGTCACAGAGTCAAACTGTGACGGGTATGTCGTTATGATTGAGGTCAGAGCTGCTGCTGAAGGAGCCGGGATGATGGGGACATGTAAAGATGACAGTATCTACTGCAGAGGGGGCTCTGATTAGACCTTTACTGATGTTTGTCTGCTGTTTGACTTTAAATTAAAACCTTGAAACAACTTTCCCGAAGTTGACCAAATCTGTGTTAACTTTTTTATGTAACGCTCACATCATTAAATGTTTTATTCCTGTTCACTCTTCATATCCATCTTTTTTATTACTGTCAATGACGTTTATTTATATATCATTGTTTGTTACACTTTTAAGGTAAGGCTGATTGTTTTTTCTCGGTTTGAAGCAAATGTTCCTTCCCGCAGGTACCCAGGGTTATTTTTGTTTAAGGAGCAGGTTGGTTTATACATAATTTCACTCTGATTTTATGTCCCCAAGCATCCAAGTCATGCCCCCAGCTGCAGACATTTATCTGTGTTTACACTGAACTCTGTCTTCTTGCAGTATTGACAGCTCAGACTATGCTTCTGGTTATAGCAAGTTGTAAGAAATCATGCTAAACACCAATATATTTCTTGATTTGTTATGTTTTTTTTATAAGAAATGAAAAAAACAGAAGTATAAGAACTGAAAATACTGTATTCACTGTAACCCTATTGTATTTACAGGCTATGGTATTAGCAGAAGCAGATACAGTGGTGTTACAATAGGTATTATTGTACATGTTTTTTGGAGTCTGTTTTTCTCCTAACAAAGACATTGAACAAAGCCATTACTCATTCCGAATTTCGATTTCATGCTTTTATGTCATTAAAAGGTGCCTCAACTTGCAGATTGTCATGGAAACTAGTCTTTTTCTAAAGCAGCACATGAAAAGGAATCACAAGGTCTGTGTTTGGTTTGTTTGTACCGGTGTGTGTGTGTGTGTGTGCACACGAGTGTGCCCACGTGCAATGTTTCATACACTGGTGCAAATAAAGTCAATAGTAACAGACACAGCTCTCTCGAGTTGGTATCCAATGACTCCTCACATACTCAAGGCTTCAGTCAGATACGCGTGTTAATTCCCATTACTGGAAGAGTGTGAAATAATTCCAGCTCTCTGACCTCGTACATTGATGTCTGTGTGGGTGAGAAGAGCAGCCTGGTATCGCTTCTTCCCAGACAAAGCGTCAAAAAGGAAAAAAAAAAGTGAAGGAAAAGATGGATTGCTGCGCTCCGGGACAAATGCTGATTATCCCCTAAATGTAGCAGCAATGGCACCACCATAAAATTGCAACAGTGGGCAAACTCAGAAATATGCAACGATTCACAACACTAATCGTCTGCAGTGGAAACCACCACAGAGCTGGAGAAAGGCGCCCCACAGCTACAAAATATCAAAATAAGACTTCTCATTTACAGCTGCTTTTTAATTTAATCTTGTTAGCGCAAACGTGGCTTTTGAGGGGAGGGTGGGGGAGGCTTTGCGGGTGGGGTTAAACCCGTGCAGCAGTGGGTGAGAGCGGGACAGAGAGGAGAGATGGGAAAACAGCCGGCAGAGGGACGAGCCTGAAGATGTGTCCTCTGAAGTTGTGTTTACTTGTCATCGTAATGTAGGTCAGAGCCCAAAGGAGGATCCGTAGATTGCCAGAGTTGTGAATGGGTTGCATCTGTCTCCGCTGATTTAGCCAGATCAATAGAAATTGTCTTTCTACTGATTTGAGATCTGTCAGCCCCTCCCTGGCTGGACCCTGCTGCCACACAGTCCATCGGTTCGCAGCGGGACCGGGCGACGTGCACAGCATGAGCGGTCCAGATAATGGGCCCGCAGTTTGCATTTGCTGAGTTTGGCGTGTTTGCGCACAAAGCTTGACAGGGAACACTGTCACACCCATATTCGATTCGGGACTTCTGACAATGGGACAAACACAGGCACACTGGGGATGTCCTCAGTTATTTATTTTCTATAAATCATTGTTATGTTTCTGTGGCAAAAATACACCATCACCTATTTTATCTGTCATGTTAGCAGTAGGAGGTGCTGGGATATTCAGTTAGTGTTGAATAAATGACAATATTGAGAATTAAATATACCCTAAAATCACCAGAGTTTATTTTCTGACAGATTTTGTTGAAAACATCCTTTAATAAATCGCACCAGGGTTTTTATTGGCTCAGAAAGAGGCTTAGGTGGTGCCTCTGTGAAGCTGCTCTGGCTTTATCATCCCTGCCAGTTTAATACTCAAACGCCTTTGATTCCACTCTTTAGCTTTTATAGACACCTGATTTTGGCATTGCCATAACACTGACCTACTTGAAGCATTCTTTAGCTTTTTAAAATCCCATTTTCTTCATGTTTCCATGGTTATGAAAAGCAACAGCCACATGAATTTGCCAGCATGAGGTCATAGCTTCATTTGTTCTCACCAGTGATATTTATAAGTGAGCTGTGAACAGTTTTATTCTCTTATGTTATGAGCAGATTGGTACAATTTGTTTGGTTTATTACATTTTTAGAGCCATTTCAGCCATCATAATGCCTTGCTAAATTAGACATTTATCTTTTGACCTTTTTAGGTTATGATAGAGAGAGAAAATCAAGACAGCATGTTTAAAAAGCAAAACAGAAATTAAATAAAACCTGATTATTGCATTAATATCCACTAAAATGACTTTTGTCGTCATGTATTAATGCAGCCAGGCTATACTAGGTTGTACTTTTGGGTTTTAATTCTTTCATGTTCAACGTTCATGTCAAAGCATCCAGGAAAGCCCCTTGATAGCAAAAAGTATGCCAGTTACAATTCAGTTAATAAACCTGATAGAAAGCTGATCTCCGGTGTGCCTCAAGTTGTTTTTCTCCTGCACGGTTCCCTCAACACCCTGACATTACTTTGCAACACTGTTCAACCCTTGAAAAGCGAGTCGGCACAAAGTCAGAAAGTACTGATATAACTGACAACATGACTTGTGCCCTTTATGGACTGCCAACTTATCTCACATCAGGATCCTTTCTAATTGCTCTCTCTAAATGCTTCGTTTTAAACATATTTCCATTTCCTCAGATTACTGAAAGTCACTTTTGAAATTGTCCTGAGAGCAATATTCAGACTGACAAACACACAAATGTAAGCAAATGTAAGATTTGGAACTACTGATGTATTCTGTGTTGGAAAATTTTACTGTAAATTGGAGGATAGGACCAGGGGCATGTCTGCTGTAGTTTTATGCTCATGTTTCTGCCAGTTAGAGAAACGGTCCACCAATTAGAGATAAATCAGATTAAGAATTAAGAACAAATTTAGATTTTAAGTCAGTTTACAGAAATAACAACAACTCTCACAATAACATACGTGTCTTTTATCAGACATATTGTCGAATAAAATCACAGTGTCAGCATGGATATCTCACTAACTACTGATTGGTTACAGCAAAATAAAAGAAAATAACCCCCCTCCCACCAAGGCCAGGCATACAAATGTTGCAGTACTTCTCATCTTTCTTATATCATCACAGAGCACGCACTTCACGATGAGACAACGACTGGAGTTTAGACATTTTAAGATTTAATGCCAAGAGATGGCAGAGTCTCAAGTGTGCCCAGCTTCAAACATAAGTTCAAACATCACACTGAAGTCTTGTAGGTTGTTTCTCATGGAACTATAGCCGGCTGTAGGGAAAGCCAAATGGCCAAATCGTCTCGCGATGCCCTCTCACACTACGAGATCGCAAACAAAAATTTCCAGTGTGTTGGAAGATGATCTGTACATCCCACACAACATCAGGAGACTGAGACATGTTGTGCTGACCTTTATGTATTATGCAAGTAAAAACTCCAATCTGAACGCCTGAATTGTCTGTGATATTGTATCGTGAGCGTCTGGCTTAACATGGACACAAAAAGCTTCAAAGGGGAACAGAATGGCAATTTCACCAGTCTAATTAGCATCCAACTTGGCGACTTAAACAATTAACCTAAAACATATTGATTAGTGAGCTTTAGAGGCGCTAGTAGGCGTGTTTTGTTACCTTATTATCGAGCCACACTAGCTGTTACGCCCTAATTTATTCTCTTTCACACTATTGGAGTGGTATCTTCTCATCTAAGGCTCAAAGAAAATAAACGCATTTCCCCAAACAACCTCTGAGTGTGAACAGCCCTAAACTTCCTGTGTGCGTCTCTGTAGAACCACGACACCGTCACCACTCGCATAATGTGCTCCATAACAGTAAACATGTTTATGTTTATTCACTGAATCACCCATTTAAGAGAGAACTCATTGTCAACTCCACTTAACTCATGAAGAAGAGCTCTTCACCGCAGCGCTTTTCCAGATTAGCCTGGGGACCGAGTGCAAGTGCTTAGTGGAGGATGTGCTCACTATTTTGTCAGTATTCTGACAGTGAATTATTTCACTGCATCAGTATGGCTCGGCTGCAGAGTGGCTGCTCTCTGCTCACAGATGGCCTTGTCCTCTCATACCGGCAAAGGACATCTCTTGACACAGGTATAAATATGTTTTCTCTAAATGTACTGCATGTATTAAGAGAAAGACCAAGTGTGCTAAAATTAATAAGTATTGAGTAATCATAGCTGACAGATCTGAATAATGAAACAGTAAAATATTCATAAAGGACACTTGAGGGCTGGGGGTGTCAGAGTGACGTGCAGGATCCTGTAAAAGCGATGCGTAGCTGCACTGGTGTTCAGCTTAGACTGTAAAGGTGGGTCGTCCCTCTTTTATAGGTCACTATAAACAGATTAAGGTGTCACACGGCAGACATGATGTATGAGCGTCAGCCCACACGGACAAGTTGGAGAATACACTAATTTGAATAATCGTCCATTTAGGTGAGATTTACTCTGATTCAAGTGCCCATCAGTGTAATCCCCCCCAGTTCCACAGTAGCCACTCGAGGCAGTAATGAAAGGTAGTAATGGAAGAGGTTTCACTAAAGAGCTGCCTTGGAATCTGATGTTGTGTGGACGATGCTGTGTAAGACGGGGATGCATCTAAGATGTGCATATGGAGAGATTTTCGGTGTTAGTATACAGCAGAGGGCTGTTAACCCTCGCACAAGCAAGAGACCTCTGTGAGTCTGTCTCATTACAGATGGAGACCAGATGGAGGCAGCGGGGCTCTAACACCCCACCAACTCAGATGACGTAGGGAGGAAAGAAAGTGGCTTGATACACCTAATTGACAGCGTGGTGTCATGAAAGGAGCTTTACTTTAGGGTGCAGTGGAGTCCCAGGTGGAATGCATAAACAGCCAAGTGACACTGATCAGAGCCGAGCGGATCCCACTGCAGCTGCCGAGGAGATGCTAAAGGGGCCGAGCAGCAACAGAACTTCTTGCTCCGTGACGCAAATAAAAACAAAGTCAATGCTAATCATCAATAGCTCTCAGCGCAGGGTGGAAAAAATGGCAAAAGATATCTTGGGATCATCTCTTGTTTAAAGAACAATCAAAGAGAAGCTCCTCTTACTGTGTGTGATCATTTCCAAGGACGTGCTGCATTCTCAATGAGACATTTTCAAGAAGAATCGAAAAAGACGTCAGCAGGGGGAGAAAGAGGCGGGTACAGTTCCTCAGTAACAAGTCAAGAAGAAGCGGTGCTGTATAAGTAATGTCAATTTGAGGAGAGACAAAGTTTCTTTCTGATATGTGGTTGTGATGTTCCCACGCATTTGGTAGTTTCTCTCCTCTGTCTCTCTCCCTGCAAAAGCGCCGTTCTATTGATATTCTCCTTCCACTCGGTGGTCTCTATTACCTCTGTGGAGAAGCTGCTACACTCTCCATACTGTCAGGAAATATTTCTGGTTGTAGGGCTTATTCAGTGTAAGATAGGGTGAGGCAAGTAAAACTTTTACATTGTACATTTCATGCATGAAGAAAACACAATGGGCTTCACATAAAACATTTAAAATGCATAAGAATTGGCAGAGAAAGGTTTAAGAAAAATGAAAAAAAAAACTCACAGGAAGGCTTAAAAAGAATAAAAGAAGGAAATGCATTTTCTTTTCAATTTCCCAGTAAGTCGCTTCAAAATCCTCAGTGTTTGGTGGTGCCACACGTATATTCTGTATCTGCCTGATCCAGTACTCAGTGATCAAACGTATTATTAAGTGAAATATTAAAATGCAGGAGGACATTTTTTTTGTGTGCACCATTCCATCAAATCAAGAGTAAAGGTCTTAAGAATATGTTTTGTCTACATTTTCCAATAAAATGATGGTATTTTGTGTATTTGAAAATAATTCTCCTAGAGTTTCACTACAGCAAAGATGGACTTTATTATCCCAGACAGAAATTGGTTTGCAGCATTGGCACGACATTTAACATACACAAAGATGTAAAGATGCCGCACAGAACAAAAGAGTATGATGACAATGATTATCTTTCCCTAATTAGGAAGAATTCCCCAGTAATTCATTAAGTTTAGGAACTTTTTTTTCTTGTTTACTTGGAACAGCAGATAGTTTTAGGAGAAATATAATGACACCAGCATAAGTTTTCATCAGCATTATTCAGAAGTGTTTTTATCAACACATCTGCCAAGTTGCAAAATGTTGATACAGACTGTATCTGCAAAATGTTCACTCATTTTATTTGTTTTCCTTACAACATCCTCCTGTTGGTACAGAAGTCTTTGGACTGTGTTTGGTTATGTTTAGACAGTCAAATCACTTGGTCATGGCTGGGGAAAGATCATAGTCTAGGTTACTAAGTGAAAAAGCTCAAAACAACACTTACTTGATCAACATACACTGAAACTATCTTTAATCTTAACTACAGTGTTTTTGTCCACTACAAAAACATAACACTTCCTTCACTGGAAAAAAAACTTTACCTACAAATATTATCCCCTGAGAGATTTCATGTATTTGGTGATACTTAGTTACTTTGGTGATTAGCTTTAATACATTGATAGGAGACTTGAATTAGCAGAAGGTCAAGATAGCCTGACGCTCACACGACCAATAGTGTTGCTTCTTTAAACCATCTCTAAGTGGTAAAGCACATCTTTTTCAGGCTCTGCAGGATTTCTGTCATGTATTTCTGGTCTTCAAGCCCAAAATAACCCCTGACGACATTGCCTGAGTCAATTTCAAAGGATATTACATAGCTATTTTTACAGGCGGAGTAGTACTCGCTATGTCAAGTTAACTGACCTTTACAGTGTAAAATTACCATTTAAATACAAATAGTCTGTATAGGAACAATCAATAGTTCTATACAGACCTCTGAATACACTCAAAGACAGCAAGCAATTGCTATTTTGGAATACAAAAAATCCCCTTTATAGTAGAAAATAGAGCAAGACAACAAAGTGTCATATGTACTTAGAGGTGGTGTGATTTCTAGCAATGAGTCAGTGTTGTCTGAACACTGAGTAAACCAACTCCTTCCTCATGGAGAATAAGTTTGGCACTGACACAGCGCGCACCCACGCATCTTCTAACACTGAAAACCTTACATTATCAAATCAGAAACATGCTTCTTCTAACAATACTCAAATCTACTACTCACAAATGCAACCTTCCCATCACTCACTTACACTCCACACTCCACAGCAATGTAATGTACTTTGCCATGACTAATCACACGTCTACAGCCGTATGTTTTTCCTGCCAGGGGCCTGCTCTGAAGCAAGTTTCACCTCCGTCAAGAGCGTGGACCAGTTTGATTAGATTATGCCAACAGGGTTCCCTTTGTAATTACAGCCAACACCTGCTTGCCACCTTTAAAATCACATCCAGAGTGCAGAGAAAAGGTGATATACATTTCCATTTATATTTCATAAATCAGGTACATCACTGAAATTATATCAGATGTGCATTAAACGGAAAATCAAAATGCAGGAGGACATTTTTATGTATGCACCGTTTCATGAAATGGAAAAAATGGAAATGTCTTGGGTATATTTTTATATATATTTCCTGGTCAAATACTGCCTGACTTACCCGTCGAGTATGAAATGTCTGTTATTCTCTGTCTTTCAATTTGTCTTTCAAAATAAAATTCTTTCAAAGGAGATGTTTTAGACCTTGAGGTGTTCAGAGTTGCTTTTCACAGTACGCAAGCACATGTGATTTTTTTTTCCAGTCATGAAGCTGACACACATTTCAATGCCATATTGTTCCTCCAGTTTATGCTGCAAATTCCGGCTTACCTTTAAAACAATACAGTGAATATTCAGTCAAATTCGGTGCTTTCTACACTGCAGATGTTTCCCATTTTCAGGCACACAATTTTTCAACTTTCCACCTTCCTTTGCAAGTCCCTGTGAGTGTTTGCGCAGCTGCCCAAGTGCAAGACTTATTCAAGCTTCAACTGCTCATGCCGTTGATTTTCATCCAAGCTTTGTGTAAGCAAGCTGTCAATCAAGCCATTCCTTAAAAAAATCACTTGGTAAGACACACACTCACATAAACATGCATGCATTTGCATTTTCTCATGACTCCTCGGTACACACATACACACAAACATTTTTCACACTGTCACACATTAACAACAGTGTGAGGATGCAAAGATGAGGCCCTGCTCGTTCAGCAGGCTATAAAAATAGAGGCTTTTATTAACAGTGATAAAAATTCCATCTTCTTATCGACAGGGGAAACAGAGAAGGGCGGGAGAGCTTTGCTGCAGCGCTGCTTAGAATAAGGATGCTGCTGGGGGCAGAGGGAGAGCAAGAGACACACCGAGAGAGAGAGAGAGAGAGAGAGAGAGAGATGATTTGGGTGTGGATGGGATGGGACGGGAGAAAGGGAGAGAATCGTATTAAAGTGAAGCCAAACTGAGGCAAAATGAGTCTGGACAATAAGAGGAGCAGATGGTGGTTTGGGGGGGGAAAGGGACTGGGCATTGAGAGATGGAGAGTGGAGGAAGAACGCTCACAACCACAGAGAGAGTTACAGAAGGAGAGAAAGACAGATGGAGGGAATGGGGGAAGGAAGCGAGGGGGTACATGGCGGGAGGGGGGTGTGTGTTTGTCTTCACTGCCCTTGTTCGCGTAAACCGAGGTTCGGCTGTAGCAGTATGGAAAACATCGACTGCAGTGTTGGTGCAGCACAGAGTCCGAACAACAGCATGGATGTACAAACCGGAGGATGCCCGTGCACCTTGGGACCTGTGCTGAATGCAGGTGGAGTGGTGCAGAGCCCGAGGAGCTGGAGGAGATCGGGGGAGAGGGGAGGGGAGGAAGTCAGTGGCAGTGAGTGAGGGATGAAGGAGGGAGCAGGGGAGATGGGGAAGTTGCAGGGAACAGGTGGAGAAACAGCAGGTGGTAAGGGAGTGAAGAGGAAGAGAAAAAAAAAAAAAGTCCTGGTAACAGCCCATGCAGGCTGCATCATAAAGCACCTTGATGATGCTTTAATGATCCAAACGTGCTTTTTCTTGGAAAATGAGCCAAAAATACATGGAACTAAAACCCCTATCATTTATTGAGTGTGATATTTCAGCTGATTCACTAATGACTCTCCATAAGAGCTTGATTGGGAGGGACTGTGCGAACATTTTTACGATGATGAAGGATGCCAAATTGCATATTTCATGTTTTAAAAAGCAAGACAGTCCTCGGCATTACTACTATTTTCTTTGGACACCCCCCTTGGTTTCACTCTTGAAAGGGGGAACTCCACTAACTTTACACATCAAAGTCTGTTTGCAAGTTTTGGGGAGTTCAGCTTCATGTAGTATATGGGAGAAAGTTGCATAATTGATTTTGTGAGCTGCATAAAAAACCTGATGCCTAAAGTGGTGTCACGTAAGTCTGTGTCAGGAGGTGAGGACCACAAGATGGAAAATAAAAAAAAAAACCCTGGTGGTGTGTAGAGTTAGAGAAAAGTGAGTTCAACAGTTTCCCTCTGTAGCCCGCTCCTTATCTGCTGCACACAAATCTCTGATAGAGGTGGTTGAGTTGCATTGTGGGTAATGGAGATAACACTTTTTTAAAAATGTCCTGCATCGGTAGAGAACTATTTTTATATCTGAAAGAAGCAAAACATTAAGCATTTGAGATGGTGATATATTAATGGAATAATAATTTTCACAGCAAATGGCAAAATGAAAAATAAAAGGCTAAACTTTAATCATCATATCAGTCAACCTTATAAGAGACATTAAATTTTTTCTAGGCTTTATTATTCTATTGAGACTAAACTGAAATTTGAACAATTGGTGGAAGAATCAACAGAGACACTAACAAAAAAACCTGAATTTTACAGTTTAAGTTTATTGTATAAATCAGGTCCCTGTTTGATATGTTCTTCAATAATTTCTAAGTTTAAGTTTTAAGAGATTTTCACAAAGCCCCTTTTTGTTACTTTACTGTATCCCTGCAGGTTTTGTAGCATACATTAACTGTGATATACACTTTACCATAATAATTTTGTAGGTTTCACAAAATATCAGTTTTGTGAAAATGGCCATACTTGCAATTATTTTTTAATGGTGTTATGTCAAGATTTCATTATCTCAAGAAAACGAGCTTTGTTCCCTTGAGATAATAAGATCATTTATCTATGTCTATATTTATGTGTATAATGAGTGTCTGTTTAATTGGATCACACCTGTTTTCAGCCTTCAAGATCACTGCCATGACTGATGGCAGGATCCATGACTGTAAACAGTAAAGTGAGGAATAAATGCGTAGTTTTCCTTGCTGCAGTTATGTCATTAGAGAAGACAGTCTCATTTTACAGTAGCCAAAAATTAGGGGTTGGCCATTTCCCATCTCTGTGGATCAGCCAGCCATAGACACCTGTTGACTGTAAATAAAATAAATGAAATAGTTAACACCATTTCTCCTAAACTTTAGGTTTGTTTCCCAGTATGAAGAATCCAGTATAAATTAGTTATTCCCCCTAAAATGTCCAATTCTTACTCCTTTGTTCTCCATAGTCCTGTTTTCTGTGGGCTGTATTATAAAGTGCTATCTATTTAATTACTAATATCGATATTCTGTGTTTGTTACTGACATATGGTACCTAAAAATTCAACTCTGAAACAGTCACAGGGTCGTTGTCCCCTGCGTGTGAGAAACCACCTTTTCTGACCTGCTATCTGCCAAATGATTTGTAAAGTCCTTAACAGGTTTGATTGCATTGAATGCTGCTCAATATTGTTGTCACATTCATCACGTCGGTGCCATCTGCCTCTCCTCACCATGATGGAAACATGCCAAAGGGCCAAGCTCAACCTTGCTACACCTGACACAAACTGATGACTTAGTATTCAAGTGTCTTCCTGAGGTATGGGAGTTATCGTGAACCTCATTGTTGCCACGCACCCTTTGTGCGGCCTGGCAAAGAGGCAGGGCAGCTCAGCCATAGACACAATAGTACACTCAGGCGAGATAGAGAAATTGTTTCTCTATGGAGATGAACGCCCGTCCAATCAATATCGCGACAAAGCATGGTTTCGCCTGAATATTTCCAAGAGGCACCCCTGCCCTGTCCTCCTTTGTAGCTGTCACAATAAAATCCTCAGCGGAGTCGTGTACTGATCAAAGGCCATTCCCTCAATCTTTTAAAGAAAAATGAATGACATCCATTCTTATTAAATCCTCTGTCGCCTTTTATTGAAACAAGTCCGAGGCTTTTGGCCAGGCGTTGCGTGGGCGCACAATGGGATGTGAAGTGATACCGCTGGGCACAGCAGTCTTTAAGACAGCTTTGTTAACTGTTGACAAGATAAACATGGAGCCCAAGCCCAAATGTCCTCATGAAATATGCATCTTTCCAAAGGGATACGGGGCATGTTTATCTAAAAGGCTGTGTGCCTCAAGTGCTAAAACATGGGACTCAACCAGTGGCCTTATTTCCTATAATACCAGCAGAGGCTATGATCAAAAGGCTAAATGTTCTTTGCAAGCTGGTTGTGTACTTCAATAATTTAATCTAGTATTGCTTACTGCCTCCAGTCCCTATGTTATGGTACTTTCAGTATTTTTTTTGCAGATACTTTGAAGTAACAGACATTTTATGACACTGGCAGGAAAAAGTGTGATGAGGGACTAAAACTCAGATCTTGACTTTGTTTGGTGTGATGGAATTAGGGCTGCAATGAATTTCTCACTGTATAGTTAAAGTTGCTTGGAATGAGCAGAAGATGGTAAAAGAAAGAAAGATAGATATAAAGTTGAAGAGAACCGCAGTTACATAAAAATGGTTGCAGAAGTACTGCTTTTGACAGCAATGCAGGCCATCGCACAGAGGGGTCACCATGAATCTGAAAGAATCTGACAATAAAGGGAATTTCTAACAAGTTCTAGAAATGATCACCAAACACAATCCTGTGAAAAATGAAGGCACCAGGCTATGCAAAATGCACAAGCAGACCTGTACAGATTGAAATCCTGCAGTGACTATCAAGTAAGGTGCGTGAATCCGCTGTAAAGGTATTCTCTACTATTGCTGATGAAAGTATCTGCAAAAGAATCAGTTGTCATTAGTAGTTAGGTATTACTACAACAGGTGAAGTGCATGAAAGCTCTCTTGATTTCCAACATGCCCAACGTATAGATGCTTAGGAGCTCAGTGAAATGATTGTTCAGTGCTCATAAAGCCTTCAGTACAAATCAAATCTTTTTGGACAATGTTGTAATGAGACTTTAGTGATGATTGGCAAACATGCAAATGTGGCAGCCAGAATTAAGATACAGGCCGCAAAATCCATTTTATGTCCATTGTAATGCACGTTGTCTGAGCCAGGTCTCCGCTGACACTGTGGGGTTATTTCCAGAGGCTGATTTCTTCTTCTCACTGCTTTGAGAAGCTCAGTGTGCACGTGTCAGGATCGTATGTGCACAACAAAAAGAAGCTATACCTTCAAAAAGAGACATAAGGTGGCCCGCCATGGGAGTTACAAAAACTCCTGTGGTTGGGTATGTAGAGCCTTTGTTTGGAGGAACTGGATGGAGAGGCTGCCCAGCTGTGTTGTGTATTCTCTAAAACATAAAGACAGAATATAATAAAGAGAGGTCCATTGATGCTCAAGGTTTGCTTGCCAGATTGACCTCACCTTCACAGGCCTCCATGCATCCTTCAGAGACCTCTTTGGAAACACAATGCTGCTTTCCAACCACCTACAGACACTCTCAGTTGATTTAGCTATGGCAGTAGACATGGTTGAGTCACGTTTCAGACGCACAGCACTGAGACATTCACTGAGCATGTGTGGCATGACAGAGTATAGATGGCCAAACTATCCAAGAGCTGTTGACAATGGTGAGAAAAACATTATGAAAAAATAGCTCCAAACCTGCTGGGATTTATGTGACATGTACTATAGGCCTACGTGAGGATAATGATGACAAAGATACAGTCAGACAGACAATCCATAAACCTTAAAAGCTATACATTCCTTCAAGATGACCAGGTATTTGTTTCACCAGGCTGAAAGAATTTTGAAAAGGGAAGCCTGAGAAAGGGGCAGCACAGCTGGCAAGCTGTGTAGACTTGACTGTGTTTTAAAAACTGTACCAAGAGGTATTTCATGAGCTCTTCAAGCTGTGCAGCCCTCCCAGTCAGCAGTGCTGCCTGTGAGCGGAGCTTTTCAGCTCTAAAGCTCATTAAAAATCATTCGCGGACAACCATGGACAACCATGGTAGATAGTAGGCTAAGCCATTTGGGTGTGCTAAGCGCTGAGTCAAAAAGAGTTTAAGGTGCTAAAAGTGGATGACTTTGTAGAAGTGTTTGCGAGCCAGCACTAAAACAGGAGAGTTAAAATGTTTTAACTATCCGGGAAGGTTGTTATAAATAAATGCATATTTTTGGACGTATAACAAGACACAGCAGTAGAGTTTGTGGCATATCACTGCATAATGCACAGCTTGTTAAAGAGATTTGTGTTGTTGAGTTTAAATTTTGCACAATATTCTGCCTAAACAGGCTTATGTATTTCAATTTTGTTGGTATTTTATACTGTGGCTGTATTTTTTAAGGTACATTGTTTTATTGATGGTCTATTTATCTGTCAGGAATATAACAAACTGAACATGTATGTAATTTACGTAACTCATATAATGACATATAATGGTTTATTTATATGTGTTAAACAGGGAGTTGAACTCTCTGTTGTATCACTGATCTAAAACATATTTAGCATCACAATGTAGGGTTAATGTATGTGTTCATACATAGTTCATGTAACATATAAAACATGAAATATTGTATTGTTATTATAGTGTACTAACAATGATTTTTTTCCACCATGAAATGTTCCTGTCCAGTTTGTGGAAAAGGGAAGTTATCTCTTCAATACTTAAACACTGAGAAGATACATTTTGAACAAAGAGGAGGAAGAGGAAACTCTAAGCAGATAATATCTGTTACTATAAACTTAAAACTATGTCAATTAACTAATCAGTTATTCAACTTATTATTTCAGCTTCTGATAAAATAAATTGAAATATTATGTACTAATCTAGTTTTCCCACCCTTGACACAGAGACGTGAAGAGGAGTAAAAACACAGAGGAGGTACTCTTTCCGACCGAAAGGCAATCCAATAAAAGTAAAAAGATTCATGTGTTTCAAATCATTAATGTTTTCCAAATGACACATTAAACCAAAGGCTAACAGCAAACAAAAAACAGTGCATTATCTAGTATACCATCTGTCACGTTGATTAGGCTCCCATGTGGTTAACTGATAAATACAGCAGCCAGGGATCACCAGTTTTAATTATACATCGTTTTTTTCCCAAAAACCTGGGAAACCAATTAAGGCGTGTGGCACACACTCGTCACACTGATGCTCTGATACATGCTGCTGCATGCGATTTCTCAGCAGTCTCTCGCTGACCAGAAATTATGAGACTCTGTCCTCATAACAAGATTTCTAATTTGAGTCAAGACAGTGTCACTGTAAATTATGTGAGTAAATGAGATGCTCTCATGTCTGTTGGCTAAATATAAAGCTACAGCCAGATGATGGTTAACATGGCTTTATACAAAGGCTGGAAGCAGTTAGACGGGCTCTGTCAAAAGGTAAAAACCCTGTGAACCTCACTAGTCGTGGTTTTTATGGGAGCTTATACTATTGCCTGGAGCTGCAGAGTCTCCAAAGTTACTGAGCCCCCCCATAATAATGATATAATGTTTCAGTCAGTGAGATTTAAGAGGACTGGCAGGCAGATCTTTTTACATTTGGCCAGAGCCAAGCTAGCTGTTTCCCTGTGTTTCCAGTCTTTGTGCTAAGCTAAGCTAACCATCCAGCTGCAGTTTCACATTTTACACACATACTGTATGTGAGAGTGGTATCAATCTTTTCATCAAATGTTTTGCAAGAAAGCACACCCGAATCGTTTCCAAAATGTCAAACTATTCCTTTACCCACAGCAGTGTCAGATCAGAAACAAACAAATGGTTCTGTTTTTCCAGCAGTGATCTGAGGCTAATTTGAAAGGCTCTGACAAATGACGCCACCCCGCTGATCGGAGCGTCAGATCAAAAAGTGCTTTTATGTGTCGTTCTTTAGGGCAATCACAAACAACTTATTTTGTCATTTAATTTTGAAGAACTTGTTTTGGTAGACTGATGACTGTACATGTTCCTGTTCTCCTGTCTGTGAGTTAGGCAGAGGTATATAAATACAGTCCTTCACTAAGCATTGTTAATGCAATTTTATTCACCAAAAGGACCCTGACTGAAAGTGTTCTTGCAAAATGTCTCACTGTCAGGTGGGGAGAACTGGCTTGCAACTTTCAGAAGAGGAACAAGTCATTTTGCACTCTTCCTGCAGGAGTCTGAAAATGATGGGGCAGTGGTATAAAATGGAAATTGACAATACCTAAATTCAGCAAGTAAAGAAGGAATCATATAAGAACAAGTATATATATATGTTCTCCATTTGTGGCAGCTGTTGGCCAGATGTGGAAGAGATATTGAAAGAGATGCCAACCCAACCTGAAATTCTCTCATATGTTTTCAGAAGTCTTCGGCTTTATTCTCCAACACCTTTATTGTCACGAGTCCTTTACTCTACACATAGTGTCTCATTTCGGCTCTTTTTGCTGTTGGCAAAAGTGAAAATAAACAAGACTGCAAAGTGAGGTGTTGGAAGAAAGAAACGTAATTTCTGGGTATTGATCAGTAACACTGCAGATCCCCCCCGCAGAGGTATCGTCTGTGCAATAAAGCAGTGAAACTCTCCCTTTGTGCACATTTGAAGCAATAGTAGCAACAGAAAACTAAAATTGTCTGATACTTGAGACATCACATGCAGCATGAATTCAGGGGTGTATTTGCAGCTGGTACACTCAACTGAGAATAGAGAGGTTCCCTAATCTGGATAATTACTGAAGTAGACAGTGATTGGGCAGTCAGGAGGGGGCTCTTTAATTAGGCAACACGACCCACCATGTCTTTGGAGGTTGATTGGCCCCTTGACATTCATGGAGCTGCACTGATGACACTGGGGATAGATCAGCTAAATATGTGTTATCGCACTTAAGTCTGGATTTTTCATTAATCAGTGCTGAAAACAATCCCTCTCCTCCGTTATCTGTTATTGCTCACATTATTTCACTCCAGTTCCACAAGTTGAACGCAGGTCTAAATCCGTCTCAGGGCTTTTCTCGGAATTCTTCTACTCCTGAGTCAAATTACTCTCTCATAATTGAGCTGGACTCCTTTAGACGAGGCGGTTAAACCAAATTCAGTGTTACTAACACTGGTTTCAGCTTTAAAGCATTAAACAAACTGTGGACTGTGGGGACTGGGCTGGTTTTACAACACAACACTATCAAAATTGCCCGTCGTGTCAGTGCTCCCCCTTGCCTGATCAGGAACTGGGCTGCGTTTGATCGCTCCTCTCGCTTTCCGTGCACCAGTTTTGCTTCCCTGGCGCATTCAAAGCTGTTTGATTCTGCAAAGTACAACACAACCCCCAGTTTTTTTTTTTTTACCCACATTTCCTGGTCTGCCCATTCTATTTGATGCACGGGCCTTTTGAAAAATTCACTGCCAACCCTTCCATCTTATTACCTGCGTATCCAACTGGATATACAGTAGCAGAAGGCTCCCTGCTATGCAGCCGTAGTGTGGGTGTGTATGTGAGCAGGAAAAGCTCAGAACCCGTCTTTTATTTGATTAATCCTCTTCTTAACACAGCCTTCTATGTCCGCTCTTCGGGGTAGCATTGGGCTGGTTGAGCCTGCTCAAAGTCTAAGCCCTTCTCACCCCGGGTGGATTTGCCATACTGAGGAGGCTGGTGGACACGGCGGTGATTTGAACTGGCGACAGCTGGAGGAAGATGAGGGAGAGGGAGGTGAGGATTAGATGAAAGGGGAGGTAGTTGGAGGGAGGGCAGATAGGGTAAAGGATGACAAGCTAAGTACACAAAGGGAAGCAAAGAAAATGAGAAAGACAGGGCGATGCAAGAGGGAGAGAGAGAGAGATGTGCAATTCAGCAAGGAAAGGAGAAAGCTAATGATGGGAAGAGGGAGGAGGAGGAGAGACTGAGGTGTAACAGAACAAGGGGGGAGGCTTTAGGGAATGAGGTGTTAATGATCGGAGTGGGGGAGGAGGAGGGGTAAGGAGGTGAAAGAAGGGAAAGAGCAGCACAATTAAGAAACAAGGAATTAAAATGTCAGAGAAGTCGGCTGGGACGGCGAAAGAGGCAGAGTGAAGGAGCGTTAAGGGGTTTATAGATGACCTCGCTCAGCTGAAGCGTGAGCGCACGAGCACAAACACTCCCGCATGCAGATGTTGGGATAGAGAACGACACAAAAGACAACAAACACACTCACGTCACCGCGAGACGAGGGCTGCTGATGGCCAGCTAGTCAGTCACAATCAGGATCGATGCTAGCGATTATCGTCGTAGGCTATCATCAGTAATCAGTCATAAAGACTTACCAGTCGATTGTGATTAAATTATTATTTGTTCAGTCCACAAAATGTTTTAAAAAAGGCCTAAAACTATTTCCTCAAGGTGACATCTGAAATCCTGAGATATTCAATTCACAGTGAAGTTAAAATCTGCAAATCTTTACATTTGGGATATGGATATCATGAAAAATTATCTTTGAAAAATGACTTGAAGGACAATTGTAGGGCGCCCTGGTAGCCTTGGTGTTAAGATGACGACAATAAAGTTGGTTCACGGGCCGGTTACTGAAGATTTGTGGCATATTCTGTCATCTCTTCACTTTGAACATTGTCATAAAGGTATTAAAAAAGACCCAAAATACTGAAAAAAAAAAATCAGTGCTTGAATATATAAACAAATATAATATTATTTTAGATCTATACAGATATCCAAAGAACTACAAACAGTCATGAACAGGGGAAATGATGCTAATAATCCTTCAACTACTTTAAACTTTAAACAATAAGGTAGCGATTTCACAGTTTACCTTCATTTTCTCCTCTAAATAAGTCTGGCAGTTACCTGGCAGGTTGTGTCAAAAACTGCCTGATCGCCTGACTGCTTGTGTTTCTTGCCCTGTCAGTTTCTTTAGCCACGTAGCTCCCCACTTTCTCACATTCAAGCAACTGACTCGCTGAGAACAAAGTTTTTATCACCCAAGAGACGTGATGGCCAAAACTACAAAAACACAACACAAGTTGTCATTAAAGCTGTGGTCTGCTATTCTAACCCAACGCACTTTTTTCATCAAAATCAGCAAAAATCTCCTCACTAGCTCCCCGATGGTTGTCCTTTCTGTGTGCGCTAGAAAAAAGTCTGCTCTCATGGATCCACATTCGCGTTTCAGACAGAGGCTCCAACCCATTTGCAGGTCTTCAAATACATTTTCTCACAACTTGTGCTCATGCACAGGACAACACTAATCATTTGGTCTTGCTCACGAAAGTTTGACTGGGGGATGCTTTGTGCTTACTGTGAGTATTTGCTTCCGTCTTCTGTGAGTGGCAGTTTTATAATTGGTGTATCAAAGATCAATAAATAATCACTGTATCCCACAATTCACACGTCAGCTGAATTCATCCGGCTTCCTTCAGCAGTCTGATCCCGAAATAAACAGATTTTCCTGTGATTTAATTGCCACCAATGCATCAGAAAGAGTGTAGCTGCTCATAATGCTGACAACTTGCAAAAAGATTTCTTGCTTTGTCAGGTTTGACTGCAAGACCAAAAGCAACAACTTTTAATGAATGAATGAAATTTGGATCGATCACGGCCTCCAGAATCGTAGACTAGACCTTCAGTAAATGAAAAGAAAATGAAAATAATGAAAATCTAAATAAAAAACCCATTCCCAGACATATTGTTGTTACTTGATGATTCCACAGAGCCCATGTCAATTATCAGTGTGTAGCGCTCCCCTTGGTTATATTGATTAGGGCAGAGCTTTTGGGTTCGTTTACTGTTTTAACAAATGTTAAACAAACTCTGATTAAATAACTTTAGTTATTCTCTTGGATTCCCCTCAACATACATACATGAAATATTTTAAACTTACCTATGAACTCAGCTCTCTCAACTTATATTTTTAATAAAGATTTTAACCCAGTGTCTCTGATTATGTCTCTTTGAATTACATAATTCCCCTTTTTCAGGTAAGTAATGAAATAACACCACACAAGGTTTCAGAAAAATAAATCTCAATTATTTACTTAAATGAAAATAGTTATCTCTAATAAAATAAGAAATATGAAATAAAATATATAAGTCCTTTTAAACCTTCAAAATAAAGTGTCCCTTTCTTTCAGGAAAAATCACAGTAACCAAATTGTCTCTCTTTTCAGATAAACATTCAAGACTATACCATATATATAGATATATATAAATGTACACACAGTATTCAATAAAACATTCTCAACCCTTCCATGAAAAATCTCCAACTTCAGTTTACCACAGTCAAACTCACTCAAACATAAACTGTGTGTGTGGGCCCACAATCACCTTATTGCACTGTCAACTAAAGCCGGCAATTAAAGTTATCCTAAAACTAAAATGCACAGTTGCAGGCCTGATTCGATGCTTGTGTACGTTGGGGCCCAAAACTAAATGGCCACTTCACTCGTTGCCGAGCAAAATAAAATAATAGAAACCTGAATGAATGATCCCGTCTCGTCATCCTTCAGCAATCACAGGGGCAGGTCCAGCATCAGCATCTCCACACGAACTCCATCAGTCAGCTTCTCTCCTCTTTCACCAGAAGAAAAATCACTCACTTGGCCTAGCTGCTCACTCCTCTGTCCAAGGCTCTTCACTGTCTCCAGGTCGAAGTCAGCACATAAACTCCTCAAACAGTTCACCAGTTCAACTGAAGAAGTTAAACTTAAAATGTCTCTTCACGTTTAGTGAACGGACTCGGGCCTATACTTACTGCAGCTACGTGTTAGCATTTAGCATTAGCACAAACATAAACAGTCCAAACTTCGGGTAGAAATTCCTCTCGTTTTCCAATATGTCTCTTGTTATTCTTCTCGCCGATTGTTGTGCAAACAACCTTAAGACACAAGCTACACACGGGTTTGTGCACTTATAACTTACACATTAACACAGAAAATCTCTGTATCGCTCTCCATAGTTTACACTCTGGCCGCTCTCTATCACACTGTGTCCACCCCCCAGTCCGTGCGGAAACACCTGAGACACGGTGCTCCTGCCGATCATCATTAACCCTGTACATGCTGCTGTTAAGACAGTTTTCATAATATATTAAATTTCACATGAAACAATAAACATATAATAACTTTTAACTCTTTTTATCCTTTTTTATCACCACATATAAAATAAATTACAACCTTTTTAATCTCGTTATTTAACTGCTCTTAATACTGAAATAACACTGTAAACATAAATTATTACTCCATATTTTTAACTGGGTTACACCCTCCCCCTTCTAAATGTTATTGATGTCCTCATCAAACATAATGAACTTTACTCTCTCAAGAATAGTAGCAGGAAAAGGTGCATGAACTAGTTTAATTTAACTCTTCCCGATCTTAATGATAATACCTCTGTGTACAATAGTGAGAGGCTGATCTTTTGCTTTACCAGGCTCATCATAAGTTAACCTAATGACTGGTTTCACTTCCCTTTTTGGACGATTTTCAGATTTATTAATCACCTCTGTCTTAGTGACTGTCTCTGAATGTTCATCGTGGCATGGGTCATCAGATTCTGGATCACTTTCTTCCTCATGAGCCAAATCTTGATCTCCATCCTCTTCTCTCTGGTGTTCCTCTTCTGAACTGTCTTCCTCCGACAAACTATCCTCAACAGGATTTACATCTGGCTGTCGGGAAGAATCACTTTCACCCTGGATGAGGTTTGTCTGTTCAGCATTATCTCTTGCCTTTTGCAGGATCTCCTTCAGGTAAGTACTGTAGGGTTTTTCTGGTCCATAATACTCCACATCTGAAGATGAATCTGTGAACTCCTGCGAACTCTTGAAGAGCGGAACTTACTTCAGATAAGTCTCTCTTTGCTCTCTTTTGTGTATCAGCTTTTGTGCTCGATCCGGTCTTAACACGTGACTTGTCTTCAGTCTCCAGTGTTGGCATTCTCACCAACTGTCCAATCGGCAGAAGATGATCACGATGGAGAGTTTTGACTCCTCCTCCTCCAGTTTCCGGTTTCACTTTGTATACTGGAAGGTTTGGCATTTTTCCCAGAACAACATATGGGATAGGACTCCATCGACTCTCCAACTTGTGTTTTCCTTTCAGTCCTAAGTTTCTCAATAACACTCGATCGCCGATATCCAGAGTCTGAAACCCTACTCTCTTATCATAGGACCTCTTGTTCCTCTGATGTGTCTTGTAGGCTGTTTCAGAGGCAAGCTTGTAAGCTCTTTGCAAATCGTCTTTCAGTTTGGCTACATAACGTGAATGACAACCATCAGCTTTGCCATCAGGAGAAGTCCCAAAGCACAAGTCTATGGGAAGCCTTGCTTCTCTGCCAAACATCAAGAAATAGGGTGAGTACCCTGTAGCGTCACATTTGGTACTATTGTAGGCATGAACCAAGTAACCAATATGTTTGCTCCACTGACATTTCTTCTCCCAACCCAGGGTTCCCAACATGGAAAGAAGAGTTCGGTTGAATCTTTCAGGTTGCGGATCTCCCTGCGGGTGGTAGGGTGTGGTCCTCGATTTCCGGATCCCCATCATCTTCAAAAGCTCTTTGATCAACTGACTCTCGAAGTCTCTTCCCTGATCTGAGTGGATTCTTGCTGGCAAGCCATAGTGCACTAAATACTTGTCCACCAGGATCTTTGCCACTGTCAGCGCTTTCTGATTCCGGGCTGGGAAAGCCTGGGCATAACGCGTGAAATGATCTGTGACCACTAACACATTACTAATGCCTGCAGAATCTGGCTCCATAGACAGGAAATCAATGCATACAAGATCCATTGGCCCATTGCTTGAAATGTGATGCAAAGGTGCTACTCTAGGACAGGGAGTCTTTCTAGTGACACACTCTCCACAGTTCTTGATGTACTGCTCGACATCACAGGCCAGTTTCGGCCAAAAGAACCTGCTCCTCACCAAGTCAGTAGTTCTTTCAATACCGAGGTGCCCTAGATCGTCATGTGTGGCCTTCAACACCACTTCTCTGAACTCGCTTGGCAAGACAAGTTGGGTGACTTCTTCTCCAGAGGGCCTCTTACTTAAGCGATGGAGTAACCCATCCTTCATCATCAGCTTTCCCATCTCTTTCTTTAGACGAGAGCAATCTGGACTGGATCCATTTTCTTCTGGCCATTTACCCAGTTTAACAGCTTGTATGGCAGACTGGATGGACGCATCACCTTCCTGAGCTTCAGTCAGCTCCTGTTTCGACATCTGTCTCAACGATTTGAACTCCAGGTGAGTTGGAAAGGCATAAATATCAGGCACACAATCAGAGGAAGCTCCCAACTGATCTACATATCTCGGTGGATTGTCCGCAGACCCAGGGATGCAGATTCGCTTGCAGATGGATCTCACACCAAGCTGTGGTATAGTTGTCCATTCCTCTGCACTCTCATCAGGCATGTTCCTCGAGAGTAGGTCAGCATCTATATTGTGTCTGCCGGGTCGGTACTGGACAGCAAAGTCATAGGTGGATAAGGCAGAAAGCCATCGGTGCCCCACAGCACTGAGCTTGGCTGTCGATAGCACATATGTGAGCGGGTTATTGTCCGTGCGCACAGTGAACCTGACCCCGTACAGATAATCATGGAATTTATCCACGACGGCCCACTTAAGAGCCAGAAACTCCAACTGGTGCACTGGATAGTTCCTCTCGGATGTCTTTAGCTTCCTGCTGGCGAAAGCGACTGGTCTCAGGCCCTCACTGTGTTCCTGGTATAGGACGGCACCAAGTCCTTTCAAGCTGGCGTCCACGTGCAGGACGTATGGCTTGTTGGGATCCGCAAAGGCCAACACACAGGTGCATGGGTCAGGCAATGAATAATCTTGTGGAAAGCCTCGGTGCAAGACTGATCCCATCTCTCACCAAAGGGCTCGGACTCCTTGAGGTAGGTCTTTGTTTCGTCTTTCTCAAACTTCTTGACTCGCTGGGTTGGGGCATAGCCTTTCGTGAGCTCAGACAATGGCCGGACAATGGCTGCATAATTGGCAATGAAACGGCGGTAATACCCACAAAATCCTAAAAAGGATTGAAGAGCCTTCAGGTGCGTAGGCTGTGGCCATCTTGTGACTGCCTCTATCTTGGCTAGGTCAGGCGATACTCCATCAGCCGACACAATATGACCAAGGTATTTTACCTTCGGGAGACAGAACTGGCATTTGTCAACTGAGATTTTCAGTCCAACCTCTGCCAGACGATCAAGGACTTTGAGAAGTCTCTCTTCATGCTCCTCTAAAGTTCGGCCAAACACAATCAGGTCATCAAGATAGACAAGGACTTCCAACAGGTTCATATCACCCACCGCCTTCTCCATCAATCTCTGGAATGTGGCTGGGGCTCCAGTTATCCCCTGCGGCATCCTCTCAAACTGGAAGAAACCCAGTGGACAGATGAATGCCGTCTTTTCTTTATCTTCTTCAGCCATAGCGATTTGGTAATAACCGCTCCGCAGATCCAGAACGGAGAACCACTTGCTTCCTGTCATTGAATCCAATACATCATCAATACAAGGCGTGGTGTACTGATCCGGGATTGTTCGGCTGTTCAACAATCTGTAGTCAATACACATTCTCACGGCTCCATTCTTTTTTCGCACAATCACGATTGGGGATGCATAGGGGCTACGAGACTCTTTAATGATCCCTGCGCTCAGCAGTTCTTGCAGGTGCTTTCTCACGTCTTCCAGGTCAGCTGGAGCCAGGCGACGAGAGCGCTCCCTGAACGGTCGTGGATCTGACATCCGGATTGTATGCTCCACTCCCTTTGCCAATCCAACATCCCATTCATGTAGCGAGAACACCTGTGACCTTGTGGACAGCTTTTGACGTAGTCTCTCTTTCCACTCCTCCGAGACCGGTGAGTCTCCAAAATCAATCAGGTTCGCATCAAACTCGGTGGCGGTTGTCTTGGACGGAGAGAGAGGAATGACTGCATCTGTCAGATACACATGCCCGATCACTGTTCCCACTGGTATGACTGTCTCCGTCAAGGACTCATTTTGAACCAAGACTCTGAAATGGCTGACGTTCACTTCTTCGCTGTGCACCACCATGGGCTGAAATAGTACCCCAACTGGAAGCGGAGATACAGGAGAAGAGTCAACCATCAGGATTTCTTTGTCGACTTGGTGTTTGTACTCGACTTTGCAGACTGCACTACAGTCACCACCAGGGGGCAGGGTCAGTGAGGGGCCAGGGCCTTGCCACAACACACAGCCAACGTAGTCTTCCTCTCCTAGGGTTGTGGCCGTGCTAGGTGATCCTAGACTGTTTTCTTTGCAACATACTTGTATCCCCAACGTCTGGGTGATGTCAATGCCATGGTCTCTACATTGTTGCACAAGACGGCGGATGTGACTGGCATTAGTCCCTATAATGATAGGAGTCTGGTCTGCAGATCGGGACTGGGGGCAAATAAGGGCGAGGACAGTCACAGTCTGCCTGGTGCCTGCCACCGACACTGGATATTCAATATCGACCACTACATACCCACGGTAGGGGTAACTGATCTCAGATTCACTTAGTCCCCACAGGGCTAGACCAGACACAGGATGGATTGGGACATCGGGCAGGTAAGTGTGGTACCAAGACTCGAAGATAATGGTGACCTGAGATCCACTATCAAACAAAGCCTCACAACGATGTCCATTCACTTTCAATGGTACTATGCTGGGTGGACCAACCAAGCCCTCAGGGATGCCAGTCGTCCCTGGAGGAGGTAACAGCACTTTTCTTGACCCCACAGTTAACTTCATTGGAGGTGGCATCATTAGACTGTTGCTTGTCTTTTGTCACCTTCAAAGCATGAATTAGCTTTCTGATAACCTTGGTGTGATTCTCAGGGTTTGGGCACTTGTTTGCAAAATGTCCACTCTCACCACACCTGTAGCAGAAATTCTCAGACTTTTTTGTTGTCCCCTTGGGGAAGTGTGAAACTGGTTTAGAAGCCTCTATGGTCATGGCTGCAACCACAGCATCTTGCTGAGACATCTTGTTGCTAGTTTTCTGTTTTAGTCGTTTCAGTTCCTTTTTCAAGGCAGCCAGCTCGGCGTCTTGCCGGTTTTCAGAGTCAGGTGGTGTGCTAATGGTTTTAGCTTCCCTGTAATCATCTTTGACATGAGCTGATTTGGTCACTACTGTGGCTACCATTGATTTTAATTCTTTTATTTCAGCCTTCAAGTTCTGAATGTCAGCTTGCCTTGTATCCACTTCTGGATTTGTATGTACTTGCTGCACTGAGGCACTGAGCTTCTTCCTAGAAATTTCATACTCTTCCTCAGCTCGAATTTCTGTCAGAAGCTGCAGAAAGTTTGGGGGTGCGGCCCTCCTTTCCCTTAAGCGCAGCTGAATCAGCATCAGATCTGAGGCAACAGCTCCCCTTAGCAATTGCTCCAGTCGAGCTGTATTCATGTGGCTAGCAGGGAGGCCACCTCTTTGAATCACTTTGGACAGAGACCGCTCTAGACGTCGAAGGAAATCTGATAATTTCTCTCCTGTTTGCTGTTGCATCAAACGGAATGCAAAGTAGAGATCTTCGCCGGACTCGGCACTGCCAAAAGCACTTTCAAGGGCTTCCAAGCACTCTTTTGGGCTGGCCTCAGGATTGCCATGTGCCGCAATGCTTTCACAATTTCTAGTGCTGGCCCCTTTACGCTTCCAACGAGTCTGCGTCTCTTTTCTCTGTCAGAGCAATTAGTCTCCTCTACCATAAGCCATGCTTGCTCTAGCCAATGGTCAAATGGTTCCTCACCTGGCGGCGTTGGCAGGGCTCCGGAGAACATGCGTAGTCGACCATAATTCCCACCATCAGCTGGTTTTGTTGTCTTATCCAACAGATCTCCGACCGCGCTGAAGGATGGATTCAGTGGAGCTTGTTGACCGGAATGCACTGGGGAGCAATGATTTGAGGTCTTCTATTGTTTTCCCTTCAGCTTGCAGCAAACCCCTTAGTTTACTGTTAAACTCTTCAGCAGCTGCCTCTGTGTCTCCTATGATGATAACAGGCCATGCCTCTCCACCATCAATAGGCACAACTTCAGTAGGGACACTCTTCTCTCTCACAGTCTCTCTACTCTCACACAAAACCATCCGTCGGTTTAGTCGCGCATTAAAGGTTTCTCCCACGGACACGCACTCGCCCCAATGACTTGATACTTGCCAGTGTTTCTTCCACTTCACCGATCTCTACATCTTCAGGGACGATGGTCATCAGGGCATGAGTCTCATCCAAACCTTCACCACGGCACCAGCTTTTTAACTCTAACACTAGTTCTGCTTTGTCCATTTTAATACTGCTTAGAAATTAGCTGAGTGACTTCAATTAGTTACTTTAGCTTTAACTATTTTTTTTTTTCAGGCTAAGAAATCCAAGAGCATCCCAGAGGTGCCTCCATTTTATGTAGCGCTCCCCTTTGGTTATATTGATTAGGGCAGAGCTTTTGGGTTCGTTTACTGTTTTAACAAATGTTAAACAAACTCTGATTAAATAACTTTAGTTATTCTCTTGGATTCCCCTCAACATACATACATGAAATATTTTAAACTTACCTATGAACTCAGCTCTCTCAACTTATATTTTTAATATAAGATTTTAACCCAGTGTCTCTGATTATGTCTCTTTGAATTACATAATTCCCCTTTTTCAGGTAAGTAATGAAATAACACCACACAAGGTTTTAGAAAAATAAATCTCAATTATTTACTTAAATGAAAATAGTTATCTCTAATAAAATAAGAAATATGAAATAAAATATATAAGTCCTTTTAAACCTTCAAAATAAAGTGTCCCTTTCTTTCAGGAAAAATCACAGTAACCAAATTGTCTCTCTTTTCAGATAAACATTCAAGACTATACCATATATATAGATATATATAAATGTACACACAGTATTCAATAAAACATTCTCAACCCTTCCATGAAAAATCTCCAACTTCAGTTTACCACAGTCAAACTCACTCAAACATAAACTGTGTGTGTGGGCCCACAATCACCTTATTGCACTGTCAACTAAAGCCGGCAATTAAAGTTATCCTAAAACTAAAATGCACAGTTGCAGGCCTGATTCGATGCTTGTGTACGTTGGGGCCCAAAACTAAATGGCCACTTCACTCGTTGCCAAGAGCAAAATAAAATAATAGAAACCTGAATGAATGATCCCGTCTCGTCCTCCTTCAGCAATCACAGGGGCAGGTCCAGCATCAGCATCTCCACACGAACTCCATCAGTCAGCTTCTCTCCTCTTTCACCAGAAGAAAAATCACTCACTTGGCCTAGCTGCTCACTCCTCTGTCCAAGGCTCTTCACTGTCTCCAGGTCGAAGTCAGCACATAAACTCCTCAAACAGTTCACCAGTTCAACTGAAGAAGTTAAACTTAAAATGTCTCTTCACGTTTAGTGAACGGACTCGGGCCTATACTTACTGCAGCTACGTGTTAGCATTTAGCATTAGCACAAACATAAACAGTCCAAACTTCGGGTAGAAATTCCTCTCGTTTTCCAATATGTCTCTTGTTATTCTTCTCGCCGATTGTTGTGCAAACAACCTTAAGACACAAGCTACACACGGGTTTGTGCACTTATAACTTACACATTAACACAGAAGAAAATCTCTGTATCGCTCTCCATAGTTTACACTCTGGCCGCTCTCTATCACCTGTGTCCACCCCCCAGTCCGTGCGGAAACACCTGAGACACGGTGCTCCTGCCGATCATCATTAACCCTGTACATGCTTGGTTAAGACAGTTTTCATAATATATTAAATTTCACATGAAACAATAAACATATAATAACTTTTAACTCTTTTTATCCTTTTTTATCACCACATATAAAATAAATTACAACCTTTTTAATCTCGTTATTTAACTGCTCTTAATACTGAAATAACACTGTAAACATAAATTATTACTCCATATTTTTAACCGGGTTACAAGTGCCTTTTCTGTCAATGCTATTTGTGCATGGTGCACGGTGAAGGTTGGGAAAAGGTCACGGTCGGGTAACAGAAAGGAAACATTAATTGCTGGTCTGCAACAGGGACACAAACTCCCGCATGAAGGTCAGACATGCTACACGCCCATCCACATCCCCAGCCTCTGCACCCATACCTTCCACCTCTGCTGCTAAAGGCCACGCTAATATCCGCTCTGGAAAGGGACAAAATCATGAAAAATAAATAAATCATGACCTGCGGGATCATCTGATATGGACACATATGCTCCTCGTGTAACCGTTTCAACACAAGTCGGGGCACATTTGTGTGCTTGTGTGGAGTATCCGTTACTGGAAACGTGGTATCGCAGGGTCCGCCCACTGCTTAACAACTCTCTGATTGAATGACCCCTCCAGTCAGTTTGTCACCTCTCCCTCTCTCTTCGCTTTGTTGACCCACTCTGATTATTCTCGTCTGGCTGCACACCCCTCTCCGTCTCCCTCTATCTTACGTCTTTTGCCTCCTCGTTGGTAAGACTGCTCGCTGCTGCAGTTTGTCGTGGAGCTCTCATGGGACCACATTTGCTACTCTTTCTACTCGCCGGCCTCCCTCTCTGTCCCCTTTCCTCCCCGCCTCTCTCTTTCCATTAATAATTTGTTATGCCACTCTCGCTCTGCAGGGCAGCTCTCATTGGTCTCCATTTCTCTCTCCTCCAGTTCTGATTTGTTTGTTATGCCGCTGTCATTCCCCCGTATGCATCTCATTGGTCACTGTCCGCTGAGCTTTCTATTACCCCCTCTCTCTCTTTACCCCCCCTTCCTGTGTTGTTTGATCTCATACTTTCGCAGTCAGAGATTTGTTTCTCCCTACAGCATGCTACTGACGCGTTTTTCAACTGCGACGCCTTTATCAGCAGAGAACACAACGGCTGTGCAGCGTCGGGAGGCTGCGTGTGAGGCCGGCACATATTTCCGGTCAGTGATGCGCACACAGTGTAGGTATCTCCGTATCAATCTGTCCCCTAGTATCACCTGCATGCACCAGAAGGCATATTTGAAGGCTGAATGGGAGTACGGAGCCATTAATAGAAAACAGAGAAGGTATATGATTAGTGAAATATTGCACTCCTGCTTCCCATAAGATGTGATTGCGTGAGGGAGCGAACGACTGTGAGGAAAAATTTATGGAAATATCAAATCAAGACTAATATCAAATCAAGACAAGGAATTTGAACTCAGATATCACTAAATCACAGTGACACCGCCGGCTACGCAGCCTGTTCCAGTGGAATTAGCAGGAGGTGTCAACTTTAAATGATGTGTCTCTTTAGTATGCAGTTCTAAAGGGACTAATTAGTTTCACACAAACTGTAGAGTCATTTCATGTCTTCATCTCATGTGCTCACAGATACTTAACAGGATAGATGGCAACCGTCTTTAGAAGAGAAATGACACTGATCTCTCTGATATGCTCTAAATGAGGCTGTCCTCACCAGAAAAATGACAGCGCCAGCTGTTTGTTCAAACACTTCAAATGACTTACGTTCACGTTTTTACTGACAAACAAACAATCTCTCACAGTCCTGAGATTAATGACTGTCTGCACTAGGAAAGGCAGGGATAGCGTGACACTGTTTTATAGCTGCAAAAAAATAAAAATAAAAATAACATCTTTGGTCTGGTCACAAGAAAAAGTGACAAAATTCATTACTGTGTCTTGTGAAACGGGTTGTGCTGTGAGACAACTTGAAGAGCTAGTTGCCAAACCACTATGGCTGGTGAGCTAATATTTACAGTCCCAGGCTGAATGAAATGAACAGGAAAAGCTCCCATTAGTGATTTATTGATATTGACTGACTGATTTTGGAGCATTCATGCCTTGATGGTCACTGCTCAGACTGTAGCCACACAGCCACATGTTCATGAAGAAATGAAACCAGATAAAAACACTGAATTGCACCTTTTAATTAAAATGTTGCTGTGTTGCAACTGGTTTGTTTATACTCTGGCAGTTGTTTTTGCCTTGTGGGAGTTTCACGGTCGTCAGAAATTCTTGACATGTCTCCTGACACAGAATTACAACTCGGAGGCTGAATTGCCAATTTCTTGATTCAACGTTTTTCACACTCGGCTGCTCTTAATCATTGTCTGAATGATATGACATTAAAAGGGTGACCATGTTTTCAGACCCTCAGACCGAGACACTTAAGTGTACTGCGTGTTCATGCACACACGTATGTGTTCATGCGCACACCTTAGGTGCTTTTATCAGCATGGGGCACAATTAGTGCACCAACCAAGCTCACCTTACAACACCATGGACACCATGAACACATTATTTCCATTGCCATGACAATGACACATTGATTGATTGATGAAATCAGTGTTGAATTTAGACTTGGTGCATTGTTTTTTTATTGGGTTGGGAGAGAATGTGATAAATGTCCATGTGAGAGCTGAAAACAAGTATAATATTGTAATTATTGTTTTAATTGTGATGAAAACAAGGACAGTTTGGTAGTGAATGCTGAAAACATTTGTGTTTTACAGGTATCTGCAGGAAACCCCCAGACAAACCGGGGCACAAGTTTCAGTGTCTGACTTTCTGTTCCCTCAAAGCTCAGCACTGGTAATGGTTTGCCATTGGTCCAGGATTCTCAAATCAAATTTCACCAAAGTTAAATGTGTGTGTTAATCTGTGTGAACGCTCTGCATGGATTTACGCATCCTTTGCAAGTGAATCCACTGATTGCATTGATTCCATTCAAATGAATTGATTGCTGTTCTAAATGGTGTCTTGGTCAGGCTATACAGGGTGTCAGGGCAGAGTGTGCGACTCTTATCTCATGCGACATGTTTTTTGGAATGGCTGCATATATCGTCTTTTGAGGACAGTTTGCACCAACACAGACCACGCCGATGAGAATGTGGATTTAGAATAGTTTATTACATGATATGCATGGTGGTGAGGTAAGATGGTGCAGATCTGGGAGGATGAGGGATGGAGGGATGAGGGAGGAGGGTGCTTCAAGGATTAAGCCCCCCGTTCCAGTATGCTGTATTCTCACAGAGAAGAGAAAATGGGGGGACGCAAAAACAGAGTCTGAGGGTAGGAGAACGGAGAAGGTGTGGTTAAATAATTTAATAATTTAAGGTGGAAATGGGATGAATTTGAGGTTTGTGTAGTTATAACAGTTCATACTGTACAAGCGACCTGTTCTTTCTCTCGGTATGTGGACTTTGAACAAAAAAAAAAACACACACACAGTGGGTTGTGAGCTCTGCAAGCTACAATGTGTCACAGGCCTGCCATTTAGAAATCAATTGCATCCAAGGCTAACAAACAAAGTTGAAGCGCAGCACAGTGGAAGCAGCTAATGCGGTCTAATGAGTTCTTCCTCCATCCGCAAAGGTTTATGTTTGTAGGAAACAGCTTCGACTCCGCTCTGTCAATGTCTGCTGCCGCTGTTAAACACGGGGGCGGATCTGTGCTCGCGTGAGAGTCCATCTCGTGGGAGTCGTTAGGTCTGATGATTGCTCTGCACAGTCGTATAAAGGCCGAGGTATATGAGGGCGTTTTATAACAGCGGGTGCACCTTAAAGAGCAAACGCTGCCTCCTCCTGATGCTCTTAGATTCCAAAGACATTAACTCCCTCCAATTTATTTGTTAACAATTAAATTCGAGGAGGCTTCATGGACACTTGGTGCCTTTCGTGGCCCCGCTCAATCAATATGTAAACAACAGTGAATGTTTATCTTTACGTCTTTATTGTTCCTGCAGGAAGTTTTGTCACGTCTGTGACAAACGTATCGGATGCAAGCATGACAGACAGGCAGGATGTGTTTTCATAATATCCTCTTCCTTAAATATCTTGTCTAAATACTTTGACACACACATCAATTTTTCTTTCCATCAGTGATGAATGATCATATGAAGAAGGATTAACCACCTGAACCCAAATGTTAAATGTTACATTTCCCCTTCAGAGCAAGATAAAACATTTTCCTGCAGCCTTACTCTGTCACACATTCATTTTGTATCACCTAGGTGCATTGAAGCTACAAAAATGTGCAATTATATTGAAGGGAATATATTGCACATCAATTTATTTATGGAATTCAGCATGGCATACAGTATGTAGTACCCTGGGATCTCTGTGCTATTTAAAATTAAGCTCTCTGGGTCTGAACAATGCTCATATGCACAATACACATTTATAATGAAGAATCTGCTTAAGAGGTTAACCCTGTGAATTTACGCAATTTAGCTGTTCATTATGTTTTGCTATTCATTAAATGTGACCATTGTTTACCACCTTCTCTTGTCTATTGGACAGCCTCAGGGTTTAAATGTGGATTCTAGAGTAAAATGCTATAAATGGAGTGAGCATTGACATGTTTGAGAGGTTTAAGTACCGCACTTTATAATGGTTTTCTGAGGAATGCAATATATCCTTCCCTCCCATTTCTTCTATGTATTTATCTTATTGATGTCTTGATTGCCCAATTGCTTTGGTATTGATTTATGTTTATATTTTCTGTTATGCTGTTTATTTCTTGGGCTCCTCTGTGTATTTGTACCTTGGAAACTACAATTGTGTTGAGCTGCATTTCCCATATATACATGCAAGAATATTTTAAAATATCCTATATAACGTATAAAGTTTGGCTCATATCGATTTCTCTACACACATTTGTGTTTTATGAATTGACTTTTTCTAAATCCTTTTTTATTTAATAAATAATAAAATGATACAAAAATTAAAGCTAAAATTATAGAAGATTGTTCTGAGAGTTATGGGTTTTCTATATGTGTTACTTGATTGCATTGTTAGTGCTGGTAATGCTGCAACCTCAGGGGGTTAAAGTTCCCCTAAAGGCAAAGATAGCTGTTTCTCCGTCATAGATAGTCACTATTCTTTCTGTTTGTAAGGCGGGTACCTTTGTTATCATCATTATCTGATATATCCCTGTCACGGGGGAGTTTTATGTACTTGTGTGCATATGGCAAAGTGTCTCGAGCACACAGAACCTGTTCTCAAATGAGGGCACATTAAGATCAGACAACACTTGAGGGGATCGGGGACTGAGGGTAATTTACTTCAATATGATTTGTCCATAATGACTTCAAAAATGGCTGTTCAGAAATTGAGGAAATTTCCAAAATGAGAGCAATGATGATTTCTCTCTCTTTGAAACCGAGTCACCAATCTGGGGCATGAAGAAGCAATCTCTGCAGGTCAAATGACATGACTTCTTTCAGTTATTCAGAACAGTTATTTACTCATAAATTAAGCATGCACAACATCAAATAAACTGAGCAGCTGCAGGTTTTAACTCAATGGCCGCTAAGCTGGATTCGCTTTTAGGATGTGCACATGTGCAACACATGATTTACGGGCAACCTTTTTAGCACCTGGCGTTAGGGAAATAAGCTGAGGCATATTAGCTGTGTGTGAGCCGGTCTCTCCACTCTGACTTTGCCCTGGGACTGGATGACTGCTGTCACCGTGTCTGACAAACCGGGTGCCACTGCAACAAATCAGTCTCCTCCCAATCCCATTCGATATAATGAGACCAGACCTGCAGGCAGCGAGGTGTGTGTGTGTGTGTGAGCGTATCAGTGTTTATGTATGTGTGTGTGTTCCTGGTTGCACAGAGGGATGGGGGAGGAGAGAATACTCAAGAGATTAGAGATTTATTGATTACCCTTTGCAGTGTCTCTTCCTCCCTCTCTCTTCCTTCCTCCATCTTCTCCGAATCTTCAATTCTTTGCCAGTTTATTTATAGAGGGTTGCACAGGGCAGTGTTTTTGGCTTTTTACAGACTTCTAGTGACCGGCCTTCTCTCAAAACATAATTCTTGCGGCTTATCGAGCGCACCGACGTCGGCACCATTATAATGAAAGGAGAACACAGAGGCAATAAGCTCTTGTATCAAGCAGGCCCCCACCTCTTCTAGTCTTTATAAATGCACTACGATGTCGAGCACAGCTGCACTTTGAACAACGCTAAAAAGTAAATGCACCCTGACTTAGCGCTTCTAATGGGCATGGAAAAAACAGTAAAATGTGGACATGTAGACGATTGTGCTGCGCTTGTGCCTGCACCGTTTGATATTGACTGTTTAGAATATGAATGAATGGTAGAGCAAGGGGGTGGCAGGGGCGGACAAGGGTGCGGGGGCAGGCATTGGCAGTTCGTATTTAGATCCGCTGGAGGCTCTGGGCTTTTTGCACCAGAATGTGTTGGCTCTGGTGGTATCCCATAGAGGCATACCTACATAATACGGACTCTGGCTATTGAATCTTATTCTCATGCTAGATTGAGCAGAAAAATATCTGACCCAAGAAAAAAAAACTGCATCAGGTGTTGGAACAAATGTCCAAAAGTGGCAAAGCCTCATAGCAGCTGTAGATATTATTAATCTGGACTGTTTGGAGCACAAGAGGAAGTCAGTTAAAGATGTCTTAGAGCCACAAAGTCTGAGAAGGGAGGTCAGGGTGGATAACAAAATGTGAAACTTTAACTTATAGTTCTTTTAACCACGTAGTAATTTAAACTCAAAACCACTCTGATCTCTACCCAAACCTAACCAAGTCAATTTTGTGCCTAAACCTGACCAAACCATGTCACATCATAAAACAGATTTATTTGTCCACCAGTTATTTCTGACAATTTTAAAAGTCGATAGAGGTTTCAAGTCAGAGTCAGTTACAAACAGAGCATTTATGTTTAATTTGGAGAACCTGTCAGAAAATCTTGATATAGGAGCAAGATAATCAGTCTCTTTTTTTGCTAAGCGCCGCTGTCTTTAAGTGTCCCCTACTTACCACAAAGAAAATAAGGCAATAAAATCTAATCCTGGGCAGTGAAGGGAGATCATTACTTCGTGAGGCCAAGTACCTGTCGAGGGAGTTGCCAAGCCTCCATTCAAAACACCCTGCAGGTTTAGAGATTGCCTATTCTCCTTCTTGGCAACAAATGCGAGATTTAGACAATGCCTCCTGCCCAAATGAGTATTTTAATGTGTCCCAGACTCACAGAGTGGGAGTGGGAAGATGACAGCAGGACGGTATACAGCACAGAGGAGGCTAGACAGCAATATTTCTCCGCTTTCGCTTGTGTGAGAGCTGCTACAGTATGATTTCATCACAGAACACCAAAACAACTGAGGGGAAGTATATTTCCTTTATCCCACTGCACCCTCCTAATAGATGGGAAGATATTAAGTATCCGAGTATAGATGTCTTTTTGCAAATCTGTGTGGAGCACGGATAGATAATTGAGTAAGGATGTCGTTAGCCCCAGCAGAGCAGCCGGGGTTAAAAATCTATGTACTTAATTAAATAGAAAATGGCACCGTGAATATACTTCAGAGTCAAATGCAGATATATTCCCCTCCATCCAGGACAAACGTGTTAGTATGGATTTTGTATGAGCAACAGACATCTGCAGTGTTGTTGGGCGCTTGCCTCCTGTGTGTATTCAGTAATGGGTATCTTAATGTCATTTGAGAGTTGAGATTTCATTTGGATGATAAACAGACTGTAATCCTCTAATACACATATTCGCGCACACGCAGAAAGCATCTTGGGAATAAGCTATGCGCAGCACAGTTTGACCTGTTGGGTTAAATAGCTGTCTTGATTTACATACTGGGAGAAATTCAGGTGGAACAAGACCAGCTGGATCTTTTTCATTTTTTACTTCCAGGAGGCTCATAAGACGGGGGCCCAGCAACAATTCTGATTTAAGTGAAGTTTTTACCTTTGTTGCACTGCGTCTAAGTTTAGATGGCAACGTCATCGGAGTGCCTGAGATGGAAATGTAAAACATGCTAAATGGAATGAGAAAAGTGGGGAGCTGGGAGGGAAGCATGAGGGATTAGACTGCTTTTCAACTGATTGCCGCGATTCAAGATCCCGGGATCATTTGCCGCACAAGTTACCAATTCTGCTCACTGTCACTTTCTGCTCTTCTTATCCGAGATCCTTTAAGTGCCTTATTCTGCTGAGGAGACCAGACTGTCCGACTTTTAAGACTCCTTCCTCCTCCGAGTGGGGAACGACTGATTTCCAGGCTGAGCAGAGGCTGTCAGGCTTTAATGGGAGAAAGTAGGTCATCGAGTGAGTGCCAAGTGTGCCCTTTTCTCCAGGTATGGAGTGGCTAATACAGGCAGTGAGAAGTAACACTGTTGACTGTCTGTGAGCTTGCCGGGCTTCATGAGATGTTGAAGTGTCAGTCAGGGGGGATGCTGCGATGCCAGAGGCGTGTGTGATGGTAGGAAACCAGAATTAGAAGAAATTACTTGCAAAAAAAAAATACCCAGTCGTGGAAAGTATATTTTCTCAAATGATGTACTGTACTGAAGATGATCTTATGTGACTTTATACTTCTCCTTCACAATATTTGATAGTTATATTGTACTTTTTACTCAACTACATGTTTTTTTTCTTAATTGTTGCTTTTCAGATTAAGATTATATATGAAAAAAAAAATCATTTAATACAATACATTGCATTGTTTTAGATTAAACCAGTCTCTTAGGCTTGTGAAGCCTTCTCATGTTTCAGATGTCTTTATGATTTTAGCAGTTCCAACAAAAAGGCATTTCTCCTCTAATCTTCTTAGATGGTTTAATTTAAATAACTGTTCGAGGCCCAGAGAGGTAGAATTTTCCGATTTTTCTCACACACTCAAAGATTAGAGAAAAGTACAAAAAATAAATACAAATTTGTGTAGCAGAAGGTTGTTTTTTCTTCCCTACTAATGCTTGAATCATCTCATGACCCCCCAGATTTATCTCCTAACCCTTTTGAGGGACTTGACCCCCTGTTTGGGAACCGCTGGAGTGAACAATGAAACTATACAAGTTAAAACTAGCATGACCTCGGCCATTAAAACAGTGAAATACTGAGCACACATTGATGCATTAACAACCCAATAAGGTCATAAAAGTAATATATGCCGATAATGCTTCTATAGTGTTACTTAAGTTGGATTTTGAATACAGGATTTTAACTCACCATGGAGTGCTTTTACATTAATGTATTCATCTTTTTTTTCTTTTTTTTCATAAGTGAAGGATCTTCTTACACAGAATATCTCAAGATAAGTGTATGTGAATGTTAATAAGAATGGATTAGTTGGCTCCACTTGGCACCGCTGCCCCAAAAAACGCCTGAGGTGCATTTTTCAGTGGGAGGAAAACGATTCACACTCGCTCACTACACGACTTCCTAGAAATCAGTTAATAAAGCTTCAACGGATGCGGGAAATACTTTTAGGCCCAAGAGGCTTTCTTCCTTTTCCAAACTCACATGAGACTAACAAGTGTCTGTTTGACTGCCTTGACTAGATGCATGACTAAAGAATGATTAATGTGATTCATGACTGCAGGTTGTCATCGTGGCTCCTTGGATAACCTTGATGCTTCACAGCGAGAAGGACACAGAGTTCGATTTCTCGCTTTGAATCTTTGTGTGAAGGAGATCAGCTGGGTCAGCGAGCTCTTGTTAACTGTGGTTATTGTTCACGTGTCAGATGAAGTGCCTGCTTCCAGAGTCTGCACACTGTGGGCCGCATTTATTTAACCAGCCCTCTCGGACCTTCTCCCCGTACTTGTTGATTCGTACGCTGCATCTTATTTGATTTTTACTCAAATGGGATCTGTGCTTCAGCCCTCAGATTACAACAGCATTAACCAAGTGGGCAAAAAAGAAAAAAGCATTTTCCATTTTAAATCTCCATTTCTTCAATTTCCTTTTTGGAAAAAAATGACGCAGCTGTATCATTTGAGAACGCTAAAACATGCCTCATTAGGGATGGGTGTAAGATTACATTTTTTTATACTAGCGCCAATACAAGTACCACCCCCATGTTTGCAAAAATGTCGCAAAAGTGCCCTCTTTGATGCCCCCATGCTGGATAAAACATGATAAAGTGCCATCTAGGGTGCCCTTCCAGTGAAGATATGATCCAGTGCACTAATGGGTGCACTTCCAAGGGGGGAAACGCAGTACAGTGTCATATAGCACACCACATACAACTTTTTATCTTTTTCACCCCTCCTCTTCAAACATCCCGAGTCTGCCACTGGCACTTTTTTGATAACTTTGTGTGAGAAATATTATCACATCTCTCTACAAAATGTTATTCATGTTACAAAAGAAGACAAAATTGAGGAATAAGTGTTAGAAAACCAAATGTGCCTGAATAAAATACAAAAATGAGCAAAACCTTAGTTCAAATAAAGAACTATCTGATAAAAAAAGACAAGATTGCACATTTAACAGCAGCTTTTAGTACTTTTAGTCTCATTTTGGACAGTTTAAAAAATATTCAAGTCCATAAAATCTTAAGTATTTCTATATAACATCAAATCATCATCATCATCATCAATAAATTAATAAATAAGTTAAAGTTTGGATTAAAACAACTTCCTCAGTTATTAGTCATTAAGAGTAAAAAAAAAAAAGCAACTCTGCTAATCTGCCATCAGATATTTGTGGAAAGGGTTTGATCAAATTTGGTTTAAGAGTTGCTACACTCTGGTGCTTGGAAATATGTATGACTCACCCAACTTTAAAAACAAAAAAATATATGTTCATGTAGGACCCAATCACTTATAGTAGGGCTTTCAGGGCCTTTAGGGGTCAAGGTGAGGTTTGTTGTTGTTTGCTCCTCAAAATAAAGACTTCAAAAAGCATAAGGAAAAAAAAAGATCCCACATTTGTTTGACAGTTGTGAAAGAGCTGTAGGCAAATATTCAGCCTAGATACTTGTTTAATGAATTATTAAAAGGATAGAAAAAAATAGCAGCTCTTAATGCCTTTTATTTTGTTAATAGACAATGAGCAGGCTGTTGTTTTTCTTCACTTTGTAGACATGGACTCGTGGCCCCGTCAGCTCCATTGTTGTCTTTGATGTAATTCCATTACGCACGTGATGGCGAACTACACTTCGACCCTAATGTTTAAGAGTGCACATGATAAAAACAGCGAGGACTGAAAATCATCATTTCACAGTGTCCCCCTGAAAAACAAACCAGGAACAAATTGGTCTTTACAGAGACGCCACTACAACTGTAACAGATAAAGAGGTTGTTTATCTAATCATTTTTCCACATGCTTGTAATTCATGATGTCTCTTTGTGGTTGAATAATTAATTTATAGTGACTTTACTGAACTGCACGCAGTTTACACCCACTTTATATTGTATCTGTAATCTAAACTGTAGAGACTGTTTGTGTAACACTATATCCTGAGGGCTTTTTATTGCATTTTATCTCACCAACTCTATCTGTGGGCTCTGAAAAATAAAAGAAGAAAGAATTTGTTTGTTGTATGAAGCAGTCAGGGGTTAGGAAAGGATTAGTCAAACTTGCATACTGTCAGAGGAATATTCAGAACACACCCACATTAGGTAAACCCACGATGACAATACTGTACTTAGGAGTCCTAGCATCAACAGGACACTTCTTTAGCTCCTGTGTAAAGCTCAGAAAAGCTTGTGTGAGAAAGCGAATTTAAAATAGGTACATTTGGACATGTGTGTTTATCTCACAGTGGATTAACCAAAGTTGTGACCTGCCAACAAGCTCCTTCACATAAATGTTATAGTTCTACATTACTGACAACAGGAATTTGGATAGACTCCTTGCAGCAGTTGTGTGAGAAGAGGTGACAACATTGCACACTGGAGCACATTAACAGGCAACAAGGAGGGTCGACAGTCTTTAAAGAGAAACTAGAAGAGCTGCTCAGCTTTTAAAGTGTGTTCTGTCGCACCCATAAACACACCCAGCAGTGATTTCATGGTGTACTGACCACACCTTTGAGTACACTGAGAAGTTAAACAGCAAAAAGTCAGAAAAAAAAACAACAAAGAAATGTGGAAGTAAACTTTATAAAATGAAAAAACTCTCAAAAGGTTAATTACACCCTCAGCTTCTGTTAGAATCATCTTTCTCAGCAAATCTGAAAATTGTAGGAGTTAGTTACTCAAGGGAGCGAAGGACTCACACGACTCTAGTGGGATAAAGCTGTTTTTACACAGGATGTGTGGCATGAAATCACTTGTATTAACCTCACATGCCAACGCAGATTCATGTGATTTCGTGTATAGTGCAAAAGTGTTGGTTCCTCTTTCAACAATATCCTCAATCTTCCTCATGTTATCTAATATTAACTTGGATTAACATTGCTGATAATGGAACAATGATATCAGTTTCTGCAGCATCACAGTTACAGAATTAATCCAAAATACACTGATGATCTAGAAGTAAACTGATGTCTTTCCAAGCCACTGAAGCCCCCACATCATTACAAGACTTACATAACACTAATAAAATAATAATCACGGGAACTTTGAGTTGCTATACAATTTAAAGTATGACAGTAATTCAGTTATAAAGAGAGGCACAATACAGGAAGGTGGAAAATGGTCAGTTGTAAACACTATACAGGGTCAACTAGTGGACAGGTGGGGAACTGCAGACTCCTTAAGGTGGGAAGAAGACTTTTACAACGACGCATACAGTAAACCTCCTACAGGAGATTTTCTGTGGGCTCTAATCTTTGCTGCTCGGTGAACTGAAGGATTCTGGCACAGCAAATAAGTAAAAGAAAAAGATCAAATAGCAGATTTGTGGGATGAGATTTTCGAATCCCCAAAATCTTTTTATGTAAGGACTGTGTACATCTGTTTTATACCAAAAACTGAGACATTTACAGGGCAAACTACTTGGTGAAAAGTGTAGCTTTATTTTTTAAGAGTCTGAGTGGATATATTCTGTAATGTATTCTGCCACTTCTTATAAAGAAAACATTCACAGACGATTTATTGTTGGTTGTACTTCAAGGCTTTTGCATTTCAAAATGTTTGTGGGGTGACAAGATTATGGATGAATTGTAACAGGTTTATGTAAATCTCAATAATGCCTCACTAGGCTCTGAAGAGTTTTTTGATGTAGAATTTAGTTTGAGTGTCTTTGGTGTTTACAAAGCAACTTTAACCTCTGCCTTGATGTTTGACAATGTTCAGGCAGTAAAACTGGTTGACACTTTCTATGTAAATTAATCTTATATTCAGTAGATTTTAAACAGCCTTTTATGCCTTTAAAAATCTATGATGGGAACATAATAGTCCACTTCCTGCTAAAATCCAGATCAATGTGACATGAATGCATTTCACCGCTCCATTATTGACTCTTTGATTTTTGGCTCAGTCATGTGAGACAGAGCTTCTGAGTCACGAGGAACATACTAATATATTCCTGCTGTAAACAGAAATATGAAGGGCTTTTTTGTCATTTTCTCATCGCTTGTAAAAAATGTGCTTCTCAAAGTGAACAGATGTGGGGGAAATGGGTATAGCTCTAAATTAATTCAAATGAAAAATGGATAGGGGGGTAGTTTTGAATTAGTTCAAATGAATTAATTTGTCTTTGAAAATGGGCTGCTGGTGTGGAACGTGATTGGTGTTAATAAGCTCCTGCAGATTTGGAAGGCAAGTTATGCTTTCTGACAAAATATGTAATGTTTTCAATTACCAATTTTATTTGGGTAACATATGTTCGGCCACATTGGCTTAAAGATGTTAGTTTTCCATAATTTCATTAGCAGTCCTAATTAGCAGTAGCTGTATTCTGATGGTGACATCTACCTAATGTGCTGCATAGCTGCACGGTTTGGAGTTTGTTTTAAATTGTCTCTCTGCACCTTCACTCTGAGAAAACTGGAGAAGATGATGCTGGAGGGAAGTTTGGTGTTTGCGCTCTCCTTAGCAACAAGGGGCAGGATGTTTAGCATCTTTAAATTCCCCATCTGAAGACAGCAAACAGCCTAAGGTTTCCTGTTTGCACAATGGCTAAATAACAAAAACACTGTTTCAGCAAAAGCATGCATGATTTGGGCTTATTAATATTAATTTCAGTTTTCTGTTTGGAATAAGGGGGAAGGTTTGGAGAAAAGTTTGTTGCCAGACTCTGCTCCATATCAGAAGAAATGAAGCCGCATTATAGACGCAATATATAAGATGAAAAAGGAGAAATTTGAGCATGGCAATACATAAAAAAATTCAGAGAAGAGTTTTGTACAAAATTCTAAATTGCTGCAAATATTACAAAATGCAGTGGAAGTATCCCAAACATAATTACATAAAAAAAACTGTTTCTTCCTTTTGCTGCTGCATTAATGGGCTCTCACAGAGTAGCATTTTAAACTCCTCTACCAGGGGGTGACCACGACTATCAAGGATGGCATTTACCTTGCTGAGTGAATGCCCTTCAAAGATTTCAGCCAGCTGAGCCCAGCTCTACTGATCTTGCCGAATGCTTTCAAAAGCCTTTCCAATCTTTCTTTTATTGAAAACAGTCAAGTTTAAAAATCAGGACACCAGACTGAAACTTTTTTTTTTTTTTGAAAATATTTTTATTACATTTTCTCAAAACACAAAACGCACAAAACTGCTCAGACACGACAGAAAAGGAAAACACAGCAGAAAATAAAAATAAATGGCAGTGGGCACATTTTCCATTCAGCCTCCTCCCTTTCAATCTCCTGCAGCAAGACAAGGCAGTATCCAGATGACAATCAATACAGAGCATACAAGATGTTTGTTAAATAGTGAGCACTTAAGATAAAGTCACAAAGACAGGCTAGGCTGATCTGGGAAATCCACAAAGCAAGGAGGATGACAGCGTGGGCCCAATATGCTGCAAGTAATGATCCCAGACCTTATAGGAAGCATCTGCTTTGGAGTGAAGCATGCATGTGATGTATTCACTAGGAATGCAGTCCATAATAATGTTGTGCCATGATTTTGCCATGAAGAGCAGAATGTTCTTTCAAGCAGCAAAAGTCAGTGTATTGAAAACTCTCCTGTGTTTACTGTCAGTGATCTGACCATCCGGGAGACCAAGCATCAGGCACATAGGGTCCATCCGTATTGAGACACCAAAGATAGCAGTCAGTTCATTCACAATACTAGACCAATACCTTTGTAACTTCACACATGACCAGAGGCAGTGAACATAATTACCAGCCTCAGAATTGCATTTCCAAAGCGGAGAATTATTAGCGTCCATTTTGTTCTTGACAACAGGTGTTATATGCTTGCGATGTACAATTCTGAACTGTATGGATTTGGTGCGGTTACACACCAGACTGAAACTTTTTAAATAAACACAATTTTACCACAAAGATTGAAGAGTGCTTTCTTTCAGATTTACTGTAATTACTTTAAAGAAAAACCTGTCTTTCCACCAGCTTTATTGATCACAGTGGTGTATGTGTGGAGGGTTAGGGACATGCAGTTTCAGAGAAAGATCCATTCAACATAAGACTTAAGTACATCTGCCTCATCATGCCTCCAACAACAGTCTAAGACTCACTGACTGATCAGCAAAGTCCATAATAAAACCGTTTTTCTGCTGACTACAATGGTTGTTTGTATAGAAAACATGAAAGGAGAGAGTGCATAACCCTGAGCAGAGCTGGTGGATGAAGAGAGTATTTCTGAGAATGTATAGTTTATCCTCACAAGAAAAATCTGATGTCCAGTGAGTAAGGTCCTATTTCGTTTGAGATGAGCTCAAAGCTTACTGGCGAACAAATGCAGCTGGATCGTGTTAAAGGCTGATAAAGAAATAATGTGCTTGGGTCTCTAGATCTACGTTACTGGTGGTGTAAATATGTCGCCCAGTTCCCTCCTGCTATATAAAGAAACTGTAACAGATTCATCACATCCACAGTGTTGTCCCAGATACATTTCCATGTTATTATTATTTAAAATGCCTTCATAGCTAAACATGTGAAGGCATATAGGCTCTTCCTGTCATAGAAATATAGAAATGCTCATTCTGACATTTGTCTGGGGACCCCGTGGTATCCTGGTAACTCAGAATAATCCACAGACATCTCAAATATTTTATACTAAAACATAAAGAGTATAAAAAAAAACTGTCCACAGACCTCACTGAGGGACACTGTATCTGTTGAGTTTTTCAAATATACTTTTTCATTTCTGTTAGCAATGGAGTCCCACTTTGCCTCCAGTGAATGTGTTTGGCAGCGCAAGTCTCAATGGCAGAGATCTCAAAACCTGAGAAAATGCAGCCAAAAGTATCTGCATGACTCGATACCACTGGCAAGTAGAAGCTGTTGCAATTTGGCAGAGATTACTCTTGGTATTTAATTCCAATCAGTTTATATTATCTGCTGGTTTACAGTGTCCTTCCAAAATTTGACCCAGTTTATTTGCCATCATTATCGGGGCCACAGCCAGGATTTTGGAAACACTGAGTCCAAGTTTCCCCACAGTGCACCAAAAAAAAGTCCCCAAAGTGTTTCATATTTTACTTGTTCAGTAAACTGTGCATGCATTGTTTTTTTCCCCAACATGAAAGCTTGAATCCTGATTGAAAGTCCTCTTCACACTTCCAGGAATAATAATCTGGTGGGAAAATACTGAATCTTGTATTTATTGTTTGCCAAAAAGTAGAGCAATTTAAACCTGTTAATGCTAAAAAAAAAACAAACAAAAAAAAACTGTTGAGTCATCCAAAGAAATATCCACCATGTGTTAGGTTTGTTTAATTCTAAAATGTGATTGCCTTTAGGTTGCTAAAATCCTGAAATTACAAGAATATACATAATGAGTAGAGAGTAAATGACCCCAGTGGTCCCGAGCACAATCTTTCCTTTATCACAATGGTGCAGTGTCAGTGTCAGAGCAGCTTATTCAACTTGATCTGAAACATTCATCGTTTGTTGGTGCCTTCAAATCGACCTTTCTGGTTCATTTGTGAGTGGGAACTTGATGTTTTTATCAGGAAGGATACAAGGGTTCACTTTTTGCAATGCGATCTGTACTGACGGTGGAGAGTTTCATGTACAACAAAAATATCATCAAGCAGTTTGCAAGTTTTATGTTGGCAGCCCTATCTTGTTCTCAAAAGTTCCTCAGTACTGACACCCGAGGAGTGTGTGGGCTGTGTGTGGATATAAATATAAATGTCAGATGTAAACATTAACCAAGTGAAACATGTCGACCCTCAGAAATGATACAGACATGCCTTGGGCCAAGATAGTCTTACAGAAGTTATTAACTCTCCAAGTTTTATTAAAATTAAACTTGTGAATAGCTGGTATGGCCTTTCAGAGCTTCAAATATTGAAGTTTAATTTTGTGCCTCATCAGACAAAACAGTTTAAATTTCCATTAAGTTACTTTTTAAATTTTTTTTAGATCAAATGAAATGACTCTGTGAAGTGAAAGAGTTGTTCTTAATGCCGAACCCACTGAGAATCACCACCCAATCCAGGTCCACACAGATTTTAACCAACTTTAACTCATCATTTGTGTTCTCAAACTGCAATTACACTGCACATGGCTGAGTATGCCTCCCTGAGGCTCAACCAACCGGCCCATAAAAATCATCCCCATCAGTTAGCGGCTGAAGTAATTTGAATTCAGTTAGTGTAAACAACAGCGCCATTAAGTCTGATGTTGTGGAAAAATCCAACCCGGTGGCAGGAATTAAGAATAACTATTAGAAACTAAATGAAATTGCCATTCTTGCTGTTTCTTTTATTTACTTATGCAGGTGATATATAGCCATCAGTATTAAATAAACTGTTTCATAATTAGTTAAAAACTCTATAGAGCTGGTTCAGAGAGTCAGATATTTTTGTCAAAAGGTGGTAGAGACCAAGCCAGAGCTAAAAGGAGACTGTCCTCCCAGGAAAAATTACAGCAAAGTCAGTTGTTTCAGTAAATACCCAGAAAGAGCATGTTTAAGCTCAAGTGACAAAGCCCTCCAGGAGCCAGTAAAAAAATGTGATGTAGTCGTAGAGCCACTTTCAGCAGAGGGAGGAAGTCATCGTTAGATTTTGACACAGAAGAGTGCTTTTCACTTCCTGTTCCTGACTTTAATTTAGTGTTGGTTTCTTTAAACAAGGACAGCCGTTGTTCTGTGATGTGTAAAGGCTTTGGAGGGCTCTGACAAATGATGCTGTCCTGCTGTTTGGGGTGTCGCTTAAATGCTCAGAAAATGCTTAAATGTGACGTTCTGGAGGCATTTTCTTTTCTTTTTTTTATAGGAAGGACTTCCTGTAAACCAGTTAAACAGTTGGTCATTGTCATCTGATCAGTGTTGTTCTACATGTGCTGGATTTTAAAACAGACATTGGCTGTCTTCTTTTCTGCTCATGGTTAAATTGGAAACTATTTGTCACAACAATATTTTGGGTTTGGGGTCTGGGGTGGATAGATGGTCTGAAATCAGAAATTACATTTTGCAATTTTTTTATCTTGTTGCCACAACTGTAGAAATTAGAACATTTAGAAAATTGGCCACTCCCTTTAAACCGCAGCATCAGGCTATAACCATTAGAGCAGATTTAAGGACCAGATTCACTCATTTGGGACAACCTGAACACATGACTTGCACATCAAAGTGTCACAAAAGAAATAATACATGAAGCATATGAGTTCAAACTAACATTCCTTGCTGCAGTACCAAAGAGAAAACTCTTTTCTATTAATCCTCAGCCCAGAGAGCGTCACATTTTATTAATGTATGTATAAGAATTTAGATTATGGCCCTCGCAAAACTAATATAATTATATCAATATGTATTCCTGACCCATGCTCATTCAGTCAGTCATTAAAACATCCAACTGTGTTATGCATTGCAAGGAGTCAAATACATCTACCGCACATGCATTTTTTATTGGGAAAATCATCCAGAGAGACATCCTTTCATCACCGTATCATCAAAATGATATCAACAGGGATATTTCTGCTCCACTGTGCCAACTTTTGTGATGTTTCCGATGCATTAAAAGCAGTTTCGTTAATAGGTACTGAGTGTAGAAAACTGTATGTTCTTACACTGGGCTTTAATCAGCAACCAATATCAGAGGCTCTGCTTCAAATACTGTACACAAACCTGCTGTGAGAGGAGAAGGCAGTCCAGATGGCAGCGTCAATTTAAACACAGCAAATCTGTGAGACTGTAAAGATTTAGGCTGCTGTTTTTGGGGACAGGTGCTTATCAACACCAGTTGTGATCAGAGTGAAAGTGAAACTGTAAAGTTTTGAAAGTAAAAGCTGCTATATGGAGGGATTTTTTTTTTAGAAACTTCAAAAGCTACTTTACAGACAGTACCACATTTTGGAAACTGTGCATCATGTTAATAATCATATATGCAGAGGGAAATTCAAACAGCATTATGTTCAGATGGTAAAACCTCTTGGGGGGTCAATCCCACAGAACATTATAATGTTCAATGTTTAAGTCAATATTTTAGTGTTGAAGGGATTCGTCGGAAGTAATTGGTATAATTTTATAGAGAAAATGAGAATAATCTCTAAAATTTAATCATCAATGTCATGTCTGCAGAAATACCAGAATTTGGGTGACAATGGCAGAATTACTGGCCTTGTAACATTTCTGTAAAACAGTGGACACGCCATGAAGTGAAATATTAATGTTGCTTCTGCAGCACAAGGTCAAATATGCACAGAGAGAATACTCTCATACAACCCTGTAATAATCATATAATTATCATATCATAATCAAATCTATAGTAAGACCCATATCTTTGAATTTCCCTTCATGCAGTTGGCATGGATGAAATTATGAATATCCAGCAGAACGCTTCACTTACAGCATGTAAGCAAATGGGAATTAAATGAGAGTCACAAGCCTCAAGTGTTGCTTGTGAACTGTCAGACTTTATAAAATAGGCCACAGAACTCAAATAAATGATGAAAGTGATGAGAAATGTTATGGGGTAATTTGCCAGTGAAGCTGGGATTGCAGCTCTGCAAAGACACATAAATGTCACGCAGAGAAAGGTATCATGGGCGGGTTGCACACACACCATATCTTATGAAGGGGTTGAATGGATTTGTGTGTCAAGCGGCCGATTGGTTGATCCAACTCCTGTCTGAAGGTGGGTTTAAAATGTAAAAGTTTTATGTACAAAAAACAACCTTGTACTCCCGATAGTCCTTGTGGAATATAACTGATGCAGCCTTTGAGAGGACATAAAATACTATTAATCCTTAAAATGTATTTTCCTAATGTTAACTACGCAGCAGATCTCAAGTACTGTGCAAACATGTGTCTCTTTTCATTATTCTCCTGCCATGTCTGAATAAAGCATTAAGTAACATTTACGCAAGAGACACTTATGTTAACACCGTTAATGAACAGATGGATGAAGCCAGAAATAAATCAATTAGTCACATTTGTATGGTGGATGTATATTTCTATGTATAGCTGTACGATACGTGAAAATTAGTGTGGTTTATAGTCGTTAACATGCCCTGCACTGTTGAGTGTAAACTACACCCATGTTGTTATTTCCTTCCCTCCAGTGAGCTTAAGAATCTGACCTCAAAACATGCACCACCATCAATTCCCAGTGTCCCCTTTTCATCCTTCACCCATCCCACTGTGGACAGTCTTCATTAGAGGATATACTCTGGTGCGTAATCAGGGTCCGCTGTGAGTGACAGTGACCCAGAGACCCCTAATTTGCAAGCTGCTGAAACCTCCCAGCCGTGTTGCATAGTGAACGTGAACCTACCTCAGCAAATGGAGCCCCACATGAGCCCCCCATTTCTGCCTTGCCCTACTTCCAGCTCAAGAGCTCATTAAGTAAGATCTTGTGTTAAAGCTGGAAATAGAATAGAGGAAATAGAGGAAAACAATAATCGTGTATCTAGCAGTGTTAATCTTACTGCTTTTGGGAGTCCTGGCAAGTGGCCGTAGAAAGTGCATGATGGATGTTTTTTATAGACCTTACTGAGCTGTAAAATAAATGTGTTACTGTTTTTCTCCCCCAGTCTGTGCCTCTTAAGGCAAACATGCTGTGCTTCTTAAGGGAAAAAATTTAGAGAAGAAAAAATAGGATCCACTCTGGCTTTGGACTCCTGATTCTTTGAAAACTGGCCCATAATGGACTATAATTTGTCCCATATATGTAAAACCTAACCTCGTCTGTGGAGCTGAAATTGGTCTGATATCATCATTCAGTATGTTAAATGGGGAATTCAAACTCTCTCTTTATTATGTTCAAAGAATTACAGTACATGTGGGCCCACAACAATCTTTGTTTTTACAATGAGACAAACTCTGGATTGTAGAGGGTCAACACTGCCTCTATACATCTGTACATACCCTACTCATGTGTGACAGCAAATATATTTTGATGGTGTTGCAATGCCAGATAAGAAACATCTTCTTTGATGAAACACAGCATGATTATCAACAAGTTTTTTCCCCCAGCCTTGTTACACTGATTACATTGGTACCAAAATAATTCATCTAGAAACAAAAATAACAAATACAAAGTACAGTATACTATTTTACAAGTATTTATTATGGCAAATGATGCAAAAAAAAAACTAATTGAGTCACTTTTTTTCAGGAATAAAATGGATGAATATAAATAATATTTGTATACAAACTATAATTAATGGTAACAAATATAGATTTTATTTTCCTGGTAAAAAAAAATAATAATAATAAAGTCTTCCTGTTTCATCAGTTATATTGCCATCTAACATGACTGAATTTCCCCAATGAGGGATTTATAAATTAAAATTATGATATGTCTATACCAGTGTTGTAATTGGATCTCTTTGGGGGATTTCACAGCTAAGTTGATATATTTAAAGGTTTTTGCTAATTTGGTTTGGTGCACATCTGCTAATTTCAAAAAGGGCTGCTTGAGAGTCTCACTTTGCTTCCAACCAAACCCTCGTGCAGAGTGTGAGAGGAGATGTGTGAATATGAACTGAAAAACTTGAGTATTATTAAAGTAATATGCTTATCGTATGAGCTCTAAAGATCACCAGATCTGTTTGAGCGACCCATATAATTATGCAATATCATTTTGTAAACATGCAAACGTGTCAGCACATGAGTGCAGGGATTTTCCCTGATAAATCAAAGATAAAAGAGCCGTAGCTCATTAAAAAGCGAGTGAGAAAGAACCACAAAGTAACTATCCCTCCTATATTATTGTAGATGATTCATTTTCACCCTGGTTGTACCTGCTCCTCATTATTCATCACACATCAGATCGAGTCACAGTCAGGACTAATTATGCTATTTCAACAGTGTCTTTGTGACACCAAAGAAGTCAAATAAACAGACATGATGCAGTGATGTGCTACATGACTAACTGACATGATGTCTGATGAATTGCTTTGTTTGTAATAAGTTGGTGTAAATATAAAACATTAAAAGGCAACAATTCATTTTTCACCTTCGTAGTTCAACATATTGAGAAATATTCATATGTTTTCCTGAGATGATTGATACCATGTCATATCTTGAAAATGTCAAACAATATTTCAGTGACTGACAGCATGACTATTTCTGAGTAGGGACCATATACCAGGTAACCAGCGAAGATTTAAGTTACTGCTTACTGGCAAGCCTGTAAAACATCTAGTCACGTTCATCCACTTTGGTCTTTGTATGGTTTAAAACTGCAGTTGGAGGGATTGAAAAGAAACAAGTACACCCTCCAGGTCCCTTCCCTTTCTCTCTGCTGTGCTCCAGCTCGCCTCCAGAACTTCCCCGCAAAAGTCTCTTGGTCTAAAGGTTTCTCTTTCACGTGTTTGTCTTCGCTGATCTTCTTCTGTTTATTTGTCTTTGTCATGTAAGATGTTGCTGGCAAAGAAGAGATGGGCAATTTTCTCATTGCTTGGATGTTTGTGGCGGTTTGACCCCCACTGCGTCGGATCACTGAAGATATGGTGATTGATGGATTTAGATGCTGTTAGATGCTCCGATTGATTGTTTTGATTTGGGCGTGAGGAGCCTGATTTTTTTAATCACAAGTTATCTGTCTTATGTACTGCTGTCAGGAAATATTGACTGTTTTAAAAGTATGACTAAAAGTTATTTTCCGTTACCTACCACAACTTTAAGGAAAAAAAGACATGACATGTTAATTAATGGGCTTTAGAGGGGCTAGATGGTGGATATGTTTTGTAGCAGCTTTTCATGCTAAGGCTGTAGTCTCCATGCACATGTGAAAGTGGAATCAATCTTCTCACTGACTTTGCAGAAATAGCAAATATGCATGTTTCCCCAAATGCAGAACTATTCCCCTCTGTTATTCTTCTGTCCCAGTTGTTGCTGCTGTTCTGAGTTTTCTGACAAGAGGTTTTCCTCACCGGAGTGCCATTTAAAACAAACAAACCCGAAAGCCACACAAACAATCCTCCACTATGTTTGACTGGGTTTCTGTTTAGGATGAGTTTGACATTGTTGTTAGCAGCTGATAGCTTCACGCCTCTTTGTGTTTCCTCTGCAGTTGGGGGGATGCGGCATACTGGGGGTGGGAGTCTGGCTCTCGGTGACCCAGGGAAACTTTGCCACTCTGTCATCATCCCTTCCCTCCCTGTCGGCAGCCAACCTGCTCATCGCGGTGGGGACCATCATCATGGTGATCGGCTGTCTGGGCTGCGTGGGAGCTGTCAAAGAGAGCCGCCCTCTGCTGCTGACGGTAAGTTATTTGGCAGGATGGTTTTTGATGCCATCGCTGACTTTAAACACAAAGCTGTCTGGAAGTGACGATGCCACCTTCTCATATTATTTCTGTTGTCGTTGTCCTGACAAATAACATCAAACTTTTCAGAAAGTATTAAGCCCTGACATGGCTTTCTGTTTTGGCTCGCTCTCTTTACAAACTGGTGATTCGAGCAGTTTCCATTTCATGAAAGCTTTTCACATTTGCTGTTGTGCTGTCTGGGCGAGCGTCACTTAGGGAAATATTGTGTACACAAGTCTTTCATTTTACATTTGAGGTTTGTTTGTGATAAACAGAAGCAGAACTGAGCAGAGTTTCAATCATCAACATGGCTTTATAGACTAAGAAGATTTTGCAGCACTGATAGAGACTAAAAACTTCATCAGCACAAAATCTAAAGTAATTACAGTGTGTTGACGCAGTTTCTTCAATGTATTTCGGCTTTTCTGACTGATGACTGTCAGTGATACTGATGACAGCTATCCATTCTGGCGGGTAGTGCTAACATTAGCGTTACAGACGGACAAGACAGCTCCAGATCGAGAAGGTCAGGATTCAGATTCAGCTTAAAACGATGATGTATGTCTCTAAGTTACATCTGACCACTGTCTGCCAGCTGTCAGCTTCACTCGGCAGCTACAGAGGAAGCTGCCAACTTTTCTGAAAAAAACATGATGTGATCAGTTAACAGAGGACGACCAACCGTCGGAAAAAGACCCTCCATCCTTTCAAACATCAAAATGATACAGTTTGAGAAAACCAACCTTCTTTCTATTATAATGAACATGATATCTTTAATAGGGAACTTCAGGCTTTCCTTGGATAAACCCGCAGCTTATCAGCAATATGGAGGTCTCGCCTTGTTGTCAGGGGCACTGGCCCTGCATGGACACCAGTTTAATGTCTGGGGATATTTTTAGTAGCTTCACTAATCTCGGCAGAGCAGCGACTGCTTGTTTGTTTGGGGGTTTAACAGCTGTTGTCATTCATGTTATTGTCTCAGGAAAGAACAGCCTGTGAGTCATCACTACAGTGACCACTTATGAATCAATATGCTGTCAAAACAACGTATATGTAATGTATATACAAATCTTCTCTAACGAAAGAATCTCACTTATATATCACTTATGACCTTTTCAGTAGATGTAGTACTAGAGATAGTGTGTTATTTTTCTCAAGTGGTTATAGTGAGTGGAAACATAAGTGCAGATGCTGTATAGTACAGTCCTTCATGGATAACAGTTCATGATTTTTAGTAAAGGTTGATTTTTTGTGTCAGCAGTTTCAAAACACCCGGACAATCCACAAATATCACAATTTAGGAGTGTAATCGTGCCCCAAAACTTAATTTTTACTCGACACTTTATGATATGTATTACAACTAATAAAGAAAACAAATGCGGACAGCAGTCAAACATATGGTACCAATTAGAAATGTCTGAACGAATACCCGACATGATGTGTTTATAGAGGAGGGATCATGAATTGATAATGTATACAGAGCTTACAGCAGAAGTGTCTTGACCGACCTGAATTTGCCATGAAAAAAGAGATTAAATACTCCCTAATATGCAAATCAGGCCACGAGAAGTGTTAAAATCAATATGAAACAACATTTGACAAAATACACAAAAACAACAACAAAATGTAAATTTTGAGCTGAGCTCCAATTTCAAAGCAGGTATTATTGATAAAGATAATTTTGTATTTTGAAAAACAAATAAGCTCATATAATCAAGCACCAACGCAGGCAGCATTTATCATAAAGAAGTCTGTGTGGGGGGAAAATAGCATTAATCATCAGAAAAATGGCACAGCAGGAGAAAGCAATTATGAGCTCTGTGGGAATAAGTCTGAGTGTCGATCATTAGCGTGATCCATGACATTTCCCCCACAGTGACCAGACGTATTCCTGCGCTGTGTCAATATAATGAGACGGGCGAATTATAAGTCTGCTTTAATGAGTGACAGAGCAGCCCGTTCTTCATGGAGATTAGAAAGACTTTTCTCCCTTCAAATTTCAGGGCTAATTAGCATGTTGATCACTGATGAGGGAGACAGAGCACTACAGCATCAGTCTGAGATATTTGAGGAATTACTGTTGCGCTCCGTGCTGGAAAAAGTATTATTGGCTTTTGTGTCCGTCGTAATTTGTGGCAACAAACATCACAGAGTCTCTGGTTTACAGATTTCAAAATATGCTTTTGAAATTCTGTGATTAGGATGACTTCAAAGCCATTTTTAACTTTTATATTAATATAAAACTTGATGTAAATATTTTTTTTAAAACACATAATCAGTCACTTCTGCATGTGAGCTTCAGTCTTGATGTTTTGCAGAAATATTGCAGCAGGCTTTGGACGGAGTTACTAAAAAAGGAATTTGGGTTGCATTAATAGTGTGGAAACGCATCACTCAAAAAAGGAGGGTTTAAGATCCCTGAAGACCTATTTTCTATGAGCTTCATTTAAAGAGAGTTGAAAACACGACTTTCTACCAAAATTAGACTATTAGAGCAGCGAAAGGGTGTAAGGAAAAAGTTCAGGTCTGGAAGTTAAAGTCCTCTTTCTGCGTAGATAATATTTGGTGACTGTTGGATCTCTTCTGAGACTCCGGGTGACACTAAACTCTTCTGCTTGAGTCAATAGCACAGATGATGAGCCAATAGCAAAAGCAAATAGCAGAAAAATGAGATGTTTTGTATTTTAACCCGATCAAATATCCAGCTATTTCAAATTCTGTGTAAACTTCGGATGAACTCTACAACTGTGAAGCAATGTTTAGTTTCCAATTACATCAACAAAGCATGATCTGCAACAACTCTGATTTGTGGCTCAGTGGAGATGTGTCATCACAGTGAGGTTGCCAGGCAACGAGCGGAGAGCCGAGGAAGTCACTGCGCCAGGCCGAGAAATAGTCCTGCACATCTCTGTAAAATCACAACGTGTCACTTTTACACTTCAGTTTTTGCACGGATAAAACAAAAGAAATACATGTTAATTGGTTTCAGAGAACAAGCAGGTGGAGTGTGTTGTCTTTGGATGGAGCAAGGCAAGTTGTTTCTGCCTGTTTCTAGTCTTTATGCTATGTTAAGCTAACTATAATGCTCCAGCGTTATATTTAAAGGACAGATATCTCACAGCAAGAAAGTGCATAAATGTATTTCCCAATTTTTTAAATAAACAGTAAACTTAGATTTACTGGGTGGTTACCTCCACCTCACATTTTCTCTCTCTATCTACTGGTTTGAAGTGGGAAGGTCTACTTTAAGATAATTATGTCATATTTATCTTTATCAATCAGAATTTGGTAATAGAGAAATCACAATCAGATAAGAGGGCAGCACTTTCAATCAAATAATGAAGTGTCCAACTCCTAATACATCATTTTAAATAAAGAAAATGTGTTGTACGCAAATGCATTTTACAAACTAGATAGAAACACTTTTAATTTGAAATCAAGTCTTTCAGGTGCTGTAAAGAAAATCATTTCAGTGCAATGCGCTGGTCATGACATGAAGCCAGATTTTGGAACGAAATCCAATACCCTGTCCTTTTAAGTCTGAAATAAGAGCCATTTGGGAACACTGAATTTCATGAGAAATTCAATTTTCATCAGGGTAATGGGTAATTAAACTCTTGTTTCACAGCAGTGAGTTCGGATGGTCAATACTAGGTCAAGTCAAAAGCCACAGAGGAGGGGCGGTGGGTGTATGACCTAATCTGCCCACAAACGAGTCATAGAGCTGAGGTCACTGTGGTGGAAATGGAAGCACATTGTTTACACTGAGCAGCTTTACACCGGTCTGAGATCTCAGGCCCGTAAAAATGATTAGACCCACCACATAAAAAAGAACACAGCTATCACCTCAAAGGCTTTCCTCCTCGAGGCAGCAGGATCCCAAAAGGTATTGATTTTGGAGGCGCCGAAGGACTGCCTCACCGCTCTCACTGGTCTGTCAGCACACAAAGAGCCACTGTAGCTTTAACGCTGCGTGGAAATCACAGCGTGGATGAACATGAAGGAATCAATCCCTGTACCTGGACTTTGATTATAGTTCTCATCCTGAAGCTCTGCTAAAGCATCAATCTCTGGTAAACAGGGGTATCAGCACTGATGGATGAACGAGACACAACATAAATAACAGGAGTACGTGTGAGGGGGGGACCCTGGAGTGTTACATAAATTTTCATAATGCGTGCAATCTGCATTTGGACTTTAGTAGCCAATAAAAGCGAATATTCTCCAGATATAAAGTCTGCTTAAATGTAGAATAATTATTACAGGGTAAATCCCAACTCTCCGGTGACAAATTAACACTATTCTGAGCCATGAGCTACTGTGCTGCAATAAAACAAGCTGCAAACGTGAAAATGCGTCGAGAAAAGCGTAACCCCGAGGAGCTCTATTCTGGACCGCGACGGTCGGTGTCCTGCAGGTTTTTGTTCCCCCCCCGAAGGAGTCTGTTAGATACAAACCGGCTGTGGCACATTAACTCACAGTAGAAAAAGCGTAATGGAAGAAAACCTGCAGGACGCCGACCCACCGCTACAGGAATAAAAGGACCACTTTACTGAGTTTTATCAACGTTGTGATAAACTGGCATGATAATATACATCGTTACAGGTGTTGCCGCTTTCTGTGTCTCATAGGCCTGCACAAAAAGAGCAGTGGTGAGAATAAATGCTGGGCGGCTCTCGTGGTTTCAAATTCTTGGCGTTGTTTGGGGATGAGAGGGTAAAAATGAATCTGTCTTGCTGTTGCTCTCCCCGCGACAACGTGAACAAGACAAGGATTTCAGGGATGAAAGCAGCCTTCCTACAGGATACAAAGAGTATTGGCAAGTGTGATGGTTTATATATAGGACTGTCATACTACAGTCTACAGAAGGAAAACATGATTTCAGAGCAGATATATTGTACATATTATATATTTTATATAATATTGCTGTAGTGTTTTGTTGGTTTGGTTGATTTTCTATGTTTTTTTGTTTACTTTTGCAGTACTTGTTCATTTTCTTTCTTCCTATTTTTATTCTCTGACTGTTTTGTTATACACTAAAACACCAAGACAAATTCTAGCTCTTCCCAACCTTTTTGGATTGTGATCTCCTGTATAAAAAAGCAATATCTGGTTGGGGGAGTTTTTTGCAGTTTTACCAAAGAGGTTTCTTCCTTAGACTTTTCAGTTTGAGGGCAAAAAAAAAGAAATACAGGGAAGATTAAAGAAACATCCAAAGACTAAAGATGAATGAAGAACTTTGTTTTCCTCTTTCCTCTCCCTTTAATCATCTCATAACCTGTGAGATTTATTGAGATTTATCTTGGAAGTGGCCGACCTCTTGGATGGACTAACTGTGTATTAAGCAGCTTAAGATCCACCTCAACCTGCTACAGTGCTGCTTCTGCACTGATCCATCAGTATTAGATAGATATAATATACAATATATCAATTACAGGGACCAACTTTTCTACTTTTCATACTTTAAGTACATTTTGCTAATAATACTTGTACTGCTGAGTTTTGAATCATGGGCTTAAGTTGAAATGAGTCTTTTTACATTGTGGTACTGATACTGGAGAAAGGATCTGAGTACTTCTTTTATCACTAACAGTATATATCAATAAGTTTGAAGATCACAAGAATGCTGTTTGACAACAGTTTAGTAAGCTGTAAAGGTTTTCCCTCTATAGAAAACCTGTTTATGGCCCTATTTTCTTTCCTTTTACTCTGTTGGCCCATAAATCTTTCCTGTAGTTAGGCTGCTGGAAGCCACTGCTGCAAACAGAACAACGTATTTCAGTTTGAATAATGACAATTCAGGAAAAACATATCGAGCCTGCTTTGCTCCCTTTGTAATGGGATCTGAGTCTTTGTTTATAATAATTTATCACAGCGAGACACCGAGTGCACACTAGCACGAAACAACCCCAACTTCAATTTTAGATTGTAGCCGAAATGTACTGTATCCATGTCCGTTTACACACTTTTCCTTTCTTTAAGCACAGACTATCAGGATTAAAAAGAGAAAAGCAGATGCAAATGTACTTCCGCTGCTTGCTGTGTCTGTCACATAAAGAAATGCGTAACTACAGTCTTGAGTAATTTGGAGTAGATTATGCTGTTTTTCATTTTACCTCTCAATTACTCTTTTGTTTTTACTCAGAGAAAAAGTCTTGTTTTAAACAAGCTGTTTAGATTGTTTTTTTATTATCAACAGGACTGGGAAGTTGCATCTGCCCTGTCAGTGCTTCAGAACAATTCCCCGCTCTTGACTTAATTGGCATGCTGTTATTGCCTTTATTATTATGAGTTCACAAATGGATTCATCCTTTACAGTTCATTTCTGCAACCCATTTGACAATAGTAACCCATTCAGTGCACCAATTTAAAATTCCTCAAGCTAATTCAATAGCTTTCTTGTAGTATATTATAAAAGCAAAATAGAGTCTTCTAACATCAGATGATCCCATTTAGCCTGGCTATTGCCTGCAGTTTGAAGAAGCAGAGTTAAATTTCTTATTAAGGGCAGATTAATGGGGACATATTCAGAGAGCCACGGGGGATGGGTCTGTTTGTTTTCCTGCTGGTGAGCATCACTTTCTCATTCTTAACGATGTCCCCTTGCTCTCGGTGTGATTTCATGATCTCGAAGAATCACCCTGGAACGCGGCAGAGCAAAGAGCCATTTAGGGGCAGCGGGTGAAATAGTAAAAAGGCGAAGAATATTAAAGTTTGCACTTTAATGTTTATTTCTTTGTTCCCCCCCGTCACAAAGTGATAAGATGAAAATTTAAAGGTTTAGGATTGCAAAATGATTTGCACTTATGGAAGAAGAGAGTGGCTGTGTTTGCAATAGTTTTTTTAGCGAGTAGATTATCTCGAGATCAGGAGTTATTTTCTTATCTCTTTTTATGTGTTTATTTAGTTTGTTTATAGTCAACAAGTGTCTGTAGGCTGTGTGGAGATGTGGACTCACTACGTACAGTGCGATGGGGCTTGCAAGTCTCACAGCAAACTTAATGGCCTTAATAATGTCTTTGCCTCTGCAGTCTTTATTTGAGCTGCTGCTGCTGGCTGAAGTGGAGAGATGGAAGATGACCAACCTCTAATCTTAAAATACTATAAAATGAGATTTACTGCTCTAACGACGTAACTAAAGCAAATAAAGCTATACCTTTTTGACTTACTGTTAAGTTATGGATGCATTTGAAGACTGAAATTTCATCATCAGGCTGCTGTGATCGACATGTTAATAATTAGCATTTGTGGGCAATTGCCTGTTAAGACATTTCCATAAGAACTAAACCAAGTGACCATTAGTCAGGATTGGGTGTCTGTCAAAAGGATTCATGGTCTGTCTGCTTGTTTTGGACTTCCTCTGCATTCTTGTGGCCAAGAATGGATTAATGTGACTCTAAGTAGTAGAAACATAATGCAATAGGAGGATTCAAGTGCCCGTGGCAACATGAATCTGCTCTGGAGCTCTTGACCGGGCAGTGAATAATTTCTAGCAGTGTAGTTGCACAGTTGACCCTTCACTCCTGACGCTGTAGAGAGAAAACATTTTTCTTAAGGGATCAACAGCAGGTCAAGAGATAGGACAAGAAGACAAAATTCAAATTTGACTTTTGCCCTTTGTTGTAAACATCCCCTCTGTTAGTATTGGCTTCACACATTTCACATTTCTTTTGAACTCTTTTTATTGGTTGCAGAACTGTGAGGCATTATAAAAACAGTAAAATACTGTGAATTTCTGGGCTAGAATCTCTCCTCTTCAAAATGTCAAATATTCAGTCTCTTCACTTGACTGAATTGTATTTTGACATCTCCCGGCTCCTTAAATTTTACCAGCCTGAAAAGCTTTTGTTTTCTCAAATCCACAGTGGAGCATATTTCTTCGGTTTGAATAAACACCTAAAAATCCCCCCAATTGGCGTTACCTGGAATTTTATACAGCACAGAGCTCCAAGTTCAGACAGCGGAGCCTGACAGAACAATAGAAATGGATTTCAGACAGTTATTTGAGAGCCCCTCTTCAAAAGAGCACGAGTGAGTCAAAGACACCGTCGGCTATATGCTGCTGCCTCGTCGGTCTCTCACCTTCCAGTGTTGCCATGCTTAGTGATTCATTCATGCAGGTGCTGCCAAAAAGACCTCAGGGGCAACTGACAGCCCTGCTCGACGCCAGTCTTGTGAACTAGCAACACTCACATCCACTGTCAAGCAACGTCTTGAATACACCGAGGACGTGTAGCCATGATGTCTTTGAAAAACAACATCTCTGCTTTTGAAATCTGCTGTGACCCTTTGAAACGGTCTCATGCTTTCTGTGCCTCGCTCTCGGAAAAAACAATACAGCCACACCGGCAGCTCTGTGAAGCTGTGCTCGGGCGCAGAGGTACTTTGAACTAAACCCCAACGTCATGCTAACATGCTCGCAACGACGATGTTAACATGCTGATGTTCAGCAGGTACAACGTTTACCCTGAGATGGTAAACGCTGTCTTAGCATGCTCGTTTCCTGCAGCTTTTTACTGTCCAATTTAATAACAGTGAAACTGTACATCTGCAAAAAAAAAAACAAAAACAAAACCTAATACTGACTGATTGCTGCAATTTGATCAACAAATTTGACTCGTTTTCTGAGACATTAATCAGTCAAATCCAAACACATGACGCTCTTATTTTTAGATTCGGTGCGACATACTCCCCCTCGCTCCCCAGGCATATCATTATCTCCTGTAATCCGTCCATACATTTGCTGAGACAAAACCAGAAAAAAAAGGCATCTTCTTGTAGCTCCAGAATTTGCCTGAGAATAATCAGGCTTTTAAGTTTTCTTCTCTGTTGAAGTAATCCATTGACTGTCATCTATATATTCATGGGTACGCTGCAAACATTATCTGCTAATATCTAATTCGGCATGCCTTTAATGGTTAAAAAAAATAAGTGTTAAGTAGTAGTTGTAATAACTGCGCCAACTGCAACATCGAACCTCCTCTTTCAAAGCCCCCAAATTAAAGGTACTGTGTTGCAATTAAAAAACTTGATTAACTTGATTAGAGCATGATTATCCCCCAAATCAAAGCAAGATGAAAAACAAAATAAAGAAAGGAGTAATAAAGATCCATTAATAATACCTTTTTTATGTTGCAAAATATCCTGTCATGGTTCTTATACACACACTGGGTTGCAGCTGGGATCATCAACCAGTTTGCATCAAAGTGGTGGACCAACAGGAAAAAAAAAAAAAAAAAAGAGAGAGAAAAAAGACCAGTATTGTTCTCCAAAGTGCAGCACAGCGTTGGCATGTGAATCTATTAAACTGATAATCTAGTGCCATTTCATTTAGATCTTTTTTGGTGTGACCCTCTGGAACGACCCTCCCGTCGTCTCTCTGAAAACATGTCACCCCCTCGCTGGCTCACACAGTCACTCCCGTGTGTGAGATACAGAGCCACGCAGCAGACTGGTTGATGGATGAGCTCGTAACTGTTTTAAGCACTCACATGGGCCCACAGGAAGAAGATGTATCACCCATCGAGCAGCTCATCTCGACCCGCCACAGAGAGGAGGGGTGGGGACTGGTGAGGAATAAAATGTGGCTCCTTTAACAAATTCAAAAGTGGATAGAGGAAAACTGTATATCACCTCTGCCGGTCTGTCCTGCCTGCTGTGATTGTCCCACCTCCTCCTCTCTCACTGCTCTCTTTACCTGTCAGAAATATCGAGGCTGAACGATCTACGGCTCTTCGATCGTCCCCGTTCCTCGAACTCCTTCTTTGACACTCCACTTCTTTCTCTTTTTTCCCCGCTCACTCCCTAACACACTCCGCTGCCTGCTGCCTTTTCCCTGCCCAATTTATACTTCGTTCGCTCTTCAGATCTACAGATCTACAGATGCCTATTATCCCCTTTGAGTTGTTTTCCTCCTCACTGATGAATTTTGTATGATATAACTCAGCTGTTCCCTTTGTGTTCCCACAGTTCTTCATCCTCCTCCTGCTGATCTTCTTCCTGGAGATTCTGTCCATCATGCTTTTCTTCATCTACCAAGACGAGGTAAGACACCTTGATTGCTCTCATCGTGTCATTTCCTCCAGCTGAACAAGATGATAAGCGGCTGCGTTGAAGCCCTCCATTTGTCATGCAGATTGCTGATGTTTCGGATAGAAGCCGGCGCGTAAAAAGAGGCATCTCGGCAGCGAGGCTGTTTTGAAGTTCAGAAGAGTTGTGTTGTTTGTTGGTTAAGAAAAGAGCGCGTCGGAGGACATCCCGCAAAAAGAATGGTTTAATTAAACTGATATTTCAGCGTGGTTGGTGTTATTTTGGAGATGTCTCAGGGCTATGAAAAAAAAAAAATAAAATAAAAAAATACACGGTCCACAATTTTTCTTTCCTTGATAACAAATCTCAATCCATCTCAGCTTATCCATTTTGGATGATTTCCTCCCGTAAATAAACAAGTCAGGCAAGAGAAAGGAAGCAGATGAGCCATTCCTCTCCTAATACCAGTTTATAATCCCCTCACATTTTCAGCTTTAAGGTTTAATAAGGCATTGAAAGGGCACGTTGAATTCCATCCATATTAATCTTAAGGTTTTAAGGGCTGGATTTCTGAATTGTTGTAAAGTTTTAACAATAAGTAAGACATTGTTCCACAACATTGCAAATATTAAACCCTAAAGACTCAACATGTGAGCAGTGACAGTGTTTTCTGATCTCTCCATAAACAAACAGAATTAAAAAAAAAAAGAAAAGAAAAAAAAAAAAGGTGTATTAGTTGGACTGTTAGATTAGTGAGATTAGTTGCCTGGATTGATGCCATGAATTACTCAAAAGTTTAAAAATATGGTCAAAGTGCCTTCTGTTTTATCTTCTCTCTCTCAATCATCACTCTGCTCCGACTCCTCACGTCACTTTAAAGCACAATTATTGTTCAATAGCATAGTTGTGTTTTATTCAAAGTACTAGTTAAATTAAATTACAGGCACCATGGCACGCGGTAACAACAAGACTGATAGCAATGAACAAATGTATAATTTCATGGTTGATCACGTAGCAATTAAATTACCATTTCAATTTTGTTACAGCATTCAGGGCATTTATTTGCACTGTAGGTCAAGCTGTTGAATTGTTTTTTTTTTAAACATTAATTAACAGATGAAAAGAAAGATATTAAAACAATATTTATAAAATGTATATCAATTAGAGAAAAACAGTAAATTTGAAAAGCTGGAGCTCAAGAATATTTGAGTATTTTTGGTGAAAATTTGCCTAATATTCCCTTTCTGTTGAATGAGAACTGAAATTTTCAGCTTCGTCAGTTTGGCTATCTTAACTTTGGATTTTCTCATTCCAATACATACGCCACATACTACATCCCAATACTTGCATCATGTAATTAGATTAAATAATATATTGTACTAATATTGTAATAATAATATATTGTAAATAATATATTGTATGGTATATTGGGCACCCTCTGGAGGCGCGTTAATACAAGCATTACCGGGTGGAGTGGACTCCATCATACATTATTCATGTGTTGGGACAGAGAACATTATCTCCGAGGACTTAGGCCAGGGCCAACCCCGGCTCGAATGCCTTTGTACATTCTGGTAAATAATAACCTACTTTGATATTTCTCCCACTTTCTGTTTGAATTAAATTTGCGACCACAGACCTTGGACCCACATATGTTTTGTACTCGCTTTCATCTCTTCGTTATTTCAGTTCTGGCATGATTATATGATTGCCTAATGTGCTGCATTTCCATCCCAGTTTGTGCTTGGCGGTGTAACCCGATAAGTATTTTTGGACTAGTACGTTCTTATGCACTGCTCTGTTTAGCTGTTAATGAATGTTGTCTTTTGTCACACCTCACATTTTTCTTAGTATCTGCGTTCCCTGATGTTCAGTGCGCCCCATTATTCAGCCTCTGAATAATTCAGTTTTATCTACCCGGGAGGCGATCAGCTGCAGAACAGAGTAAAGTTAGTGATGGTCTAGATGTTCTGCAGTGCTGGTGCACTGAGAGAAATCACTCATGGTAAAGGATGGGTGACCATTTCCACTACTGTCTTTGATATTTTTTAAAAACAGCATGGGACCTGCTTAGGATGTAAAATGTTGAATCTCATCACTACTGGACAATTTAACAACCTCTACAGTATAATATCAAAAATATTTTCCCCTACACTTTATTATGTTGCAAAGAAAGGACTTTTTTGAAATTTTGCACCTTAACTAAACATAGATTCTCTTCAGTATTATACCTACATTTGCTAGTGCACGCTTACGGCAAATAGAGTAGTAGACTCGAGTAATAGGAATAATATTCAAGTTACACTTTCTTTAAATAAAATAGTCCACTTTTTTTTCTAAACTCGTTGACGATAGGTGAGTAGACAGGACTATGATATTTAAAATCACACATATCCAAACATTATCCCTTCCTATGCCTTATAGTGTGCCAGGGTTTAAGAACATAAAGAATGACGTCTAATTTTCAGCTGCTGCAGCGTTCACCTTGTTGATTGATGGGGAAAAAAACCCACAAAAGTGGAACGCTGGCTGAACATAAGAGGCGCATTATTTGGAGTTGTTCCTGATGTGATGCGAGGAAATGAACTGAGAATAGTGAAAAGAAATGCTAAATGTTTGACAAATCTATTGACGGTAATGAAAATGTATCGCATTAATGATGCACTTCAAACCAGAGAAGATGCTCTCTCTCCTGCATTATTAGCTGCTGAAGGTTTTAGTATGATTATCTTTGTGATTCTGGCGCTGGAATGACTTGATTCCTGATTTTGTTGTATTGCCCATCAAGCTTTCAGGTGCAGCAGTGATGCCAGTCTGTGCCAGATTGTTATGGCGTTAAACACACCTTAAAGCAAACTCAAAACCCATAAAGAAAACCCTTTAAATATGAACTAAACTGCATGTTAGTGTTGCCTTGGCTCTGGCTCAGTGTTGAGAAAGAACAAACTGCAGGGTTTGAGAGGTCAGAAAGCTCTGTTAATAATCTGGAGTTTCTTAAAAATATATGCCAGTTTGATGTTTGTTAATTGTGGGTATTCAAGTTGAATGTGTCATTAAATAAACTTACTGGTTGAAAATAAAAACCTTTAACCAAGCAAACACTGAACAATACTTTCCACACACACAAATATTTTTGAACCCACGTTTTATAAGATCCGTAAGGTCAGTATTCTTTGATTTTATCTTCCAGAGTGTCCCACGGTGTTTAGATCTCGAGTTTATCTGTGATTATCAGGACCTGCTGCTTTTCACCTCCTCCATCAACAGGGTAACACCCTGCAAGCACTCCTGCAGCCGGAGTACAAGCCGATGCCATTCCTCCATGTGTGCAAAGCCTTCCAGATGCCATAACTTAAACAGTGCGCAGCTGCGGGTGCATGTTGATGAACTCCATCCAAGGCTTCAGGGACGGTCACGCTCAGTGGTCCAGTTTATTACACCTGCTTTAGACCTGATAAAGAGCTCTGTGACGCAGCTGGAAGCTACTTCAAACAGCTCACAGATCTTCCATGCAGCCGAAACGCTCGCCGTTTGTTTCACTTTGTTGGTTCCTCGGGATGATGAAAAGGTCCTGTGAGGTTAACGTCAGTGGAACCACAGAGACTGAAAGTGTCAAACTGAATAAAAATGTCTGACTCAGTGGCCAGATATTGAAAATTGATGTATCGGTGTTTTATGCCATCTTCATGTGGGTTTACAAGCTTGTCTGCTTGGCTTTATTATCACCTCAAGGGGAAATTACCCCACCACACAAACATAAACAGAGCAGTAACAGCAGACCAGTAATATTTTAGGATAAGGAAACTATCAATAATCATCATTATAATTTTTTATTTTTGCTTTGTGGCAAAAGTAGTTGCTGAAAAATAATACAAGTAGTAACAGGAGATCTCTCCATAGACCTCCTTTACTTTCTAGAGACAGAGTGTATGAAACCGCCCCCCAAAAAAACTACAGCAACCTCTTCAAATTGCTTCTAATACCAATGCCTCATGCTAGTAGACAGCAGAAAATAGCAGCCAGCAAACTCAAAGGCAGCAGATCTTCGCGACAGCGTTCAAACAGCCTCGTGGCCAATCCTGCCGAGCGCACATACATCAATCGAACAGAGCCAGTTCACAGTGCACGTGTTAGTACAGACGGCTAATATTTACCTTGTTAAAGCGAAGCTACCATAATCCTCAAGCCCCAAGGGAAGAGTCGCCATCTTTCAGGCTGCAAAGAGAACAGAAAACCACTTTCAGCTTGAGGTAATTAGATGTTCAGTTTCAGATTCAAATCCCACTTTGAGAGAATACAGAGTATGTACGTAGGCTACCAATTACTCAGTATTTCCTTTATTTTGTCACCAAATAAACACGCATCATTTCCATTTGCAAAGACCAGATGCATTGTTTTTAACTGGCAGGGCTAGATCAAGTCATCTCCATTTGAGATTTGTAAAAGATAGTTGTGGCTGGTTGGACACCATTGGAATTTGTGTTTAACAATTTTGATGAGTTTGTTGACAACATACTTGCAGCTGCTATTGGTGACAGCACTAACACATAAATGCTACTTTGGGGACTGAATAATATAATATCACACCTTCCCATTGGCTGTAAAGGGAGAGTAGAGGGAGTGTGGTGTGTTTAAGCACAATAAATTACATTTGCTTCATAACAACTCTATGGAAACAGTGTAAAACAGCTTTTTAAAAAAAAAAAATCAACAAAAAAAAACCACTTAATATATTTATGAAATCATTTACTCCAGAAGTGCTGTTCGTGTATAACCCCAATTTCCCACACTGGTTACCCCATCCATATTTCTGTAGCCTATCTAGTAAGATAACTAATTATAATATTCATAGCTACAGTAGCATGTCGCTGGTTAGCAATCCAATCCAGCTCACCAACAAGCTCCACATGTAGTCAGTTTTGGACTCTAACTGGGCTCAGTTATATTCTCTGTCAATTCTGGCAATGCAACACATCTTTATCACTTATAACTACATCCATTTATGTTTTTTATTTTAATTCCTATGTTAGATTTGGGAAGGGATGGGGGGGTGCCATCCACCTGTTATGTGGCCCAAGTGCAGCACACACACAGAGGTAGGCAGAATAAATAAGTTGGATAGTGTTTTTTAAATGCTGGCTTACAGGCAGGAAGACAGACAGACAGATGGTTTCACGTTCAGGTCCAGGAAACACCAGCAACACGAGAAAAACATCAGGCACTCAGCACACTGCAGGGCTGGCAGAGCTGACAAAGAACAGAGGGAGGGAGACCGGTATAAATAAAATGAATGATTGGGAAGCGGAGGCAGGTGAGCAGATGGGCGAGGTGACGAGCTGATTCCAGACAGGTGTGTTGGAGGGGGATGCACAGGGAACCAGGAGAACCAGGAAGGGAGGACCACGCCCATAGAAACACACACACACACAGAAACACTGACAGACAGGTGAGTACTGGGAACACGAGGAAACACCAACAACACCGCTGTGACACCACCTTGTTAGCATAATGACTAAAATGCATCCCCCGTGTTAACCTGCCATCCTCCCCGCTCCTTTTCTCTCAGTCCCCGCCCCTCTGTCACTTTCATGTTGGACCTATATTCTCTAAACCATTGATCCTCAAAGATCCTGAGAAAAGTGTTCAGATTCATTCCTTTAAATTATAATTATCTGTGGTAGCCCCACCGCTGTCATTGTCATTTGTTTATCGGCCCAGAGCAGCAGAAGATAAATCAATAGCACAACAATAGCAGTTAGTAACATGGCGTTATGTTTTAAACACACATGATGCAACTCACCAGTGTTTACTGTTGGATCAGGGCTTGAACATTATCTGGTTTAGGTGTGCCAGAGCAGAGAGAGCTGGAAAATGAGCAGGTAGGGCTGCCTGAAGATCTGGAATTGGGAGCTCGGACCCCCAAACTCCCCTCCACACACACACTTTCTGGTGTGACTGGGCTAAAACATGAAGCAAACGTTTCCCAGGCTTTGTTTGTGTTAATTTGATCACTGGACCGTTGGTTTGCCATAGATTGCCAATGTGCCTGCTGAACACAGCTTAAAGCTGTAATGTGAGTGAACTAGCAGTGTAGGCGGTAATCGTGTTGTGTAGTGACCCATAAGCTGTGTATAAAGATATTTATAGACAAGTATATCATATTATGTTCATTACATACAGCCTAACTTACCAGAAATTTTCGTTCTTCTCTTTTGTTTTCCTTCAGTTACTCTCCTCCTCTCTGTACATAACAGTCACACAGCTTTACGATAGATGCTAATTTTCCACTCCAGCTGAAACATTTTTATCTCCCACGTGTGCTTCAACCTTTAAAATTCGCTCTAAGCTTCTCCTAAAACAACACAACAGGACTGTTGACAGCTTGTTCATGAAATGCTACGCGAGCATCGGGGACAACACAGTGGAGGTAATAATGGTTGCAAACATTTCCAGGCCCTGCATGCTCACTTCCACTTTCACTTTCCAGCTAATTAGACCTCTTCTTAGGTTGAGTTTGAACTAATTATAAAAGGTATAAAATGTGCTACAGGGTACAGTAGTCACTATGCCTCAGCGGGATTGGTGCTTGATAACAAGAAGTCTACAAAAGTGCAATTTCTTTTGTACAGGTGCAACGAAACTAGCAAGAGCAGGTAGTAGAGTGTAGAGTGAGTTGTGTAGTTTGTGAATTTAAAGTTTATGCTTTCCTCTTGACTGTCAAAGGCTACAAAATGTACCACAAATAAAAGTATGCATTATGCAGAATATTTCATTTCATTCATATATTTCATTCATATATTATATTATTGCTGCATTAATGTTTGCATCACTTTAATGTACAGCTGGTAAAGGTTGGCTTTTAAAAATATCGCAGATATTTAATAGTAGTAACACATCATAATGATAATTATATTATTTATCTGAACTAGAGACTAAAGCTGTCAGATAAATGTAGTAGAGTAAGAAGCACAAGGCATACCTCTAAGTTACTACATTTCAGAGAGAAACTTTTCTACACCCTATATTTCTATATATATAATATATGTTACAGTTATAGTTACTACTTCTAACTACTTTTAAATAACCTATAATTATCTTGTAAAATATAAAGCTGTGTTGGATCAATTTCACCGTATATGCGGCCTCATAACTCACTAATAATAGTAAGACAATACTATAATATGATATTTGATATACTCTTAAAGAAGTTATTAAAAATAATATTTGAATATATGAATATTTTTCACGGTATGTTTTTCAGGTAATATACTGTATATACAGTGTGTGTATATATACACACTATACTGTTCTTTTACTTTTACTTACTTTTACTACTTTACTACTTTACTCTTTGGTATACTTTTAAATGCAGGTTGTAATGGAGTATTTTTACATTCTGTATCATTACGTTTACTTAGTACTTTACTTAGTAAAGGATCTGAATATTTTTCTAGCAGTGAGTATAGCAGTAAAGTTGTATTTCTAACAACAGTTGTTGTCTCGCGTAGTAGTGGTATTTGTAGGAGTAATAGTATTTGTAGTGGTAGACTAATAAAAACAGCCTACAGGGATGTTAAAAGATCTCAATAAAAGGACAAGTTATGGAGTGAAAACTGGAATGAAACCAACCGATCGAAAAACTAACAACCAATAGATACAAACAAAGTGATAGAAGTAATTGGCCCTCCTTCCTCTAGCTCTTTGACAGTTACCCCCGAGGTGCATATAAAGCTGTTATGCAACTACATCGATGGCCTTGGAGTCTGTTATATAATGATCTGAAGGCTGATCAATAACTGAAAAGTTGTGTGTTTGGGCACACTGATTTAGAGGCCTTATTAAATCAGATTATTTTACATTGCACGTTGTAGTTTTGTTTTAACCATCCACTGTTGGATGACACTAGATATTAATATTTGCTTGTGAGTGCTCATACGCATTCATTCATACTGTGCCGTCAGCAGCTGAGATGACATTTCTCCAACACATCTATCTACGAACTCTGAACACACTTTGATTTGAGATTCAAATCCAGTCCTCTCTTGACACCAACAGTGATACACTGCAGGCTCCTGCATCTGCTGGGACCTCTGACTTCAAACACTGTTTGCAACAAAGGCCCTGTAGCAAAAGGGTTTCATTTTGACATTGATGGGTTAAAATTAAAGGCAGAAGTCAGACACTCTTAAACTGCTCCGTGCCATCAGCCTGTGATGTTCACTGAAGTTGTCATTCACCTTTTAGTTGTACAGACTTCACCCCAACTTACTGCATCTTGCTCCCTCTGCTAAAGCAAATGATCTCCTGCATTTACAGCGAGGACTGAACAGGTGTGAAAAGGTGGGTTTCACATTTATATTGAGGAATGAAGAGAAAAATGGGCACAAGAGATGGAGTTTATAGTGGAGAGCTGTGACCTTTCCAGAAAAGGCAACAAGCCTCACGGTTGTATTGCGTTATAATTTATTCAAGGTACTCTGAGTGGAGAAAGTGGTGTTTCTATATTCATGTTACGGTAGGTTTCTCTATTTTTTATCTGCTGAACTGTGATAGAAAATGGCAAGTCTGAAAAGCAGCCTCTGACTCTGAGGCTTTGAGACTTTTAAACAACGCGCTCAGATAAAATTTTAACATCTATAACTCCGTAACAAATGGGCGATCTCCATGTGCTCATTAACATCACACGATATGATCAAAAGCTCCAGAACAGCTACTAAACCTGGGGCTAGATTAAATTTTGAAACTTTATGTTGTTGTGAAAATAAAAACAATATTTAAGGCTCCACCGCAATATATAAGAACATGATAAGAATCTAATCTATATTTGGATTACCAACCGAATCCAAAATCCAATAATAAGAAAATTACACTACTGAACAACTAAATAGGCTCAGAAATTCAACCCCAGTGTTTGTTTCTTCTGTTTCAACACAGCACAAGGGGATTTTTTTCCTGTACTGTCATGTACTGGGGCAGTAAAGTACATAATAAAAAAGCAAAAGACAGCAAGAACTGACAAAATACAAAGAAGGAAAAACCAGAGATACAACAGCCACACGAGTCAGGACTCCATTAGATGTTGTTTCATCCTAGTTGCTCAGTTATCCGAGATGTACCATTATGCCAAAACGTTGTCTGAAGTGTATTTATTTGTATGGTCTATACCTTCGGGATATGTAACGCTGGCTATCAAACCTCAAAACCTTTTGAGATGTGACCTAAATGCATCCATAGTATCACAGACTGTTAAATACTAAAATGAACTGCTCTGTCATATTTTTACCTTGTTTCATGAGGCTTTTATGATTTTTGTTAGAAAACATTATATTCTGCAAAGTAACATGGCAGTACTTTGGTATTCAGCAAAAATATCTGTTTTCCGCGCCATACGTCTGCACCCTGGTTTGTCCTATTCACCTCTCTGACATGAAACAGTGTTTTTTTTATTCAGTCCCCTCTGTCACCCCCCAAGTGTCTCATAAAAATAAAACTAAACCAAAAAAACAACAGCATAAAACCAACAAATGACTATAAAAGAGCCTGCGAGTCATTTGGACTTTGCCCTGCTGCTGCTTCATCATAACATGATAACCTCATTTCGGCGTTCCTGCGGTGTGGCTCCTCCTGCCAGGATCATTTATGTTCTCACCTCTGTGTGATGTTAGTTGTTAGGTCAATGCGGCATGAGGTATTTCCTCTGCTGCTGCGTGGTTGGCGGTCGAACGAGGTGCCTGTCACGGGGCAGCTGTGGAGGTGATTTCCTATCTGCTTGTGTGCTTTGGGACGAGACAAGGTGAGGTAATGCTGTAAAAAGGGAAGTCGTGAAGAGCTATGGTCAGGCTGGATCCTCAGAAGACCTCATCCAGTAACCCACGGGGCACCGGAGCTGTTAAAATGAATCATGGAGACGACACCAGCGGATGTAGAGGTCGCGTATTTTGTTCTGATGGAGCCATTTGTAAAACTTTGAAACGCCTGCTATTAAAAATCAGCAACACTTTATTTTAACTCCCTGTACTAAGCTTTGTGAAAAATCTAAAAATCAATTAAAGGTCTGGACACATTATAATACTATGATGTAGTTGTTAGAGATGTAGACATTTAATTAACACATTTGTCTCCTCTCCACATTTCTTATGAATTAAGTGAGCATCAGTATTTTTATATCCACTACTAAATAACTAACTAAAAATGCCACTGCTTCTGCAAAGCTAATGGTGTTCCCATCAGCCTCACCCGCGCTTTGTATAGTGCTAATTAGCAGTAAACATTATACCTGCTAAACATCTGTGTGTCACTGTGAGTTAGGATTACGCACAAAGCCTCAAACAGCAGTTAGTATGACTGTAGACTTAATAAAGTGTCAGGATTTATTCCATTGTGCTTCTCTACTGTTTCATAATTTATTCATCAGCTGCCTCGACACAAGTTTTAATTGTTGAAAACACTTAAAAATATCCTCATATCTGCTTACAATGACAATATTGTGCAATTTATGAAGCGTTTATATATTAATTATTATAATGCTAAACATGATTGTTAGTGTTACTTTATCTGCCTTCATGAGAAGTTGCAGTCTGTTTTCTTCTGTGCGACTCATCTCGCTTTATTCTGCAGGATGCGTTTGAAACCGAAATCCTGTTTTTCCGGGGAGACGGTGTGTCACAGTAAAGTCTGTTGACGTGCATCATTTCTCCCGAGAACCAGGGTCCGTTTCTGCTGTCAGTCTCACTCTCACATCACTCTATTTTCTCCTTGGCCCGATGCCGCTGTTAGACTAAACATGGGGAATTGTGAAATAATTTGATAAGGAGAGGTAAATGGAGAACGTATCCACCTGTGAACAGACTACAACTGCAGCCACTCATGCGATAAAGCAAACTCTAATCATAATATATTTAAAACTGCTGACGTAAGACACGTGAGACCCGCTGAAATCCCATTTTGAGCACGATAGCACCATTTTTTCCACATCATTACTGTTCCAGCATCAGGCGTCAAAACATTTTAGCTTGTCAAGATATCAAAAAGCAGCACCCCTGTCTGGATACATTTCAAGCCTGAGAAATTTTCATTTCATGTAGACTGGAGAAATGCAATTAGATAAACACCCCTGGCTAATCACATTACTAAAACACACCCACGTCAGGGCAATGTTAATATGAGAGACAAATTGAGATGATCGGCAAACAGACAAGACATTTGTTTGTGGAGTCTTGGAGAATATGTGACAAGGGAGTGTGCAGTTTGAGCGCCGCAGATAATGTTGAGAAATTGCAGAGATGGTAATTGTAAATAATTTAAATTGCAATTTATCCGCATATTATGGAGGAGCACAGGAGAAGGAGCCTTGCAGGAGGAAGCAAACTGGAATGCTATTCCTGCAAATACATCTGAATACACATAAAAACATTACGTCAGATTAAGGGAAAACCTGAACCCAGACTGGTGAGGCATTAATATTTGATGTTTAAATAGTAGGCTGATATGCCAGCAAAAAAGGGATTTTCAATGCATAACATAACAGGTTTGTTGCTAGAGGTGGGTGCACACAACAAAGCATTGACTTTAAATAAATCAGTATAAAATCCTGCTCAAATCATGATTATTAGTTTGGACAGAAACCTGATTTAAGACTGACAGTACTGCATTTACATCTTTAATATAAAAAGCAATGTGATCCACTGCTTTATCTTGGATTGATGTTCGATTCTAACAACTTTATAAGAGAATATGAACAAGGTAAAAACAGGATTAGAGAAGAGGTTTAAAGTCCCGAGTATTGTCTGCAGGCATTTCTTTCAGGCAGAGCTGAATTGGTAATCTGGCATACAGGACATTTTCCCGTGGGGGCTGACGCACCTTGGGGCTGATAAAATTCGTATAATGTCTCACATCTCTCCTTCTCTCTCGATATTGTTTACTCCACAGCCACGACTAATCACAGCAGTCAAGAACACTTATCACCATTAGCTTTGTACTGGTTTGGGGGCATAGTTACATATTTAAGGTGACACAAGGTTGTGATACTGGTGGGTGGTTTTCAACCAGTTGTGGGGTTGGAGCAGGGGGGTCTGAGCCAAAAATGCCAGCACTGATTTTCTGTCTCGGTCTAGCCCCGCTGTCAGACTGCATGTACCCTAAAACAACATCCACCGCTGAAGTAGGGCAGCCTGTACACGGCCTGAGAGGCAAAGTCTTGTTAAGCTGATTGCTGTGAGTGCACAGTGATGATTTAAGTAGACGGTTTATACATTTTTAGCAGTTTTCGCCTGGATTATAGCAGGTGAACAGTAAGACGACAATGCTTAGAGAGATTTTAGCACAAGAATAATAGTTAACCTGAAACCTCTGTGGAAATTTCACCCATGTAAAGCAGAGCAAGGCTGGTCGATATTTCCAAATGTTCCCTTTTTTTTGTTAGAAACGCAGCAGGATTCACCTTGTCGAAGGGAAAGTGAACGCGGGTGTGGATGATAGAGAACTGTCAAAACCAGGCGGTCAGATCTACACCCTTCACCAGAGTGAATTATTAACTACAAGAACATCACTGAATATTGAAATCCGAGTAAAAATGTTCTACATGTCTGGATTTCTGACAGGTTTTGTGATGTAATTTTGATTGCACCTCTACAGTAACACAATTTTGATATTTCAGTTAGGTTATTGTATCATTCACTCCCCAACACTTCCCACAGTTTAATATGCAGTTTGTAATTCAAATCTTTACAGTATAATTTGCAGGCTGTACACATGATCTACAAATCAAATGTTTTAAGGGTTAAAGGGTTATGTTTGAAAGCCAAAGAGGGCTCATAGCTTAAAGGTTAAAAGCCCACTCACAGGACTGCCAAACATGGTGAACATTTACTACAGTGAGCAGCTTTGGGAGAAAAAAACGAGCTCACCGTTTGGTTTGTGTTGAAAAAGATTTAAATAGCTAAATCTGGTTTGTCGCATGTGCCAAGATTAAAATGATTTCTAAATCCATTTTGCCAGATGTAAATTAGTTTTTGGCAAATTTGCGCAGCTTATTCCCACCCATTCAATTCCAAAAGCCACACAAAACAATTCTCTTTTAAGACTTTTAATTATGTTGGAAAAGGAAATCCATCACTGTGAATAAGAAGCTGAAAATTAGGCACAAATGGCAAAAGGAGTTCTGTTCACGTAACTTTAACAAAGACGATAAGATGATGGTTTGTGTGTCTAACTTCAGGGCCGTAGCTACGACTAAGAACAATAAGGTCATTTCCTTAATGTTGTTTCTGAGGGTTAAATTGATGTGAGGAGTTTATACTCTACAGTTATACATAAATTCCTCATGGAGACTTTTTAAAGCCAGATGTTTTTTTTGTTTTTGTTTTTCTTCTCCCAAAATTCTTATATTTGACTGTTTTACATTTACATTTCTCAACCAGATTTGTATTCCAGGAGAAGGCTTTGAATCAGACTATTGCGTAGGGAAATCAAATCCAGCCAGAAAATCTTTTTAACGGTTCAATTAATATACAAAACATAAGAAACTATAACACTTTATAGACTTTTTGGTGGCCTGTCAAACCTTTTCTTGTGTGGGGGAAAATAGGAAAATGGTTAGTTTCACTTTGAAATAAATAATTCAGCCCATACAATCCAATTTTTTTTATCATTACATTACTTGTCAATCACAGCTAATTCAAGCTAGCCAAAGAGCCAAAGAGAGACCAACTTCTAAATGTAAAATGTAAAAGAAATTTAAGTAACATCTAAAATTGGTACTTTTTCATTTTATCTAAACAATGTTTACCTCAAGAAACAAATGAATTAAAGCCTGCGAGTGAGCCACTACACTCAGATGGCATATACAGGATCTCCTATATCCTAACGCACCATGCATCGCTCTTATTGTCACACGCCACACTCCCTACTTGATGCTTCCCCTTTAAGCGGTGACAAGGTCAAAGAGTAGACACCCAAAAATCAACACTACATCTACATAATAATCCTTTTCATGTGAGTTGGCTGACTAAACTACAGTGAAGGAAAGCAGCAGATAAAAAGATGATAAAATCACAGAAAAAGAATAATAATCTGAATCTATCATGATGTGAAACAGTTCAGGACAGAGTGAAGGCTTCAGAAAAATGCACCTGTTGTTGTCAGTAGCTCTGGGCGCATTTTTTCTGTGACGGATCAAAATAGTTTCATATTTTAATTCAGGACTTTGTTGGTGCATCGACACAAGAAAGAACGTGTTTGATGTCGGCTTTCAATAAACAAGTAAAAACAATGAAACCTCTGAAATAATGATGCTTGACTTCGTCTTATTGTCCTACATCTTGTCTAAAATCCTTTAGCTAACTACCACCTTGATTACGGCTGCTCAAGTATCATCCTTTAAAGCCACGATTCTACTAGTTCACTGCCTCCCCTGTTAGTTGCATTGATTGTCTACTCTCATGGTTTGCCAAGTGTTAATCAGGAACTGATTAGAAGCAGAGGATGGAAATTGTAATTGATTAGCCTGAGCTGGGATTTTAATTGATTTGCCCGAGTTAAGGGCTTAGATTAGTCGCCTAGAGTGGATCTCCACACAATTTAAATTATTTACGTGTATTATTGCAGTGCCCCGGGACAGCGTTGGAAGTCAGAGACAGAAGCCGTAAATTTGTGACATGGTTGTTCCATTAATTTTACAAGGAAGGAGCCCTGGCAGATTTCACGTCCCGCTTTACGACTGAGAGGGTTAGCTGTTGAGTTTCTAGCATCAGAAAAGAGTTGTTGGACTTCACAAGTATTGACCGATATGTCCTGAGGCACAGGGATAGCATATGTGGATTCTTCAGAAGGGTGGCATTCCCCTATAACCCCTTTTTGAAATGCGATGCAACACTTTCCAAGATTTAAGCCCATATTCCGAGCCAGGGGAAATAAAACGCAGCGAGTCGGGATAAAGTATAGTATAGTATGTGTGCAGTCAAAATAAATGCCCTTGAAAAACCTTGACTTTAACCCAAATTGGGTTGGAGTCAAGGGAATGTAATCTGGGCTCCCTCAGAGGAAGAATAAAATGAAAGTATTTGCAGGAAACTAGCCCTTGCCAATAGGCATGGGCACCCCATAGGTGAGACAGGAAAAAGCCCAGTTGGACATTTAGGTAGATTCAGAAAATACAGAGACGACTGGGTGACCAAGTTAAACACATCTGCAACGGTGGAAACGTGATTTTTTTAAATCAAGCATTTCATACAGCCTTGATTTGTGATGATCCTGCGGTACACAGCCGCCAGCGTCGCGGTGATGAATTCCAGACTTTAAGGTGGCAATTTCAGCTATGAATCAATAATGTTAAAGTCTTCCTTTTAAGGTTCTGTAACGTCATTGTGGGACAGGAAGTACGACACGTTTTATGCAGTTTGGCGTCTTGTAGTGAAATAATGCGTCCAGGGGAAAAGCCCCAGGGAGTATGATCACACATTTTTCCTGCCTTTTCCTTGCCTTTATCTACTTCACTGTATCTCTTACTCAGTCTTTCTCCTACGTTTATGACACAGGTAATGGATATCCACTGTTTGAAGGGAGCAAGTAAATTGAGTCATTTTTCCTGTCATTATTTCCTGTCTTCAGAAACCCCTTTCTTGTGTTTCTTTCAGGCATAATGTCCTTTCTTCGGGGGCTGGCTCATCCTCCTCTCCCCTGTTTACGTTTTTTTCCTGCAACCACTCTCTTCCCCACCTCCATCTCTCATCTCTTTTTTAAATCCACATCTCGCTGTCTCCCTTCTCCCCTTCTCTCCTCTCCTCTCCATATACGTCTCTTATCTCTCCTTGTATCTTTGCCATATAAATAATTGATGGCCCATCTTTGACTCGCCTGGTGTAGTTAAAGGGTGACCAAAGTCCCGAGGACAACATCAATACTGAGCTAAAAGTACAGCCGTGGCTTATGCACAGTCTGCTCGCCGCACTTTCACAGGAGACTCTCTTTACTAATGACCTACTTAGATTTGAATAAAAAGTATTTTTCTCTTTTTTTTGTATTTGCACAACTCCAGAGGACTGAGGGCTTTATCCAGTCCACTCAAATGGGACATAAGGGCTCCCCCGTGCTAGACTCTTACATCAGTTTGGAGACAGCTTTCATGTAGCCTTGTGCCAGAGTTGTGGTGTCATTTAGCAGCTTATGGCATCGGTCTATTTAGGAATCAGATCAACAGTTGTTTATTCTTGCAAGAAATTACATGCTGTGCTATTGTCATCGGGAATTCGTCTCTTTGAGGCATCCAAACTATGATGTTATGTTTACAGCTCCTAATGCAACATCTAATTTTGACTGAGCAATGCCAAAAAGAGGCAAAAAAAAAAAGTGGGTGGGCAAAAAGTGTACTAAACATGCACTCGGCTGAAAATAGCAGCGCATGACAAGGAATAGCCGTAAACTCTGCACCTCTACACAGCTTTTTAGCCTCTTTTAGCTATTTTTTTCCCAAGTTTATCTGCATATTTATTCTGTAGTGCAGTCTGACAGTGCTCAACACTACCTGCTCAGCACCAAACAGAGCAATAAGATGTCACGGGCTGTGGCATAGGACCAACCAGAATGGCAGCTGGCACACCTACATGTCATGTTGGAAATGTTTGCTTAGTAACCAGAATTTTTTTGGATGTACTTCTACTCGTGAGCGTTTCAAAATTAGCGGTTATTTAAACAGGCCATTCGTCACAAGGAGGCTGGGTGAGCACAAATTAAACTATACATACAGTAAATGGGAAAACATCTCTTAATTAACATCACCTTTTGCCCCTGTAAACACAGATAAACTACATCCTAATGGGGTTTATGTCTTAACGTCCTGAAGTAGCCAGGTCCTAATCATCAACACAAGTCATTTACATAGGGACTACACATTAAAACCAGTAACATACAACTCAAATTCAGTGATTTATTTTACAGAATTATTATTTGATTTTGGTAGGCCTGGGTAATGTTGCACCTCTTTCATAGTCATGAGTGGGCTCATTGTGACTACTCAAATTCCATCATACAGTCAAAGAGCTGTTTAACTTTGTTATGGTCTTTAAGCCTGGAGCAAGTCACATTTCATTTCGCCTTTAAAAAATGTTTACTGTGCCATTGCGGTTGTTTGCGGATGTTTTTTTTTCACACAATATAACATATATGACCAGACATATATTGAAATATTTTTTCACTTTGACATACTGTCCTGGAACAAATGACATCATTTTAACACGCCGGCGTGAGTGGGAACTTGGGAGGGTTAAAGGCTGCGCTCTCATTTTTGTTCCATAATATCATTAAATTCACTTACCCCGGAATGGTTTCACTACTTCAATCACTCAACAGTGCTATAGGCATCTCAATAACGTCTTTCTCAATCTCAGTCTTGGTCCTGCAGAATGTTGTAGTCTATTTTTTCACATCTTTTTTAAAGGTATTCGTACCTGGAAACCTGGAAGTTTATTCACCTCATGCATCAGAGTTTATTTTGAGCAGGGGTAAATTGGGGTCTGTGGAGGTAACATATTAAAAAACTGAAAAACTTGCTCTTTTAGGGAGGTTTTCACTGAAATAAGAGGTAAGCAACAAACTTGTCTTCACTTGTCTGATGAGGAAGTATTGGACGTTAGCTTGATCAATGAGAATGAAGAAGGCATAAATCTCTTTGTGCACAGCAGCGGTTAACACAACGGTGCTAAATCAAAGGAAAAGTGATTAAAAAAAGGACAGTTCATCACCATTTTTGTGGGCTAAAGGTTTGTTTCTTTGATCATTCATGTTGTTTTTCATGTCAACAGCTGCAGGCCAAACATTAATAAGGGTTCAAAAGTTCATAATAAAGTTTTTTTTTATTAAATTGCACCATATAAAATTGTAAAAGAGGCCAGAAACAGCTGAGAATATTTATTTGTCAAGTATAGTGCCCATATCAAACTGTCAGCATGCCTCTCTGTTCTTTACTTCCTTTCATTTTTTTTTGTGTGTATCTTATTGGCATCCTGGTATTTGACATACAGTCACCACACCCCCACAAAACTGTGCCTGGCAGTTTTATTGAGCAAATTTTCATAGTGTTGGTGTTTTGAGTGAAAATATGAAACTGTCACAGTGGTTTGTTGCATTAAACATGCTCTGTCCTTAAATCACATTTATAGGAAGAAAAACAAAAACATAAAAAAGAACAGACTTTCAGATGAGAACTGGAAGAGGTAGACTGGTATCAGATCACCATGTGTTTCTCTTGTGTTTCTGATCTCCTCACTATCTTCTCAGAGTAACTTTTGTCCGTTCCAGCTGATGTATTTGCTGTATGTTACAAGCCTCATTTCTTAGGAGTCGGACGTGATCATATCTGTTCTTTGGTATAACACTTGTGTAAATCTAAGGTAATTATACTGAATGTACTGAACACCTGGTTTATCTTGCTCCACAGCACATTTTACACCACAGTCACTAGTTTAACAAAACTGCTTGACACAACTACTGAGACCTGGAGGCATATTAATGACATTTAATAAATATGTAAAACAGCCTTTAATACATCTGCTTGCACACAACACAAGCATTTGCCATGATGAAGTCACTGCATGTGGCAAATATCACATTTCTCGACATGGCTCTATTACCATTTTCTTGATATGGTCTCCTGCGTCATTAAATTGCAAGAGGAGAAGCCGCCTCTTAAATCTGTGACTTTGGTTAAAACAGTTGCCTAACAAAGTAACAAGGTCAGAAAATGGCTCCACTCATATAACATTGCACAGAAACACTATCACAAATCATGGAAAATAAGTGAAAAGGTTTTTATTTATCGCAACTCACCTCTCTCTTAATTAATAAAGTATATCTATCTATCTGTCTATCTCAAAATGAACACTTCAACATCTAAAAGAGCTGTTCTTTGCAGATATAGAATACTTAATTATTATTATTATTAGGCACCCAGGGGATTTTTTTGTAATTAGAGAGAAAAATGATTATATATTCAATATATTTCACCAATACTTGTTGTGTGTATACTTCAGAGGAAAATCCTGAATGTCTTTCTTTACTTATTAAACATTTGAAGGAAACTGTTTCCATCCCAGCTTGCAACTTATGCAACTTAAGCCTTTTTATTCTTTTTTTTTATTTTCTATATTTGCTCGCTGCATTTTTTTTTTGTTGCATTTTTTTATGGTGGCTCTGCCCATTGTCGATTATCGATTAGTGCATGTGTCTCTTGTGTGCATGTATGACATTCAAATACAACGGGAACCCACTCATAAAAACATCGCTCCATTGGCTAAAAACCCCAGAGGGGTCCTTTAAAGCTGTAGTCTGCAATCCTGGCGAAAGCTTGTCGATATTTGAACTCAACAGCTGAGCAAATACACCCCTCCTGTCAGTGAACCTTCAAACTTATGTGAGTAACATACAGAATTAGGGTTGTGCGCAAGTGTGAGTTTTGTCAAAGCATCGGTCTTTGATGACCTGTTTGTCTACCATTTGCAGAGCCAGGGTTGCGCATGAACACCAGACTTTCTTTCAACCCACACACAGAACAGACGGGCAGCAGATCATGAGGAGATATTGAGTGAATTTGACTTTGTTGGGAAATGCATTTTGGTGGTAGTTGAGGAGAAATCAGATATTTCCAGATTAAAAATTGGAAGCAAAGACCGATAACAGTCCAGCGAGTGGCGTGTTGATTCAGTCAGTAAAGTAGAGATCATTAGATGACTTTTTTTTCTCGTGAAATGTCAGCTTACAGTGAGTGAAATTGCAAGAGGCAGGAATGCTTTGCCAGGTAACAGCTTTATATTTAATACAGTGTCAAGGATAGGCAGTGAACGTATGCAGCAAACTATATACAGCATTCAAAAGTTGTTCCTGCAGAATGGAGGCAGAGTTGTTTGAGTGTTTGAAGACAGCGATTTAACAAGGTGTTTGGTGTGTGCAGCCCCTCACTGGCTAAAAGGCAAAGAGAACAAGGTCAGTGGAGATCAATGCGATTGATGTCTGATGGGATTGACCATCTAAATGTGTAAACAAGACCGAGCAGCTTCTGTGTGTCTGTGTGTGTGTGTCTGGAATTCGTGTTTGCTGTTTGTATATAGCGGCCGAGCTGTCCGATTGTATTGTTGATCCCAAATGAATGTATTTTAGATCCAGCAGCTACAAAGCGTGTGTGTATTTAAGCATGTTTATCTCCGTGACTGTGTTCACACATAGAGTTTGTTCTCTTTGACTCAAAGCTTACTGGAAAAGCTGATTTTGCTAAGTGTTTTTATCTTGTTTGTTTAGGTCCACGCTGCTGAACCAGAGCCTCTAAACTAAAGCCACATGGATCTGCATGTCGCTTGTTTGTTGAACAGCGGCTCCGTAACCTGTCGTCCTGCAGAGTGTTGGTGCGGGCAAAGTGAAGCCAGTCCAGCCCCTTCAAGTTCAGCAAAGTGAACTTGTTTCCACTGTTGGCCACACTTTGTTAGTCTTAATACGATGTGAGGACACTTGAGGAAATAAGAGCTGACGATGAGCGTCAGTACAGACAGACAGACAGACAGTCTCTCTCGCGGTCCATTTAGCAGCGATAAGCAGGAGAAGCTGCAGACAGTCCGGTATTAACGTCCACTTTATCCGTCTATAAAAAAAGTGTTTAAGGTGTCTTGGTACTCAAATGTGCCGCCCTGTCGCCATGGAAATCTGTGTAACTATGTTAACTAATGATCCAAATTGAATCCATGTATACTGGTGGGCTTCCACAATATTTCTTTAAATATTCTGTATATTTTTTGCTGTTAACAGAAAAATATGGCTTTCCTTTATGACGCCGAGCACTGAATAATGCAATGTAACACATCTGGTTCATAAAAAAGATACACAAGGGATCCTTTGTACAGTCATGAGCAATCAATATAATGACCTAACGGCACCATGTCGGAAGATTTATTCTGTTAAATGTTGTTTTTGGTAAGTTAAAGGGAAAATTCCTGCCTTCATAGGGAAAAAAAGTTCTGTTTTATTGATTTCTATTATGTGTAAATCAGGGGTCATCTTTTCATTGCAGGGTTCGATCCCTCCTGCTCATGGGTAACACTGTCCGAGCTTTGCATTGCAAGTGTGTGTGATGGAAAAGTATAAAGCACTTTTTTTTGTTAAGGTAAAAAGCAGTATACTATATTCTAAGCATCTTTTCTAGAAGACCAGTCCACCGTGTGATCCAATCCGCTAAATAAAACAGTGCTTCACCATGTGAGTGCAATGATTCCTGCATTTCTAGAGTCTCTTATTTCTTATGCTGTCACATAAGGGTAAAAAGTTATAAATTTGAACTTTAAAACAATTACTTGTGTCGGATGGTTCACTTCTAACAGATTTCACAGCATTTTTCTTAGTCACGTATTGAGAACCTACTTGGTTGTTTGTTGCCACTTGAGTTCAAATTACATTTATTCTCACCTGATGAAAATGGAAATAAGCCGCTCCAAACATTTGATGCTTAAATAGGAAAGCATCCTTCATCCCACCTGTCTCAATCTCACGCAGGCAGAAATGAGATTTGTTAAATTATCTTGTTTTTCTTTTCTGATACAGCTGTTGTTCCTACCCTGTTTTCCTCAGATTGATCACTACGCCCAGAGGGATCTGAAGAAGGGCCTCCAGCTCTTCGGCACAGAGGGCAACGTGGGTTTGACCAACGCCTGGATGATAGTACAAACCGATGTAAGATGTGAGATCACTGGTGGGGGTGGGTGGTGGTTCTTGGGGGCCAGTCTATTTTTAGGATATTTAAAACAAAAAAGGCTGGAAGTTTTTAAGATTCTTTTTCTTTCTCACAGTCTGAGTTTGCTGAGGTCATAACCATTTTAAAAATTTCATCTTTCCGTTGTGAACATCGCAGCCTATTCAATATTAACTTCGGTGCCATTTAGCAAGTCAAGTCATGCAAAATACCTTGTTTCAAGCTGAGATACATGACGTTTTGACTGCATTATTTATTGTGACAGTGCTTACTTTTGCTATTGGCAAGGTTTCTCCGTTTGCACCCCTGTGATCACATAAAATTAAAAGGGAGCAGTCAAATGTTGAAGGCCATTTGATTTTACATTCCCCCATTTTGTGTCAAATTTGAATAAAACACCGCAATCCTTTTTTGTAGTTAATGGGATCAGGACTTTTACAAGCAGGCTAGTAAAAGCAAAATACTGGAAATCTAAAAAAAATAAATAAATAAATAGGAGCACCAAAAAAAAGGGTGAAATCGTTCTACCGACAAACACTAGAAGCTTTTTCCAGTTTAAATGCTTCAGTAAAATGCTGTCAGAGAGATTAATGCAAATATCATAGACTCTCTGAGGTAATCTTTGTTTCCAGCTCTCACTTTGATGTGCTTTTTCCCATTTTATTATTTATATAAATTCTTTAAATTCCACTGCAAAGAAAATACAATGTGAGAAACAGAGATTTGGAATTAGGGATTGCAGAGGACAGATGCTGCTGCTAGTGAATGCCTTCGGGAGACGTGGAGTGATAGATCGGAGACTTCAGGGCTCTTTGGACCTTTCTCATATCACAGATCCAGTGTTATGGCTTGTAGTTTTGTTCCATTAGCAAATGTGCGTAAACGCTTGATGTTTGGCTCTGCTGTGTCTATGTGCATGCATGTGTCTAGTGTCTGGAAGGCATACTGTGAGAGCATGTGTGTGGTGACTGAAAAGGCATAGATGATGACAGAGAAATATGTTTCTGTGCAAATAATTTATGCAAATGCAATGTGTGCGTGCGTCTGCATGTGTGGGTGGAAATATGCAGGTTTTTTACCCCAAAAAAAAAACATTTCTGTTTACAGGATGATAGCATGATGAGGATCTGCCCTAATGAGCCACCGTTTGAAATTGCATGTGTGTGAGCATGAATTTGCCCTTTTGTCCTCGTCACATCAGGGCTGCAGTAAAGATGCAGGGGGGGCTCCGTAATATCTGGCACAGGAGACGGCCATAAAAAGGCAGCTCTCATTCTGTCACTGCTGTCCTTCCCAAGCCTCCTTCATACATGCTGAGTCACTGAATAGATAATGCAGCAGATGTCCCTGGAGCAAAGTTCACCCTGAATAATATTAACAGCCACTTATAGAAGAGAGGAGGACCTACATACACGGGAGGAAGTAGTAAAAACATCCACAAGTCGCCAAATGCCGCCGCGATAAATCAGAAAGGGTCACACTGGTTCTGGTTTTTGTGGTGGTAACATCTGAATATTACATCTCTGTGCAGTTTTCATCCCTTGATTTGCTCTCGAAACTTTCCAACTATGCCTCAGATGTTTTCTGGTCATTTGAATTCCGCTATAGCTCGTGATAAATTGCAAACTTGATCCATTGTTTAAGCAAGCGAGGGAGTTTTAAATTAACACACAATCCCGGATTCTGTGCACGGGGGGTGTGGGCAGCATTTATTCCTGTGTGGAATTAAAGTCTGCTGAATGAACCAAACATCAGGGGCCCTTTATTTTTTCCCGGAGTACACTGATGAATTGAATTGTGGTGAAAGCCATGATCCCTTATCAAAAATCCATACCAATCACAAAGGGTGGAAGATGTAGATAAAAAGAAGCAGGCGAGTTAGAGAATGATTTTAGGGCTTCGAGACAAATGAGATGTGGACTGTGAAAAAGGGACTGCAGCTCAATACCAGGGAGATGAAGTGCTTCCTATATTCAGCACATGCATTGTTTTTGTCCAGTAAATCCTATTCTGGGCAGGTAAATCATTTCAGTCTCCGTCAGTGAAGAAGATGTTCTTTTGATACCATTGCATTAGGATTTCAGCGTGATGATAATAAAAGTCTAAGCTCTCTCAACTCACTCTCTGTTTCTCTTTCTGGTGCAGTTTCGCTGCTGCGGCGTAACCAACCACACAGACTGGTTTGAAGTTTACAATGCCAGCCGTGTGCCAGACTCCTGCTGCCTGGAGTACAGCGACAACTGCGGCCTGAACAACCCGGGAACGTGGTGGACGGCGGTAAGTTCTGGATGAAACATCAAAGTGCTCCTCTAAAAGGTGCCGCTAAGGTTCCTCTTCTTCTACTTCTTTCTTTCCTTTTTTTTTCACAGCTTTGTATTTATACAGGATTATACATTCACTGTTTGCTAAACCCCTTTCCCAAACGAATCATACCTTAGCAACCATAACTAGGCACAGCAGCCCTGTAGAGCATGGGGCTGTAGTAAGAAAGAAACTCAGTATTTCAAATCAAATCAAATTTATTTATTTAGAGCCCAAAATCACAAACATTGTTTGCCTCGGAGGGCTTTACAATCTGTACAGTTGTGACACCCTCTGTCCTTAGACCCTCGAACCTGAGTCAGGAAAAACTTCAAAAAAAACCCTTTATGGGAAAAAGAAGAAACCTGAGGAAGAGCCACAGATGAGGGATCCCTCTCCCTGGGACGGACAGACGTGCAATAGATGCCACATGTACAGAGAACATCATCAATCATATTATGGAATTATACATGAGTCGTAATAAGCTGTAGCTATACTGAGTTCATTGGTTTAGTCCATGTGTGAAGGTATATCACAGGTAATGGAAATGAGTCTGTGAGTCCAGGTGCATCTCTAGATGTCCTCATATGGAGCTCTGGGCCACTCGACCTTCTCTCCACAACACAGACACAGATCATGTCCCCACCAGGCCAGTGAACCTCAGACAGATGGACCACAACCAGAATCAGTGAGGAACCTGCAAGACTGGAGAGAACAAAGAGGACCGGGGGCTCCGGCAGTAACATGCACTTTACAGGACATAAGAGTATTCACATTAACCGCTTTTGACACTTTAACCAATTTAACTTCACTTTAACCAGTTTAGCCACTTTAACCAGTTTCTAAAAGTGACTCCAGTTTGCACTACTACCATAATATGAGTAGAAGGAAGCAGAGGAAGAGGAAGCAGAGAAAGAGGAAGCAGAGACAGAAAGAGGGAGAGGTGCCCGATGCATCATGGGAGCCCCCCGGAGCAGCAGTCTAAGCCTATAGCAGCATAACTAAGGGCGAGCCTGTGCCCACCCTAACTATAAGCTTTATCAAAAAGGAAGGTTTTAAGTCTATTCTTAAACACTGACACTGACACTGTGTCTGCCTCTCGGACCCAGACTGGGAGCTGGTTCCAGAGAACAGGGGCCTGATAGCTGAAGGCTCTGCCCCCTAGACTACTTCTGGAAACCCTGGGAACTACAAGTAAGCCTGCGTTTTGGGAGCGCAGCGCTCTAGTCGGATTGATAAGGAGTTATCAATTCATTAAGATATGATGGTGCCAGACCATGTAGAGCCTTATATGTGAGGAGTAGGATTTTAAAATCCACTCTAAATTTTACAGGGAGCCAATGCAGAGAAGCCAATACTGGAGTAATATGGTCTCTTTTCCTGGTTTTAGTCAGCACCCGAGCAGCGGCATTCTGGACCAGCTGTAGAGTCTTTAACGACTTGTTTGGGCAGCCTGATAAAAGTGAATTACAATAATCCAGCCTGGAAGAGACAAATGCATGGACTAATTTTTCAGCATCGCTTTGGGACAAAAAGTGCCGAATTTTTGCGATGTTGCGTTGCAGGTGGTAAAAAGCAGACCTTGAAATATGCTTAATATGGGTGTCAAAGGACATATCCTGATCAAATAAAACCCCGAGGTTCCTTACAGTGGTGCCGGAGGCCCAGTTAATGCCATCCAATAAGGCTATCTTAGGAGAAAGCGTGTACGTGTTCCTCAGGTGTTTCGGACCTAATAGGATCACTTCAGTTTTATCTGAGTTCAACAACAGGAAATTTCTGGTCATCCAAGCCTTTATATCTTTAAGGCAGGCCTGGAGTTTCAGGAGCTGATCAGTTTTGTTTTGTCTGGCTCCACTGATAAATATAATTGGGTGTCATCATCAGCATAACAATGGAAATCTATGGAGTGCCTCCTGATGATATTGCCAAGGGGCAGCAGCATATACAAAATAAACAGAATTGGACCTAGCACTGAACCTTGTGGAACTCCATGACAGACTTTAGTATGCACAGAGGATTCATTATTAATATGGACAAACTGAGACCGATCTGATAAGTATGATCTGAACCAGCCAGTTTAATGCAGACCCTTTAATACCAAGCAGTTTTTCCATTCTCAGCAACAGGATGTGATGGTCAACTGTATCAAAGGCAGCACTGAGGTCTAACAGGACAAGTACAGACAGAAGCCCTCTATCTGATGCTGTCAACAGGTCATTAGTGACTTTCACAAGTGCTGTTTCTGTGCTGCTATGGTGAGCTCTAAATCCTGACTGAAAAACTTCAAAAAGACTATTACTGTGGAGATAATTACATAACTGGCTGGCAACGGCTTTCTCTAGAATCTTAGACAAAAAGGGGAGGTTGGATATTGGTCTATAATTGGCTAACACATCTGCATCAAGTGTAGGTTTTTTGATCAATGGTTTAATTACAGCTACTTTAAAAGACTTGGGTACAAAGCCTGACACCAGAGACAGATTAATAATATGCAGCAGCAGTGATGTGCCAATAAATGGGAAAACTTCCTTAAGCAGCGTAGTTGGGATGGGGTCTAGGAGACAAGTTGTTGCTTTCGATGATGATGAAACTAACGAGGATAATTCGGGAAGGCCAATTGGAATAAAACTGTCTAAGCAATTGTCAGGTTTTAATGTATATCTGCTCCTAAATTTCCTGAGTCTGAAGGATCGGAGTCTAACGAGGGCAGATCCTGACAAATTTTGTCCCTAATATTCAGAATCTTGTCATTAAAGAAGCTCATGAAATCATTACTACTTAAACTTAAGGGAATGCAGGGAATGCAGGGTTCAATAGAGCTAGCTATGGCTCTGTGTCAGCCTGGCTACAGTGCTGAAAAGAAACCTAGGGCAGTTCTTATTTTTCTCTATTAATTCTGAATAGTAGGCTGCTCTGGCATTACACAGGGCTTTCCTATATGTTTTGAGACTCTCTTTCCAGGCTAGGCGAGAGTCCTCCTCTTTGGTGGAGCGCCATATCCTTTCCAATTGTATTTAAGGGGGTGGTGTCATTTCTTAGCCTTTCTAAAACCAAAAACTAAAGTGTGAAGTGCAATGAATGGTGTGTTTATCTGATCTACAGTACCGCTACAAGTCTAACTAGCTTTCTACCCATTCAATGTTCAGTTCAATTTTCTTTATAATTTGCCAAATCACAACAAAAGTCTCATGACACTTTACAGATAGAGCAGATGTAGACCTTACTCTTTATATTATTCACAGAGACCCAACAATTCCCTCCATGACTGTAACAGTTTGCAACCGTAGCAAGGAAGAACTACCTTTTTTTTTCATTGACTAAGGCTGTGTCTCATTTTGGATACCTCCGTTAGTACACCTTGCTGTTAAATCTAGAGTGTGAATTTTGACTGCTTCGTCTTCATTTTAATGGTAAATTGCAACCAGGCAGACCGTGACTGTCACCTGCAAAATATCTGCCCTTGTTTGCGTACTTTCTTCTCTTTTATTCACTTCTATTTTATTAAAGGTAAATAAAAGAAGTACACAAATTTAGACACAGCACAAGTTATTACAAGTTAATTCAACTGATTGTCATCGTCATAATCAGCCAGCTGATAACTTCTGCCAGCAGCAGTTTCCCTTTCAGTCGGAAAATTTGATGGTCGTTAGCGAGACATAAGAGGCATCCTTTTGTCTGTTTGAAATCAGAGATCTATTGTTGATTCATTGTTTTAAGTGGTAAATCTGCCACCAATTTTAGTAAACTGTATGTGTGCTGCATAAGAATAGAAATCTCGGCTGGTTCAGCAACACAAACTAATGTAGCTTCAGGAACAGGCAGTTAATAACTTGAGGAGCTGAGGGAACAAACATTAACATACACTATGTGTAGAATATTACATGCACATATGTATGTATAATGTGCATATGCATCATATAATTAAACATAAAGTAAAGGTGAGTATTTGTATTGGTATCTGAACCATACAAACAAACCATGTCCAGGTACAGAAAAAAAGAAGTGCATGAACAAAAGAGAAGATACAACTGGAGTGAGGTTGTTTCAGTGTCGGTCATTTAAATGCAAATTTGTAATAGCGAAAGGTAATTCTTCATTTGATCCCAAATCATCAGCTAATGGGCAATGGCGGATGTGTTATTCTTTCCATAACACGATGATTTAAAAAATTCAAGTAAACAGTAATTGGAAAAGCAGCTTGGCTGACAAATCATCCAATTCAGCAAAGCCAAAAAGCTGGGTCTGCTACTTTTCTCTTTTTTTGGGACTTCAGCTGTGTGAGCAAACAGCAGGAAAGAATGAGATATTTATATTCATAATTACTGATATTGAATTAAGCACTTCTGTCCAGAAAGACTTGCCTGCTGGTACTGCTAATGTTGATCTGATTTATAATAGGGGTAATATTGTAGATATTAGCAGCTGTAATGGAGAGAGTTGTTGTTCGCCTTTTGTATTGTGATATAACTACAGACAGGTTTTATTTCAACTAAATTTATTTGAAAATGTATTTATTTGTTTATTTATTTCAATAGGCCTTACTCCTGTTGTGCATATTTTTAAGTCTTTTCACATCTCTTAGACCATTAAAAGGCCACACAGGCTTTGTATCCTGACAAGGTTAAAACTAACCACTTATGCTTCTTTGCTGCTGCCAAACCAGATGGAAAAAAGGGCTGGCACTCGAGTTTAAAATCATTAGTGTCATGTGGAAAAGCATCACGATTTGCTGAGAGGGGTTGCGTGTTGTGTGAGTGCGAGCATGACAGTTGGTGAAAGAGCTGAACTGTGTGTGCAGAGGATTGCATCAGTTTATAGAGAAAGAAAAAAAACATGCATGCAACATCATTTTTTGCAGGTTTGTCTTAATGAATATGTAACACTGGGTGCTTCAGCTGATATTACTAGGACAGTATGCAAATTGATTAATCTGCACATGTAAGATGATTTAGCAAGACTGGAAGTTGTTGCAGGAGAGGTAATTGAGTGTGTTGAGATAATATGTGGGGACAGCTGGTATTAATTACACATTCATTCAGAGATAAAATTACCCACCTACCTGTGAACTGCTCGTCACCCTTGACAAACTCTGCTGCACTGAGTTCTTTTACTGCAGTACTATTACCATCCCTGAACTGAAGTTAAATTGCGTCCCACATGAAAGCAACCACCTGTTCTCTTGACGCTCTTCCTATAAACTTGTCATTAACACAGTTAGTCCCAGGCTCCTGTCAGTCATTAAATGAAGCTAGTGTTTAAAAAAACAGCTGTTTAACTATATATTTGTCCAGCCTGAACAACCACAGACTCATCTTCAAAATGCCCTTTCTTACCAAAGTCCTGGAGAAAACACTTTTTTCAATCTGCTTCAGAAACCCACTCAGAAATGCCAGTCTGGTTTCAGAGGCCTATCTCCATTAGACCGCCCTTTTGATTTATGATCTCCCTTTGGCAGCTGATGCATCAAGTCGGGCCTTCCTCCAGCTTTTACATCGACCTTTGACACACTAGACGACACTAGTCTTAGGCTGAAAGATGGGGTGGGTGTCTCCAATTCAGCTTTTGACTGGTTCTCATCAGATTTATCCAAAAGTTATGTTTCATTCTAAGGCCACTCTTTCCTGCGGGATTCCTCAGGGTTCAATTTTAGGTCCTTTCCTCTTTGGAAGCTGTGGTCCCATTAGGCCGCATGTATTGAGAACATCAAATGCTGGATGCAAATTCAGTTTAGCTTATCATATTTGGGATTTTTAATCAGTTTGATGGTGTGATAGTAGTAACTTGGGAAAAAAAATTAGTTAGCCTTAAAGAGGACAATTACCAACAACAAAAGTAATTGCTCACAAACTTGCTTTAATTATTATTTCATCAGCATTTGGAGGCAGCACAGCAATCTGTAAATGCAGCATTTACATTTGATCACCATGTGACATTGATACGAACATGTTAGTGCACAGTTTCTTATTTACACACCCAGCATATTTGGAGCAACATTAGCAATAAGAAGTTCAATATTTATTCTCTTTTAGCTCTGTTTTTGCTCTCTACCAACTCCTGCAACAAATATCTGGCTCTTAGGGCGCTAAATGCTCGATGTCGTTCACCAGCCAGTTGCTGGGCAGGAGGTTAATCAGAGCTGCCAGCTGCAGGTGGAAAAGAGGCTGATGAGAAAGATGAGCAAACCAAAACGGTGGTGTTGTGGGCTATAAAACCATAACAATGAGCTGACAGACAGTACCATCTCCTTGTGTGAAGGAACATGACATTTTCTATGGACTGTTTAGTTCATAATTTGAAATATTGTTTGTAGCATATTTAACTAAATTTGATGTTGCCACATCAGTTTGAAAGCTACCAAGTCACAAGTGAGCTGCTGCTTGTTTCGGTCGCTCTTGTCTGCCTGAACATGTGTGTTTCTTCTAGCTCTGGAGCTCAGTGTTGCTTTAAAAGCACGTATTGCACTACACATTCTCGATGGACTGTACCAAAACCAAATGACTAATAAGGACAAGAAGTAAACAAAACAATATTTTACCCAGGGGCACTTGAAAAGTCTTGCAGCTCTTAAAGCGAGACACATCACTTTTTCTTGCTGTAACGTTTCAATTCTCATGTAACTCGTTCAGTTTACTAAAAAAAGAAAATATGAAAAATACAGAGGCAACAGCAGCTCTAGAGAACAGCTGTTATTCAGCTCTGCCAACTGGGAAAGCCGATTACAGCAATATTATTTGGAGACATCAAGAAGAGAGATAAAAATAAAGTGTCACAGTAAGATGTGATGGCAGGGCTAATAAAATTAAAAATAAGCAGACACATTGTCATCATTAAGGGCAAAACATGTCAGGGCCACTTAACACACTGAGTAGTCTACTTGTGTCATCCAGCCGTGCTGAAACAGTCACTGCACATCATGGTGAGTGGAAGTGATGAACAGTAATGACAACGATTTCAGTGTCGCTTCAGATGTTATTACATCGATGCAACAAAATGGTAAATGGGCCCATTTTCAAAATCATATGAAATGTGCCAGATGTCGCCTGTAGAAATGTTCACAGTTTATAAAGCTCCACATCAAGAGTCTCACATCTCCTTTAAAAAATTTCATACCTTGTTGAATTTTATATTTCAAACCAGATTAACAGATTTAACATCAAACAATTTGAGAGTCATCGTTCTTCTCCATTCTTGAACTGACAACAATGTTTCATCACAATGTCTATTTACTAGCTCTTATGGGACTTTCTATCATTCATATGTTTTTCATAAGCCAGTGGAGTTTTTTTTTTTAGCACTTTATAGCCATCTTTGACACATTTTTAAAGTACTTAACTTGTTCAGGTCCCCAATGTCACCAGTGTGATCAATTGATGCCATTTGTTCCAGTACAGTATGTCAAAGGGAAAAAAATAATTGTCAGGTCAAATATAGGTTAAGTTGTGCTGAAAAGAAATATTTAAAGGCAAACTCAAAAGTCTTTGCTAACAGCCTAAATGTCCCAAGACTCGTAAGGGTTAAAACAATATGAATATGAAGCAAATTACTGATAATGTGATATGACTGAAAGAAGCAAGACAGCTACTAAAGTGTCCTTATGGTGAGATTTTTCTCATCATACAACTTAATGTAATCATTTGAAGTATCTTGAGTCAGAGACTGTTTTACATCCATTTAGTCACAGGAGCCGGCATTGACATTGGACACCCATCTTGAACTAAATTCATTCTTCGGTTTAGTAAATGAAGTCAATCTTTGGTAAAACTTAGTTTCAAAGGGCAGATTTTAAATATGATTCCATCGTGGTGACAGGTACAGACGATCCTTCGTTTTTAAATTCAAGCCCCGGACTCCAGTTGTTTCCAGCTATATTTAATATGTCCATTCAGCAGTGGAAAGGCCAAGCTGTGGTCAAACTGCAGCTGTTTTCAATTTTAGAAATGAAAGACATAACCTTTTAAAATGTCCTTCTATTACTTTTCCTGAAACCAGCTTCTGCACAAAGCATTGAAAGATGTTTCAGAATTATGCACATTTACCTCCTACAGGTTGCAGCTTGTTGGCCTTTGCATAGACCTGTGAATGCTCCTGGCCTTTTGACAGCAAATTAATCTGGCTAGTTTTGTTTTGATTAATGTTTCCCCTGCAGAGGAATGATTCAGATTCACACAGCTCTCTCTCCAATAATACCTGAACCCCCCCCCTTTTTTTTTTTAAATGTACTGTGTATCATATACTTTATATCAGTTGCTTTCATTCTCTGATATGCCCGTACAATTAATGCAATGTTCATAATTATAGCCCCTTCGCCTCTCAGTTTGAAATCAAATCATTTTCAGAGATTTTTCTATTGAGCTTCAAGTGACAAAAAGAAGTCAGTGAGGCCACTCAAGACCAGCGGCAGGTTTATGTTATTGAAATGTCTCAAGGCAGTTAAATACTTCATTTTACTTTCCAATAATTAATAATAAATAAATTTGTAATTAAAGCTTGATCCTCAGTGTCAGGTTAGGATTCTTGAGGTTCTTATCATTGGCAGCTGAACGTTTGTGAACTGTGCAAAACTCTTTTCTCCAAATAAAACAAATCTCTTCGCACACTTGTTGATGGCAGACAGAAGCTAAACACAAAAGGACACATTTGAGTGTAGGCTTGATGACAGGCACAGACACAATCACGGTTTGAAAGCCTGCAAACTTTTTTCTGTGACGGGACATTGTCAGCTCCCTTCTCCAGGTAAGGTGCTTTTCCTCCTCCACTGTCTCATTCAGGTTTTTTTAATCGTTCTTTGGTCTGGACCCTCCCCAGTAAACCCCAGTCTTCACACACTTTAACTGATGTTAATGTGAGGACTGTAGATGTTATCTCACATCTTTTACAAGCATCTGAGTGCTGCTTTAAGATTTGAACCTGTCCTTGAAGGTACTCTTTAAGCATGACCGTGTCTATTATCAAACTACTTATCTAAACCTTCATTCCTTCCCTTTCCGTGTCACAAAATCATCCACCCACCAGCTTTTTGGGGCTTAAATCAAGACAGTTTTTTTAATACATATAATGGAGCAGGCTCAAATGTCAGGAGGCAGAACATCTTATCAGTCAGGAGGAGGAGCAGGTCCAGGGGGAAGTCCAGACCAAGGAGTGAATGATGAAAGACCAGGACAAACACTGCTAAATCAGCACGGACCCCCAAGAGAATCCCTGTAGGACTGCAGCCTGAATTTATCAAGGAATTTTCAGGAATAAACACTCACCGCAAACCATTTCATCACCCTAATTGTTCTTGAAAAGACCCTGGACAAGAGACAGATTGAAGACCAGAGACAGACAACATCATCTGTCTGTGAACGCCGAACCAAAACCTGTCACAGGAAATCGACCAGGAAAAGGTCAAAGTCATGAAGCAGGAGTCAGTGGACAGCTGGAAATGAAGGAGGATGTTGATTGACGGGAGGTATACACGTCGGCCTATGATGACATTGATGATATGAAGGCTGCGAGATGTGGTCGAAAGCTCAGAAAAACTATTAAGTTATTAAGATATTAAGTGTTGTTGTTCAGCTTGCATGACTTGTTAGCCTTGTAGCATTGTGAATGTAGTCCCTGCGTTAGGCCCGGCTTAGCAGGTTCAAGTTTACTTATCTGTTTTTTCCCCTTGGTTTTATGGGAGTCTGCAGTGGACGTCAAACAATAAAAATATGAATTTATTTATTTTCAGATGCAGCTCTGTGGTCCAGGAGACTCGCACTTGCACAGCAGCTTGATAAATAACACTGAAGCTGCTCTAAATTTCGGCTTACCACGACTTTCCATATTGATCCAGCCCAGAATTATTTCTCCTTGTGCTAAGGAAAATGTATATTTTTTTGGTTCCCTGATATTTCAAGCAGCAGTGAAATGCAGAGTAGATTTTCTTTGGTTTCTCTGGCTCTGACTCAGCCTCTTGATGTAAGGAGATTTAGAAAATAGCACAATCAGGAAGGCATGTCTGCACAAATGAATAATTTAATTAGAATAGTGGTGTAGCCTGTTATGATAGCACCTTATCCTTTACTACAGTATGCAAGGCAGTCTTTTCTCCAGTGTCAGACATAATGCAACGCACAGTTTAGTGCACATTTCTCCGAAGAGGTGAAGGGACTGTGTGCCGTGTGGCCTTCGTGACAAATGCTGCTGCCATCACTTCCAATGTCAGCTTTCAGCTGTTCTTAGAAAGCCACTTTCTTTGCATTCAGGATTCATCTCCCTTTCATTACTTACACTCCCGATCCAGAAGGTCATTGCTCTCTTTCCACTATTAAGAACAATTATTTTTCTGCCTGTTGGGCATTACATGGCAGGGACGTTTTCCAGAGTTTGAGAAGAGAGTTTGAAATGTAGTCTGGGTGGTAAAATGTCTTAGTGACAAAAAAATGGAGAACCAGTGAGACGGTAGAGACTTTTTTTTTTTGTCGAGTTGCATTCAGAATGCGTTCAAGCAATGTCAGACATGAAAAATTCAGCCCGCTCTCATGTCTAAATGATACCTCCGGTGTGTGCGCCGCTCACGTATTCACATTGCTCCTGTTTGTACAGCTGAAGGGAGACAAGGATGGTGGGGACTCGGTTCAATGTTGTAAAGTTTTTCCCAAAGAATATTAGGTCAGACCAGAAGGAGCAGGAGGAGGAGGAGGAGGAGGAGGAGGAGTGGGAGATAAGGACGTTGCCACAGGGAATCTTTTAGCCAAAGAACATTTTGTATCACAGGAGAAGAGTACTCGCTGCAAATCGTACATTATCCTATTGTATAAAGCAGTGGACAGCTCACTGATGAGTTTACATTTGTCAGCTAACAATTGCTATTTCTCTTTGTGTGTGTGTGGGTGTGTGTGTCTCCACAGCCGTGCTACGAAAGCGGGTTAAGGACTGGCTTAATGAGAACCTGGTGGCACTTTGGATCTTTGCTCTTTGCACAGCACTTACTCAGGTAATTGCAGTTTTTAAGTTGTGTAAATTATAATTTTTTTTTTCTGCCGTCATTAACTTAGCCCTTGATATCTTCAGCATCAGAAGGAGGCTCTTACTTTGTGATAAATAAACCTAATACGTCCAGTGTCCTTTGCATTAAGCGCTGAAGGCAGGATTTCTCTGGACAGCAGGAGCCCGCATAAGCCTCTTGTGTTACCGCTCAAGACCGCATAGGAGGGTTTGACTTTCCATAAAATTCTTTTATCTCCCTTCCAGCCAAGTGTTACGTGACGTGCTTCCTCAATCTGAGAGGAGAAATATCACACAGGCCTCCTGCGATGCTGCAGGCTCATTTTTAGTCACCCGTTGGATTCTCAGTGCCCTTTTTGAAAATCCGTCGTGCAGCAAAATGAAAAACCAGTAAGAAGATGTAATAGCTGCCAGACTTATCTCAAATATCAGCGATGTTTGCCTGCTGACTCACAACATTGTACAGCACATAGAATTACACAATTATGCTGTATGCTCAGGCAAGGAATAAAATTTAAAGCGAGGTTATCTAACTTTTGAGAGAAAGAAATAGCACACTCACAGTTGAATGAATATTTAGTTCAGTTTATTAATTTAGCTGGTCTTTTATGACCAGTTGTTTATGATGGCTAATGTTCACAGACTTTAGATAGACTGTCAGAGTCAGCTCATCTTACTTCTCTACTTATTCTACGACAACATTTTAGCATTAATCATGATCATTAGCTAAACCAGCATAGTTTTGTTTCATGTTACGGGCTTGCACAATCATATTATAGCTATTTAACTGGAACTAGATTTCACGTCTAAAGTTACGTCTGAAAACCCCTACTGTGCACATTTTAGGAATGTATGAACATTATTTTAAGTTAAGTACTGGTTCACTTACAATGCAGGGAACTTCAGTGAAAAGTATTTATATTTCAGGACATCATATTGATAAAAATCTATCTACCAACATGCTTCAACAAATGGTGAAGAAACTGTGGGATGAAAAAGAAGTGTTTCATCAGGATTTCCCACATGAGCAAGCTGTTGCCCTGATGGGACTAACACCAGAGGGTTGACAGGAAAGTGCACGTGTGTGCTACACATCCCATTAACAACAGCCATAACGTGTAATACGGTAAACTGGTTGGGACATGACCCTTCTATATAAAGCTTTTTGGTCAATTCAATTAAATGAAACACCAAAAAGTTGGTGTCCTTTTAATGCAGTCATTTAATTCACACACAAGGTCACATTGAGACTATGTCCACATTAAGTTATCCAGATTTTAAAACAGTGTTTGAACATCATTCACATCCACGTTCATGTTTTTGAACAGTTCAACCTCTTGTTCGAACGAAACCTGCATCACTGCCAGTATGCAGTGGGACAGAGAGCCCAACTTTCCAAATTATTTCACAGCAGCAACGTCATCCAAAAAAAAAAAACGAGGACAAATACAGACAACAACCAGGATCTTTATTTAAGATTTATGCACTTGAGAGGCCATTTTGGTAAAGCTCCTTGTTGCAGGGATAAAAGCGCTGTTTTATTCTGGAGGGAGGGCTGACACAAAGAGAAAAAGATGCGTTTACAGATTTAATGTGGACGTACTCTCAAGTTCATTTCTAAAAATATGAGTGAATATGAATTGTTATGGGCAGCTCTGGGCAAAGCTCATGGGTGCTATTTTTATTTTATTATTGCTGTTTTAGTAATGAAAATAACATTGAATTTTGTATGTTATGTGATAATTTAATAGTTTCTCACTTATAACTTAATTAGCGAGTCATCTGTTTCAAAGTGAATTTACAACCCAAAAAAAATGTAAAACTGACAGACATCTGATGTCCTGGCTGGATGATAAAAGAAAGCGGGAAGAAAAGAAACAGTTGAAAGAAATCGATCCAATCTTTTTTGTTCAACATACATTTTGACTGACCTAACATACTCTGAAATGAATCCTTTTAAACTATGTAGAAGAAACGACACAGATTGGTTTGTTGGACATGGTGCAGTAATAAGATGAGCATCCGCACGCCCCAATCTGTGCCTTAGCTAATAAATGAATACTGCACAGATTGGAGTGTGTGGGGTGCTCTTCTTATTGTTATCCGAGATATAAACGTAATGAGATTTGGATATAATGGTATGAGTGAATTAATCTTTCTGGCATTAACTGTCAAACAGATGTACATTACAGAGATCCAAGCAGACAAAAGATGTCCCTTTCATTTCACTGCGACTTTACACACGAACATCTGAACTCATTAACGGGCTGATTCGTGTCTGGTGTTTGTACAGATCCTGGGCCTGGTGTTCTCCATGACGATGTTCTGTCAGTCGGTGAAAGTGGAGACCTTTTACGCCTAGCGATCGACCTCTCTGCCCTCCAGCACATTTGGATAGTTTCTCATCGCAGAGGGACAGATATAGAGCCACCCTCCTCCTCCTCCTCCTTCTCCTTCGTCCTTTTCCCCTTCCTCCCCCAGACAGACTCTTCTTTCCGACGTTCGTCCTCTATGTGACATTCAGTCTCGGGTGTCACCAGTTCACAGTTTTTCTGCTAACTATCAACAAGCACAGTGTCAGTGTAATACCTGAGTTTGTTCCTATGGTTTGCTCCGTGTCAAAAAGTTAATTTCTGTGATACATTTTATGAATCAGTATTATGAACGTGTGTAAAAAAAAAAGAAAAAAAAAGTGTAACCCTTTTTTTTAATATGTGTTTTGTTCTAAATTATTTTATGGTTTGTATGTGTTTTCAAAATGAGAGCTACAGTTGGGAAAGTGCACAATGTGAAGTGCTGCAAGTGCATGTCTCCTGCGATGGTGTGTATTAAATAAATAAAAAAGCGCACGTCATCCTGTCGTTCCTCAACAGGAAACGCTGAAGGGGTTTTGTGTGTAATCCTGCTGTATTTATGTCTGACAGCGGAAATTTGCCAAGAACCGGCATGTAAAACTGTTCATGTCGTCCCTCTGCTGAGACATGCCGGAGTCATTAAAATATTTTGTGCCACCAAACTAATCGGGCATTAATTAGATATATCTAATGAAAAGAACTGCCTTGCGACTTCAAGTGCCATTGAACATGTGGCTTTTTTACTAGGTGGATTTACGTGGGACATGAGAATTGCACCAACTACAATAAAAAAAAATCTGTCAGAGGAATTTAAATGAACAAGTAGCGGGATCCTCCAGGCTGGCCCAGAGCAATTTACCTCCCAGCGCCAATCAGAACCCCAATGACAAAGATTCATCTGCAGTATTTGAAGCCTCCCGTGGCCCCTCTCTGACTCTTTAAGTTCTTTTTCTTCTCTCCGTACCTAAGGCTGTCAAGTATAGTCCAGGCTATAAGTACAGCAGAGACACACTTTGATTAAATAGCCCCATAGGAAAACTGCTTTAAGAGGTGTTTTTACTTGCAGTTTGAGGTCCAAGCACTTTTCTCTTCCTCCTTTGCCTCTTTTATTTTTTTCGCCTTCAAACAATCTGGACCTGAGAGAGCAAAAGTCCCAAAGCAATCAAATCTGTGGAAACGTTTCAAATCTCGGCCCCGAAGTCGGCCAAAGAAATTACACAGATCATTTCTTAGGCGGAGCTGTGACAGGAAACTTTACATTTCTTCTTCCTGTGGCACAATACTTTCTTGAGTCGTGAAAAATAAAACATCTTTTATGCTGAGAAGTGAAGAGTGTGGTGTTCATGAACCGACACAGATGTGTTAAAAAACAAATGGCGGTTCTTGATTTGTGTTTGGCCATTGCACAAATGGGACTGATGGTGAAAACACTAAACAGTAAAATAAAGCAGATACGACACACATGCTGGAACTAGAGGTTTTCAGATCTGAACTTACGGTAATGAATCATCAGTGTTTCTGTATCCGTTCAGTTTTTTGGAGTGGAGTTCTCGTCACTAGTGCCTGAAAGCATCAATGTCAGCTATGTTCACTGAGAGACCGAAAAAGCCACAGGAACAATCACGATGTGAAAACTCTTGCCAGTCCATTTTTACAGAAGAGTACAGACAAGTTAATCTTCAAAAAAACCCACAAGGTCGTTGCTGCTCTGAAGACATTCCCAAAACCCTCAAAGACTCTTCTAACCATTTAGATTTTTCCAAGTCCGAAAAGAGATGGCAGCCACGTGTGACACATCTCCTCACTCACTATTTTCTCCCCTTGTTTCACAAAAAGAGCAAAGGCAGGTGTCCTTTCTGGCTATCTGGATTGGAAATTAAGTCGCAAGTTGAGAAACAAGTCAAAAATCTTCTTCACTGTGCAGAAGTAAGACATGAGAGGCACAAACTGGGACCGCCTTGCAAAACAGTGCCTGTGCAGACCTACTTTTGCAACTGAGTTTGAACCAGCAGCAGACTTCCACTGAAATGACGATAATCAGACGGAGCAATCACAAAAAAAAAACGAATGAACGGCTGCACATTGTCTAGCGACTATAGAAATCTCTGAACGTCACCGAACTAAATGATTGAAACCAGCAAAGTGATTTATATTTTTCCTGATCGTTTCTACCTCCAGCTGCTGCAGTAAATGTTTGCTATGGGCATGTGTCAGCATGTGGATGCACGAGGAGAACTGAATGTGTTCCAAGCTAACACCCTTTTCATCCCAACGTAAGCTCACCAGGCACATATCTTGAAACATTTTTTCACGAGTTCAGGCCCAGAGAGCATCGACATTAGAGCCTCATTCTCATTACAGACTTCCTGTTGGCTCCCAGCTCACACAGACGGCATGAAAAATACCTTAAGCACTTTACTGATAGCATTTTCCGAGACTTTTCATTGTAGCCAGTGGATCAAACTCTGATTATACAAAGAGTTATTTGTACAGAGATTTGTTCAGGAGATGTATTTGCGTCTAAGAAAATGCCTTTTAGCAGCTCCGACTAATGCCAGTACAAAAGAAAAAAAAAAAACATGTTCAGCCCTTGCGTGTCATTGTGCTCCCAGCATGCAGGGCACACTTTTTTTTACAATATATTCCTGTTAAATTGAGTCATTCTCCACCAGATTTTACCCACGCCATATTTCATCAGCTTCTTCCGTTTTTATTCGAGACATGTTGTTAAACCAGCTGCCCGAGATACCAGTGACGCCGTCACTGACATTACAAACCTTATAGTTAATAAAAAATGTAATACATAAGAGCATACGAGGAGGCTTCAAATTGTGTCACATCACAGTAGGTTATACTCTGTAATGTGGGGATAAATATGCAATTTTGGAAACAGTAATATCTCAGGCGTCAGTTTGGGTGATGGGCCTGGACCCTTGGACCTGCTACAGCAATATCCAAAAGCTTATATTTTTGCTTTTTTTTCTTGCCTAACAGATGCCCACAATAAATCCCCCATGCTGAAAGGTGGTTTGAAAATGCCAAGACAGATGTAGGCTATTTCCTCAGCCCTCTTTACACCAAACCAAATACCACTGGCTTTTCACGTATTGATTTTGGGCATTTGGTCAGATATAACCTATGGACCTTTATACCTTTGTTTTCATGCAGCGTTTCAGCGTTCTTATTAAGGTATAAGTCAAGTTTATGTGTACAGACTCTGAACGCGGTCTCAAAAGGCTTCACATCGCCTGCATTATGAAACAATAAATGAAAACGATAAATGAAAATGACAATCCACAACCTCGGGCCTTCAGTCACAGAAAAAAAAAGGAAAAAACTAAACTAAAACCTCATTACACAAAATGGACCCACAGTGAAGGTCTCTCTTCAGCTAAAACTTGGAAAATAAAGCAAAAAGACAATGTGCACAAGCCTTTCACCACACAGTTTGTGCACATATACCGACATCTAACATCCACTGGTTCATGTGACGTTAAAACATATATGAACTAAGTTAAAGAGCATATAGTGAATTTGAAAAATAAGAGTGCATGTTGGTCTAGATATATGGATAGATGGAGTAGTGAAAAGGGCCGAACAGATAAAAGTCTGAGAACCTGAGGCTGGGCTGAAATTACAACATTAAATGATCACACAGAGACACAAAATGACCACAAAGAGATGGGAAACGATCAAAAGGCCCAGTTTACACCTGGTATTAATGTCCGTCTTGTGTGATCGGATTAGAAGTGGACAGACACATCGTGATCTGATCACTCAAACCACTCGTCGAGGTGGTCTGGGACACATTTGACCATGTGTTTTTGGTAATGTAAACACCAATGTGTCCTCATGCATCCCCAGCGAGGACATAACGGGAACATAGATCATTTTTTTGCAAGTCGTATTTGACTGTGTCCTGCCAGTCTCAACAGCTGGAATATGTGTGTTATTTCTTGAAACATCAAGCTTTCCTGGATAGAGGGACTGGCGACAGACTGAAGTAATAACTGTGTATTGGGCCCTTTGACTTTCTTGCGAAAGCGTCATAGGCAGAAACACGCGAACAGAAGTGGTGAGCTGAACACCTTGGAGACGCATGAGCGACACAGGTGGGAATGGCGATCTATGTCGGTACACAAATTTTAAAACCAAGTGTAAACCAGCCCAGAGAGATGTGAGACGAATACAGCAGGATGAGAAACTACTACATAAATGCAAAATGACCAAAAAGACATAAAAAGACTACCAACAGATCCAAAATGAAGACAAAAAGAAAAAAAATACCTCAAAAAGAGACACAAAACAACCACAAAATAACATAAATCACTTGAGTGTTTGCTCTTAAATAGCAGGGACCTTACATGTGTCTGTGCCCCGGGGGTCCTTTCTCTCATAATCCACTCCCGGTCAGAGTGGCACTCCCTGGATGGAAATAAATGGGATATGTCAAGAATGACAAAACTATTAACCTTATCACCATGCAAAAGGCTGCAAAGCTCTCACAGGTGTTTGTACCAATTCAAACACAAGTGTAAGATGCCTCGTTGACTTCATTAGCCGGGAAATGTGATTGCTTAAAACACAGCAAACCCTGCACAAACCCCGGCATCTCTCCCCCCCCAGTTGCCTCTTGAATTCACCTCACCGCTTCAGCAGAACTCTGTTTCCTTTCCCCTCGTCTCATGCATTATTTATTGTCATGTTCACCGGCTTTCTCCCATCTTCTGCGTAATCAATAAAACATACCTGTGTGCTTGCTCCCTCACCTCACCATCCTCTCGTCTTGTTCCCGAAGCCAAACCGTGAGCCCATGCTGAGCTGATGAAACAGCATAGATGGATGGCCTTTTCAAACTGGGAGAAAATCACTACAATTCAGGCCATCGCTCGCCTGCGTGAGTTGTGTCTCTAATTTGCGTTGTCAAAGAAAGTCACTGTATTTGTCACTTGCTTAGAGTCCACCCCCCGAAAAAAATTCCACAAACGGTGTCTTTTCAAAAAATGCTTACAACAGATCTTTTTTGTGTGTGTGTGTGTGTGTCCCACTCCAAAGAGGGAGCATAGCCCAGAATATTTTATCACCTCAGAATAACTTTAAAGGCACCAGGCTTGGCCAAAGCTCTGCAAAATACAGGTGAACACACTAAGCTCGACTGCAGGCTGTGAGAGATTTACAGGAAAGGAAACCTCTGATTGTGCCTCTACACAATCAATCTGAACTTTAATGATGGCTCGAAAAAGAAGAAAAGATATTTGCAACAAAACGAAAACTGGCACTCGTCACCAGGAAGGCTGGCATGTGAAATTTCTCATTACTGTGAAACGTAAGCACTGACTTCAAAGCTCCACTTACAGCCAACTTGGTTTGATCAGTGGCTGCTGTACGCCATGAGTGTGAAGTCACTCAAACATCACACTTGTATGTGATTGTGAACAGCCTCCACTCTTCTAGGAAAGCTTTCCATTACATTCTGCACCCCTCGTGATGGTAATATACGAGGTCTGGCCCGTGTTCGCCAGCTGGCACGCAGTCGACGTTCCAGTTCATCCACTTTACTTGAAGGGGCACAAGTTGGGTGCATAATAGGAGGATAATCATGAAGTAATGATAGATTACTTTGTTATGGTGTACCTCATTACTTGAGGAGGTACAAAAAGAGTAACCGATGCTGAAGGGCTTGAAAATGAAGTAGTCATTGATACTTCAGAGTCCATAGGGAAGGAATTGTTGTATGAGTATTTCTTTGTGCCTCCTCTATTCTTTCCTAAGAATAGTGTCTGTCTGCGGGGGCCATAATGTGCTCAGTTCGTACTGTAATATGTGGAGCAGGGTGAACCCAAATGCAAGACCGACTGTTCAGAAGTAATCTGACCGAATTTTGCTACCTGATCTTGAAAATGGGTCGCTCAAAAGAAAGTAAGGATTCTGAGATCGACCACATCAGGTCTTGATTGTGATCTGGATCAAACCTTCAGTATGTGTTGTTCAAAACTTTTTAGCAGGATTAGGTTTTCATTAATCCAAAAAAAAAAGAAAAAAAGGGATTATCCTGACTCCAGGAGAAGGATGGTTTTGGGGGGATTTCAGGAACAAAATGTAATAAAACTTTTAAATTGATCAAATAGTACAACATTTCTATCATGTAGTATATATAAAGTAGATGCTGATGATGGACAGGTGAAAACTAATCAGAGTAATCAAACAGGAGGGAAGCACACAAGGGCAGGAAATAAAGTGTCAGACATGTGAGGAGAGGTCAAGTATACAAAATAAAAGAGGAAATGTGCACAACAAACTGGGATCGGAGAGACAAAAGAGAGAGACGAAGATAACATAGCATAACAAAACACTCGGGTACAGGCAGGATCATGACAACTACGATAACTCACAGATATTTAGGAATGAATCATTCCCTAATGATTCATTAATATAGTGTCTCCCAGTCTGCTCTCTAGTAACTCCTCATTATGTACTTCAAAGCTCTTGAGTCATTCGGGAATTATTTATTAACGATTCATTAATTATCAGGTCATCACTGATTTGTTTATCAGTCGTTGAGTAAGTCCTCACAGTTTTGTGCACGGCACTGTAAAGTGGTGGTAAGGTTATTATTTTGATGTGCCTCAGCTCTGTGCGGCTGCTCCACAGCTGAACATTTCCACTTCACAATAAGAGCTCTCACTGTTGAAATCTGGCAGAAGCAGCAGATCTAACTTGTTGGAAAGGTGCTGACTTCTGATGGTGTGTTGACAGTCACGCTTTTCAGACTACTGCTGTTTGTCAAGAGACCTTTTTTAGTAAAGCAGACAGTGTGTTTGTAATTCATTATATTACCAACCACAGCATTTCATGTCAGTGAGCTAGTTTCTGGGTCAAGTTGTTCAGAAGTAATCTGATTGGATTTATCAATCTGACTGGATCAAATCTTGAAAATGGCTTGTTCAAAAGAAAATAAGGATTCAGAAAGAAAAAGGTTTGACCACATCAAGTCTGTGATCTGGATCAAACCTTCAGTATGTGTTGTTGGATTATCCTGAACCCATCAGAAGGGTGGATTCAAGGTGGATTTCAGGAACTAAATGTTATAAAACTGATCAAATAATACAACACTTGTATCATGTAGTACATATACAGTACACATGTTGTGCATTTTGTTTAACTGTTAGTGACAATGTAGATTATTAAGCCTTTCAGTACAGCATATGCAAAAATAAGGAGAGAAAAGGGATTTTGTTCCCATTAAATAATCCCACAAAAGGCAATACCTAACAAAAATAATTTAAATTTAACTTTAATTTATCACTTTATATTTATTATAACGAGAAAGTCAAAAGTTTTTCTACCCATGCTGTGTTGTTGATGTTGTTCTGAGCATAGCCCCTGGCAAAAAAGTGAGACAGATCAGATGATCCTGGATAGCCAAGACACGATTGAGTTTCAACATGAAGTTTTACAGTGAGGTTATGTGAAGTGAAGTGTGTGTGTGTGTGCTTGGTTTGACTTTGCGCCGACCGTGTAAAACTGAAAGGTCGCTGCCTCTCCTGCATGTGGCCATCCATCAAACTCTGGCTGTGTTTGTTTAAGTCTCCACCAATCAAGTGACACAACAAATTACAGTACAATTTGTAAGGAGCGGAAAATAACTTCTACTTGAATAAATGTAAAAACAACATTTTCATCAGGATGTGAGGTAAAAAAAAAAAAACACAAATGACAAACTACTGACTAATCCTCCTCCAATTGCTTTTCCACAATGTGAGTTTTACGCACCAAAAACATTAATTTTTTTTTGTTTGTTTTTAGTGTAGTGCCAACATTGATAATACAGTCCCGACACTGAGCTCAACAGGGCATGACTGCAACGGGGAAAGAAGTGAAAGAAAATTGCTCCTTTGGCAAAAACCTTGAAGTGTCAGTGAAGTTTCGCCTAATTGATTTTCAATGAGGCCAAATGATTACACTGAATAACAGTAATGAGTGCTGAAGAAGTCATTACACAGGCAACATTTCATCCTTTTTGCCATAAAGTTGTGTCATTTTGTCCTCCCTAAAACATTAAAATTTTATCACTGAAAGCAAAAAAAACAAAACAAAAACAAATGTCAATGTCAAATGTGAAAGTTTCAGCCAACAAACGGGAAGACATGTTCTGTAATCTTTCCTCCATCTTTGATCGCACATCTGTTTGGCCGTTTTTTGTGAGTCTTCCTCCAAAAACAGGCTCTCTGTTTGGCCCAAAACTGCTCACATTGAATTTAATGATCTACATGGGGTTAGGAAATGCTGAAATTATAATAACACAAACTGTTATTAAAGGCTTCAAGTCATTTGGCCATTGTTCTGTTTATCCTGGCTCAGATGGCTCACAGTAGGTTCCACTTCCACAAAATATTAAGACACTGTTAGAACAATTTAATTCATACATAACATCCAATTTTACATCACATGGAGTGGTTGCCAGCCCTCCTTGTTATTTGTAGCTTAAATATTTATCCATAGAGTAACATGAGACCACAACTTGCTTGACAGTCCTGAAAACTGGAGACCTCCCCAACACGCGATGACTTGCCAGATAAAAATGAAAATAAACATCAAAGATGTTTTCTCTTGTCGTGGGTGGTGAAAACTTTTTTTTTTTTTTTCAAATGGCTCGGTGGCTTAAAATGTTCCTGCTACCACGACTCCGTTTGCTGGTGTTCATTTTCTGTCTGGCTTGTGGATCTTTTATGTGCTGGTGGACTCAGTTAATGACCGCACCGCAACATCACTCGCGTTGAATCATTTAAACTGCCTCAAAACAGCAACACTATCACTTTAGAGACACTGTCAGGATGCTGGATGACCTGCAGGTTCATGTCAGAGATGAGTACAACTTCACGTCTGTTATTAATCTTTAATAGACGTGGTAGGGTTGAGGACCTATAGGTCATATGACAGACTCACATGCACAATTCAAGACCAGATTTTAAATGTTTTATATGCTGTTGAATATGAAGGGGTCATAACTCCCGTGGAACCAAATAAATCATGTTATAAGGTCAAACTTGTGATTTTAATGGTTTTCGATCTGCAAGTCACATGGCTTTGAATGGCACTGCTGGCTGAATGGCCTAGAGTGAAATGTCTGCTATTGGATGGATAACAATGTGTACAGATGTTGACGTTCCCCAAGGGATGAATCCTACTGACTCTTCTTCTGCAACGCCATCGTGACATTGACATTCATGTTTTTTACTGACATGTTTTAACAACAAAACTGCCAGCATATTTGGAACAAAAATTAAAGTTCAGGAAGTTGACATGATGATTTTACTTAACTTTTCATCTAGCGCCAAAATCAGGTTTTTATCAGTCTAGTCTGTGGTTTATAACAAAGCCAATGCCTTTGACATGTACCTCAACTACGAACGTTAGCATGGTAAGATGATAAACTGACATTGTGAATATTTTACATTTCTCTGTTAAACATGCAAATTAACAAATAAATAAATCAACACGAGCATGCTGTCATTATGATCATGTGAAATGTGCAGATGTTAACAATTACCTAAAAGAAAAACTGCGTAAAGCCTAAGTAAAGGCGCCTGTTTCTATACATTTTTGTGGACTAAACTGATTTAGAGGACAGACTGACTATTAACATGATTGCAAACCCAAAACCACAGACAGCTGGGCATGTTTCCTGCTCAGACAAAAACACACTACATCCCGAGCGCAGAGATTTGTCTCTTTGTTTGTAGCAAGCGCATTTTTGTCCCCATATTATAATTAAACAAAGCCAGAAAATGTCTAGGTTCTCCCTCTGCAACATAATTATATGTTTGGACTACCAGATTAGCATCATCATAGCATAGCTATCAGAGAAACGCTGTGTTATCAGACACTCGCCTCCAGCATGCTTAAAAAAAAAAAAAGATTCACCGCCTAATGTAGGGCACCTCGATTTGAATATTTCATGCAGTATGCCCAAGCATCAAAACCAATCCCCTTTTACGTCTGGCTAATGTGATTAGAGGCGCTATATTATTAACACAATTGGGTGGAAATGATTCCCGATAGTGTGCATTAGTGATCTCCAGAACAGTTTTCCATCAAATTTTATCTTCACGGAGTAAGCTCTGGTCATTTATGTCTCTAATTTTGACGGGAGATGGCTGCTGCTCTTAAGTAGCACACAGAGGAGCCCTCAGCTTCCTCTGACCATCATGTTTTTTCACGCAGAGTCAACCCAGAAATCTCCACATCACTGTGTCAGCACATCCTCCTCCTCCTCCTCCTCCTCCTGTGTTATTATGGACAGCGGGATTGGGAAGGCAAGAGAGACCATCTTTGAGAGAAGCAGCACTGCAATCTTCTTGTAATCCAATTCCACAATAGTTCTGCAGGGTGTTAATGTCTAAATACATTAGGCCTGCTGAAGATATTTTTTTCATCTGCAGAATGAAAAATTATCTTAATATTTCTACCCTCAAAATCACTTAGTCAGAATTGGAAAGAATGCATTTCATAACAAGACTTAAAATCCTGCAAAGAGAACAGCATTACACCAAAACCAGAGAGAAAGTAGTGTCATCGTGGTGAAGCTGGAAGAACACTTTGAAACACAAGGAAGTGGAAAAACAAAGACAAAAAGCAAACACCCGGGACCAGATTTACTTTGGCTGGATCATAGACTTGCAGACGGGTGCAGCAACCAGGGCAAGACTCCCCCTCAGCTGCTGCAGGACAGGAATGGCAGAAACAAATTATGTGCCAGAAAGTGGGGGCCCCCTGCCAGGGCCAAATGCATTAACCATGCTGTTTAGACTCCATAAAATAGTCCACTTCTGTCCTCGGGGGAAATACGGAGCTCATCCAGGGACAATGTGGAGTTTCGCTCACTTGAGTTTGTGACGAAGAACTTAGTTTTCCTTTGGGGGGGATGAGCAAGTCCACTGAAACACTCAGACACACTTTCAGTAAGTGCTCCACCTCTGAATGGGGAATCAGGAGCAGACAAGTGGTGGAAAATGCAATGGGTCAAAATCTGGGTGCTGCCCCCCTGAACTAAACTGTAGTTTAGTCTGACTCGACCAAACATACAGTCTACTGCCCTGCTGCTGTAAATACTTGCTAATGCACCAAATGTGTATTAATCCAGGCCTGAAAATAATCCTCAACGAATGCACTATTTACTCCTGACTGAGTAAGGTTAAAAAACAACAGTGCCCAGCTGTTTTTTTTTTAAAAGATTACGTATATTGCATGCTTTGCAAAGCTCTTTGAGGCCATTACTTCGCATTACTATTTGTGACGCTTGTTTTATTATTTGCATCTTCAGGATGAACATGCACAGTATTTGTCAGGGTGGTTGTTGGTTTCGTCTTTTTGTAGGATTTGTTGACAATATGTAAAATTATTTAGCTCATTTACAAATCATGGAGGTGTGTAAAGCTTGCCTACACTGAACAGGGTGTTCAGGCTGTTCCAGCAAACAGTACCGAACAGCATGAAGGAAGCCTGAATCTCAATGTGTGTTTTTGACAATGGGCCTTGAGGTAAACACAATGCAAAATGATTTAAATGTACAATTTATTAACACAAAATGTACACAATAAAAACTGACAGAAACTTACATTAGACTGCAGCGAGATCAAATAATAACATAGAAATTATGAAAAATATGTGTCCGAGAAATGTCATCAAAATATTTATCTGGCTGAGGCCTCTAAAGCTCTCGGGGTCGGGGTCTTTTAAAGCTTTAGGGTCTCGACATCAAAGACTCGTGCTGGGAGCGGCTCAGTGGGATTAAAAGATGTGAGATGTAGCTGGGAGCCAGACCAGACTGAGGTGCAAAAAAAAGAAAAAAAAAAAAAAACACACTTCTCAGTGAAAACAGTCAACCAGCCAAAGCAGAGCGAGCACGACTGCCTGACACGTGTTTAGACACAGAAGGTAACCAGACGTCAGACAATGTGAGGAAGTTCTTCGCTTCAGCCTCCCAGCTGCTCTGGTGAGGCTGCTCGGTTTAATCAGTACGAGACCGTACTTATACTGGACATTTCCCAGAGGTGGTTCTACATGGTTGACCCTCCTTTTCCCCTTTAAAGTAAAAACCCGCCCTGAGAGCCTGTTACATGGCAAGATATCACCCATCTGTGCAGGAGATATTTTAGGAAGCGTCTCAGTTCTTTTCGAGGTGCATCCAGCGCTGAATAAACCCCTCCTTGTTATGCATGTTAACTTTGTTATAGTTTCCAGAGCAGCCAGAGACCTCGACTTGCATCCAGCTGTGGGTAACATCACAGAGCGTGTAGGTGGAAACAGCTAATAAATCACACCCGCTCGCTTCATACGCACATTTTGATATCTGGTGTGTTGAACGTGGTGTATTATCTCAGTTATCACAATTATAATTAGAGTTCATGTACAGGTCTCTTACATGGAAACTTTACTGTACTTTCTACATTAATTAAGCCTCTGAAAAGTTGACTTCATTCCTTTTTTTTTAATACTAATGAAAGTTACATCTCTGTTGTGTTTTTGTAGTTAAAAGCACTGATTGGCTTTGTGTGCTATTGTATAGCTCAGATTAAAAGGTGACATAAAAACTTCCATGTGCCTTGACTCCCTGAGGGTTTGTTACCGTGTAATTAGTTAGTTGTCAGTACACAGAAAAATGCGCGACAGGTTGGGTGAGCATTAAATGATATTTTGAATTCATCACTAGGCCCTGCAGTTGATCTCCATCTGTGTCATACTTGAAAGCTGCTCCTCAATCCCAGCTGAACCGACTCCACCTGGAGGGGCTTTTCTAAAGACCTGACCCGCAACAGGCCGGCGACCTCGGACAGGTGTGATGGCGGGATAAAGTCGGCAAGAACAAAGAAAGCAAAGAAGAGAAGAAGGGGAAAAGATTAAAAAACTTAAGAATGGATAATAAAGAGGATAGAACAATCAAATGAACACAAATAAAAACAGAGGAGAAAAAGGAATTTAAAATACATAAATATATAAAATCCTCTTTGTCCTCAGAGCGCAATCAGAGATGTTCTCCAAGAGCACTGCACTTATGTTATTTTTATTTAGTGATTTATTTACTTATTTCTCTCTTCTATCTTCGCTGGTACACAGAAAACCGAACACATGCTTACTTCAATAAGAAAATCTAAAACATGCCGGCTTGTTATGTCCAGTCTCATATGTTTTATTTGTCTGTTTTCATGTTGGTCTCTTGTATTGCATTATAAGCTAACAAAAAAAAGTTCTCCTCTACTCCCACTTCCATTACCAGTTCACTTTCACCAACAATATAAGCAAGGCCAAGTAAATAAAAAAAAAATTACATGACAGACTTGAGGTGAGTGTTTTCCACATACATTCACACTATTCCTGGTATCAGGTAACGACTTTACATTAAGTCCGGGTCAAACAACTGCAAACCGAGAGCGTCCATATGGTCAACATGTTGGCGTATTTTGATGAACTGCATACATCTGTTTCTCAGAACATGTGTTTTTTTTCTCAGAGGTATGCATTTATTCATTTCTGAGAGGCACTTTGACAGGGAGGGAGGAGATCCGATTTCCATGTTGAAGCTACGCATGTACAAGTGCAGTCTCAGTGAGTTTAACAAGAGCGCTGAGATTAAAGTCAGTGAAATTCACGGTATCATCCCAAAAAATTCACACGCATGTAAAAACCTCTGCTGTGCTGAATCTAAAACACATTTCAGATGACGCATTGTTGCACTTCTGTGGCTTCGGAGGAGTGAATAAAATTGTTTTCATAAACACGGTCTTGACACAGATCTTCCCACAAGGCTTCATCTGTAGTCGTGCTGAAGTCCGATTCCCACCTTTTCTTTTGACTTATGTATGTTTGGCTCAGGGCACTTGAGCATGAACAGTGAGCGCACTCCGGTTATGAATTTATATGGACCTCAGTCATCGTGAAGCAGTTGTTCAAATCTGAATAAATCTGGCCCCTAACTTACCTTCAAGCTGACTTTAACTCCCACTTTAACCCAAGCAAAGAGCAGGTACCCTCTCGCCTGACTCAGACTTATATCGACACTGTATCTGCTCAGGTTAAACCGGCCGCCCCCACCAGCTTCATTAGACAGCATCATCTAAAAGTGGAAGTAGTAGTTTTAAAAAATGATTTATTTATCATATTTTCTAAAACTGTCACAATTTTCTGACGGATAATCTGTGAAAAAATTCAGACTTCACCTGCTGCCTCTGAGGCCATTTGATAAAAATCCACCACAACCAATAAGAGCAGAGTATCTGAAGGAGCTTCAATCTCTCTGAATGGACAATGGTGGATAAGCAACAACCGAACGACCAAGCAACGAGAAAACTTTAGTTGACGCAAAAGATGAGTGAAAAAGCAGAAGAGCAAAGAAGAAAATTGAGAATTAATTACACCGCGTGGTGCTGCAGGGAGGAGCTTTGGAGCGAGCTGGAGCAAACCATAGAGAGAGGAGGAGAGATCTGGAAGTTGTACTTGTCTAATTTTCAAAATAAGAGCATTCTCTCCAAATCTCACCGACTGTCGCTTTAATGCCATGGCCCGCTCTGCAGTCTGATTTATCAAGCTCCACAAGTCCTACAAATACTTAGTAGTCATATCAGAAAATTTTTCTGAACTGCTGAACACACTGAGCAAAATTATCAAGAATCTGGACACATAAACCTAAAACCTAAAACTTTTCTGTTTGTTTACAGCTAAATATGTAAGCTAGAAACGAAATCTCTCAGCAACATTGCCTGGCAACATAAGTGTTTTGTTTTTCACATCTTGCTGCGTCACCATGAAAAATAAGTGCAATTGTAAATACGGTTACACAGAGTCCTATCAGTGTGTCCTGTTTTGTGATGTGTCCTTGGTAAAGCTTCACTGCTTCAGTGTGTATAAGCAAAATGGAGTTACCACATCTAGTTCACATTAATCCTTCATTTTAAAAAAAGAAATAAGATTAAAAGATTAAAAAAAAATCTCAGTGCATATTTTTCATGAGTTTCAACGGTATCTCATTGTTCATCTTACATCAATGAAGAGAGAAGAAATTTACAGTGAAGAAAATGCAGCCGTCAGTCAAGTCACATTTACTGTTTATTCATTTCCATCAACCTCTTTTCAGTCTGTTTGAGCAAAATATATTTACAAGACAAAATTATCCTCTCTCTTTATTTAAATTGAGAAAACGTAAATATGGGGGATGGCGAGGATGCAAGAAATCCGGTGTGAATGGGGGATCTGGTGAAGAAACACCAGAGCAAAACAAAGGCTTGTGTGCCTCAGGATGGTGACAGGAGGACAAAAATAGCTCGGGAGAACTGGCAGAGGACTTCCACTGGCAGTTTCTGACCAGTTTGCTTCAAACCCTCCCCTTTGAAAAGAAAAATGCAAAGGTGGAGAGAATTATTTCTGGAGAAGGGTTGCACTGTCACCCTGCCAGTATTTCATTCAGCGAGACCTTTTATATCCCCGACTGAAAGAGCCAGTATTTTCCAATTCAACCCTATTTACTGCAGATGAAAAGAAACATGGACACAGCAGAAATTAATGAGGCGAGCGGCACGAGGAAACAATTCACAGCAATGTCAGGCATTTTCAGTGGGTTTGACAAGGAAACATGAAGAAAACCTTGCATGTTTAGTATGCACACAAACTCATCGACTGACACGAAGAGATGGAGACCTTTTTTTTTTTACCTTTCAATTTCTCATTTGGATGCCAGAGATCCATTATAGCTGCGTGGGCTTCAAGTAGCCCGGCTGCATTAACGGTAAACCAGCCCCGAGACGCTGCTTTAATTTGATAAATGAGGTCAACACCAGTGATTGTGGAGGGCACCTTGTTTGAGTGTACTGAAACGGTCGTATATAAGAGCAGAAAATGACTAAAACATGTAAATGCAAACAGTTTAGTCTGTATAAAGAGGCTTTACATTTATTTCTATGTTGTGTAATCAAGATATCTGAAATAAATGGAGCAGTTTACATCAAATCAGAGCTGCAAATTAAAAGTTTTTTTTTTTATTTAGTCCATAAAATGTCCCTAAATGTAAAAACATCCCAAGATAAAATACTAAAATTACTTTCTTTGTCTGATTAACTGTATGCAGTGATAGTAACCAGTCATTTTTTTGGCATTTTTGCTAAAAAGAGACTAAGAGTAGAGGCACAGTGGTGCTTTGAGCTAAGTGCTCATAACAGCAGGCTAACGTGCTCATCAATTAGCAGCTGGAGTAAAATTTGCTAATTATCTCTATGAGACACACCGGCTGATGGTTGTCTCATTAGTTTTGCAGGTCTTTCATCATAAAAAAAAAAAAAAACAGTGATTGTGTGAGATCAAAGATCAGATGTTATTACAATTCATCCTTTGGGGACCACAACTCTGCACCGAGATTCACTGATATAAATGCAACAATTGTGGAGACGTTTCATTAAAAACCATATATACCCTCTGACATTTGGATGACATATCAGCTGGGAACTATAAATATCTGTGCAACAGTTTTGCCAATCCTGATAATAGATGTTTCAGTCATTTCACAGCATAAGTGAAAGTTTTGACCTGCTGGAGGCACTGGAGGAAAAGTCAGAGGATCAACAGTCATCAGAATTTATCCTCCGAGGAGCTTCAATATCTGCTGCAAAATGTGACTGCAGGATCGACCAGCTAAGCGACGCCGTTATCCCGCTGCTAAGACTGACGTGGATTATTTAATTATGAATTTAGCTGCCTCTTACTTGGAATAACAGCAGGAGAGCCTCATTTGTAGGACGATTAAGTTTGAGATAGACAAAAACTCAGACATGGTGTGTTACCAGTACTAAAGCAAAAGTTTATTAGAATAAACAAAGAAAACATCACAAAGACAAAATAGCTATAAATCTATCGTTTTCCTCATTTTGTTTCTGATACAGCGGTTTTTACTCCAGACTTCAATAATAAACTCGAAAAGTGGAAATCAGTCAGATTTAACCAGCGGGGCGTAGAGGACCTGCGAAACCTTCAGCCTGCCTGTTAACTGTCACAAACACCCCCAGAGAAAGTTTTTTGGTGAAGAAAAATCTCTGGGCCTTTTTTCCTATTTATATTATTCCACACGGACGCCGTCACACATGCTTTCATGCTGCCACAAGCACACATACACACACACACACTCAAACACGCTCAGACCAATGTCTTTACTTTGGTCTTTTTGTTGTCCAAACAGGATGTTACGCGCTTCACCCCGAGACTCTTGTCTGAATGATTGGTGCTACACTCATCACGCAGCACCTTCAGGGCCTCGACGGCTGACAAACTGAAGTCTGAGGGACGAACATGCACACACTGTTTATTTATAATTATTTACAAAATCTGCAAAACCCAAGCTGTTCGCTTCCTCGCCGTTTTGCCCACCGTTCCTCCTCGGGACCCTCCTCTCGCTCGGCGGGGGGTCCGGATGGCGGTCGAGGTTAGTGGATCCTCGTCAGCTCCTCCACAATCTTAATGACCTCGTCCACTGTGGCTTCACGCTTCATGCCGCTGCCGTCATCGATCTGAAATTGAACGGCATCAAACAGTGAGCCTCCACTGCTGAGACGAACCCCGCCCGGTGACACTTTTTCAGACGAACAGATGAACAGGTACATGTCGCGAGAGGGAGAAGGCAGAAGGTTTTATAAGCTTGTGGGAATGTTAGTTATTGCTGATTACATAATTTTCCCACTTCCCACACTGCATTTAGTATTTTTCACTTTTCTTCTGTTTCTCCACGTGAGGTTAATGAACTAACACAAAAACCATCATCTAGATATTTTTGACCTTTTCTGCTGTACACCAGGACAGCAGGTTTAAAATAAAGATTAATCAAATAATTAGTCAACAATTAGTCAATCAACAGATATAATTAATCATTTATTCTTTTTTTTGATTGATTAATATGCTGAAACACTTTTTTTTTTTTTTTTACAAAACTGTCAAATTTGAGATTCTGCTGCTTTTCTTTGCCCGAACATTTCAGCAAATCTCTTTGGATTTCGGACTCAGAGAGATCAGATGGCATCAACACCACATAACTGATTTAGACCAAAAAAATTAACCAATTAATCAAGTTAATAGTCACATTACTTGATTGACAATAATCATTAAGTTTCTGCTGATATATTCATGTGATAAGATTTCAGATCAAGTCCATAATTCATTATTTTAAAAGTGCTTATATTTAAGTTGCAGAAGGATGAAAGTGAGCAACTGATGCTGCAACATATTTTATTTTTAAAACAATGTTCCACTTTAGACTTTTAGACTCTTGGCTTCAAACAGGAGTTTCCTGGCAGAGAAATCTTTTAAATATTTTGGACTGTCTTTATGAGCTGGTCTCAAAAAAAAAAAAAGGGAAACAGGGAATAGCCTTTGTTTACGAGTTAAAAGTGTTATTTTTAACGCAACAGGAGTAAAGAGAGATACAAAGCACAGCATGCTTATTTGTTTATCTGCCAAAAGTGATTTTGCCACCTGTTCTGCCATGAAAGTTATTCCCAGTTTGCGCTCACACAGCAGAAGAGTGACAAAGGAAGCTGTCAAAAGGACGTTTCAAAGTTCAACAAACACACAAATGACAGTATTAGTTTGCTTCTTCACCGGCGGTTTCTGGAAAAACAGAAGCAGCAGAGGTCCGAGGTTCTACTAACGAGCCGATGTCTCCTCCGTCATTTAACTGACTTTCATATCTGCGTCTATTACAGGTCAACTCGAGCTGTGCCAACGACCTGGCAATGATACAGCTGCTGAGTAAGCTTCACGCCTCGGTGCTTAATCCCTTTTTACACTACAAAGTCATTCGGTGCGTTCACAATATTGTCCAGATATTTCGTTCTTTTTTCAATAATGGAGGGAGGAATCACATTTCGTCTGGTTCAACGTGCAGCGTGTATCCGTGAAGATGTGCATGAACGTGAGCTCCTACCTGCAGAGTGCTGACGACCTCCTGCATCTTGGCTCGGCCGAGGTCCAGGAAGCTCTCGATGAGATCCCCATCGATGAATCCCGTGGCCTGCTCGGTCTTGCGCTCCGTGTGAAAGGACCTCCAGGTGCCGTGGAGTCAAGGTAAATCAATGCGAGTTTGCTGCGCTTTAGGGTACAAATATCACTAGACTTTAAGGCACAGTAAAAAAAATATTCAGTACGATGTAAAGAAAGTCTGTTCAGGAGGCTAGACAGCTGCTGTTGTCAGTCAACTGGGATCCAATACTGTTGAACATAAAGAGGGCTGGTGTTTAGTGTGCAGCTCAACTATATTTGATTGCAAAATATGACAAAATATAGTAGTAAAAAGCATTTTAATATGGGACGTATAATGCAAAATGCCTCTAATTGTCCGAGTATTGTGAGTCGTCCGCCTACATTTTCAGTTTTAATACGTAACAATCATTCAGATGAAAACAAATCTGAAAGACAAAAGTGTCTGAAGTGATTTTTTAACAATATGAACAACAATTGAAGCGCTATATTCAAACTCCAAGAACTCCGCAAACCTTGAAAATCACCATTTCTGTTTAAATAACGACTTATAAATAGCAACACAATTTGATTTTCTGTCTATCAGCTTCAATCAGGAGATTTCTGTAAGACATCTTCAGTGATTGCAGCAACGATTAGCAATTTTTCACTTCACTCTGTCTTAAAAACGAAGACGCCAGTTGTCTCTGTCCCTGTGATAGATGGCAAGAGCGCGTGTGAACATGAGAAGGATATAAGCTGTGCTCGATCTTGCCCACGCTCTTGATGACCTTGTTGAGTCGGTTCTGCAGGTCCAGGAGGAGGCTGTACCAGCCCTCGGACAGGGACGTCACCAGACCTAACACACACACACACACACACACAAATGCACACGTTATTTAAAAAAAACACCTTTTTTTTGAGAGCGCAATATCCAAAACAGATGTCAGATGGTAAATACTTTCTGTTTCTAATCAGCAGGAAGGAAGGAAGACCTTTTAGCACTGGATTCTTAATGGAACTAAAAACAGCTTTATCATAAATAAATGAAAAGATCATTAGTGTGACTGAAATCCTTACAATGCAACTTTCATGCTTGTATGCTGGGACTGTGTCAGGAGTAAAGTAGTATGATTTCCGCGCTTCAATAATTCAGGACCATTCGAAAATATTTTATTTTGATTTCCCTGTAAAACTTAAGAGCTCTGAGGGAGTAGCATGCTTTCCTCTACACTAAAAATTCAAGTTCTGTGACAGTGAGTGCATTATTCGGATGCTCTGGGGAAATAATCTGCACTCAAATTGACAGTACACAAAAAAAGGAGGCAAACCCACGAACAAAGGGCTGCACTGATTTGTAATGCAGAGCTCGTTCCTCTGCACATGAAGCCATGAAAGAGTTTTGGGACGACCTGTCAGGAACAGTGTGAGGGACAGCGGGGCAGCGACTACAGATTACTTTTATTATCAGTCAAAGGTGTAGTCTGCAGTTATAACAAAAGCAAATATCACTCCTCGCAGTCTGCTAGCCATCCGCTCTGTGTGTGTGTGTGCATGTGTGTGGCGTTCACACACACAGACACACACACCCTTGGCTCTATAAATGGGAAACAGTCTCTGACCCAACTCGTGCTCATTCACAGGACAACAGTGAGTCTGACCCTGTGAAAATTCACCTCTCCATCTCTGTCAGGTGAGCCTGAGTTTCATAATTGGTGTCAAAATCAATAAATAGTCAATGTGTCTACCAAGTCACACGTCGGCTTACTACAGCGGTATGATCCCAAAATAAACAGGTTTCGCTGTGATTTTTAATGCAATAAATGGATCAAAAGCATGCCGAAATAACTACATCACAATACTGACTTGTAAAAAGTCTGAATTTGTGCTCTGTCAGGTCTTTTCACAAGATGACACGCAAGCAACCTTTAAAAAGCTTATTTTCTGAATGAAGTTCGGATCAATCTGGGCTCTCCAGAATTGTACAGTCCACCTTTAGGGTGCCAGGTATTTTCTCAATTAAGAGGTTTCTCTATTAATCGCCAGAAAATAGTGAAAAATGTCCCAAATAAGAGACATAAAGTGTGGCAATATTAAAAGGTCAATTGTTTGTTATGTGTGACTCCCTTTGTTTTTTTGTTTGTTTTGTCTTTGAGCAAAATAAAAAATCCTTTGCCTTTTTTGCTTTAAAATTAATTTCCTTCCTTCCATTTTAATTACCTGGCTGTGTGTAAAAAATGTGATTAATTTTAAGATGACTGACTAATCTATTGTTTAAATGGTGAAACTGTCACAAAAAGCCATTAACAACCTCACAGTGAGTCCATCTCTCTGTCATCAGTGCCTGCTGTATGTTGTGAAGTTACAGGTGAATTAATTACCTGTTCAAAGATGCAGAATATAGTTCTAATATTCACTTCAAGTCTTATCAGATTAAAGATTTCTTAGATTTCACAGTAAAACATGAAACCAATTTAGGTGCAAGTTTCGCAGACGCCATGTGCTCACCTCCTTCACCTCAGTAGGATAATCTTTACATCTGTTTGTCCACTGTGTGATGGCTTTCTGAGTAGAATAACTGTGTAGAGTACATCACACCATCCCCAGAAGTAATGAAACTAGCAGGGGAATTTTTCTTCATTAGACCCTGGAGCCTCTTAAGGTTTACGGGATAATGTGGAGTTTTTTTACTGGAACGTACAATGGTTCTCATTTCCTGTTAAACTTTCCTCCAAGGCTTTTTAAAGAACCACAGAAGATGCTGAGGTGAAACAGCAAGCTGTGTGTAAATCACTGCTGTGTCCAAATGATGTGCGCTCCCTATTTTTCACCTCTGCCTTCATTGTTGCCAAGCTGAAAGTTACTATCTTAAATCTGAGTAATGAGGTGTAAAAACTATGACACCCCCCCTTTTCTTCACCCTCTCTGAAATGAAAACATTCATAACGAACAAATGGTTTTGACAAAAGTTTGCGTACTGCCTAATTGGTCCAGGGTCTCTTTACTGCAGTCATCTGTTTGGAAACAAATAAGAACTAGCTCTGTGCAGTCTGTGCTAAAGTCTCAAACACTGATGCTGAACTATTGTCAACATGTAGAGAAAAGGGAAAATGAGACTTTTCACAGGATTTACAATCAAATATAAAACATAGTTTAAATGTTTCACTGGGAGCTGTTCAGAGGGTTTACTGTTCTCATTGTGAAGCATTTTCTACCAAAAGAGAGATGTCTGTGGATTATCCTGAGCAACGGGGTCAATGACTGAAAAGGCCTGCTGCTGTTGAGTCTGTCTGCTGAGGATACTGCAAAACCTCAGAAACTAAATCCGCAACTGTCTGTTTGGTTGGACACTATGACAAGTAAGTAAAAAAATATTTATTGATTTAAGTGAACTAAACCTATGAGGGAAAATGTAAAAAATGTAAGACAAGGAAGATTTGTAATGTGGGATTGACTGTTTGGGAAAATACTTATTTCCTATCTTACTGTTAGATAAGAGAAGAGAACCAATCTCATCTCAGTTAGCTTAGCACAGAGAGTGAAAACAGAGGGAAGCAACCAGTCAAAATCAGACACAATGTGACTACCAGCACCTCACAACAGCATCCTTACGCCAACTTTAAGCACTTCAGGCATTTTCAAGGTGCAGTTTTCAAGATTTTCCAGCACCTTACGGCTGTGGTGAATCACACTCGAATCAATTAGGCTCTCTCTGATTCATATATTTTTTCTTTATCAAAAAAGCAAACTATTCAGTCAGATAGCTATTCATTATATTAATGGAATGAGAGTTTCAAGTAGCTTCGAGCACTTCTCAAACCTTGAAAACATTATATTAAATTTCAAGCACAATTTCCAGCACGGGTACGGACCCTGTTTAAAGCTCACTGATTAACACCTCACATCTCGATTGTTTACGAACAAAAGCAGAGTGAAAGAAGAAGAAGTCGTTTTTATGGAGGTCATGTGCTGCACGATTCCTTGTGTGTGACTGCTTCTGTGAGTGAGAAATTGTCCTCCGCCTACCAATCATGCCGTTAACGGTGCCAAAGAGCACGGAGCCCTGGGTGGGTGTGGAGCTCTCGCCCAGGTTCTGCAGCACCAGCGATCCGTGGCAGAAGACATTGACAAACTCCCCGAGGTGGAAGACCCCCACCTCCTGCAGGTGCTGCCGCTCCTCGTCTGTGGTGGCGGCGCTGAGCGTAGGAAGAGGAGGGAGGCAGGGATTAAAAACATTGGGGGATAAAACATGTGGGGTCGTTTGCGAGTCGAGATGGGAGCAAAAAAAAGGAAGAGATCAAATCAAAGTGTAAAAACAAAGAAAAAGATGTCGAATGCAAAGTACGAATTTTTAAGGGCAAATGCAATCGATTAAGCAAAAGAAAAACAAGACGGGCAGAGATATCAGAAGCATTTGGGAAAAGGTCAGAGAACGATAGAGAGGTAATGGAAAAAAAGGCAGAGGAAAACAGGAGGCCAACGGGAAGAGAGATGTGATACAAAAATAAAGGTCAAAAGCATTGAGTGGTCCGACCTGATGTATTAGGTGGATAATAAGTGGTGGCGTAAATGTAACACACTCACTCTCAGACCACATCTTTCTTCCTTGTCTCCTTGTCTAATAAGAAATGACTAAGGTGGGAAATGCAGCAGAGCGGCTAAAAGCTCAGTGGCGAGATGACTCATAATTCCCAAAACAAATGCAAGGACAATGCTGTTAAACCACATTAAACCACACTAGCATCAATGATGCTGCTCTAAAAAGTATCACGGGACTGTGTAAAAGGAGCAGCCTCCTAATGTCATAACGCTGACTTTATTGGGTGAATATCGGAGGCGATTTAGAAACTTTTTTGGCAGTTTGGCTATAAAGGAGCGGCTCAGGGGGTTGTAATGATCACGGAGGAGGTTGAAATTCACGCGCGCAAGTTCTTGTTGCACCATTTATATTAAGATTTTATGTTTCCCTCACCTGTCCTTCTGGCAGACAAACAGATTGAAGGCGTTCTCCGCCCCCAGGAAGTTGTCGTCGTCTAGGATTTCCACCGCGCTCATCCAGTTAGGATTGAAGTCACGTGCGATCTGGGCAAAAAAAAAACATGAGATGTGTTGGATGAAACAGTAAACAACACGGAGGCGTCGGGCCAACACCAGGGTGGTTCTTGTTTCCAAGTAAATACTGTATTATCTATGAGCGGGGAAGTGTTGACTCTGAACAAGTGCTGAAATCCAAACACAGTAAACATGTTTCAGTACGAGGACCAGGTCAACAGATTTTTTAAATACCAACAGACACTTGCATATGAATTACATAACATCTCTTCTATCTTTGCGTACTGTGAACATCATGATCAGATAGTTGTCCAAAAACTTTTCATTAAGTTTTATGAAAAAAAGGAATCACCAGTCTGTATCATTATAATATTTGAAAAGACTAACAAGACTCGAGTCTAACAAGAGTCTACTATATATGACCACTTCATTTATAGACAATTAGTTGGTGAAATCTCTGTAATCATGTTATAGTTGTATTTATTTTTTTCTGTTCTTTGTCTCCAATCAACTAACTCCTCCTGTCCAATCAGTGGCACCTGATCCACGCTCAGCCCACAGATTTAAGGAATGATTCGATATTTGGGGGAGATGCACTTATTGGCTTTATTGCTGTGAGTTTTACGAGCAGATCGATTCCACTCAAAGGAAAACAGGAGGCTGTCCGCACGCTGAAACTTACAAGCTGCCAAGTTTTTAAATCAATGAAAGTTTGGACCTGCGAGGTCAGAAAAACAGAGAGACTATATACAGACAGGTGACAAATTAAAATAAAAACCAAAGATCTTATTAAGGAGTTGGGCCACCACGTCCTTCAGCAAGATGTTTTGCATGGTGTTTTCTCTTTCCAAAATCTTTTATAGGGGTTCAATTGGCTTGACTGTGAAGTCACTGTGAAGGTCATGTGATTGGTCAGCATATGATTCATATAATTTTCATACTCATCAAACCATTCGGTGACCTCTTCATGCCCTGAGGATGCAGGCATGGTCCCACTGGCAGAGACCTTTAAAGGTGATCGTTCAGAACAACTTTCTATTGATTTGCATCAACCCTCCCCGCCCCGAAGGGACAAGTGGACCCAAACTGTGCCAGGAAATTGCTTCTCTCCTACATGGACGGATCTGCATTTTAATGTTTCTCCACTTCAGTATTCTGGTGTTTCCTTTAATTTGTCCCTTGTCTGTATATGCTGGTGGAGCTGTCAGTCTTTGCCTGAATATATATCCTGTTTTTTTTTTTTGTTTGTTTGTTTTTTTTTTTGTTTACAGGGGTATATGCTTGTTGAAGACCTTTAATTTTCTTTTGCTGTTGCTTTTTGTCCCATACCCCTTCCTACATGGGGATGGATGTGCACATTATCCACCTTTTTTGTTCTCAGACAGCAGACAATTAGCTCGGTAGAAGAAAAGGGCTAAACAATATGAAGAAAAAAAAATCACATTGCAATTATTTTGACAAGCGTGTTCCCGAACATCTGGAGAATATGGTTTGTAGGCCGAGGCATCTCTAACACCACAATTGTAGTTCCTGCTGTTTGGATATTAAATGCTGACTTATTGAAATTTTGACAATATTTCGATTATCTGTTCAGCTGTAAAACAGAGTAACAGAGTTTTCAAATTCCTGCTTTCAATTTAAAATTTTTAAGCTTACTGGTGTTTGGTGTCTGGCAGAAATTCGAGACCATTTCAAAGTCTCTTACACTTATTACACCGAGCAGAGCGACACAGCGTGCGTTCAACTGTGTGCGTGACTCGTCGCCAAATCTCTTCATCTTTCTACCACAAATCAATTTGAACACTCATGCTCATCAAAAGGCTTGGAGGTATATGTGAATTACAACACAGTAGAAAAATAAGAACATTTGTACACCAAAGAGAAGAAAAACATACCGACCAAATAACAGTTTGATGTGTGATGGTATTTATGTGTCCCTAAATTTGTGTTTTCATGGACCTTTTTCAATATCGAACAAAGGAAAACCTCAAATTTTTTAAGGCCATTTTTTAATTATTTCCCCCAAATCTTCATATCTCACCTCTTCAAAGTTGCCCTCCATGGGTTTGTATGCCAGCAGCAGGACAGACCTCATGAGGTCTCCCACCAGGATGAAATCTCCTTTGGTCTTCAGGTAAAGGGCCATGATATTGTTGTAGTGGTTACACTCGGTCCTCAGCTCCTTCTCGGCCGTCCACTCGTACAGACGGACCTGAAACAAACGCTCGGGGTGACAAATTGTTTGTTGTCTTACAAGATGCTAAAGGCAGAGGATCAGCAATTATCTCCGGCAGTGTTTGATGAACTGGCTGACACTTTAGTTCCACATCGCTATCACTCTGGATAAGATGTGCCTCTGTGAGTGTGAGGTTGAAGTGCTGATTAAAAGTCATCAGCTGCCACGTGAACAGTTTCTGGCTAATTACACTGCCTGCACATTCTAACAGTTTTTAAAAATGGTTTTGAGGGGTGGAGAGGTGGTGGCATCTTTCCAGATCTAATTGCTTTCCCCTTTACGTCAGAGCGAGGGCGAGAACACACTGGAGAAAATAGCGTGACATCAAAACATCGGGTTATGCCAGAGCTCATTAATGTGGAAATACTGACATGGACAAATGTGTTTTAAAGTATCAACTTGATCTTAGAAGTCAAAAGCATAATCATTTTCATGTGGCATTTTATTTAATGTAATGTTCTAAATACTACCGTATTTTAGACTTTATTATTCTTTGATTTTATTACCATATTTATTTTAAACCATTTTTATATTTTCTTTGTCCTAATTACTCATTTAATCCTTTTATGTGAAACACTTTGGGGTGAATCTTTGCATGAAGTCTCCTCCTCCTCCTCCTCCTCCTAACATGGACTGTGGACAAAAAACACTGATCCCAAAATGAGTTTTAACTATAAACTCATTTCCATTTGCAGTCCCTGGGCGTGCACAAACAGGACAATCGCAGTAAAATCACTCATCAACATTCAGCACCATCACATGGTGGCAAATCTACAAGCACATATCAGCATATAAATATCAACACATTCATCCAGTACAACTATAAACTATATCAAATTGACCTTAACCAGCATTATTGACCTGCATCTTTTTTATTTCCCAAGTTTCTTTTACTGTATTGATTGCCTGGAAGGAAACATTATCCTCAATGTCTAAAAGGACTGGAAAAAACCTGTAGGCTTATTGATTCTGCTAAGATCCAAATTTCTGCTATTTAAATCCAAGTGAAATGATTTAGTTACACTTTTTGTTGTCAAAAACAATGTTTTTTTTATTTATGTAGAGTTCAATTATTATTAAAAAGGAAGAAAATAATTCTTTGAGGAAATATCAGAACTTCTCTTTTCCATATCGATAAGAGGTGTTAATTGGAGAGCTTTACAGGTGCTGTAGGCAGATTTTAATAAGTCTTAATAAGAAATAAGAAGAAGCTGTACCTTCTTATTTACTTTGCAGACACCACAGAGTTGTATGGATTCTTTTCAAATTCTTGGCAAGGAAGCGTATAAGATTAGTCTACAATGTTGAACTATTCCTTTAACATAGGCACATCTTAACATCTACATTTAGTTCGTTTGCCAAATATATTTAATAATGTGAAACTCCACTCCAGTCACCTTGCGAATGAGACTGAGATAAATAGTACCAAGTGCTGCCAATTTTTGCTGGAAATTAAATTTTATATTATACATTTTATATTTCTACTTTCATTTGTAGAAAAAAAGAAAATCACAACACTCGGAAGAAGGACGTAAATATGAAGCGTTTGCAAGTGACCAAAGTGCAAAGTTTGTGACCGATGTTTGAAATTTAAATATTTTCTGTGATTAAACTCTTTGTAAACACTATTATTACTCAAGCAATTTATAGTGAAATCATTTATTTAAAGTCCAATTTAATTAGAAAATACTAAAAAAAAAAAGTGGTGGGAAATGAGTCAGTACACTGTCTGTGCGATGAGTTCCAGAAATTAGCAACCCTTGACAATTTGATTCCCTATATCTTAAAATAAAGCTGCCTTTTCAAGTTTTTAATCCTTTTAATCTATGTATAACTCAGTGTGGATGAGCATGGTATTACAGGACAGTAGGGGGGAAGCTGCTTCTTTCACACTATATGTCAAGTGATTTCACAGAGCAATCCATACGGGATAAATCTATTTAGATATTGGACTTTAAAATGACTGAGGAGGCACTTTTCTTCCTGAACAGATCAAATGCTTCTTAAACAATCAAAGAAAATAAAGTCGAAGCTCGCAAGTCACTCAGAGGTTGACTTGTGGGTGAGAAAAACACGTGAGTGAACATCGTGACGGTCCTCTTAACCAAACTGTTAGCTAGAGATAACAGGAAATTACAGAATAATGTCTGGATTCTGGTGAAAATTACATCATCTGAACTTGCTTAAAATTAAACCTATCCAGACTGTGGCTACTACAATTAAGTGAGGGATCAAATCTTCTAAACATGGCATGAAATTACTTGGTCACGGTCTTGGTCTTTATTTTTTGCTCTTGTACTGTCTGTTGTGTCAAAACAACCCGTTAAACAAGGAAGTGAAGGGCGGCCTCCCACTGGAAAGACTGGGCTTAAGCAACTGTAGAGTCTGGCCTGTTTAAATCAACTTTCAGTGCAAACACAATTATATTACTGCTGAGAGTTCTCTCGACAAACAGGCAGAAAACAGAAGCAGACCTGAGAGATGCTGGTCTTAATCCCTGGACCAGATGGTAAAATTGAAAAATGTGGGAAGCGATTCAGCAAATCCTACAGAGGTGCACTTGGTCAGCACCTTACAAAGAGCTCAGACTACGTATTTTGATTTTACTTTACAAGTTTTAAGCCTTTCTGACAGTGATGTAAAAATATAATCTGGAAAATTAACTCAAAGTGACTTGTGAAGCACATTTAAAGTTCAAGCTGCATTTTTTTCTTCCTTCAAGCACTTCAGACATATTATACATGAACCTAACTGCACTGCAGCAAAGGAAAAAGTCAAGCGCTTTGTATGTCTTGCAGCACTTACTGTGCTATTGATGCTGGCCAGCAGTTTGCCATTGAACTCCACCATAGAATAGACAGCTCCTTTCACCTCCTTCTCAGCAATGGTTTGCAGCTTACCTGCAGGAAAGAGCCCAGTGTCTGTCAGTCTGTCTGTTCAGTTAACATGAAAGCACCACACACTCAATGTCAGGCTAAACTAGTGCCAACAATATCTCAGTGAGGCAGTGGAATAGCATGCCGCTTGACAAACAAAGGGATGAGAGGAAAAGTGAAAAGGAGTAGGTGAGGTGTTCATAAAAAGTACGGAGGTGGAATGAAAAGCTAAAAGGAGGATAAATGAAAGGCAAGCAATGCACCTCGAGAGGGACAGAGTGTGAAAGAAAATGAGGAGGCTCGGTCGTGGTGAGAGGAGAAAAATCTGATAACAAGTGATAAGAAGATGATTAAGTGAGGAGGGAAACAAGAGCATGATAGGACAGTGTCTGTGAGCAGGAAAAAAAAATAGGACAGAGGGTGGGGAGGAGAAAATGAAAGCGGGTGAAGGGTAAAGAGAGCAAAGCAAAATGAGCGGGATGAGGTTGAAACAGAAAACAGAGAAAGGTAAAGAAAAGCCCAGCCGCTCACCGTCGGTGTAGTGGAAGACGATGATGCGGCCCTGCTTGGGCTCGGCCTCCTCCGGGTACACCATGGCGGTGCCGACGATGAAATACACCGAAGGGTCTTTTCCCAGACGACAGGACACCATGCTGAGGGCGTACTCACTGGGGAGGAACTGATGGGCATGGAGAACTGAGAAGAGATACAACACACACATGCCTGAATGTGAGAGCAGCACAATACATCTCTGTGTGAATAAATTTTTTTACATTTATCTGTTGGTTATTCACGGCTGTCCTTCGGTACTCAGTGTTAAAGGACAAGTCTGGTTGAATGCGACTGGAGTCTTATTTTCCAGGGACACGCTAACATCGCTACAACTAAATCCAACTGGGCAAACAAGGAACAAGGGAAGTGTTCTGATACACAGACAGGTTTTAGAGGAGACAATTTGTTTAGCCAGCTTGTCTGAACCACTTCATTTGGAGGTGAAAGGCAAAGTGAGCACACCTGAGATGTCTGTAATACTCAGTGGAAACAGACACTCTGGGTACAATAAGCCTTTGTTTTCTTATCATAACAGCATGGGGAGTGTTTACAACTTGTATGAGTGTTTCTTCTTTCTCTTATTTTTTTTAGAAATAACTGCCGATTACTGTGGAGCACCAAGAACAGATTAAGAGGTGTACATGAACACTTTTTCTTAAATATAAGCAAACCGGTGCAGTTATTTGCATCAGTGCACTCATTGTTGACTGAAAAACAGGCAACTGTTGTGCACATAAATACGATACTGCATGAGAATGTCTCCACATCTGACTGATAAAGAACCTCACATCTAAAATGAGCAATTAGCTGATCTCACATTGATGAATTGGAGTTGGCTGTGGACACAGAGTGCTGAACCAGTACCTTATTTACATGTTATTAACATATAACATAGCCTAATTTATGCAGGTGTGGTAACTCTTTAAATGGGAGGCTTGGCGCAGCGAAATCTGCATTGCAAAACATAACGTGGAGCAAAAACCTGCCACATGTAGTCGGCTTCACCATTGAACTGATCTGCGTGACGCCCAGCATGTTCAGTCAATCATTTCCTCCACAAAGAGCCTTACATGTTGAGTAACGATGATAACAAAAACATATTTTATAGAGCAGCAAGTAACTTCTAATAACGAAAAAATATTCAAGTAAGGCGTGAGATTTAATTAAAGATGATGGCAGTGTTGAATCAGATAAATTCGAGACTGATTTATAAAATGAGTGTGCATCCATTTCAGTGTTTGATATGAGCATACAACCGCTTGATGAATGAACATTGGTATCAGGCTGTGGAGGGAGTTTTCTACATTGATGTGGTTATTCTCTGAGCCGAGCTCAAAATTTTACCATCAGAAGCTCCATATGAAATCACCAGCTCTGTGAGATCAAATGGACACATGCATCCGGCGGTCTCACCTTCAAAGGTGTGCTGATCCACGACTAGCAGACTGTGAACCTCCACCTCTTCACCAAACGAAGTCTCATGGGGAGTGCTGCTGGGGAAGAGCTTGCTGGAGCTCACGCTGCTGGAGAGAGCCTGGAAGGACGTGGATTTTATGAGACCGGACAGGAAGAGAGGCAGAGACAAAGAGAAACCTAATAAAGGGTACGAGGCAATTCAAATCTCTGTTTCTGAGAGAGCTCTGCTGAATGATCGGCACCATCTGCAGCGCCAGATGTGCACCATTTAAAAATCAGGTAAACATCTTTCCGGCTGTCACGTGAGAGAGGATCCGGCTTTGTTTCGACCAAGTTGTGCGGCGCAGCAGTAAATACAAACACAAGTGGAGTAGCACTGAAACAAAAAACTAGAATATATATTGCAGGACTTTGATCAAGATTACAATTTTATATACCAAATAATATTTTGGGGCGTAAATGATCAGCTAACAAAACCCCCTTGCTTTTGCAAAACTTTCAATTATGCTGTTAAAATAAAAATTAAATACTCAAAAGCAACACAAAAATATTAAAATTTAAATCCTGGTTTTGAAAATCTAGTTCCAGTAGACCTGCTGAGAGTGACTAACAGGACAAGACGTTTGTTGTCCTAACAAGTTCCCTGTTAATGTTGCAGATAATATTCTTAGTCAGCGGGCCTGGTTAGATAAGAGTTCAAAACAAAATAGCCCTTGGGTGTTTATTATCTGAACAAAACACGGAGCTACAGTACCTGAGTGCTCGCGCTTGGGCGTACAGCAGATGTGGTGCCGCTCACATCCTGAATCTCCACCCTGCTGGACAAAACCCCGAAACACTGGGAAACCTCTTGGTAACAGATCCGCCTGGCAGGGTGTTAACAGAGGGAGAGACGAGAGGAGTGAGAAGGAAACGCTGGTAAACAGGAAAAGAACAAACAGAGTAAGCTGAACAAAAAGAAAGTGCTCTAGGAGACTGCTTTCTGTTTTCTGACTGGATAACATCAACACAACAGTTAAACTTTTATTAAGTTATTTAACAACACTGACTTGTGGTTGACACTTAAACATTTGAGCACAAACAGAGGGAAGATTGTTGTTATTCAGCACCAAAACCAGCAGGGGAGAGCCACTTAAATCAGAGCAACATCACTGCAAACATGAAGAACGTGCAGCATATTTGATGGATCTGAAAGGTCCAAAACGGCGTTAGAACTGACTTCCATTAAACAACGGGGACTGACCTGGGAGACTCGTAAAGGGGAACAGTGCGAATGTGGAGTTTCTGAATCTCATCGATGGTGCCGATGGTCAGAGTGCTGTTGTTGGCCAGAGCCAGACTGTGAGGGGAAAAAACAAACAAAAAAAACAAGATGTGGCATTACTAAAGGGACCAAAGAGAAGAAATTCACCTACTTCCTACAAGTCAGAACAAAGTTTGGTTGTATGCATTTCTGTAAGAGAACACATCTGAGCCAACTCTGCTCTGCTCTGCTCGTGGATCAAAAGAAAAGGAACTCAAGTTTGCATGAACTCTTCAAAGCACAGAGGAAGAAAACATACAAACAACAACAACAACAGGTTCCTGTGGAGCTGCAGACTTAGAAAACATAGTGGTAAAACTTCTGCGGCTGACCTGTCGGGGTAGCCCTCAGAGTTGAGCGGGCACATGTAATTGACCTCCTTGAGGTTGACGTTGGAGAAGACCAGCTTGTGGTTGGAGGAATAGATGACAGTGGGTCGGTCGGAGCAGGCAAAGACGTTGGATGTGGAAAGGGATCTGAAGGTCCGCAGAACTGTGGGCTGGGTGCCGAGAGTGACTTTCTTACGCTCGCTCAGGGCGCCTGAGGGAAGCAAATGAGATTGAAACACAAAGCTTGAAAGGTGGGTGTACCGATCATTGTTTGGGTCAAAAGAGCCACTTGCTAAGTGCCTTTAGCCAAAAAAGTTTGTCCTTGTGCGCAGAATATCCATCTCCTTTTGAATGCTCGTCAAAACACTTAGCAAGCCCTTCAGCTCTGTATGGAAGCATGTGCCACCGCTCCATTTCTCCACTCATCTATTCAAGTTTTTCCTTTAACTCATGTACACTTAATAGTCTCAAGAATAGTTTATATACTTTGTGTAAGGTTAAGCTTTCGATGCCCTTGTATTTTGCCTCTACTGACCCCTGTACAAATGTTATAACTACATACAGATTCAACTAAAGCACAACTAATGACTACATTTATATGCACACTAATATCTTGGTGGTGAGTCTTGACCTGTTTCTAATTAAATTCAGAATAAGATGTTTACAAGGAACATAGAATAATCTGACTGGATTCATATCTCTGTGTGCATGATTTCAGTTTACGCAGCCGTTTCTGCCTGGACGCTACAACTGAAACAATTAGTCACGAGCACTGAAACACACCGTACACCACCTGGCTCGGCACCAAACAGCCGACAGACACAGTTAGAGACTAGCTGGTGAACACAGTGGAGCAGTTTAGTGCAGCTAAAGAGCCAGATATTTCCCTCAGGAGCTGGTAGAGACGAAAAATCAAACCTGGAAAAGACTCTATATCGGACCAGGTGGCCGGAGACACGGCTCCAAATGACTTATAATTTTGCTCCATAACTTTTGGATGTGTAAGTAAGAAACTATTTCCATGTCTACTTAAAAAGGTGATGATATGTCAATGTTGTGTTTACGGTTTATTACTGCTGCCTGCAAGCGGCCCACAAAATTTGTTATTGCAGTTTTGGCTGCATCTTCAAATCCTGTTTCTAAATAATTAATTTAAAGTCACTAAATCTAATCAAAAAGTGTTAAAAAAAAAAAAAAAATCAAGAGACGCTTCTCTGGTACTTAAGTAAATTAGCAGGCTTAGTTCTATATATGAGAGAGCAATGAGAATAGATCTGATGATGCGTTTGAATAAAAATGGTATATTTTGGTCAGTAAGAATTATTCCTGCTATTTCTGACAAAACAAGTTCCCTTGATGGACTCAGGTATTCAGTCTATAAAATCTCATTTGAGTAAATCATTGAAATCTCTTTCTGTAGTCAAGCAGCAGGCTTTCCATCAAAATAATAACATTACTTCAGGCTGCAAAGTTTCTCCACCATTACATCCAAATATAGTGCCGGCAGTTATGCAATTCTCTATGAAATAATATTATAAAAAAGGAAAATGTTCTTAGACGGCTGGCTGTGGTTCCGCCGGAGGCCCTTATTCAGTCTTATCTAACTGATGTACAGTGGTGATGATGGTTTGAAGGACTTACCAGTCTGCAGGTCCAGACCAAAGTAGAAGAGCGCTCCGTCTCCCAGCGCACACAGCAGGTAGTAGCTGCCTTCGAAGGTGGTCATTAGGATTGAGCGAGGGATGATCTCTGAGGACACACACGGTAAAATGATTTATTTTTCCTGTACTCCTGAGTATCGGTTCGTGGATGAACCCCAAAGTGATAAATGTCTGCAGAAATGTCTTTGTCAGAAAAATCGATGCAAGTTATCGGCTGGCTGGTAACTTTTGGAAAAAAAATAATTCAGTGCTGCTGGGTGAATTTTAAGTCTTCTGTCTTTGCTATTTCCCAAACATCGGTTTCTCTGACTGCAGGCCAATTACATCCAAACAGCATTGGCTCTGATTAAGTGCTTGCTGGCTGCCTCTCGACAAAGCAGCGGCATTAAAGTCTGAAAAATGTAGCAACAGAAGACGGCATGTTTCCATGGTAATGTACATCAATTAGCTCAAGTTATTAAATGTTAATGCAAACATCTATTCAAAAATACATGTAGAAAAAGTTAACATAACTTACAAATATAATTCATGTGAACAAAACTGTCAGAGCTCAAGAGCAACTGTGCATAGTAATAGTGTTTAAATTATCTGCTTCCAATGAGGTAAAAATATCAACAATTAAAACAGTATGTACACTTTTAATTTGAAGGTTTCCTGTTTATAACAGTGTGCAGACTGTCCTTGTTAGGGGAAGCGAGTGAGAGAGCTCAGTTTTGAGAGTTTGCAGAGTTTGAGCATCGAGCAGCTGTCAATCAAACACACTTGGAAAATGTTGTGTGACACTGTGGAAGTATAAAATATTCTTCATGGATGAATCAGTCTAATTGGAAAGTAAGAGCCCTGCCTGAGCCAGCTCACCATGTTATAAAACTTTGTCTCCAGTGACTCCTGACTTTTTGATAAGTTTAACCAGAAAAGTAGTCAAGTCCCCTTTTGCATATTTTAACGCTCTCAGCTTAAATACGTTTCAAGTGTCGAAATGGTGCGCTAAATGCATTTGGGTTGGCAGCAGAGTGAAGCACTCATCAAGACCATACTAAAAAAAAATGAGGTACTTAATGGGAGATGCCATTTACACCTATTAATGAAACTAGAGATACAGTCCATTTGAGTTACTGCTACACTATTATAGAGGCTCTCCTTGGGCTTATTTATTGGACTCATTAAAGGAATAGTTCACTGTCCACAGCAAAGGTTAGAAAACCTATCATCACATCTGAGGCTCACTAATGAGAAGGTGCAATAGATTTTTAGATTCTCTAATTTCAATTGCATTTACAACTTTGATTCAACAGTATGATGGACAATTTTGACCAATTCTTTTCTCTTTAACCTGTATTTTTCTTTTCTGTCCATTGCATGGATCTGGGTGCTGAGAAATTAAATTTTCTGGCTAACTTTGCTTGATTACACAACAAAATTAAGAACAAGCACTCGTTTTTTGCACAAACACAAATCCTAGATAAAAAAAACGTTACTGTTCTCGAATGTGGCCTTTTAGAAAAGGTGACTCTTTGGATATTTATACTAAAGTTATACTTAAAACTTCATAGAGACAAAAAAACATGGTAACAATGTAAGGTGACTTAGAAATTCACTGTTCAGTTATTTTTGCAGCCTTGTTAGCAAATAAGCAACTGTTTTCACAGCGATATTGAGATGGAAATTATTCAGACAGAGAAAGGTGTGATGGTTTGTGCTTTAAAAAAAACAAAAAGTTCGTTGAGGATTTCACTGTGTGTTCAAATAAGGTAACATCTCCTATCTCATATCTCCTAGCCTGTATTCAGACCAGAACTTGTTAAGAGGAAAACGTATTCAATGACAGAAACAAACACTTTATTTTTTCCCCCCTTTCTATCTGATTTTTTGGGGGAGTTTTTTCATGTTTTCTGGAGCCTGGGTTAGGAATCCCACGTGTGCTATCGGGCTATAGAAATACACTTCACTTGACTTGACATTATCTGTGCCTACATATCTCTTTCCACAAGCCAGAAACAGCTTTCCTTTTCTCCTGTCAGCCCGTCATGCCCCTCTGTTCTCTCACCTCCGCCCAGCATTTCCTTGTGGAGGGCTGTGAAGCAGGGCAGTTTGAGCACGCGGGCTGAGATGTCGGTCCAGAGTCCCACAGCGCAGAGTGGTGACTCACCGCCACCCTCCCCAAGAGGCGTGATGTCCAGGCAGGCCACCTCGTGCTCCATCTCCGTCGTACTGAGGGAGGTGCAGAAGACGTGAGGAAAAAAAAAAAAACAGTAGCAAGCTGGCTTTCGTATCATGTGAACGTGTATGAGACAAAGCAGAATAAAATCATTAATGGCAAAAATGTGTTAGTGACGCAGGGCACAAGTTCGGACTGATTTTTTTCCCCCTCATCCAAGAAGTAGAAGGACAACTGTTTGTTTCACATCTTTAAAACTGCAATCGGGGCTCAAACAATGTGCGGACAAGCAAAAGTGCATAGGCTTGTTTGGGATAGATCAATAAGAATTATAGCTGAAATTTCCAATATCAATATTGCCAATATCAATAATACTGTATACATACCGTGAGATCATGTACATCGGTATTTGTCTCTGATTTTGGTATACCATTTTTTCTGAGGTTGCTATTTAGTTGTGTAAGGTCATTGTGGGCAGTGTTGCAAATTGCTGACTAATTAGGAATAACTTAAGGCAACATTAGATTTATTTCATGATTTGTACACCAGTGTGATGAAGTCTCTTGATTTGTCAGGTATTCAAGTCAAGAAACATTCCTGTCTACTCATTCTATCACAAACAGCTTCTGAGTTAAACTTCCAGGGAATGTACAATCGCATTATATACCATATTAACACCATAAAATAAAATTACAAAAATCTTAATGAGATAAAAAGAGTTAAAGCTGTGATGAAAATGAGGCAGACCAAGGCTGTTCAATATGCAAATATAAAGACGATCGCTGTATGGCTTGTTGAGTTTAATTGATTTACAGAAGAGCATTTCAGCCATTCAAACACCTTTAATCCTGCTATGACCAAGTAGTATTTACAGAATTTCGCGACTCACAGAGAAAGCCAGCGGCTTATTGATGTAGGCCAAACATTATTTCACAGCTCTGGTGAGACACTTCACTCTGTCTCCTTCATTTTTCCATCATCTACCAACACTCTCAGGGCTGCAAACAAACACTTTGTGCTTCAAGCAGCCCTGGTGGCCATTTTTACAAGCTGTGTGTCTTTCTCTGGAAAAAAAACAAAACATTTTTTTGTGTATCCTCAACTTACTTAAAAAAAATACTGTAAAAATAGTGGCTCAAAGCATTTCATTGCAACACAGTCTCAAAGATAGCCACGAGGGTAAACCACAGCAGCAGTAGCAGCAGCATGATGGAAATATAATAAAAATGTAAGACACCACAGTTCTGCAGCACCATTCACTTCAGACTTAAAAATGAGATGCAAATCCCTCATCTCAAACTTTACCGCAGATCAGGAAAGAATAAATTAAAATGAAGATATGATAGTGCAGGATGGTAATAACACATGACTATGAGTCACAGGCAACCTTGTTGAACCATTGGGAATATATGAAATGAATATTTGATTAATTAAACTTGCATACAACAGTGCTCTTGGGCATTGTGTAACCAGTCATGTCAGATTCTTCCCTGCTGTTGTATCATATTAACTATTCAATTAACCTGCAATTATATCAGTCTGACTAATGTGACTGATGTTAACAAAAGTAAGTTGGAGTACGATATCTCGGACTCATTTTTCCTGACACGGCATGAAGATACGAGTCTGTGCAGTTGGCCAGGATGCCCAAAATTCAAATTACTTGGGTAACTGACTACCACTAGCAATATAGCTTTAATGCTGAAGAGCATCTTGATAAAGATCACTGCCAGGGTATCGCTTAAGGGATGAGGTTGGACATTTATTTTTACTCTTCAGCATTTCTGAACTTGCAAGCGCAGTTTGTAGATGTCTCCCCATCAAACCCACAGACTTGCTGAGTATTAAAGGAATCATTTGACATTTTGGGAAATAGCCTTATTCGGTGTCTTGGAGGGAGTTAGATAAGAGGGTTGATACTGTCTGTCTGCCTGCCTGTTTGCTTAGTTTGGCACAAAGACTGGAAACAAGGGGAAAAACTCTTCCCACCAGCACCTCTGAAGTTCACTAACGAACAGATTATATCTTGTTTGTTTAATCCAGACAAGCCAGGCTTTCAGTTTCTTCCTGTTTCCAGTCTTAACTTTAAGATAAGCTAAATGGTTCCTGGTGGAGCTTCATATTTTCTATACAGACGTGACAGTGGTCTCGTCGTTCTTATCTGCCTCTCATTCAGAGTGAACAAGTGTATTTCACTTCTTTTAGAGCACAATTGTTGATGTTTTCTGTCCTCTCATTCTGTTGATGAATCCTTCTCTGTTTGTAATGTCAGTAATATTAAACAATAGAGATTAAATTGAAGTGTAGAAAGCATAAACATGAAGCTCAAGGTACCCCAATGACAAATGATTCAGAGACCTTATAACAGTGTGGTAATCCACAATTCATCAGTGCAAGTCAAATACTGTCTGAAAATGCCAGTGACTGCTGGTACATGACGGTACGTGTCTGTCCTTTGTGTGTGTGTGTGTGTGTGTTTCCACGTCCTACCTGATCTGTTTGAGTTCTCCTGCGAGGATCTGCAGGTAGTAGAGGGCTCGTCCCACGGCGAGCACCACCTGAGTGTGGTTGCAGGCGGCCACGCTGATGTTTCTGCCCTGTGGCTCCTTCCATTCGCTCACTAATGCCTTGCTCTCCTGGAGCACCAGGCGCACAGAGCCTGACGTGATCTGGAGGCACACACAGGTTTTCCTTTTTAAAAATTGTATTTTGGACAATATTTCTAGGAAGTGACAGGAAGGGTGGTGTGGAGACTGGGGGATAAAACATGCTGCCGTTTCAAACAAATCCAATTTTTTATATGTGGCTCTGTGGCAGGATTGTATTTTTGTGAATACACAAAGGAGGTGGAGGATATGAGTAGAAAGCTAAATAAATGTTACACTAACATTTTACCAGAAACTATCATTGAATTATAATGTATTAATGGAAAATACAGTAGTTCAATCACATCACAAATGCTAAGAAATACTGTTTTATGAAAAAAAGAAAGAGAATGAAGGGCGAATGAAGTGTATTTATATCCCTTTAATGAAACATCAGAGCAAGATGTTTAGTTTTTATAATAATACTTAGTATTATTATAAAAGCTAATTTGATTGTATTTGTATTACATGTACTGAAGAGGCTTGCGAATACTACCCCTCAGGGTAAGGCGAAATACAAATTTAATATTGTGATGGAGTGAACCATACAGCGTCAAAGAAATAAGAGACAGGACAAAGAGGAAAAACAAATCTGAGAAAGTCTCATTAACAGACTGCAGCAGGTACAAACAGCAGCCAAACTACAAATGAAGGTGTTGCTCTGTTAGAGAGCACACATAATGCAATGGTGTAATGAGATGTGAAGCGACAGCATACATTCAATATAGGATCCTTAATGGAGTCCTTGGAAGCAGTTATGAAGATTATATTGTTCTGTTTCTGCAATTTGCGATATTTGTGGTGTCGCGTAAATCACATTTGAAGAAAGGAGGAAAACAGTTTAAATTTGACTCTTCGTCTTCATGAGTTAAGTTTCACATCAGAACACAAATGTTAAAAATTTTGACCTGATTATCATGAGAGAGAATAAGTGAGAGGATCACCAAAGTCATCATAATTCACCCTTTGGCGACTGTCAAATGCTAAAGTCCATAGCAATTTAGCTTGTCAAGACATTTCACAAAAAAACTAAAATGAGGCCCTTACGGTGGAGCTAGGGGAAACATCAGGGGGACGCCAAGTCATTAGGATTAAAAGTCAGTGTAGCATGAATATCTGTACAAAATGATTGCGGCAGTTCTTCCAAAAGATTTTGAGATCTCAGTCTGGACCAAAGTGGTGAATCAACCATCGCTGCTAATGTTTAAAAGTTGCAGTGAGGAAATCGTGACGCTAGTCAGAACAAATGCTAAAATCCCCTTAATTATAAACTTGGCTAAATCGTGGTTGACAGATGTGTTCATTGGCATCTAGGAAACATAAGAATTTCTCTGTTGTGTTCATGTCTGTTTAAGTCCAATATTCAGTGGTCTTTTAGCTCTGGCTTTGTCTCCAACTCCCCTCTGGGTCTTTGCAGATGTTCAGCATTGTGCGCATCTTTAGATTTCTGAAATTTCATGCTGGGCAGGTAGTGCACAGTCTGCTTTGTCTGAGCGTGTTTGCTGGAAAACGCTGCCAGCCTTTTTTTTTGTTTTGTTTTTGTTGTTTTTTTTTTTTGCAGGGTTAATTAGAGCAGCAAAGCTCAAGCATGCAGTCTACGTGTGGGATGGAGGACCAAAATAATGAGCTAAAAACAAGGCTAAAAGGTGCAAAGAGCTGCAGAGTCAGGCATTCATTCTTACTGGATTTAGCATCGTGAGCAACCCCTTCATGGCACATGGAGTTGTTTGATTCATTGTTAGTATCAGAAATATTGCTGTGTGTACAATCTGCAGGCAATCATAGCATACTTAGGATGAAAAAAAAAAACTATAAAATTTGCTGTTAAAAAATTGCGCAGCCTCTGTACCGCTTTCAGTCCATTACTTTAGTGTCCCCGAGTTTAAGTACAAACATAAACTTTTATTATTTCAGAGACTTTGTCTTAGGCCAGTAAGCAGGAGCCAAGTAACAACAGTGAATTCAGCTAAAAAAAATATATTCTGTGAAAATATGAGAAACTCTGAGAGGCAAGAGAGTTAGTTAAAATATGCCAGCCTTGAAACACAAGCAGCGTTGTCATAACAATGTAAAGATTTATGGTTGAGGGTCTAACAGTTTCATCCCCGTTTCAAAAATGAAGACTAAAACTTGAATTCAAATGAAGTGGAATATTCATCCCAACCAAGTGTAAAATACATGAAGTCTTTTTGCGCCCGTCATATTCACAACTGCCCCTTTCAATCATGTATGATTCAGCCACAGCAAAGTATATCTTATTAAATGGAAAAAAGCCCACAGTTGAATAATTAATTTCTACAATTAATTTTGAATTTGTGAAATTAGATGCTACTGCTGCTTTGAACTGAGAGTACGCTGAGACATCAAATGAGTGTCAGTGTTAAGGGCATCAGTGTGTCTTCTGGCGGAGCACACTGGCAGCACATGTACTTTATACATTTATCAGAAGTGTGCGTTTGAGTGCGTATACGAACTTGAATGAGTTGTTGGTGCGCCACGTTGCCGCAGTAAAATGTCTGCTGGTTGTCCACAAAGCCTGGAAGCTCGGTCTCCTCGACTTCCTCGCCACTCAGCATCAACACTCTGGTGGAAAACAGACTCTTGAGATAAGATAAGCGCATTCAGAATTGACTCTACGCTTATCTGGCACACTGCACTGCAAACACTCACCGTGTTTGACCCACGAAAGACAGCACCAGCATGTCATCCGTCTCTCTGCCCGCCTCAGAGCGGAGTGGCCACAAACCTTGAAGGGAATTCAAGAGAGGGTGTTAGAGAGAAAAGTTACTTTCTGCGCCGTTCTGCAGAGCGGGACAGACACAATTTATAGTCCGGATCCGAGCTGATCTTTAACTATTCCGTCTGTCAAATGTTAACATGTCGGAAGATGTACAGGTTGCAGATCCCTCTCAGAGAGGCATTGATTGGCTAAGTGAATAATTGCCTCACATCAAGAGGCCAGGGGCAGGAGGCAGCAGCGGAGACTTTTAGGGGAGAGACTGTCAATAAACAGCTGAAGCCTAACAAGTGCCAGCAGACCTTACCTGGCCTGTGTGCCTCATTGAAACACCAGAGAGGAGTCTTGGGAGAGAACCTAATTTACTGGGATTAAGAGGTGTCTGCCACTGTTAAAGCTGACGGGATTCTTCAACTTCACAGTCTACAGTTGCAGACATTGCGGTGCTCGTTGGTTTACTAAATGAAAACAAATGCTTGGCGAGTGGCAATTTTCCTGTTCTTTTGAAAGTATCGAGCAAAGATCTTTGACATCCGAGCCATCTGCTCACTCTCGCGAGCCGAGGAGCGTGGACGAGCAACAGCTGGCTTCTTGGCCAGGCGAGGTAAACAGATGCGCGGAGTGAAGTGGCTCTGCAGTCGAGCCAGTGAAGGATCAAGGTCCAGATAAAGTCGAGACTTGAGAGGGAGGTGGTGGAAGAGACGCAGACAAACACACGCACCTTTGATTCCTGGGAGGTCAATGCTGGCGTGCTCATGAATCCCGATGCCGTTGCGGATGATCCGAAGAGAGCCCTCTTTGAACGCACCTGAGCATGTCACCAACTGAAAGCAGAAAAAAGACAAAGACGTAGACTGAGATGTGAGGGGGGTGGTTTGTTCCTCCGTTTTTATAGGGTTGATATGTATTTTATTTTGTTATCTTTACCATTTTCTGAAACATCTGCAACCTTATGATACCCCATGTTATATTGTTTGCTTTAACTTTTATACAACCTGTGTCTTAATTGTAGTTTTAAAAATCATTAAAACTTGTGATAATAACATTCTACTAAATTGTTACTAATCCCTGAGTAATAAATGTTAAGATTTGAACTCAGCAACATCGCTAAAAGGAAGGCTGCCGGTCAGCCAAACTTACTGAGAAGACTTAACAAAAACTGTACATTTTCGTGAGGACCAAGGTGACATCTTAAAATTACTTGTTTTGGCTGACCATCAGGCTAAACCCAAAAATATCCACTTTATCTGATCATATATGACAAAGCGAAGCTGCAAAACGCTCATATTTCAGAAGTTGGAACATGCACATGTATGCTTTTTTGCTTTAAAAAAATATCACTCGAAACAGAACAAGTTCATTTTCTTCTGACCAATTTATTGTGTCAGCTCTTTAGTAACTGTCATTATTAGTAGTAACAGCAGCAATTATCACAGCTGGGCTCAATGCTTTTAGTAGTAATAGTAGACCTTGTAGGTAGAAGCATTTTGCACACATACTGCCAAGAATATTATCTGTATATATTATCTTTAGTTGTTTATTTTATTTTAGTTGTAGAATTTATATTTTAGGTCTGCATTTTATATTATGACTTTATTTTGTCATTAATTTCTAGTTTTGTATCTATTTCTGTTTGTGTGTTTTTTCTTCCTAAATGTTTCTGAGCCTTGATTCAGGGAGCCTGAGACTCAAGAATTTCATTGCCAGCAACTGCTACTCAATGTCATTATTGTGCACATGACAATAAAATCTTGAATCTTAATAGTCATTAACGTTCAGTTCTGGTCCCAGTTCCAGTAAATGTCATTCAAAGGAAAAGTTATGGTAGAAGTATTGGCAGAAGTCAGTGTTGAAACAGTCGCAGTAATGATTGGTGAAGGAGTTTCACTGACGTTGCCAGTTCAAACATGGAAACAGTGTTGATCCGACACCCTGAAGGAAAATAATTCTGCTGTGTGTGAAGTCTGACTGGAAAGCATCAGGACAGTATTCATCCATCCTGTCATGGCACACTAACAGGATTAATACCAGAGTCCATATAATCTCAGGCCCCACCACCTGCCATCGAACAGCTTCATCCTAAAGGAAATAACCATTGTGAACCTGGCAGCCCACCCAACTCCCCTGAGCCTGTACTCAAATGCCCTCGCACACTCTCACAGCACCGCCTGAATCCTGATAATCTGCACGTAATATATTGTGTTTGTTTATTTGTTATTTATAATTTTATCTTATCCTTCATAAACCTCAGCATGGTTTGCAGTTGCACATCCGGGAATGCAATCATTTTCCAGCTTCAATTGCAAACTGTGCTGTCGTGCTTTTTACTGAGAGAGGTCCGGTTATATTTTCCATCGATCGTCCACCATCTTAACCGTCTTGGAATGTGTTTGCACCAATTAATCAGGTCAAATGCTCTGTGGAATTACAGCAAATCACTAATTAAAACAATTGTAATTGGATTTAGTTCTGGGCCTGAACAGACTGAAATGAGCTCAACTGCGTGAGCGAATCGAGTCAGTGGCTGATTGTCTGCTGGTCTGGACCCAGAGAGTGGCTCAGTGCTCTAGTGGACTGCAGCCTTTGGAACCACATCAAATATCCCGAGGCCTGGTGTCAAATGCTGCCAACAAAACCCTCTGTACTGTATCTCTCCAGTTACTTCACCATCTCATCTCCCTCTGCCTCACTGATTTGACACAGAGGGACAAATGTTTAAATCAGATAATTCATTATTATATTTTGTGCAGTAGTTTGTTAAAGAATGTGCCAAAACAGACAATCAGCATCTGGATCCATTTAACATAAACATTTTCATATTGCAGTAACAAGAAAGCAATCAATTCCTTTACTGGGTGGAATTATGAAAATGTGTCATCTTGTTGCCTTCCAAACTTGGCATTAACATGCAACATGGGCTTTACCGCAGATCGCATTTAGAATACCAACTGTTTGAAAGTGCTGAAAGAAAACCAACTTTAGTAAACAGAAGGGCTTAGGATTGATGGATTGTTGGGGTGCATGCAGACACAGAACGAACGAGATGAGGTCTTCACTGTCAGGTGGTAAATATTATTAGAGAAAATTAGATGCATAGCGATCTGCCTTTTTTGTGAAGAAACAAGAAAGCCAATTTAACTTTGTGTACCAGAGATGCATTTTAACATCAGGGGTCACAGCAGTCTGGCTAAATCATATCTAGATGCAACCAGGCGCATGTTAATGCCAGGTGTGCAGGGACCGCTGGCAACAATAAACAGATGAGACAAAAGAAGAACACCCAGACTGCCTATAAAAAGGCACAGGAAGCCGTGTATTTGAGGTCAGCAAGAATCTCCTGAATACATTGTGCTCGGCTATTCTGGCCAGCGGCAGGTTTGTGCTGTAGTATGTTGCACACTTAATTCTGCTAACAAAAAGATGTTAAAAGGGCCCAAAAAGTCAGCTGCATTCGGGGTATAACCCCAGACTCCCCGAGGGCTGTGACAAAGATGATAAAGAGGAAAACACGGAGGGAGACTCACCATAAGCTATAAAGTGTATCCAGTGACTGTTAAGAGGGTTTTCTGTAATCACCGTGTCGTGTCTACATCCTCTGGCGAACGCCCTGAGAAACCTTTTATTCTTTCTGAAAGAGCCGCTTTCAATATGTGATGCAACTGTAACAGAATATGTGTTGCTTCTTTTCTGTTTTGCTGGTGGCAAAAATAAAACATATTTTTCCACTTTTCACTGAAGTAAAAGTATTTGGTCTTTACCTGGCCCTGGCCTTGCCTCTCCAGATCTACCACACACATGTCCACAATGGGCCCCAGGTTGGTGAATGCCTCCATCACAGCCACATAGGAGCCCTGGTCATTGCTGTCCACGTTGAGCTGCAGAGAAACAAACACAACCCTCAGTACAAAGCAGTAAGAAAAGACAGTCTACTTCAAAAAGATATCAAGATAATACAGCACAAAGGAGAGACCCTTTGACATACTACATTTTCAAATTATTTCATTACCTGCAGCAAAGGATTTTACTGACATAACACCTTTATGGAAGAATTGCAGAGTTTTCAGATAAAATGTAAAAAAGAAAACAAGTGCACAAACCTTCACTAGCTGGGAGTCGCCCAGTCTGGAGCCCACAAAGACCACACCATTATCCAAATAGGTCAAACACTCAGCGATGGACGTCTGTCATTGGAGAAAGACACCAAAATATCTCAGTCTGTCAGGTCGTATCCACCGCAACCAACCATCATTTCATTCTTAGCAATGCTGACAGCATGGGATGACAATGTCGAACTGTGCGTCGGTCCACCACTTTAATGTATCCTCCTAACTTTGATGACCCCTCCCCCTGACTCTTCCTCTAGCAGCCCGAGGATGTTGGCTGAAATGTCTTTAACTGTTTAATTGAAGGATTACATGAAATCTGGTGCAGAAATTTGTAATTTTAAACACTTTAGGGAACTTCTCTCTCTCAACATTTTCTCCCAAGATCCCAACACCTCAGCTATACTTTATGTTTTGTGCCAATTAGCGATTGTGCCAAATATTAGCAAGCTAACACGAAACTGAAATGGTAAACATAGTAAATATTATACCAACAGCTTTGTTATTGTGTGCATGTTGGCACACAGGTGCATTTAGGGCCAGACACAGCTGTGTCTCAGAGAAACATAATATTTAATGATCAATATGCAGACTATTGTCTTGATTAATCATTTTGCCTTTTAAATGTGAAAAATGATCACAATTTCCTAGAGCCCGAGGTGATGTCTTCAAATTGTTTATTTTGTTGAACCAACAGTCCAAAACCCAAAGATATTCAGTTTATTATCATAACAGAGTAAAAAAAGATATAATTAGTCCCTTTGTAGAAGCTCGAACACAAACACATTTTTTTATTTTTGTTTGAATAGTGACTCAGGTGATTAATCAATTCTCAAAATAGTTGACGATTCATTTTCTGTCAATTGACGTACTGATTAATTGTTTTAGCTTTGGTTTACACTGTTGGAGATACATTTGAAACTAAAACCTTTTTCACTTCATATTAAGGCTTCATTAAGCAGCTGAGCCCCAATTTTATCTTAATGTGTAGTGCTTACATGCTTAATCATTTAGTCAAGGAACAATAGATATCAATAACAATTTTGATAATATTATTTTTAAGTGTTTACTTTACATCATGAATTATTTGGATTTAGTTTTAACTGTTCATTAAACACGAGCAATGAGGAGACATCACTTCAGGCTCTGGCAATTTAAATCGGGACATCATTATTATTTCTGACCTTTTACATGCTATACCATTAATCGAAAAAAATAATTGGCAGATTACTCGATAATGAAAATTATAATTTTTTGCAGCCCAATTTGTGCAATCATGTGACAGCAACAACAGAAAGGTCACTGAGAACAACTCTGTTCAGCTATATTGCAACACAAATTAAGTCCTAACAACGACGGCAAAGAGCAGCATTAAAGAACTATTTTGTTGTTGTGTGCCAAATGGAAGAGAAGTAAGAAGTTTGGTTTGAAATTTCACTATTGGGAACTTTTTAAAAGTGATTTAATAACAGACAGTCCTTGACACGTCAATGATGTTTTTCAAATTCACCCTGAACACTATGAGGTATTATTGATACACAACAAAGGTAGGTGCTTCTGTCTGACGTTTTAATGTAGAGCTGCTGCCTGTCGACTGAACAGACTGGTCCTAACACAAAGCTAAGAATCATCTGAAAAGCAATCTGTCTCTAGCTCAGCAGTCCTGCTCTGCTTGATTGTTTCTAGCTCCAGCATCACTTGGCAGACTAGCGAGAAAGTATTTTACCACTCTCAACTTGTTGGCAAGTCATTAGAGGAAGGTGCCACAAGCCAAAAGTGGTGCTCCTTTAATGTGAGATTTAGCTTTGAGCACAGTATCGACATGCACTCGTTGTCTAAATCAACTTAAAAGGGATAAGTGACAGCCTGGCAAGCAAGCAACAAAGAGGTCCAGTCATTTTTTCTCATCTTCTGCGCTACGGTAGACTGATCCATTAGCTTCTGTCAGGGCCATAAACCATTAAGAAGTCAATCGTAACAAAGGGGGCACTGAAAGGCAGAGGCGGCGGGAGGGAAAAATCAACAAGCAACAGAGAGCGTGGTCGAGCCAGGTAGAGAGAGGCGGTTGGGAGAAATGCTAGAGAACAGGCAGGTGGATAAACACAGTGAAGACACACAGAGATAAAGAGACATAGAGGAGAAGATAAATAGACGACCTCTCCGAGCAGCTCCACGTGCAGGTCCTTGAGTGCCACTGTGCCGTCCATTAGCTCCTCCTTCTCCAGCAGCAGCATGAATAGGCGTCCCTCCATGTCCCCCAGAAGGTAGCGGGAGCCGTTGGGGTCCACCCGGTTGTGGCAGACAATGGTGCTTTGCTGCGAATGAGAGCGGGAACACAAACAAACCATTTAAATAAAGCTCACAGCGGAGGTAAAGCCTGCAAGAGCTCTTTGACTTACACCGCTACAAAACAAGTCTTCATCCTCACCTCATGCAATCTCTCTCTCTCTCTCTCTGTCTGTATGGGGAAATGTCCTCACAATGTTTGTTTTGTTCCCTCTGTACTCTGAAGAGTTTCCCCGACATACAGCTTAAATCTGACTCTCAGCGCTACAGACACATTTTGCCGAACAAGAAGAACAAACATATTAAACAAGTCCACCTGCCGTCCTGTCAGGAAACCATTGTCCACTGAGTTATACAAAAAGGTTCATGCATAAAGAGAAAGACTCTGAGCTGTCCACAGACATTTGTTGCTTCGTGTTTGACAAACTACAATTTCAAAGTCAGACACAAATCTAGTGTGACACAATGGAGAGTTAATATCAGGAACTGTGTTCAATATAACACTGGATTTTTCATTTTCAGGTTCAGAATGCTACTTATTTTGATATTTGATGATTTCCTGTTACGTAATCATGTTACATAAACATGCATTTTGATAAGGATCTTTAAAATGATTTGGGAATTAAGACCAAAACATGCACTGAGCAGAAAATTTTACAGCAGAAACATAAAATGTCACTGCTCTCTGGAGGACAAATTATGTAATGGCACCCGAGTCTCTAAATTACCTGAAACAGATCTTTGGTATTTCTGTCCTGCAGTATCTGGTGGCTCATCAGCTGACATATACGCAGATACCAATATAACCGTGATGAGCTAATATTGGCTGATAATATCAACCTGCCTGGGATTTATGAGCTCTGCTTGTAATTACATGATGTCAGAGTTTTGTGGCATGACCAGTGGATCTTGTCATATCATGAAGATATTATATAAGATACATTCCCCCCAACTGAAACCACACTGCCACTTAACCAGATTGAAGTTAGGGAAGTTACAAAACTCTTCTGATACGAGCGATAACAGAAGCAGCACATAACAAGTCTATTTTTGCTTTCCACTTCAACAAAACTCCCGTTGGATTGTCAGAGTCGCATTCAGTTTTAAGTCCTGGTTTGACAATATGTCTGGGAAAAAAAAAAAGCATGTTAGGAGCTTTTGAGCTGGAGTTGCTAGAGAACCAAAGTCTTCCGTCTCCACTACAAGTTAAAGATGGCTAGCATTGAAGTCATGATCGGAATTGACATTAAAATCACGCAGTGCAACCGAGCTTTCCTTCAACGGAGAGTATTGTTATTGCCGTTGTCTTCTGTACAAGCTGACTCAATTTCTCACTTGATCGAACCTTTAAAAAACTTATTTTCCCAATCCCTACGCCTCTGGTATTGCTTACATCTTCTGTCAAAAGCCTGGATCCACTTTTATTTTCACAAACCTCTCTCATCCCTCTCGACTGAATGGCAGGTAATTAGCTTGTTAGATTCAACGAGCGAATCCAGCCTGCTGGCCCACCATAGACCAGGCTGCAAAAAAAAAAAAAAAAAGGGATTTACTGAGCTCAGGCACATTCAGCAGACCTTCCAGTGTCTCCCATTAGTTTTTCACTTCTGCGCTCTACAGTGACAATTTATTAATTAGCCGCCAAAAATGTTGTGTGCTGTACATCAAAAGGCACGCCTCTGTGTTTTCTTGACGTCGTTGAAAGGAGGGTGCGTTTCATCTGAATACTAATGTTGCATTAGGTGTGAAAGGTGGTAAAAAAAAAAAAAACGTCATTTAAACTGGGCTTTTCATGTCACATACAATACAACAGATGCTCCACCAACTCTCCCCTCCAACATCTGCCGAGCGATGTCGGGCAATGCTGCTGTGGAAACAGAGTTGTAACAGATACATGACAGCTTGCAAGTCAACTGTGAGGTGGGTAAGCGCGCAAGCTGTTTGAGGCTTTTAAAGACAGAACGGATCAGCAGGACACATATGAGATGCAGCCCATGAAGAGACAGCAGCAGAAGGCCTCGAGGCATTTGAGGCTACATTAAGTTGCATTTTTATTTGTGATGAGAGGGTCTCGTTGGGACAACAAAAGGGAAAAGGAGCATGGAGTCAAAGAATGCTTACTTTCCCACTGACGTGTCTTTCTGATCTGGTTCTGATATGGTAACTCTTTTGTTACTCAAAGCTATACAAAAGTCCAAACATCAGGACAGCAGCTGCAGAATCACAATCTTGTTGCAGCTCTCTGCGTCGATGATTAAAAAGATTAAAAAGAAAAAAACATTTCCCCCTCTGTGATAAATGTTTGGTTGGAAATTGAAATACAGACGCTAAAATTAACAAGTGCCGAACTGTTGTTTGTAGCATTTCTGCAACAACACAACTGACACATATTTAGTTTAAATCTGTGTGTCTGAAGTGCTGACACCGAAGTGTAGTGAGGTGTATCGAACACTGAAGCAGACGAGCGCAAACAACCTCTACTTCTGTGCAGGAAGCATTTTTACTTTGGCATAACAATTTCAAGTATCTCATTCCTGCATTATTCTCTACAGCAGGTGAATCGCTGAATGTTTACCTGTAAGCTGCTGAGTGAAAACATTTTTTTTCTCTCTAGGAGAAATGCATCAAAGTTTGAAACTGCATTCCACAATGTTAATCAGAAAAGGTCAATGTTGAGTGACGTCTGTTAAAAAGCACCAATAAACCCTTTTATCAGACCGATGAGTTAATTATCAACAAAGAAAATTACTCTTACGAAGACACTTTTTTTAAAGTCACGCAATGTTCTTTCCAAAAGTTATGAGGCCACGGTCCCAGAAAGCAGTGAGACGGTGAGAGAACATTCTCTAATTATAGAAGCAGGATGCAGTTGAGGAGCTCCTTTGGGCCTTGAGCTTTGTTGAACAGGAGCAGAGCAGCACAGACTGCTACTTAATCTTGATAAAGATAACACTAAAAGCAACGGCGTACGGGGAGTTAAAGTCATCATCGTGGCAATTATTAACCTGCCTTTAAATGCAACTGCAACGTCGATCACGACACCCATGACACATAAACTTCACCGTCTAAACCACAGGGCCCCGTTAAAAGTCGCAAAATATTCATTTGTTCACATAATCCAGATTCGGATGACAGTTTTACCCACCCTATTTTTACTTTAGTTCATTATATCAAAGTACCGTGCATCTGGGACTCAATTTCCCACAAAATCTCTGTTCAACTTGACACAATTTTACTGGAGGCTCTCCTACTGTCTGAATGTTAAGTGAATTTCTCTTTATTTTAAAATGTCAGTCAGAGCCAATGACTGTAATGACGCATCTCTGAAATCCACAGTGATGAGGACAGAGACGGATAATAGCGCATTACATCAACCTTGCAAGTGACTTTACAATACTTTTACTCTTATCACTGTTTATTCTGCATGTCTTTGGTAGATAAATATTTATATTTGTTTAGATGTAATGGTAACACAGTGTTAATACAAACCTTTCTTTGAGCATGTCATTAGGATGCTTTGTTCTAAATTCTTATAAATACTTTATATAATAATAACAATTGTATAATTGCATAATTGTCTCTGTGCAGCCTTCCCTGTAGCGCTGGTAGCTTTACATGACATTAGACTTCAGGTCTGTCGTTTACTTCCCAATGACCAAAAGACAAAGAAAATATTGATCACATAACAATAATAATACACTCTAAAAATAACATTATTCATAGTGTGCTACTAGACATTATGTAAATGAATTGTAAACTATAAATATGCTGCAGCTAACAACCTTTGGACTGCTGAATGATGACAAAATCTAAAGCTGAAGGTTTCAGAAATAACTATGAAATACTGGACTTTTTATTGAGACACTAACACTGCCCATAATATAATGTGTTTACCTTGATAGTAGGTGGTGCGATGGCCAAGTATTTGTCTCCATTGTGGTAGGTGATGGACTCCTGTCCTATGATTATAGCTCCACCAAATGGCTCAGGGACTAAAATACAAGAACATCAACAAATAAGTCAGAGCCCCATTTGCATAATTTCCGACAAAGACAATTTCAGTGATCTAAACAAGTATACATTTAGGCTGGGCTGCAACTAATACTGTTTCTATCATTAAATTTATTACCTGCATGTTTTCTGTTCATCAGTTAAATCGTTTAATTGCCTCCACACAGGCCTCTCTGTATAGATCCATTATGTTTGTTAAAGAGTTAAAAAAATACAGATGGTTCTAAGAAGAGGATCATACATTAAATATACATTATAGATGTTTCCTATTGTGGATGACTGCAGTGCTGTGGTTTTAAAATGTTTTTAATGACTGAACCCATTTCCCAGTATTCATTTCTGTCTGACAAGCTGCTGAACTTTTCCAACCACAAGATGTATAGCCTGAGCTCAGGTCAACACACTGGTGCGACCACTAATTAAAAACTCCTACCAACTTATAACAAAAAGTCTCTTAAAAACAGCTCATTTCAACGGACATAACTGGTCGGACACATATAAAACAATTACACTACTAAAATACAAGTGAATAAAAATGATTAAAAAAAATTGTTTGTAGCCTTTATTTTCTGTTGATTTACTAATAAATTAAATGACTTATCATTTCAGTAATGTATACAGTATAAGTGCTAATTACCTGGGATGACCATAGATGCCTCAGCCTCCACATTCTCCTGTTTCCAGGGGCCCTTGTTGAACTCTTTCTCCCTCAGAGAAACCTCATAAGTCTTCACATGGCGTCCCTGGGGGTCCTATAATACACAACAGGACATCAGGTTACATTTAAAAAAAAAAAAAAAAGAAAAAGTCATGACTGAGGACAGTGTGACATTAAGTTGGGAATAAAAAACTAATTTAATAGGATTCATGCAGGTTGAGCAGCAAAGGCAGGGATAAACATTGATGTGAACATGCCAGATAAAAAAAACAGCTTCTCAAATGTTTTACTGGAGAAGGACATTAGCTACATACAAGTAAGATGTCAAAGATACACACCTTGTATTTCAATGAGTACCACTGAATTTAAACACTTCGGTGTTTGTGCTGTCACACAATACTACAATCTAATATTTTACTGTAGGCTTGAGATAATACTTGAACAATTCACACAATAAATGCAAACTCCAACCACCATGAATTTACTAACATCCCTTAAACACAAACTCCCACATCCGCAGTGCCTCCTTCCTCCTACAGTACCTGGTAGATGAAGCAGACGGTTGGGGCCTGGCAACCATACAGGAAGTGAACATCGATGACCTGCAGCTCCTCCAGTCTGATGTTGAAGGCCTTGAGCTCACGGTTGTCGCGGTCCAACGGGATTACCTTAAATAACCCGTCATACAGCCGCAGGCCAATCATGCGGCATTCTGGGTCTACAATTCCAATAATACCTGTCTCCGAGGGACGCCCAATACGATCCTGAAAAAGAGCATTTGGTTTGAAACGGTTCAGACCGGTAGTACACTTTGGATTAATAAAAAACACATTTCATTTGTTCTAAGACTGCTATTGAATTCAGTGCAGGTAGTAAACTTTTAACAGCTTTCATACCTTAAAATCAGAAAAAAAAAATCCACAACCTCCCTGATATTCAAGGATTCTTCCAAAATAAATAAAGCCATATTCAACATTTGTAATATATGCACATTAAGCAGAATTTAGACAGTTGAACTGCAGTTTCATGAATCAGTTTCTTGTATAGATGTCAGATTGAAAAGAAGATTAATGAAAGGAGGTGAAAGTATACACTCTTCTTCATATGGAAAAAATGAAAGAACTGAAATCCATGTTTATTGAGCGGATATAACAATACAGTCAATTCCAGGAATCATATCTGTACTGCGGTCTCACCCACCTGGACGTTGCCATGGGCACGGGTGATGATGTCGATGCTCTCTCCGTTCTGTTTGTATTCTAGGATGCAGGCGTTGTACTTGGATGTGAGAATGAAGAGCAGGTCTTTGCTCTCACCCTGAACAAATTGCAAAAAAATGCAAAAAAGACACCAAAGGCATCAAAGACCAAACATGCAGAGAGCTGCTTTCAATTTAATGAAACTGGCTCACAACAACGGCTGCAGCAGTGCTTCTGAGTAGATGTCTGACTTATCGGTCTATAATTTGTCTTTTCTTCCAGGAAACACTAATAACTTCTGTATTTAAGGTAACCACATAACTGTCTACATATTACTGTTGTTGTTATCATTTTCTTTTTCTTTCCTGTACTTTTATATGTATTCCTGGTATGGGTACACATACCTGATCACTAAAGCTGATTCTAAAATTGATGTAATTATGTGGCACATACATTTGCCAGATTACAACATAGACTTTGTGTGACGTCACTTTTATGGAGAGGAGAAACATTTAGCTAAATTTTCCAGCAAATAAAATTTTAACCTGGAAACTAAACATGAAGATCACTAAGGAACAAAATAATTATTATATTCAAATTTGTTTGTCTTGTGTCTTGGGACAAAGCTGTCACAAACATCAAAGTTTATTATAATTAGTCAAGAAATTTGTCCTCGATGCAACAAAATGTGCATATACTTCTTCAGTGAGACCGACTAGTTGACCAGTTGCTCCAACAGCTACAGACTATTTAATTCTAATAAACCTCTACAAATCGCCACCAAGCACACACACCCATCACACTTACCTTTGGCCTGAAGAGCTCCATGACGGCAATCTTTCCATACATGCCCACCTCCTTAACGGGCCTCAGCCCCTCTGCTGTGACCACATAGATCTCCAACCGTGTGTTTTTAGCTATGAGCAGATTGAGGTCTTCAGCAGAGGTGAAGTGACCTGCAGATGCACCAGAATTTAGAGTATGTTACCTTACAGGTGAGAGTAATGAAGGAAAATAAAGAAATATAAGCAATGGGGCTGGAGAGCAACACTTAAAACATCCCAATTTTGTTGCCATGAATATTTTTATACAGTGTCCCGAGATTTGAGGCATGATTATTGATGCTTCTGAAAGATATTTAGACTCCAGTGGCAACTAAGACTTTGTGCACTATGAAATAGTGCATTAGTTATTAAATCAATATACTCGGCCAGTCTATGAGAAGACAAAAATAATAAACTCCAATCACACATGACTTGAGCCTGAAATCATGTGTTTTCCTCTACAAAGCAAGACAAAAATCCAAAGTATTCTATTAAATAAAAAAATAAAATCATATATAATGTATTGATAAAAAACAGAGAAAAGTTTTTATATTTTTATAATAGCCAAGCAGGATAAATTTACTCAGATAAGTTTAGAAACTTCTGGAGCTGCAACGATCAGTCAATTAATAGAATAGCTGTCAACTATTAAATTCACCATCAACTATTCTGATAATCAATTAATAGTTTTGTGTCATTTTTTAAGAAAAAGTGTCCAAATTCTCTGATTTCAGCATCTTAAATGTGTATTAGACAGTAAATTGATAATCTCAGTGTTGTGGACAAAACAAGACATTTGAGGACGTCACCTTGGTGCTTTGGCAAACACTGATAAAAAAAATTATCACCAATTTCTAATATTTTCTGGACCAAACATTAATCAATTAATCATCAGATTAATCAATGATAAAAATAATCATTAGTTGCAGCCCTGGAGACTAAACAGTGAGTTGGTCAAGAGAAAACCTGCATTAATTAGTTTTTTGTCATGTGCATATGTCATGTCCTAAATTTAATGAAACATACAAGTGAAATGATCTCACATAATAATTATCTGGCTGTGATTTAATAATACAAACGGGATTAAGTCTTATTTTTTTGTAATTTATGGCCCATGTGCATTGGGTCAAACGACGACACAAGTTTTATTACTTGCAGAGATTTAAGAGATATTTATCATACATCCACACACTCTCTGTTCGCATGTTTCACACAGTTTTAAAAACATTTATAAGTATGATGTTGTTTTTTCCCTGCAGGTGGACACGCAGCCTGAACACACTGTGCTCGACAGCAGCTAACGATAAACCCCCAAAAAAAGCACAAAACAGCCAAAATCTTCACGGGATGGTCTTTGCGCTTCAGCGGAACATCATATAAACACGTAAAGGACAGATGCGAGGACATACGAGCGACCCTGAGCTGTTAAATGAACATTTTGCAGATTAAAACAGACGCTGTCGGTGCTGCAGGCCCGTCTGTTCCTGGCGGGAGCTCAGCTAACACAAAAACAACCAACAGCAGTATTTACCGGTGATGCAGGCGTTGACCGCGGTCGGTTTCTGCGCTGTTACCACGTAATTGTACGACATTTTCGGACAGCGACACAAAGACAAACACCGGAGGAGTGTTTTTTTTTTTTAATCTCACGAAAGTGGCAAAATCATTGATAATAAAACTCCCGGAAGCAGTTAGCTGAGCCGTGTCAGGCAGCGAGCACGGCGAGGAAACAGCGGCCGGACCGCGGGCGCTGCGAGTCGTAGCGCCCCCTGCAGCGCCGGAGGCCCGCTGGTTACAAACACCCACAGCTAACTAGGTACTTCAGATTACAGGGGGAGTAAGCAAGACAAAGCAAGGTAAAAATAAAATAAAGACAACTGCAAGAGACAAGAGCCGGACAGCAGCAAGAGGAAAAGACCAGAGGTGGAGAGTAACCAAATAGATTTACTTTATTTCTCAGGCACTTGTACTATTTCTTTAGTTTCCTTCTGTAGTGTTACAGCAGCAAAGAAGGTGAGGAGCAGGCATGCGTAAGAAAAAAGATGAATTAATAAAAACAATAAAGATAACTGAGACAAGAGCCTGTCATTAGCAAGGAGGAAAGACCAGATGAGGTGATTAACTAAGTACATTTACTTAGTACTTAGTTAATCTCCTCCTCTGGTCTTTACATGTGCTTTTTCTTTTGTAGTGTTGCAACAGCAAAGGGCACAGTGCAATACGTAAGAAAAAGCTAGATAAAAATAAAATACAATAAAAACAATGAAGAGTACTTGTAGCTTTTCTTGAGTATTTTCCCCCTGCAACTTTATAGCTCTACTCCAGGGGGAAATATTGTTCTTTCTACATTCATTTGACAGCTTTAGGTACTTTGCACAAAACAGAGTATAATTAACCAAATAATTTTGATGTAATATTATCCATCAGTATATAAATGTGTTCAAATTAGCCCCACCTTTACAAGCTGCAACATTAAGATGCGTACATATTACTGAAGTAACATTGATTTAATGTATTATTAAGATATACATTATATCATTATTCAAAAATTTCAAATTTATTTATTTAAAGCCCAAAATCACAAACATTGTTTGCCTCGGAGGGCTTTACAATCTGTACAGTTGTGACAACCCTCTGTCCTTAGACCCTCGAAACCGAGTCAGGAAAAACTTCAAAAAAAAACCCTTTATGGGAAAAAGAAGAAACCTGAGGAAGAGCCACAGATGAGGGATCCCTCTCCCTGGGACGGACAGACGTGCAATAGGATGCCACATGTACAGAGAACATCATCATCGATCATATAGGGAATTATACATGCTGAGTTTATGGGTTTAGTCCATGTGTGAAGGTATCCACAGGTAATGGAAATGAGTCCATGAGTCCAGGTGCATCTCTAGATGTCCTCATATGGAGCTCTGGGCCACTCGACCTTCTCTCCACAACACAGACACAGATCATGTCCCCACCAGGCCAGTGAACCTCAGACAGATGGACCACAACCAGAATCAGTGAGGAACCTGCAAGACTGGAGAGAACAAAGAGGACCGGGGCTCCGGCAGAAACATGCACTTTATAGGACATAAGAGTATTCAGAATAACCACTTTAACACTTTAACTACTTTAACCAATTTAACCACTTTAACCAGTTTATAAGCTGACTCCAGTTTGCACTACTACCATATCAATTTGCACTGTCTGTGATTTGTGATCCATTTGCCATGTCTTTGTTTAATTTAGGTTGTAATCAATATGCTTATTTTTTGTATTTTGCTTATTTTTTGTTGTTTGCACCAAGGGTTTGAGTGAAACATACAACAACAACAACAGGGGCCTGATAGCTGAAGGCTCTGCCCCCTAGACTACTTCTGGAAACCCTGGGAACTACAAGTAAGCCTGCGTTTTGGGAGCGCAGCACCTAGGTCCGTTGAGAAGGAGTTATCAGTTCATTAAGATATGATGGTGCCAGACCATGTAGAGCCTTGTATATGTGAGGAGTAGGATTTTAAAATCCACTCTAAATTATGAGATTAAGAGACATTCTGCATGATGAGTATATCTTAACTTAAGTGAAAAGTCTGAGTATGTCTGTCACCAGAGAAGATATCTGAATAAAAGCATGTTTTTAATTCTGTGCAATAGACAGTACAATTGAAGAGTGTTATTAAGGACATGTTTTATTCATAAAGCCAAATTTACAAAAGCAATCACTTCAGTTGGAGTCTTTAAAACACAGTTAGAGACATTTTTTTTTAATTTTCTAAAAATAATGAACAGCCATTCTGCTGAACAGTTGAAACATGACTTCATGAACTGTATATAGTTCAGCTATAAAGACTCTGAAAGGATCGTGAAAAGTATATTTTTATCTAATTAAATAAATGATGTTCCCCACAACAGCTTTAGGTGGTGAATGAAGATTTTCCCCAACTCATGGCTTTACTGAAATGTCCTAAATAAATATATCAAACAAGAGTTTGCTTTAAAGTACAAAACATTACATTTTTCCAGCTGAGCTCTGCACACTTCAGACCAAAAATCTTTCAACTGAAATAATTATAAGGACCACATCACTAAGTAAGAAGCTGACTGAGAAAACAGGATTTTAGGGCCTTGAGAAACACTGATCCCAATTCAGGCATTAAACACATTTTTATACACAGTCTGTGGTTAAAAACAACAACAAATGAGCTGTTGCACAACCAGTAAGCAGGTCAGCTCAAGAGTAAAGAAGTTTCACCAGAGTAGGATATCTTATGTTAAAGCATTTACTGAGGCTTGATCGATCAGAGAGAATGAGATTAATCAGTACAAGTTTACACAGTGTGGTGCCACCTGAGTTCTTAAGAATGTCCTGAAATCTGTCTTTTATCCTGTTGTTTTCTGTTATGGTTGTCACAGACAAGTATGTGTGAAGATTTTCTGCACCTTAAACAGAGATTATGCCTATCTTGACTAGCATGCAATAGGTTTATTCAGGTCACAAACAGCTCAGCCTTAAGGTGTCAGAGTATCTCCCATAGTGTCTGATAAGGGGTGGTGAATCTCTTTGCCTGACCTCAAGCTACTGTGAGGCAAATCCATCTTATCTGAGCAGCCGCCGTCAGCACAGAAATCATCTTTGGAGACGGAGAGTTGAACTTTCGCTTTCTGGAAAATACAAACTTCACCTTCCTCGAGGTTCACATCACAGGCCCAAGGACGCCTTGGTGACCACTGTGTTAGATTACTTTTAGCCAGAGAGAAGAGAGAGAGAAGTAAAGTTCCTTCACAAGATTAATCTCTAATGTTTCTGTGATTGTAGCAGGGGAACTGCTGCCCTGTATTTTACACAATAAAGAGTGAGAGACGTCTATTTCTTCTGAATTTTATCCAGTATCAAAAGCTAAAAAGCTACAGACTTACTATACTGCTGTACTAAAAAGCTAATATATAGATACTATCTTGTGTAATTGTTCTGAGATTACATTTTCTATCTATTGAATAACTGTTAAATGAAAAACACTATAAGGGCCAAATCTTTCAAAAGGTCAATGGTGAAGTAAGTTTACCAAGAAAAGTTGAAATGATCTGTAATATTATTTAGTTCATTGATGTTTTATATTATTCCTTTGTGTCTGGTGTTCTTGTATTGTTTAATTTATAATATATTTTTCATGCTGGCCTGAAAAAGCCTTTTGCAAACAGTTTTATTTCCAAGTGCTGCTCCATTGGATCCAACATCAGATAATTCCGATTTCACCTGAACTCACCACAGCGCGCCGTTACCATGGAAACAAGACTCCGCGTACCAGACGAGGAAACAACAAAACCTAAACAAACAAAACATCATCAACATTAGTCAGCTGTGATTTGTTTACACGATGGAAACACACGTAAACAACGCAGGAACAAGCGTAGAAATAAAAGTCATCCGTGGAAATTACCTGGTGAGTGTGACAAACTTCACACGCTAACTAAATGACTGAATTAACCTGCGTAGCTAACTGAAGTAGCCGGCGACCAAAGCAGCAGAAGTGTCCCTATACGGCTTTTTATTTCATTTTTTAGCTTGTTAAATGAAGAAAAACTGACAGAAAGTTGTCGCTAAAATCGTGACTGACTGTTACCAATCATCACTTTGAAGAAACAGGCTGGTAAAGGTCTATAAAGCTGTAATAATGTCACTGTTTTCTAGTAAAACAGCCTTAACCCCTAACTAATGTTAGATGGGTAGCTAGTTATTCTGAAATGCATTCCTTCCTTATAATTCAACTTAAGTGTATCATAGATATTTTATACTACTGTAACAGATTTTATAGATATAGTTTATTATTTATTAGTGAATTAAATCTGACTCACAATGTGTTAATAAATGTCTCACAACGTGTAAATAAAATGAAGAAGAAGAAGGGACAAGTCAGAGACAGCTCTTATCTAACTAAGCTTGACTACCAGACCAAAATAACTTTAATAAAATAACTTTCTTAAGTACAGACAGAGTTACTCACTGATGAAGAATCAAGAATCTTTATTTGTCATTATGTTTTCACATAATGAAATTAAGATTGGTGACTCCCAGCTGTAAACATAAATATATGTGAATATATGTAGTATGTACATATTCATAAATAAAAAAAAGTCATAAATATCTTAAGATTAGAGTTGTAGCTGCAATGTACAGTAGGGGATGATGTCAGGTGCATAACACTGGGTCATGTTAAAGATAAGATAGAAATTACTTTTAGTATTTATTCTATTATTACTAAGACGTTCAATTGTATGAGCCAAGAAAGTTGACAAATTGATTTGCAGTATTAATTGTATTGTTACGTTCAGCGGTTGAGGAAAAGTGCTCAGGAACTTTGCTTAGTAAATGGCAAATGTCACAGTTGAAAAACAACCCATTAGATATAAAAGTGATACAGAAGATTTGACTTTTTAATAAGTTATGTAAAGCAGCAGTCTCAAAGCGGTACACTGTAGGGGTAAATTGTTATCTAACCATCATTACTGTCACCTCTGATCCTTAATCTGTGTCTCTGCGAAATGAAAACACTCAAAGTGTGCTGATGTGTGTTCACGTTCCTCCTTATATTTTCAAATCTATATTTTCTAATTAAGCAACAAACAGTATTTGAATCCAGCTTTCAGACGTCACTTCACACTGTCTTTCCAGAGGCAACAAACCAGACAGCTGAGCAAAGAGCCATCTCTGTTCAAATCCCACGAGGGTTTGGCAGCAGATCAATGGCTGAGACAAATGAGACATGCTTTTTGCGTTATACTTCACTGTAATTAAAACATTACTGTGCAGCTTGATATAAAAGAAGGGACAAAAAATCCTTGTCATCACTGGAAGATGAGCTGATACTGAGAAAATATGTGGTTGACAGTATGCACCTTTCTTTTCTTTTCAGCAAGGAAAAAAGGGGGACAGCTTCCAGAGTTTTCTGCAGGTTGAATTTGATGGAGCGGTGCTGGGGGAGTCAGAGAAGAAGCAGGCGGACCCCGTTGAGCGACACGTTGACTACAACTTTACTTGCAGCTTCCACTTCCCCAGTGATGCTCAGGCTCTCAGTGACCTCGCCCATAAACCGATTATACGTATGTTTATGTCTGATAGCAGACACAATTGACAGCAAAGCTAAACAGCATCTGACACTGAGCTTTTCTTGTTGCCTGCCTGGTTATTGATACACCAACAGGACATGGCACATATCTCAAGATCATGAAAAAATACCCCCATCATGGACAACAGTTTAGCGTGGCAGATTCAACACATGCTGATGCTGTATGATTTATGAGGCTGAAATATTTTGACAACCTGTTCCAGCCTGCAGTTTGTAACTTGACATTTGGTCTGCTGTCATCATAATATTTTACTAAGCTTAGAGTTGTGCTTTAAATTCAAGTGTCACTGCACAAACTACTACAGTGGAGTTTAGTTACTTAATATTCATATTCACAGTGGATGTAACACTTACATGTCATACAGACTTATTGTAAGTTACTGTTATACCAGCTAACCTTTTTCATTAACTATTGCTGTGACTTAACTGGGAAAAAAATACCCTTCAACATCTGAAAGATTTAATTTAATTTAAGATTTAATTTTTGGTGCAATTTTGTTGTCAGTTGGTGGCGATATTGATGATGGTATAATTGGTAGGTCTGTCAACCATCCAAGACTTACTCTGTGTCCATATCCTGCCTTCACACAGCAGGTCCAGTCCACATCAGTCACTCAAAATTGAGCATAATGACAAGTGTCCTGTAGCTTAAACTGGAACAGTCATCACTAATGATTGTAATAATAGTGGTGGTACAAAAACAGAGGATAGCCAGGAGTTTTCATGCGCACCTGTACAGTCCTCAGTTTTCACAGCACTGTCTGATGTGGTTTTGTTGTGGTCAGTGATGGTGAAAGAGGTCCTGCCTGAGGAGAAGAAAGTTGAGGCAGAGACTGTGGTGCTGGGCCAAGCTGTGGTCGACCTGCTGCCGCTGCTACGAGGTACAACTGTACCCACTGGAAACAATATGTTTTTATATCGTTAAAAAAGCAAACCGGATTATGCCTAAAGCACAGGACTTTCACTGTTGAAATGATTTTCTCCTCTGTGTTCAGGTCAGTGCAACTTCTCATGCACAGTCCCACTGAATCCAGCGATTGTCTCTCCAGCCAAAGATTCCTCCCTGAACTCCAGAAGCAAGGTCGGTTGGTTAATGACTCTACAATGATGTCATTCAGTTATTGTTAGAGGCAGAGTCATAGCTACTTTAAATATCAGAGAGGTCACATCCTCTCTAATCTTTCTAGTTTGCACAACTGTGCAATTGCAATTTACAGATATAACAGAAAGGTACACATGACCTGTGTAACTTTACATTTTCATCTATATGTAGGCCAAACGTTACTGTATGTGCTCGAATTACTCACTAATTAGGGTTTCTATAACTAGATTTTGATGGTTATCAAACTGTTCCTACTTAGGAAGTAATGCTGATTCCAATTATCAAAGCACCACTGGCCCCCAAAAAGGAGTAATGTTTTGCCTCTAGCTGAGGGGTGAAATGTAGGTTAGTTTACGGTTGAGCAATATGACAATATTTAGCTTAAGACAAAAGAGATTTGGTCATCTGTAGACTTTTTGCTATGCTGTATGTAGTGAGGTATAGTAGCTATTCTTCCAATATTGGTGGTATTTCTTTAGTGGATTTAGACATTCACATGTGGTTATTTTATCTATAAATGGTTTCTCATTTTGCAATACGTAATTTTGTAGAAAAGTCACATTTACACACATATTCATATAAGATTTTAGGAATATCCCCGATCCCTGCTATAGTTCATCCAGCGACCTAGTGGTTAAAATCTTAAATAGATAGTAGTAGATGGTTTCTTCCAGATTCCTTTATCAGTGAATGTTTTACAGTCACAGAGCAGCCGGAGTATGAAATCAGCAATTAGGGCCAAACAGAAGTGGCAGGAAGTTTTAAAACGAAGGAAAGGTAATCCCATGTGAACCCAATTTCAGATAAATTGTGGGTGAATATCAAACCTCCAGCATTACACCAAGGGACATTTTTAACTATCATATGGTAAAAGTTTGTGGCATTCCCATGTTGCTGTGAAGTGCAGGTATGTATGTTAAGCATATGGAAAGTGGTGCACAAACTTCAACCCTCACCAGATTGAGAGTTGAAGTAGCAGAAATGACCAATAAGAGTCAGACAAGTGTTTCACACACGTCTTCAAAATGTCTTTGTGGCTTGAATATGGCTAGTTTTTAGGCCATAAAATAAAATGCCAACTAGGATTTCATTTGGCACATTTTACAGACTTTAACTTACTGATGCCATTTTCATGATATAACAAATTATACAATGTAATCATGTAACCTCATTTGATTTGTTCCCTTTTGGCAGTCGAGCCTGGATGTGTGTGTCAGTGTGTCGGACCCATTGCTGTCTGAGGCTGAACTCTCAGCCTCCAACCTGCTGAGGGTAGCCGTGGAGACGGCCTACTCCATACCTGAATCATGGATGCTGCAGTCTGGCACTGCCCCCTGCAGATACACTGCTGCCCTGGATCTCCCTCTTACTGCAGAGGTCAGTGTTATACTGTTTTTTTTTTTTTTTATGTGGCTTCTTAGAGATATTTTACTGAACAAAACCAATGACAATTTTTTTACCATTTTTTACCATTTATGACAATTGTAAGATTGTTGTGCTGTACTGTTCCCCTGACTTCCAGAAAGATCAGGTGCTTGTGTTCTGTGATGGCCAACTCAAGGCGGGCGGTCAGAGGGAGGAAAGGGGCCGACAGAAGAAGAGACCCAATCAGGCTCTTCTGTTCCCAGGAAACCACTTCCTGCCCGCTGCCTTTTTCCAGAAAGAGTCTATTGAACAGGAGGACGGTGAACTGACTGGCCCTGAGGTAACTACAAACGTAGCCGGCACCTGCTTTCACTTGTGTTAGCCAAAATGCCTCGGTGTAGTGATGGATTTGGCAGAGTAGCACATTACTACCACCAACTGTCAATATATGGAATTGCATGAAGGTGAGAGGTGCCTGTCATTTGACAGACATGACCAGACCAAAGATAACCTCCACTTTAATTTACCAACACATAAACCATTTGACTCAAAGTATTAATTGGTGATTAATGATGTAAGAAGTAAAAGTCCTTTCAAACAGTGAATAACAAAACATTCACGGTAGGTAAAACAAATCTCCCATAGCAGCTTATCTAACACTGTAGAAGACTAGAACATTTAGAAAAGTCAGTTACACGATCAGTTTCAGGGTTGAAGGTCTAAATGTTCCTACAGGACCGGGTGTTTCGCACTGAGGCAGAGATCATGAAGAGCAGGGTGAGCTGGGACACAGAGATGTGCTGCTTCCTGGATGCTGGAGGATCTAACAGGTTAGGTTCACGCCTCCTCCTCCTGTGTTATTATCATGGTCCCTGTTGGCTAAGACTCTCAAAGGTTTATTTAAGAAAGTGAGTGTCAGTTATCAGTTTATCAGGGCCATGTCTGGACTCTTCTACAAGATAACCACATTTCAGGATGATGAGAAAAGTGTAGATGAAAAGTCATTTGATCCTAACTGGCTGTAATCTGTGTGTGGAGTTAAGAGGACACTGCAGCAAAAAATAATTTCTTGGCAAATACTTTTATAGTATATGTTATATCAAACATGAGAAAATTGAGTGCATGGCAATGAATTGCAGCATTGGGTATGTAAATAAAACTGGTTGAAAATAGAGAAAGGGAGACAGATAAAATACATGAATGTATATGTATCGGTGTTGACTTTAATTTCAGGCTGCGGAGGAAGATCACTGAGTGCAGACAGTGGCCAGTGGAGATTATGAGGTCGTTGGCCCCGCTGGCAAAGGCAGCAGAAAGCAAGGTGAGAGGGCTTTGTCATCAAAGTATATGCGCAGAAATATTTCCAAGTCTCCTCTCAGTACTGTCTTTACCCTGCAGTGTTAACTCTATACCTACCAACCAACCATCTCAGGCAATACTGTGTGTGTGTTTGTATGTGTGTATATGTATGTGTGTGTCTGTGTGTGTGTGTTTAGGTTGTTGAGGAGAACCCAGAGATCCCATTCCATGGTGTGGCATTTGTGGACATGGGGCGGCTGCTGTATCCTGGAGTCAGCCGCATCCGAGGAGCATACAGCATTCAGCCCTTCTCTGAGACAGAGTTACTGAAAAAGGTCACATAGTTCTTGATCTTGGTCTGTATTTGTTGAATCAAGCCTCGTATAATGTCTTCCAGCCAAATACCACAAATACTGGACCCTTGGTGTGTGTACTGTTAAGCCTCTATTAAAGTAAGTTTGTTCTTGTACTTAAAGGCCAAGCGGAGTGTCAGTGTGTGCCAGCGTCAGTGTGTCCAGCTTCTTACAGTTAAGAAACATTGCAAAACTTAAACCCATACTATCAGTGAAACACATAGAACTTTTAGTGCACACCTTAATCTTTTCTCATTTAGATTACTGTAATTCTCTCTTCACATGCATCTCTCAATCTTCTCTTGCCCATCTCCAACTAGTACAAAATGCTGCAGCTAGAGTTCTGACTAACACTAACCCAGTGTTCTGGGAACACTAATCGCTCTTCCCACATCACCCCAGTCCTTGCATCCCTTCATTGGCTTCCACTAAAAGGTCTGTCCCCCATTCTAATCTTTATCTTTAAGACTAGAGGGGACCGTTCGAGGTTGCAGCTCCTCGACTCTGGAACAGCCTTCCACAGTCAATCAGATCTGCCGAATCTGTGCTCTGTTTTAAACGCCTCTTAGAAACCCACTTCTACTTTACTTCATTTCTGTCACTGGGACCTTGATTACATGATTATTTATGTGTATTTGTGTGTTGACTTTGCACTGTATGTATGTTTTTTAACCTGTCTGTGAAGCACTTTGTAACCTTGTGTTTTTTTTAAAGTGCTATATAAATAAAATGTATTATTATAATTATTAAAGGAACAAGCCAAGGCTGCAGCCAACCTGGTCAAAACTCGTGCCGCTTCAGCTGCAGGCTCTTACAAGTCTAAGGTGGAGAAAAACGTGGATGGAAGCAACAAGGGAGCCAGGGAGTCCAAGGAGCCAGCCAAAAAGGTCAGCAAGGTCCTGATGGTCAAAGGAGATTCATTTTTACACGGAGGATTAATTAAAAGACTTTCCAGAGGCTTAGCAATTCATATGAGATATTTACTGTACAAGAAATCCTTAAAAGTTTTAGAAAACTTTCAAGCTTGAGCAAGTCCCAGTGGTTGAGTTTTTTTTATCTTTTACAAAGATTATTTCACTGGGATTTTTAACAGAGAAAAACACCTGTTTTTAGTTTTGCAGTTTCACTCAGCTTTAACCTTTTTTATTTTTACATGCAGGCTGTGATTGTGAAGGTTGGACTCTAATGTAACCTGTTTTCATTGTGTTAGCAACCTGGCAGTCAGAGCAGGATGGCTGCAGCTGACAACACGGCCAACAGTCCAACCAACACTGAGCCACATGTCAAAGTGGAGGGAAACGTAAGCTCCCACTGAACAGTAACACTACTCTGTACGGTATAAGATAAGCCACAAACACTGTAGTCAGCATTTACTGGAAACTGTGATTGTAGGTAAAGTTTTAACAGATGCAGTGAGAGCACTAACAATATAAGCTTAAAGTCCTACTATATATCCCTAATACTATGAACCCATATTCAGTTTAAATACTCGCTGTTATGCAATATTTTGAAACTCCCTCAGCACATTAACACCTCGTTTCTGTTCATAACAGATGTATCTGGAGGCCAGGACGTATATTATCATTGAGATAGCCTTGGAGAAACCACTGGTACCCAAAACATCTCCAGATGAGCTGGCCAGAAGGTGAAGCATTACATAATCACAATCTTATAAATGTCATTTGGTGCAGAATCTGACCAGGTTCTATTGATTACACTGTCTTGCACAAATGAGAATGTGCTGAGATGTGTCTGTTTCCTGCAGGGTGAGGATGTTGATCCCACCCAGACCTCCACTTCCATCGGGTCCTAGCAGAGCAGAAAGAGTAAAACACAGACGCGGTTATACACAGCATACATACACAAATAAACACACACACAGAGTTAACCACACAGTAGTGGAGGGTTGTTTACCTAATGAAGTCTCTCCACGGGTGTGTGCACTCCTGCAGGCGGTGCTGGAGTTCCATAGGGAGGTAGGCAATGTGGTGACCCATGTCTCCGACCAGTATAAGGAATTGTTTGGAGCAAGGTGCAAGCCGTCAGAAGACTGCACCCGGGAGCAAATGATGCTTCAGTTGATGGGGTCGCTTAACGTCTCTGGGAGATACTTCACTTTCAAGGAACAAATGAAGGTCAGACCAAGTGCTTACATCCCTGGTTGATGGGTTAAAACTTGTAGAAACTCTAAGCCTGTTTTTTGGCGATCTGTTGCCCATCAAGTTTTTGTTTTTTTCCTGGACAGCTCATTTGTCACTATTTGACTTCATAATTGTGTGTATGTTTTTCCGATGTGTAGCATGCAGTGGTGAGGATTGTACGCGATAAGATGCAGCGGAGAGAGCCATTAACCGACCCACAAGAGCTAAAGGCTTTTGTCAGCAAACTCTATGTCTACCTGGTAGACGAGATGCATGTAGCTCTTAACAAGGTAACACACACATATGTTCAAGATGTTCAAGAGTTTTATTATCATTTGCACAGATAAAAACAGGTTTCACTGTACAATAAAATTCTTACTTTGCTCTTCTGTCTTCAATGCCAGATAAATAAGAAAAATATAAATACAAAAATACAGCAAATAATATACACTAAATAATATACAAATACATAATATACAATAGTGTGCAAGGACAACTATATACTATATACATTCAAGTATTGAATTATTGTACAAGAGAGGTTGATGGTATTGCAATACATGCACACACACATACATATATATTTATATACTGCATATTTCTGTAATTTTTTTTATCCTTTCCTCCTCGTTAGATTTATGCAGATGACGTAGATGAAGATTCCCCGGAGGAGATCCAGTTGAGTTCTTCTCAGCTCAGACATTTTGCCAGAGAGGCTCAGCTTACTGGGGATTATCATCAGGCTGCTCACTACTACCAAGAGGTACCATAACACGCTCTCCTTTCCTAATACTTATGCTCTTCAGTCAAAATAAACAAGGAAAAAACCTTGCTTAGTTTGTTTTTAGTCATAACTGTACTCAGGGAACAGATTTATATAAATAGAACAGAGCATGCACATATATCCATTATCAGGCTTGAATCAAAATACAAGGCTAAGGGCTGATTAAAACAATAGATAGCATGATGACCCATTTTCAACCCATGAAATGCCAGATTTTCATAAATTGTGCAAGAAATGTCAACATTAACACCACCATTGATGTGTTTCATCACAGTACATTCATATAATTTCGTTCACAGCTGAAAAGACATATTTAAGTCTGCAGTAGCTCTTAGTTTGTTTTATTTATTTTCCCGCAGCTGGTGGTGAGGCACCCCAGTGAACCCTCCTACAAGTTTGAGTGGGGAAGCTTGTACATGCTGACTGGAGACTACATGAAGGCTAACGAGTGTTTCCATGACGCCGTGTCTGTCCAGCAGGCACACCAACCCAGGTTAGAGATCACTGCTTTACAAGAGAGGAAAAACAAGTGATTCCTGTTTTGTTGGGCTGCGTGGTTATGTATTAGTGGAAATCCACAAGCTCAACACAGTACGCACTGCATGTCATGATTATTTATCCCTGAGAATAAGGTAGGCATCTATTGGAAATGTGTAACAGGGCACCACAAATAATCACAGCTCGCCAATTCTTTGCTCCTAACTAGTAACAATAGCAGGAGGCACAATATGTGAACTGGGAAGTCAAGACCTGTGTGTCTTTATCCTCTTGTTTCTCCAGCCTGATAATGTGTGGGGTCTTGGCAGTGATGTTTGAGCATTATGAGGACGCCCAGAACTTTCTGGAGCGAGCCACCACCGTAGACCCGCCCAGCGTGGTGGCCTGGACACTACTTGGTGAGATGACTGTCTACATTCATACTCACTGGCTGACCCGTGAACCTGCTGCTACCGACACTGTTTCATTAAATTGCAGATATTAGCCAGTAACTGTCGTCTGCTCACATTAGGGTAGAGTTTTGGTCTTTGGTCTTGGTCTCTTTTGGTCTGTTTTTCTAAAAGAGGAAAATCAACACACACCTGATCATGAAAAAAACAAAAAATAGACATTTCAAAGATATTTCTTAGCTCATTAGTTTGTTGGTTGTGTAACATGCATATCAATGCAAACAGCTCAAACTCTGACCCTTTCAGTAAAGCAGAGGAGCCGCATGCTGGGAACTGTACAGTCTCATTTCACAGTTCTGCCTCTGCTGTCTAGGTTTTCTCCATGAGAGCCGGAACGAATCCATCCTGGCTGAGAGGGCTTTTCTGGAGGCCAGGAGACAGCTGAGGGCAAAAGAGGAAAAGAAGCAAACACAGAGTGAGGAGGAGAAGAAAGACAGCAAGAAAGACAACCAGGAGAAAAATAAAAAGGAGGAAGACCAGAAGGAGGAGGAGGAGAGGGTCACACCTGTATGTCAGTCTCCCACTGCTAAGCAAGGTGAGACGCAGTAGGAGTGTAAGCAACAAACGAGTAGTGTACTGTCTCTTCATCTCAGTGTAATGATGTGTTAGTGTTCTCTCGTCACGTGGAAAATAACCAGGCAGCAGGCACAAATGCCATTCTCAAATAAAAAGCAGAAAAGCTGGAGGCGACACTGGTGTTATATCGCAACCAGTGAAGAGGCTAATCTGGGGTTTGGTTCATTTGTTCTAATGGGTCTGCAAAGTGGAAACTCATCTTCTATTTTCAACACTATACAGAGTAAATTATGGAACACACTGAGATCTGCTAACATTGTTATTTTCTTTAAAAGTGTGAAAGGGACTCACTTAGAAATTGGTTGTAGTTTCATTTCTATTCTTTAACCCTTATTTAATCTCAGGACAGAACATCTAAAATGCGTGATAAAAATGTTTTTATACACATAGTCTAACACCAACTAACTAAACCAACACAGTTTAGTTGCACTGTGTTGGCACTTGTCTCATCTCTTCTGTCTGTTATGGTCAGTGACGCTCTCAGTGCACTTCAGCCTAAGGACCTGTCGCAGTAAATGTGAGTTCCTGGAGCAGCCAATGCTACCTGACAATGTTACGGTCATTTTGTCCTAGAGCCAGAGTGTGGACACCAGGACTCAGGGATGCAAAGAGGGCCTGCAGCACAGAGTGTCAGCTCCAGATCAGCTCCAGCTAAACTTTCCTCCACCATTTACACAGAGACGGTTCAGTTCCTGCTGCAGAACATTGCCCTGCAGGTAAAAAAACACAGAGGCATGACCAGCCAGCTGGACTGACATTGGAAAAAATATGAATGAAACCAACCTACAATGTGTCATACTGCTGTATTGTCATTTTGTAGCCCTCAGTTTCATGTTTTATAGGGGAAAAAGTCATTTATGACCATCACTGATGCTCCAACATCTCAAAACTGACAGCTGGCTGTGGAAAAGTCATATATTATAGAAATCTGTTTACAGAAAGTCAGTGAAAAAAATTATAAAATGACATGTAATATTTTGTCAAAGCTCAGGTGTGAGAAGAATTTTGAACACAGCCACTACTAAGTACGAGAGGGTACTGCAAAAAAACAGGAGTCAAATTCCTTGTATGTGTACACATACCTGCTATAAACTGCTGGCCAATAAAGCTGATTCTGATTCTGATTATTACATACACATTTATATTTAATCTATTTTTGCCTGCTAAAATAAATAACAGTTACCTTCAATGTCTAAATCTAAAAGTTCAAATTGTTTCAAAACCAGAAAATGTCGATGTTGTGGTTGCTAACAGTTATCAACAGTCACTGTTTTCCCTTCATCAGATGGCGGAGTATGCTCTGTCCCGGGAGCTGCTGTGCTCAGACGGAGGTCACAGTTTCTCCTATCTTTATCATCTGGCCCAGCTGCAGCTGCTCAGAGCGGACTACTGCAGTGCTGCCGCCAGCCTCAAGGAGGCGCTGCTTCACAGTGACCAGGTACTCACCCTCTAATTACTGACTGCAACACTGATTAAAGACTGGGTGGACAATGTGACATGTATGGCTCACTGCTTCTCTACTGCTCTGTTAGTCTGAGCTGTTAAAACCCACAGTTTGTGATTTATAACATGTTCAAACAGGTCTTTAAATTGATGTCTATTTTTGGATTATTTGGATATTTTGGGATTTTTAACCTCACTGTTGTTTGCATGCAGTGAAAATATAATTGACTGACCTGATGACTGAATATAATAGGTATTTATTGTAATTATAAATCAGTATTGGCGTCATCAACTAGACATGTGCAAGCCAGATTAATATTTCGCATCAGCAGATAATAGAAAGACATATTTATTATATTTACATTCATTTAGTTTGCTTTAGTTTCAGCATATTAATGTAACTTGACCATACAGCAGTGGCAAAGTGAGAACGGGTAAGTCCGATTAAACCAGTATCTCCTCTGAATCCCCTCCTCTGTCTTCTCTGTGAGCAGGATGTCGATGTGTGGGCTCTGGATGGTCACTGTCACTACCTGCGGGGGGCGTTCAGTGATGCCCAGGAGAGCTATGAGCAGAGCCTGAACTTTCCGCAGCAGCCATCAGACTCTCACCTTGTCCTCATCCGCCTGGGATCCATCTACCTCCAGCAGCAGAAGGTCAGATATTGAGACACGCTTCACTGCTGTCTGATCAGACAGTTTACTCACGTTTGCCATTTCTGCTGCTCAGTCAGCGGAGGAGATTTCACCTGGGGCATTTCTGCAAATTTCACCACCACAATTGTATGAAGTCAGTAACTATATTGTGACTAAATGTCTTATTATTGTGTTTTTTTAATTTTCAGTTTCAGCAAGCCAAAATGATCTACTTGCGGGCATGTGAGCAGTCTCCATCGTGCTTAACCTGGCTGGGCCTGGGCACCGCCTGTTACCGGGTAAAACACCTCCCGAAAAAAAGAAGTTGTCTGTAGATAGTCTAGTTCAGTTCTGGTTTTGAAAGCCTCCAAAGCAGCAGTTTTAGCTGTATTAGAGGCAGTTAACATTGGGGTTATTTCTTCATCAAAACTGCTGAGCTCCTCTGAGAAATCCTGTTCTCACAGTGGGGTTGCAAGTTCTTGGGGCTTGTTTCTTGGGGGCCATGTTTTATCATTTGCTTTGGAGAGGAGTGACCCTTGGTTGTGTTTATGTGTCTGTTTTGTGGAGCTGGAGGAGTTGTCCGTGGCTGAGGAGGCTTTGACCGAGGCCAACCGTCTGAACAACCAGAACGCAGAGGTGTGGGCTTACCTGTCCCTGCTCTGCCTCAGGGTGAGTGATGACGGCACACTGAAAACTCACATGCTGCTCTGCTTCCTGAAAAAAACGATATTTCAAGACAGTATATGACATGATGGGCTGACACTTTCTCTTATAAAGAATTCCAAAACATCACCAAGAAATAAAGCCTTTCTTTACACTCAGAACAGCTGGTGTATCCCTTGGTCCTAAGTATCCCATGATCCTTTGTATACCAATCACATGTCATATTCTTCAGTAAAGCTCGAGCATTTCATATGAAGGAAGAAGTTCATCTTAACCCTCAGGTCCAACTAAGTACACAGCTTTGTGGCGTACATCCCTTCAGGAATGCAGCCAATCTACTTGGACACAGTTAAACTCAGACTCACTTTTGTCAGCAGCTGGATTTTTCAAGGCCGCAGGGACCTGAATTAATGTTGTAATGAACCTTTTCTCTTTCAGTCTGGCAGACGAGAGGAAGCACAGCAGTTTTATAAATATGCAATGGAGGTGAGTTTGGTGATTGGTAATTTTAAAGTAGGGCTGGGACCACCTATGGCTGTCTTAATTATCCATAATGTTGCAAAATCCATATTTTTCACATTAAAATGATTTGTTAGCAAATAACCCTTCTTCAATTTAATTTGTTTCTAACTGAAACATATTTTTCAAGTTTTTGTTTTGTCACACAAACAAATCTAGGCCTCATATCTGTTATTTCATCTCTTTTGTTTCCTTTGTATACAGTTCAACCTGCAGGAGGAGTCCCTCCTCAAAGAGTTAAATGGGCTGAAGGATCAGCTCCTCTTCAGTCATCTGGTGACGTGCTTTAGATCCAGCTCTGAGTCAGGACTTTAAATCATATGACCAGGTACATTTCATACATACACACAGGGAGCATCTGAATGACCACCATTTCAAAGACATTTTATTGTATTTGAAGCATGTATGTGTATTAACATTTACTGTGAAAATGAAACACAGCCAGCTCAGATGCACATGATGGATCAAACTGTTCAATAACAACAATACCAATAAACTCAAAGCAAATAGTCTCAAATGTATATAAAACAACTGCAATATAGTCTTATTAAAAAATGTACAGCATTAACAAAAGAAAAGAAAAAAGGGCATGTGGTGACTGGTATAAACAAAGTATTTTTTAAAAATCATTATCTCACTTTTCATGTGATTTTTACCATCTGAACATCAAAACAAGCCCGAAGAGACCTTCTAGCGTTGTTGGTCTAAAACGCCTTACCAGATTTTGGCACAATCCTTCCTGCACTTGAAGGAAATGTTTAATATTTTTCATATTTTTTAATATGTTTAACACTTTTTTTGGTTACAATTCCTGTTAAATAGATTTAAAATGCATGTGAGGCAAAAAATGCATATTAGTCATGATTGTATTGTCATGATTGTATTTCTTATGTTAAATTTGTGATCCCCAAATGTAATTGGCATTGGTATTGCATTTTAAATAAATTTCCTGCACTTTTAAAATAGACTGTATTTCTTCCCATCATCTGTATTTTCAAATGCACTCTTTCTTGTAACATAATTGCTTTCAATTTGAGCATTTATTCATTGTGCCATTCTAGCGCTGGCCTCTGTGGCATCACGTGTTGCAGTGAGATCACTGTCTGACCCGAGCGAAGACTTCCCGCAGCCACGGCGAGTCCTCATAGAGGCGAGGGTCACCCAGGTACTCTGAGGTCCTCTTGTACAAGTAGTAGTACAACACAGAAGCTGTGGACAGGAAAGTACGTGAGGAGGTTTTAACTTACAAAAACATACAGAAAATACACTTGTTTTCACCTGGTCAGCCAATTTCAAGCTGCTTTGAGTGAAAATATCACAAAAAAAATCATAAGATGGTGGAAAAAGTTGACTCTCCCTTTTTTCTGTCCTGGACTCTCCTTTTTTGCAAAAGAACAAATCCACCCTTGCCTTGACTTGTCCAGTTTTCAACTAAGGAGGACACAACACATCTGATGATCAACATCTAAAACAGCTGATTAAAAAACAAATCAAGTTGATGCTTTCTGTTGTATCTATAATAAGCCAGTTTAATTGTACTGTTGATAAACTGAGATTTGAGAATTGAAATCTGTTAAAAGTGTGTTTAACCCAGTGCAGTACACACCTTTTTAAAAAACAATCTCAGTTACCAGAACATTTAAAATGTAAATGCGTAATAATGTGACAAATGTCACTGGTGTAAATAAATATATATTAACGGTTCTTCTGAGATTGGATAATTCAGTTATTACCAAGTGAGTGTCTCCTATGTTATGACTGTTATGACACAATGATAAAGTTTAATTGAGAGATACTTCGACATCAGCATTGCAAAAACTGACAGAGAGAAATGGGGAATTCCCACCAGCATTTATAACTACGTCTGGGATTATAAAAGTACAGCTCAGCCCAGCAGAGTTTACACTGTCTCAAGGTTGGTTCATAATGAAAGAGATTTTGTGAGCTGGTGACACAACTCTGAATCACACGCTGAGTAACCGTCTCGGAGGGTCTTAAGGAGGAGACAAAACAAAGAGACAAATGAAACATGGCCACAGTACATTCTCATACTTAATACGGGATCACCTACAACAACAACGAGACAATAAATCCTTTTATCCTCTTATATGCTTATATGTGTATGAAAATCACACCCTCATGGCAATGTGCGATCACTGCCTGCTGGTAGAGAAGAGGGACTAACACAGACCCTGAGCAAGTTTTCTGCCAGTCACCTTCTTCAGAGCATAAAAAAACTGGAGCGCTAATCACAATGAAATGCCATTAGGTTTTATTTAAATCATAGACAAAGTGAGAGACATGAGTAGTAGCTCAGAAGTGTGAAACCATATCCTATAAAAATAGCTCCATGGACAAAATCATTTTAAATTATGTTCAGCTGAGAGAAAACACAAAAGCTCTGCTGTATTTCGACTCCCGTTAACTGAAATCTTGTAACGTGTGCTTCTCTCGATTCATTTAAGAATGTTTTTGAGTGAAATTAAAATCCATTTAAATCAGAATATACAGTGTTAGCTCCACAGATAGTTTAATATGTAGCCTTCTATGTGTAGATAAGATAAAAACATTCAAAATAATTGCCTTTCTTTGGCATTAAAAAATGTAATTACATGTTATCTTACCTGCTCTTTGGAACACAAACAGCACCTGAAGGCCGTCTGTCCAAATAAATCTGTTGGTATTTAGCCATCGCAGATTCTGGAAAGATTATACAGAAAACAGTAATGGTCAATTTGATGCAACAGCTTTTGATTTAAAAAAGGAGGCAAACACTTTGTATTCCAGTTTACTTGCTTAAATTAGACTAATGGAAAAAACCTGACAAGATGGGCTGTTTGAGGGTGTTTAGACTGATGTGTGTACCCAATCTAGAAATGGCAAATCAAGCAGTTCACAGCTTCCCAGTTTTCCCTGTTTCATTTTGTTATTCTATTAGTTACATTTGACCCTATTTTTTATGAAGTTTGAAGGATTTTGTCCCCCTTAATACAATCTTTCTGTCATTCAGCTTTTGTATAAGCGTAGCATAAGAACATGACAAAAATGTGCAATCTATTTTCATAATAGGTAAATAAAGCCTTAGATTTGAATATATCTCCGCCTGTTTGTGTACATACAGACGTACCATAAGCCAGGAATGGAGTATGATACTGAAGGTCAAATAGAGAGCAGAAAGCATTAGCAGGGCTCTAAACCGCTCCAGCAATATGGCGACCAGGCCGACTTGGAACACGAAGGTGTTAAACAACATCAACAGAATGATGACCAGGTTAAACAGGATACTGATGTCCTGGATACTGTTGAAGGGAAACGAGAGAAGAAAAGGTGTGACCAGCAGAAACAAAAGGGACATGATGTAAAAGATTGCTGTCTTTGTACTCTGCTATTTCATTTCATCCCAGCATCCCAAATGACTCAGTATAGACTGCTAAAGCATGCTATTTTTAGCTCAGAATTGTTTTCCCCTCGAGGCAACGATAATGCTTGGCAGCTGAAACGACGAGGAACTCTTACTTACATAAAAAGTACCAGCTGGACGGCTGGTTCAGCCCTCAGCAGCTCGCTGAAGGAGTTGACAAAGAGGTCGAAGGAGAGCAGGCTGAGCTGAATCAGCAGCACCAGAGAGTAGTTGCTGGTCTGGAGCGTCTCCGGCCCGAAGGCTGGGCGCCCGGGCGGACTGTGGTTCCACGATGGATCCAAGGCTGCACTGCACTCGCACACACACTACATAGAAACATCAATCCACGCAGTCCTGACTGTTTGGGGGTCTCAGTGAGGCTCCACTCTGAGTGCCCAGATGTAGGTGAAGTACAACATCAGGGCTCCATTTTCTGTCGTTAAAATGAGTCCTGTTCACTTGGGAGAAACTGAAGTCCTGTCAAAACGGGAAACAGAGTCCGGTTTTGGGGTGAGTTGCCTGGAAATCACAGATGTCAGCATGTCACAGCGGCTGTTTTTTACAGCTCCACCACAAACAGATGTTGTAGCGCAGTACAGTCTATGCTGCGGTAACGGCCAAGATTTTCTCGAACCTTCATAGCAACCCAAACAAATCCAGCAGAGACTCTGCGGAGGGAGACCGGAGAGACATCAGTATTCATCTGGAACACACCATGCTGAAAAATTGTACATACTGTACAGTAAAACTCTCACTCTGCGGCAGATTTACATAAAAAAAACTGAGATTTAACAGAGAAAAGACTTCAGATATTGTTCCTACTAAATGTTACCTGACAGCTTTTGAAAAACTTCCTAAAAGCCTCAAATATTTGGTCAGCTGCCAAGGTGTTAAGAGGAACTGGATGACCAAATAAACCTTCACCTGGTGAATCACATCGTTTCTGAAGGGGAGGGACCTCGTGTTCAAGCAGCAACTCGTGCAACACTGACTGTAATGTGTGAGTAACTTTCAGTGCCTTAGAGCCACAGTTTTCTGGAGTTAAACATTGACTGGCATGTTGATGACTGAATATATTTCTCACAGTGTCAATACAAGCAGAGTAATAATGTTAAGGAGAGGCCATACATGTCAAATGATTAGGAGTGGCCTGATTGATCATTTTAGGCTCAGTTCACCTGAGTCAAAACAAAAGGTATCTCTCACTCGTAGCAGGATCTATCCATGCAGATAGTTTGGATTTTATTAGTTCATATATTAATATTTCCATCTTTTTCAGCCTCTTTTTTGCTGTTATTATTATTTCTCTGAACTACTTTTTACTGTATAGTTCTGAGAACATCTAACAGTGTTTTATTTGAATAAGTGAGCAGGACATTGATTCTGATCCTGTTGAATTTTTTAAATGTTTCCTTTTTTCACTACTGAGAACACTTAAAAATTAAATAGCATGCAAACCCATTGTCCTGGCAGAAATATGAGCTTCTCGGATATCTCAAAACCTGAATAAATAAAACCGAAACACTCTGGATGCCTGGATACCAATAGAGGCAAGTGAGAGACAACATTTTTTTAATAATTTGGGTGAACCAAACCTTAAAACCAAACAAAAATGCTATAATCAATAATACCTGGAGGATTGTTGCAAATATCCACATATAGTTGAATGTCAGACCTCCAAACAAAACACTGATTGCAGTTAAATTGAATTACAACTAACTCTACACCCACACATTTAAACATTCAATTAAAATTTACCGTTAAGTAGAAAGCAGCTACTCTCTCTTTTCTGATGATATTGAATAATATCCCAGAAATATAGAAAACAGATCTTGAGGTATTCCTTTAGGTTATTTCTTCTTATTCATCACATTAAACCAGCACATTTCTTCACTCGCTCCTTTCACTCACTGCTGCTGGGAGAGTTAGTTAAGCACTGTAAATCTTTGCCTCGGCTCCCCAGGCCTCAGGATCACTATCAGACAGGCTCCTTCACACTGACACAGGTGGATCCTCTCATGACCCCTGTATTTATAGCTTGGCAGTGCCGTGGCAGGTGTGAGGAAGATTAGGACTACTTCTAAACAGTGGAGCATCGACCTGAACACTACTTTTTGAAAGCTGTCCCACTGAGATTCTGGGTTAGCAGCCCTGCTGGCTCCTTGGCAAAAAACAGTGTATATAAACAAAGAGAAAATAATACAAATGTGTTGAAGGTGAAACATCTCGTTTAAGGTTTTCAGAGACAAAGAGTCATCGATTTCTACTTACTCTTTTTATATATGTAATCAAAAATCTATCAGTTTGACAGATATTTAGTTTTCCTTTGACAAGAATGTATAGGTGATATTTAAAAAGGCCTCTTGTTGTTGTTAATGTGCTCCCAGCTTGTTGTTCTTGGTACTGCAGCATTTAATCTTCTTATGAAACTCCCTCGCAGCTTGCTGCTTTACACAGAAGTGATACATCCTTTCTTATGCTATTTCATATCATCAACTACAACTAACTGCTGCCAAAACAAACAAAAGTGTGTGTACCTGTAAGATGAAGGTTGATGTCAGAGGCTGGAGTAGTATCTATCCAAGTGATGCACAAACAACACAGTGTGCGGCACAGATTGACAGCTTGTGTCTAACAGGGTTTATCCCCCCACCTCCCTAACAGACAGGCATGGGATTTTGTCATGGCATACGATGAGTTGTTTGTTTACGTGCACCTTAATGACAGCTAACTGCAGCTATGACTGAGTGTAATATTAGAAAATTATGTTGTAAGCTTTTAATTTGAAAGATTTGGGTACATGCAGTAGTAAAGGTTGCATCCCTTAATGTTCAAAATATTAAAAGGTGGTTATGTTATAGATCTTGTGTCAAGCTTATCAAGACAATCCCTGTGACTGTGACTTGTTTTTTTTTTCATTTTATTTGGGACTGAATTTCTCACTTCTGTGCTGTTTTTATGCATTTAATTTACTTTTTTTTCCATACACCATATATTGTAATATTGTGTGTACTCCTGTAATCCTCAATTGATACGAAGGTTTTCTATCATTTCTTTTAAAAAAGAAAAGAAAAAACAACAACTAACAACTTAAATGTAAAACAATGCGGTACTTTGTTCTGTGAGATTTTTTTAAAAATTGCATTTACAGCTGCCTTTATTGCTAAGGGCAAAAGGTTAAGGCCATTGCCGCATATTATGATGGCTTATAAGTGGACGCTGTCTGAGCTTTTTTAGTCACTTTTCCATTCAAGATTACGTTAATGCTTCTGGGAAGGATATCTGGAGTCGAGCCAGAAGAAAGTCACTGTCATCTAGTGGTGAGTGTACATTACTGCATACACACAACACATAAACACACACACAACACACACAAACACACGCTTGACAGTTTTTTTAGAGTGCATTTACTCAAGTACTGATGACAGTGGTGTATGAGTCTGGTACGAGTCAAAGTTGCATAGTAGAAAATGAGAAGGCTTCCTATATTTTGTGAAATGTATTGAAATCGTAATTATACATATTATATGAGCACATAATTCTCCACTGTGCTGACTTTGCAGAGTGTAAACTGTTAGCTGTAAGAAACTGACCAACACATACTACACATCAAACCTTTACATGAAGCAGAGACACTTAATTTCTATTAACTATTACCTTCACTTACTTTCAACTATACCTTTTATTACTTACCGGTTTATTTATTACTTGTGTTGAATTGCCAGAAAAAATCATATATGTGAGGGAGGTTTGGAACTGGGAGGAATCTAATTTTTGGTACTTAAGTCCTTTTCATTTCTAAAAAATCATTCTCCATTATATTGGGAAATGCTACAATATTTTTGAATGTACAGTGGGGGAGTTACAATCTGTTTTATAAAACATTTGGGAAGTACATTAGCAGTTGTACCATTCCCATTTTATAATTGATTGTGTTGCAACATGGTGCTTAGCCTGCAGGGATCTGCAGCTAAATAACTTCACTTGCTTTCGTTTTACTACAGCTTCCTCAGAATTAACCACAATGAAAACGCCCTTTCAATAGCAACCATAAAAGAGGGACTGTCTGCACCTCAGCCGTTAGACAATACTAGTTTGGCTTTCCGCATTTTTTAGAGTCAAAGTTTAATAAGTTTAACTACTCTTCAGTAAAACTGGAAAGTAACATCAAAATATATTTAAATACTCACCTATACACACCTCAACTGTACAATCAACTGTAATTAACAATCAGCTGTTGTAAGGACTCCCAGTTTATTATAATAGAAGCCCCAGAGGACACGAGATCTGCCTGCTCTGATCGGGTGCTGCACCAGTCATGTATGATGCAGCATAGATTATTTTAAATGCATGAAAATTCATTACACTTTATTCACCACCAACAATGAAACGTTATAATGAAGCATGGAAGCGCTTTTTTTTAACACACACAAAGACATATGATACTGCATGAACTATTACAGTTGAGTACTGGTGTGTATAGGTAGTTGTAATGTCAAGTTTATAACTAGTCAAGAGCATCAATAAGACACTTGAATGAATAATTAATTATAAGTCACGTCTATAATGTTTTATGACTGTTGTGTGTAGTTATGAGGCATTGTGAATGCATTGTAATTCACTATGAATGCCCTCATAATGCCTTCACTATAGATATGGTCTTCGTGGAAAGCATTACCAAAAGGAACATATAGATACCTTGAGGTCCAATAATTTACCCTGGGGGTGTACATAGTAGTAGTATAGATTTTACCTTGGGGGGAAAGAACTTTTACCCCTATTTCTGAGTATGTAATGATCAGATCAGAAATGTATTGATCAGGTATATGTAATCAGGTATCTAAATCAGGTATATATATAACACAAACGACTGTTTACAACCATAAATATATATAAAAGTCAATACATATATACCGTAAATATACATATATGCATGTATAGAAAAAAAAATAATATTAACATCAGCAGAAACATGTAGGTAATGCATCATAATAATCTGAATATGCAAAGTAACTAGTAACTAAAGATGTAATCTGAATGAAGTGGAGTTAAAAGTACAACATTTCCCCCTGACATGTGAATAAAGTGGGATAAAATGGAAATACACATGTAAAATCACAGCTGCCAGATTTGCAGATGCTATAAATACACGTAATCTCTGAAAACATGCTTACTGTCTGTGGTTTTGTTTCACCGCAGCACAAAGCGTCGCCCCGGGGCAGTGAAAAACAAACACACCCCAGGAACATGCGAGGTGGCCGGGGTGGAGTCAGCAGCACCGCCCGCCTCACTCTCTCTCTCACTCACTCACCGTCATCCGCCAGCCTCCACTCGGCTGTTTTAGAGGCCCTTCACCGAGGAAAGTGGAGTAAAAAAAAAAAAGAAAGAAGTTATTTTTCTACACATTTTATCTTTCCACATCGACAGAGAGCATCGACAGGAGAAGAAGAAGAAGAGTGTGCAGGTAAATGAAGCAGGAAGTGCTCGGTGCTGGTGTTAGCCTCCTTTACGGTGTCGGGCAGAAAAATGAGCAGCTTTGTCGTCTTTTCTAACCTAGCCGAATGATTTTAAAGTTTTCTGTCAAACCCCAGGCACCAGAAAAATATGTGTGATATGCTGCTGTGTTTTAGAAATACGTATTTTTTGGTAAAATAAGCCGTTTTCACAATGGGTGTCTGGGCATTCGTACAACTTTAGCTTGAGCCTCTTCCACCGGCGAGGAGATGCGCTGTAAGGTTGGTGGAAAATCATCGAAAAAAAGCACAAAAATGAGATTATTATCAATGTGTGGAGTATTACGAGTTAGTACATGATGTGTGCGGATGGTTATTGTGAGCTCAAAGCCTTTAGAAAAGCCACAAGAGGACTTTCAAGTGGTTTTTATCCAGCTGAGCCACCGTTAGGACACATCTGATAAACCAAACTCTGTCTGTTTTTTTGTATTTTTTACACAGAAGCTGATAAAACTGCCTAGTTTATACGATTCTGGTGTTTTTCCAGTGTAAATGAGCCAGGTCACAGGTGTGTTTCCACATGACTTCAAACATGACTCACTTGAACCAGTGGTGAGTTTGATCAGGAGAGATGAGTTCAGACTAGACACTCAAATCTGGATTACTCACATCCAAATCAGATCATTTGATTCTCCAGGTCTGCACTGAGAAGCTGAAATAGAAGAACAGAAGAACTGTACCACACAGGAAATGTTATTTATTGAATAATGTGTCTTTTATTTAGGTCTGTGCCTAAAAACTAAATTAATCAGGCAGAGATTTGAATCAGGATCTTTGTGGGTTATCACCTCCACTCCACAATATCCCTGAAAACCCTGAAAAATCTATCAAATAAACAAGAGAAATTACAGATCAGACCAAAAGAAGGTCCTTGTTGATATAATTGTTGTAAATTGACCTCATGCATGGTTTCCTTTTGTCAACTTGGCTGGATTTCCAACACACGTGTCCCCAAAGGTGTCAGTGTAAATAAAATTCCCAAAAGTTGCAGAAGTATTATGATGTTAGTCTGAAGTAATCCAAATGTTTTTTAGTTGTGTCTTTAGTTGGACTGTAGACTTTATTTACAATCTAGTGTGCATGAAACTCAACATATTAGGCTTGAGAATGAAATGAAATTTGCTTTCAGATTAGATTAGATAACCTGTATTAGTACCACGGGAGGACTGTTACAATCTGAAGATGTTCAAATGTTTTTATTACTGATTATTATGATTATTTTCTTGCTAACTCTCTTAATAGTTTGTCTATCAATTTTAAGAAAACATTGAAAAATGTCCAGCTCAGCCTTCTAATGTCTTTCTGTCCATCCAAAAGTTCAAACATCCAAAATATATATATAAAAAAAAAATCAAATTTATTTATTTAAAGCCCAAAATCACAAACCTCTGTTTGCCTCAGAGGGCTTTACAGTCTGTACAATTGTGATACCCTCTGTCCTTAGACCCTCAAACCGGGTCAGGAAAAACCTTTCTGGGGAAAAAAATAAGAAACCTGAGGAAGAGCCACCCTAACTATAAGCTTTATCAAAAAGGAAGGTTTTAAGTCTGTTCTTAAACACTGACACTGTGTCTGCCTCTCGGACCCAGACTGGGAGCTGGTTCCAGAGAACAGGGGCCTGATAGCTGAAGGCTCTGCCCCCTAGACTACTTCTGGAAACCCTGGGAACTACAAGTAGTAGCGCAGCACTCTAGTCGGATGATAAGGAGTTATCAATTCATTAAGATATGATGGTGCCAGACCATGTAAAGTCTTATATGTGAAATAAATATATATATATTAATATTCAGTTTCAACAAAGAAATAAAAAACTAGCAAATAATGACATTAGAGAAGCCAGATTCAGAGAAACTGGGATTACATTCTCTTTCTTAAAAAGATAAATCAGTTATCACAACAGCTGCCAAGTAATTTTCTGATCGATTCATCTTCTTATCAATGCTGCTCTAAACTGTGCAAGAGATGATTTGACTTTGTTATGATGGAGGTGAACAGTAGTGTCAATAGTACATCAAAATCATTTTGTTCCTTTTGATTAAGATATTTTCTCCTCGTTGAACTATTGATAAATCTAAGATATGGCATTGCACGGGAGTTTGTGGTCTTTACTACATTCACCATCCTGGTTTACAGAGAAACTTAACAAAGCAACAAATGACAAAGCAAGTGTTTGTTAAATCTGATATAATAACCTAAAACTGATGGTTTGTGCTCAAAACAGCTTTTGTTTTCATCCAGTAGGCCTGAAAATTCATCATCTACCTCCACTGACCTGCTGAGTCTGTAACACTTAATTAAATCTGTTTTCTTGAGCAGATAATAAAAACCTTTCTGGACCTGCTCCAAGTATTTCACCACTATAATCTCTCAGGGTAGACGAGGCAGCCATTAGCTTTCTAAAATGGGATCTGTGACGACAGTGTCAGACAGGCTGTGCATCTTGTTTAAATGCCCCCTTGAGTAAAGATACAACATCCTGAAATAAACTAAAGCTAATAAGATGTATTATTACGTCCACGCAGACGGGATGTTCCCTCTGTACTGCTTTTTTTCCCATTTCAAACACCCAAACTTTCCTTTCTTCACCGTCCGGCTCTAAAAAAACAAAATGAGAAGTTGTCAATTACGTCTTGTTTGCGTTTAATTAACAAGATCACGCCAAGAAGTGTCCGTCATAACAGATGGTCAGCAGACAGACGCTCTTGCTCATTCATGCGCGCTCTCGTCTGAATTGACAGTAGAGTTTGTGTCGGTGGGGGAAACAGCCAGGAGAGTCAGGAGTGGAAGAGGAGTTTGATAAGAGGCAGTCGGAGGAGGGCGAGTTCAGGCTTGACGGCCAAGTCAGCCAAGAAAATTGTAGGGTAAGAAAAAAGAAGTAGAAGACGAAGTGATGTGAGACTTTTAGGAGCAAAGATTACACGAAGGCAGCAGGTTCATTGTGTGCTACGATAGGAACTATAAATCTTGCAAACTTGAGAGTCGTGTTTGGTATGTTTGTGGTTAAAACTAACTGTAGGTACTGCTGTTTAAATACAGAGATTGTTGGGATAAGCTAGAGATAAGAGTGACGTTTTTATCCACTCAAATCAATTTCAAACAGTCATTTTTAACCTTAAGCCGTCTCTCTCGAGCTGATTTACTTAGCGCGGCCTGCTGAAAATGTTCATTTGCTGTTAAAAGAAGAGGATTTTGCTTGTAGAGGTGTTGGATGTTGGTACCAGGCACCCGGGGGAAGCGGGTGGTTTTAATTTCCAGCCGTTGGCCGACTCTCGGCTCCTACTCAGTGCTTAGTCATGGATCTCTCTGCATACACATGTAATAACTCAGCTCAGCGGTTCTGCCTACACTGCTGATCTGACGCTGACTCCCCCATGCTCGGCATTAGCCCTGTAACATCTCATTTGTTAAAAGCGCCTCACAGTAAAGAGAGAGAGAGGTTGGTTTTTATTTCAGGCTCTGTGTCCTCCATGCCAGCTAAAAGCCCGCATTGTGCTTATTTCGCTTGTTTGTGTTGGAGTTGCTTTATATGACTGTGGAAACGTCGGGGCATCATTCAGTTTAGGGCTGCAACATTAATCTGCAACCACACTGTTAATTGATTAATTGTTTCATGGAGATTAAGGGTTTATTTGTTTTATCAAAAATGCCAAATATCCTCTGGTTTTACTGTCATATGAGGCTTTTCTGCTTTTCCTTGTCATGTATGACAGTAAATTTGACTATATTTTGATTAACAGTATTTCATACTAATAAAGTTTCACAATATTTTCTATACTAAATAATTATAATGAAAAATAGAATAACCAGAATATGAACAGATAATAAAGATAATTGTTAGTTGTGGACCTATCTCAGTTAGATTATTCTTTACTTTACTTAAAAAGACTTTTAACTTTCTAAAACATAACCTGTCAAATCTACTGTGCTTATTTCCGTGTGTAGTTTCATAGACTCTGAATGTAATATAGATTATGTTGACACATCATGTGTAGAAAGATGTTTATTGCAGAAGTAAGGCTGACTTTAACTTTAACCAACAGAAAAGTGTTGGTTTCACTGAGGATTGCTGAAGTTGGCATCAAATGCTCACTCAGACTCGTACTGGTATTTACTTATAATTTGATCATTACTAAGTTGATTTTGCAAGTTTAGCGTGTATCTTTATGTGCAGCTTTTTGTGCTTAGATAGTAATTAGATAGTAATTGATAGTTATTGTGTTGAAAAACTACTTCATATTTCTCAATTTTGAGTGTTTATTGTATATACACACACTGTTTGAAATGAACGTACACTATCTAAAGTCTGCTGTCTTTTTACAGCATGGGGGTCTATGAGGAGAAAAAGGAAACATGCGGAACCATCTGCCTGAAATACGTCCTGTTCACTTTCAACTTTCTCTTCTGGGTAAGTTTCCATTCTGGCATTGTTGGGCCTGCATGAAGGATTTCATTACCAAAGTGCTCGTGTGGGTCTGAAGTGCTTCTCAAACACGTGTGTGCTTTGGGCCAAGTATCTCCAGAATGCAGATGCGTCTTAAAACATTCATGATGTGCATACGAAAGTTGTCATACAACCCAGCTATTTTGTCTGTTGGCTCGGTCGTCATTTTTGGTTTTTCGTGATTTTTTTTTTTTGGGGTTATAATGAGATTTTACTCACCAAGATAATTGCTGAGATCTTGGAACAGTGAGGTTAAGAAAAACTGGCGCACAAGCACACACAGGTTAGCCAAACTGTCTTTATTTGGAAGATTAAACAAAGGAGAACAGTAAAATTATTTAACAAACTCTGGGTTTTAAGCACCACAGTTTACAGACCTGGTTCAACTTCTGTATTTGCCATAGTTTTGTACTTGCAGAATTCAGTCTCACTCATTTTGAGTTTTACCTCCAAATTAAGTGTTTTAGATAATCTGGCAAGATAGGTACAAAAATTATGTTTAATGACTGTTTACAACCTGTTTAATTGTCTGGCCGTGATTCTGTCGTGTTCCCAGATGTCAGCGAACACTTTAGTGAGTGTTTTATCACAACGGGTGCCTGAAATGAAACTACAACAGTAAAACCCAAATGGTAATAAGCCAGAATTTTTCTTTTAAACTGTAAAATGTCTGCCTGTCACACTGGATTTTAGCAAATGTGTCCCTCTTTGATTGCTTTGAAATGAAGAAGGAACTTTCCTTTTACTTTTCCATTCACATGATTTCAAAATTAGTTACACAACCAATCAGATTTTCATTAATGCAGAGCGTCCACACTTCAGCTGAGACATGGAGTTTAATTGCGGATTAATTTGACTAAACGTTTATTAAAAATAGACTTTATGGATAGTCTGATGTGTTAGCTTGATGGATTTATTAAAATGTGAAATTTTTACCTCATTTCCACTCCAGTCTGTCTGTTGATGTGAGCTGTGTGCATGACTTGACAGTGTTGCTGGTATTTCTGATGTGTGCCAAGTCCACTGCTTAAACCCAATGAAAACAAATCTGTCTAACTGATGTTTTGGAATAAAAGAAGCCAGGGGGATCAACACAGAGGTCTCGGTCATTTATCGGAGCCCCGAGCGGCCCAAATTGTGATATTGATTCAACTAGAAGCAATTCAGAAAACACCTCAAACCCAATTCCTGATAAAGGAGAGGATATTTCAGCTTTTAACAAACCAAAGCTGTGAAAAAAATAGTGTTTACAGTAATACACATGCACACAGTATGTTCCTGTGGTGATATGAATAATTAGCTTTTTATACGGTATAAATAGGAAGCATTGGCTGATAACACTCTTTCTGAACCCTCCAACAAAGCCTTTTTATTCAGGCAGCAGATAAATGCCTGCTGCTATTTCAGCTCAGAGAATCAAAGCCAAGTTGCATAGTTTTACAGAGGACACAGAAGATGCATTCAGAGCTCGATTTTCCCCCGAAGTTTCCAGTGTCAAGAATGTGATGTTCCAGGAGGAGGAACAACAAATAACTGATTTCATCTTTTTGGATCGTGCCGTGTAAAAAGCCCGACATCAGTGCGGCAGCGTCACTTTCGGCAAAGGAAGGATGTCTGTCTCATTCTCACTCATGCTCGGTGTGAAGTCGCACTTATGGCTCTGCCCATATGTGATGATCATCTGTCTGCCAACGAATCAGATCTCCCTGAAATTGGCAGACAAACAGTATGCCAGATGCCAGAGCTACAATCGTATGGATAATCCAGGACCAAATCAAATCTTTTGACGAAATTAGTTTGGGGGGAAAAAAATAAAAAATCGAAATATTTCAGTGTAGCTACATACATTAGAGCTACTGCAAGGACAAAATATTTCTGGACTGAACTTTAGACAACAAAATAAACACAGTAAAGTATTTTGCTGAATGGCAGCTGTCCATTTACCTCAGGACTTTTTTTTTTTTTTTTTTTGATACGCTGTCGATTTGATAGAATTTGAGGAGAAGTCAAGTTTCAAGGAAACTTGAAAATAATATTAGTGGACCAGGTGATGTATTTTAAGGTACAGTCTAAGTTTTTTTTTTTTTTTTTGCCATGTTGATTTTGGGTTCATCGATTTATCATCACTATAAAATAAAAGAAAAAGATATTACACATTCCTTCTTTTTGTGGTTTTAGGTCCAAGTTATTTGTACGATTTTGGGATTAATAAAACATTTTCTGAACACAATCTGATGAAAACTTTACAATTCACGCACCAACAGCTACACTCCAGATAACGAACTCAAAGCCATCAGACCTTTAAATACATATCTGCTGTCTTTGTGAACACAAACAAACCTTTTGATCTTGAAGGCCAAGGACATGACTTTGAGTGAACAGAGCAGTGTGTTGCCATTTAAACACAGCATTTATTGTGGCACCAGTGATATCTTGCACTGACACTGATTTAATGATTAGGTAAAATGCACAAAATTAAATAAATACGCAAAATGTTTGTGCATGAAGACACTGAAATAGAAACTGTATTATTCAACAAAGAGATTTGTTCTACATGCCTTAATCAATATTGGTTACTTTCTGTTTGTTTTTTGACATGATATTCACATTTTAGAAAAAAATCTCCAGATCTCATGAATGAATGAATGAATGAATGAATGGGCAGGTTCACTGAAGCTGAGATTACATGCAGTTTTTCTTTCAACTTCTTCCAATTTATACCTCTTGCTGCCACTGGAGGTCCCCAATGTTTGAATTTGTCTTGTGCAGCTTTCAGCAACACTTGAAAAAGATTCCCTAATTCCTGAGGTTCATTTGAGTTTCAACAGCAGATGCAGAAAGCATCGCGGTCACCACACAGAGTTATTACTGCAAAGACTGAACTGTGTTCGGCTCTCAGGGCTGGGCTGCCTTTGTGGGAAGCAAGATGATTTTTTTTGGAGAGTTGGGAAATGCTCTATGTAAAAAAACAAAACAAAAATGAACAACAATTAGATTTGAATTTAAAATTAATTTGAATTTAATAATAATAAATATTGAATTTAAAAGACTATTGTTTGATTAACAATGAACTACTCGTATTTCACATCAGGGGCCTATGTATAACTACCGATTTTATTGGTCATGAGAAGAAAACATGGGTTATTAGGCATGTGTAGTTATCAGGTTATCGTCTGAAATGCTCCTATTAACTAACGAAAGTGAGAATTACAAGAAACATGATATAATAATGAACATGCACAGATTTATAACAGAAGGTTAAAAAGCTACTTACCCCTCTTTGTGAGTAAATGGCACTTTTTTTCAGCACTGTATTTATTCTATAACAAAGTAATAGTAAGTGTTGATTGACATATTTTTGCTCCACACTGTTATTCTGGGTGTTTCCTGTCTCTGGGTGTGGTACAGTCTGACTCAGTGTCTAGCTTCTGTGGACATCGTCTTCTCTTATAAATTAAATCTAAATTAGGCAGGCTGTTAGATTGATGGCTTTGGCACCACGACAGATTTCTGTTGCAGCGCTGCACCATCTGCTGACTCGTCATTGTGATATCTTATTAATTTGATTTTTCCTTGTATCCTCTTGATCTGTTAGCTTAGATAATGCCGGAGATGTCTGAGTATGGCAGTAATATGCCGGATTGAAAGGCTGACTTTTATTGCTGGTTTGTGATTACAGTTATTTTATCCTGTGGGCTTAAGGATTCACTTGATGCTTTGTAATTCCCCAGACTTTAAACCCCATGATTGCTCTGTAGGGTTTAAGTCCTGCATCTCAAAACCTTTTTTAAAAAAACTCCCATTCCTCAACCAACAATTGTGGGAAAGAAAAAGCAGACTTTAGGTACTAACAATTATTTTATTTATCATAAATCTGACTCGATTAATCTTTTATTGCAGTCTAAAAAAGAAAAGCTGTGAAAAAACACTATTCCTAGTTTCACAGAGCCCAGAGTGATACCTTCAATTAGCTCCAGACCCCAAAAATATTACATTTACTATCATGACAAACATGAGCAGAAAATCCTCTCTTGAGAGGCTGATGAATGAAAAATGAGAGATAGTGAAAAATGATCAAAGTTGCAGAATATAATTTTTTTCAATTCAGTTATTAATTCAAATCAAATCAACTTAATAATTATTTGACCAAGCTGCAGCTGTATCTGAGTTTATATTTTTATAAAACCTGTCAATGTAGCAGGCCTGGATTACTGACCTGAGCAGCTCCAGTTGGCTCATTCACAATTATCTTGCGTCACAAACTCATTCAAGATTAGATTATCTCGTGTGGTCGTTTTTATCAGCTCACATTCAAGCTTTGAAAGGCATTAATTTCAGACTCCTCCTTTGTCACTTTGAAGCAGACACGGGTGATAAATAATTTAAACCCCTTTTGTCAGGTTTTGTCTCCTCTGTGTAGTACAGTGTGCCGTTTTTGTGCTCCCGGTTCTGTCGCAGCGGGCCGGTCGCCGGGCAGAGATCGCGCTCTTAATTGTGTGCTCTTCTCCCAGTTGGCAGGGGGCGTCGTGATGGCGGTGGGTGTTTGGACCTTGGTTGAGAAGAGCGACTACATCAGCCTCCTCTCCTCCAAGACCTACGCTGCCTCCGCCTACATACTGGTCCTGGCTGGAGCCATCGTCATGGTAACAGGCGTGCTGGGCTGCTGTGCCACCTTCAAGGAGCAGAGGAGGCTACTGCGAGTGGTAAGAGATCACGTCAGCGGAGAGAGGGAGATAATGGAAGCTGCTCACTGGTGGACAAAAGAAGTGTGTGAAACAGGAAGCATCTGGTCTGTGCGACTAAACAAAATTGAACAGAGGGGTTATAAGAATTTTCTATTAATAGTTTTTATAAATGTGACACACACACAAGCAATTAGTGATTTTCTTTTCATGCCACCACCTTAAATCCTCAGAGGACAAATTTAATTTTGTGATCAATTTTAGTTTCACTAATTTGCCACAAGATAAAAATAGATGGTACTATTAAAAAATAAAATCTAGTCAACAAATACTGTTGATCAAACAATCAATCTCAATAAATACATTTTAAAATACACAAAATACCAAATACCAGGATGAGCTAAAGACTAAATATACCTTAAAGTTTGCAGTTTAAGAGCCAGATAACCTAAATAGATGAAAATAACACAAAGAAAACCATAAAACTAAAGACAAAATGTACCTCAAGTGTCAAATGTTTATTATGCAAGAGTCAAATCGCCTCAGGGAGTGAACTTCTGTTCAGGGAATATGCTCTTCTTTGTCCCTGTGGGCCACCGTAGGCCACCAGCTGCCCACATACAAAACAAAAGGAACCTCTGGGTCTCTATCACACAGGCTTACTTACTTGCTGTCTATTATTCTTGTACTCTGGAGAACTTTCTCTCCTGTCTCCAGCCAGATGGCTAACTCGGGTGTTGGTGGAAGAAACAAAATATTTTTCAGATGCGGTGATCCCGAGCAGATGTGAAGCCATAAAAGACTTACAAATTAACCTCCATCACCGAGGTAAATGAGTGAATTTTTAAATAAAACTCTACTCAATAACACATACTCACACTGATGCATTCTGTTAACAAACCATTATGAGGATTTTACATACTGTTCAACAGGATGTACATCAATTTATTTGGTCACTGAGTTCATTGGATTTTGTTCTCCAGCTGCAAAATAAACCAAAAAGTAAATGTGGGACACTGTTTACAACTTTCACAAGTAGTACTTTGTTAAGAAGGACATTGTGGAGCTGCACAGACACGCTGAGGACCAACCAAGGCCACGGTGTCAGCCTCGATTGTGCTCAGTTCAGTCAAAACAAAAACTTCCATACAGTCGGAGCGTGTCTGCCCATATATTATTCGGCACGCTCGGTACACTGAACAGGGTCTTCTTACCTGCATGGAAGTCAAACCGGCTCAAAATACAAACACACAGAAACACTGTAGTGCTCACACACTCAGGGACAAAACACACACCGCTCAGGCCCTCATCCACACATTTCAGCGTGGTAAATTTATGCATGCCCACCACTGTGGGCGCAGCTCAAATGTTTGTGTCGTATAAGCTTTTCAAGAGCATGCGTCATCTTTGGCATTATCCACTTTTCACCGGTGACAGGTCCACAAGCATTCGGCACAGCCAGATATTTTCAGATTGAGACGAGGCTGATGCCAAAACATAGCCAGTTCCCACCAGATGTATTTATATTTAGTATTCGTGAAGGAGCAAGTAGTTCTGTTTAAATCATTTTTAATACGCAACAGCTGTCTGCCCCAGATATAAATCCTTGACAACCGAAATTTCAATAATAAAAAAAAACAAAAACGTACTTGTAATTGCCTACCTGTAAAATCGGGACAGCTGAATTTATATCTTTAAAAAATTAAATAATAGTCTGAACATTCATTCAGAAAGGACATCTTGTTTTCATTTCAGTTTCATTTGAAAACAAAATGTCCTTTCTGAATGAATGTTCAAAGACAGTCATTGAAATAAACATGATCAATGATAATAATGTTATGATATTAATGTGATGTACTCAAGTAGATAAGATGGTTTTTTATTTCATGTCAGATGGAAATTATTTTTAAGTCGTCTTTTGCTTTTGTCCATGTTGAATTTTGAGGGAGAAAACACTCAGGTGTGGGTGTTGACTGCAGATTCTCAGTGAGTGCGGAGTTTTTTTTTTCAGTCTTTAAAACATAATGGGAAAGTCTATATATCTCCACTCAATAAATGAAGTCCCCAGCAGATTATTTGATTTATAACTCGTGTGTAAATCGAGACCTCCTCCTCCTGTGTGTTGTGTGATTTCGAAAATGCCCGGTGCATCCTGAAGAGTTGAGATTAGGCCGATGAATCACGGTGGAGAAATGAACTTGTCGGAGAGGAGAGATGCTTTCGAGATTGTTAAAGAGGGCGAACATAAGGGCGCAGTGGTGGTGGCGGTGGTAGGAGGGAGGTAGAGTAATTGTTTTCCTATATGTGGCGAGCGCCTCGTACCTGCTGAGAGCACGCGAGAGCAGCAGTGATTGCCGACACTGTCCTGTAACCTAAAGGTCACAAGATCTGACCGCGAAGAAGCCAATCTGGCGATAGCGTCACCGGGGCGCTATCCAGATGATAAACTAGCAGGAGTTGATTAGAGGGAAGGCCATTTCGGACTTTCTGTGAGGCTGTTAGCGAGGTTTGAAACTGTACAAAGTATGAGAGAGGTCAGTGAGACAAGGAGGAAAAAAGAGGGGAAACTCTCCCACTGGAGGAGGGGCGTGTCTACAAACACACGGCTTCATTGTTTTGTAGGAGAAAAGCGACACAACAGTGTGAGGACTCAGGGAGAAGAGGGAGAAACTTTTTCCCTCCCACATGACAAATGGAAAGCAGACTGGATCAACCTGTGGAGAATATGACTTCATGCACTTTAAACGGACACTTAAGAAGTGTGTCTCCGTCTCCTCTCTCTCTCTTTATGTGTCTCTTTTGTCTTTCTCCCTTTATCTGTTTGTCTTTTCTGTCTCTTCATCTTCTTTTTTCCCTTTTTTTTTATATCTCTCTATGCCTGTCTGTCTCCTTCATTTTATAGTTTTAATACAGTTATAACGATTGTTGTCTTGATTAAGCGTCCAGTTTTTTAGTTTATGAAACCTCAGCAAGTTGTGGAAACATCTAATTTTCCCTGAACCCAAGATAACATATTCAATCGTCTGTTTAAAGTTTAAGTTGAAGTTGTTTAAAAAAGAGAGTCACCCATGTTTTGGGTTTTCAGTTTTCTGTCTGTCAAGTAATTGTTTAATTTCTAATTCATACATTGTGTATAAGACAGATTCATTGTGAGAAACAGGGTTTAAATAAGCGGGCAAAGAAATACAGTACAGTTTGTGGAATAGTTCATTTGAATAGAGTGATAATAGTGTGTTGGATGTCAGTGTGTCAAAATAAGGACTTACAATGGCTATTTTTATCATCAGTCAAGCTCTTAATATGTCAGATATCAGTATAAATGCTGAACTGGAGCGCTCATTTCTATTCTCTGTGTCTCTGTCTCTCTTTGAGCATCTTTATTTATTTATTTTCTCTCTGTTTAACTCTGTGTTTGTTTTCTCTTATCTGACTGTATTTGCTGCTTCTCTTTCTTTCCGTTGAACTGTATTTATCAGCAGCAACAGGCTGTCACAGCTGCGAGCAGGAACAAAGGTTAAAGACGTCTCTGCTTCGTTTTTTATTTCTGTCAAGATGCTTAGCTCGCTCAGAGTCTTTGATGACTTAGTTATCATCATCGCTCATGAACAACAAGCATTTATTTTTCTTAGCACAGTCGTTTTAGGCTTCAACAGGAGCGAAAGAGCTCGACCAAAAGTTCTTGGTGCAGTTTTGTGTGGGGGAAAAGGATCTAAAACACCTTCCTGCTAATGTAAAATCATTTCTGTATGCTATGGGATGAGATGAATATGGGCAGGTTGGGTGTATTTTTTTGTCTGTGGATGTAAATAATTTAAGAAAATGGTCTTCTGTGAAGTGTCCATGCTTTGTTTGAAATCTGTGCACACCTTCTGTGTGTGTGTCTGTGTGATTTTTGTATGCATGGTGCATCTTGAAGAGTTGAGATCGCAGCCATGAATCACAGAGAAGGAATGAACTTGTCAGGAGGGAGGGGGGGAACCAAGATATTACCAAAGATGGAGAACGTGTGTGTGTGTGTGTGTGTGTGTGTGTGTGTGTGTGTGTGTGTGTGAGATTGTGTGTGTTATAGGGAGTTTATTTTCGTGCATCAAAACATCTTGTCGCTTCATCTTGCAGGTATTAGCATTTTTAGCTTATTATAACTCTTGAAACTCTTTGTCTTTATCCAGAATCTTTTAGTTATTTATTATTACAAATCGTCAATAAAACTACAGCTGACATCACTTACTTTTTCTCTGTAATGAATCTAACTCATCACCTCATTTATTTATCTATCTTGGTATCATCCACCTGCTTTTGCTATCATTTATATGCAGTGTTTCTCATTTGTTTTGACAAAAGAGGACACAGTTAAATCTCATTTAACAGGATGATACAGTATGTTTCAGGAGACTTTATATTAAAAATGGCAAGATATGAATGTATGAATATACTGTGTGTTTGTCTTTTGAAGTAGATCTGAAACTATTAAATCATTAGTAGATGGACAGAACATTTTTCAGTAACTTTCTGATAATTGTTAATTGTTGAAAAGGCCGTTTTTTAAAGCAAAAAATGCTGTGCATTATTGGTTAGTGGTCCACTGAAGAATTCCTATTTCTGTGCTTTTTTTTTTATAGTGAATTAAAAATCTTTGGATTTTAGCCTAAACAGTTTGAAGACATCACTTTTTTAATAGCATTTATTCTCTATTTTCCAACATTTTGTAGAATGAATTGATTATTCAAGAAGATGACCTGCACAATAATTGATAGTAAAATGAAAATGAATACTCCTCACCTGAAGTAAAGAGCACCGCTGTTAACATCAGAAGAAGTTAAGACACTATTTAACACACAAAGGCAGCTTGTTTAATGAATATGGAAATTATTTCTTGTAATCTTGTAACTAAATTGATAAAGATGTGATGATTCAGCTCAGCAGGTGCCTGATTGATCGATCACCTGTGGCTTTCGCTTCTTTGTAATGGGGTGTAAAGAAAAAAAGTTTAGTTTTTACACTTTGTGTGAAGAAAAAACACTTTTCACTGTCAGACTCCAGGTTGAAGTTAGTTTGATAATCACCAGCTGCACGGGTTAATAGAGTCTGCATCAAGTTCAAGTCAGTTTAAAGATCCAGTTTACTGACTTTATGTGGCAGGACAGTCCAACATATAGATAAAAGGTCGCAGGGTGACTCCTCTCAAAAACTGGTATCCAACAGTTATCTGTGTGATTAAATTCACCTTCAGTGTGACTGTGAACTCCTGCTCACTAAGTGATTGTAAAGGCAGCAGTACACTTCTAATGAAGTCTGAAATAGAAACACAGTCAAACACGGAGCTGCATACAAATGTTCGCGTCCTCGCTGCAGCTACACGTCCTTCCTTTATGTACACTGGATGCTGGTGGAAGTGCGTGAGGATGAAGCATGCAAACTCTGGAGAAAAGCAGCTGCTGTGAAAGAGGGGGCACAAAAGGCCAAAGGAACTGTTCAAATATTTTCTAACAACCTCAGCAAAATGAGTTTACTGTGAGATGTTAGATATTTTGAAGCTCAGCCAGGAAGCCCACGCGCTGCACGCTGCTGAGTCTGAAGCCACTGCAGAGCTTTAAAAAAAAAAAAAAGACTTTAGTACATATGAACCTGCTGAGAGTCATTTTGGCAGTAATTACACTGTGCCCTTAAATCGCCCGGGAGAAGAATGGCAGCTCAGACGTAAAATGAGTGTGTCCATGAGAGAGAGTGTGCCTGAGATCATGAAGAGGCCTCTGGAGTCGCTGCAGTCGGTAATTCAACTGCCTCCATCTCTACAGCCAACAACAGGTTTTCTGTCACACCCTGTACACATCACTGTCCATGTGGGATCACTGTGTGTGTGTGTGTGTGTGTGTGTGTGTGTGTGTGTGTGTGTGTGTGTGTGTCCTTGTTTTCAGCTACAACTGCAAAGGATTTCTGAGCAGATGTTTTGCAAGACACCATCTCAATAAGAGTAGTTCATCAAATCCTACCCTGTATGAGTGTTAAAAATAAATGTCTTCATTTTAGCCATGTAGAAAGTTAATTAATTACAGGAAGTTGTTGTTTTTTATATCACAGTACAGACTTTTTTCAGCTTTTATTCCTGAGGCCTTGGTTGTCGATTTTTGATAAAGGCTGTTTTTATATGACAGAGCATTCAAACATTGTTAAAGTGTGAGACTATTATCATACCATGAAAACATCAATACTATGAATAACTAGATATATTTTAACTATACCATATTATAAGTCTGCTAAGGTATCAGACAAGCTTTAGGACCAGTATTACTTTAGCTGGTGCTTTGTGTAAAACATGAGTTTGGATGCCTCTTTTTTTTTTTAATCAATCACATCAAATGTAATCAAATCATGGGAGGAGTGTCATACTTTGTAATGCACCAAATCTTAACATAACGAATCCGATCTTCACATGCTGCCTTTTGTTTAATCTAGACTTGTGCATGTATTCGGTATCTATGCCTGTTGCCGTACTTCTCCTCAAACCATCAACACGCCATCAAAACGCACCTCAGTCTCTTCTCAGCATGCGGAGCCACTCAGAGATCTAATCAGCCCGAGCTATCAAATCAGAGACCAAGTCCACTTTACTGGGCTGATTTTCTCCCTGATAGCGGCAGGCCGGAGGAATTTGGGTCAAGGTTTTGCTTCGATAATATCTCTTCTTGTCTTTTAATTCTGAAGGAACTTGGCATGAAAAGCAAACCTTCCCTCTAACTCCCACGGGCCTGGTCACGAATCAGATGCGGACGATAAACCCCCCGAACAGCAAACCTCACTGAAAGGCACCGAATGTGAGATGGGCCACAGTTTCTGGATTTAATGAACCAACTTTGAGCAAAAGAGCTGAACATGAGGAAACACAAGTCTTGTCATCTGCTGTGAGGTCTCTTTTTACGGGCTGGCACAGTTGTACACACATAATATCCACGACTACTGCCAGTTTATTAGTTACACCTGCACAGTGTAATACAGTCCAGAACATCAGCCCTGCAATAAATCCTACTTTTGTGAAGCTTTTTAAGGCTGCGCTTGGTGGTGCAATTGTGCTTGACTGCAGTATATTTCCATGTAAAAAATATCAGAGAAACCCATCTGTGGTCTTATGAATTAACAAACTGGTTGTCAAAATTAGCATTTAGACAACCAGTTTTGCATCTTTCAGAATTCATGTATTGATTTGAATTAATTTTAAATGAACAGTTTACAGTCCTTACAAATGCTACTGTAAAGAAAAATTGGTGTTTGCTGTATCTTAATAGTAACTGTAAATAGTATATACTAAATCTCTATAGCATACTGTTTGTGCTTTGGTATAATCAATATTTTTAACATCAAATGCATCAGATGACAATGTGAGAACAATGCGACGATGCGAGGTGCCTCGTAGTGATGAACCTACAGAGATTTATCACCCCAGTTTGCAGCTCCCCTCGACTTTACAGAGTTTTATAGCAAGAGATCATTATTTAGCTGTCTGACCTGCAGCTTCACTGTTTTGGTGCTCTCATACTGTTGTTTTTGCTGTAGCAGGCAGTTGTTTTCAGCTAAAAAAAAGAGCTGTAAAAACTGGTTTCACACTACCTGCTCATCAGCGCATATAGTGACTAGCTGGTGAACTGCATTTAGCAGTAAAAAAGCCAGATGTTTCCTTCAGAAGACCAAAAACTGAACAAGAGCGAATATTAGTGTGACGTTCATCAGCTGGACACACACATGACTCCAAATGAATGATATGTTTTTCTGTAACTGCTAGATGTCTGGATAATAAATTAGGTTAGCTAGATGTTCCTGGAGCTGTTTCACTACCAGTCACAAGTTTAATATCAGGAAACAGTTTTAGTATGCATACAGTACCCATTTTAATTTGTCTTTTTCTCATGTTAAACAAACTTCAAACTAGAATTAGTTTATAGGTTGGAATTGAGGCCACATTGCTTTGTGCAGTCACTAAGAAACCTTCTAGTATTTGAAGGCAGGTAGACTTTATATATGAGCATAGTTTGTTCTCAGTTGTCTCTTCGTATGGCTGCACAAACCTTCAGCGGACAGACTTTTTCGAAGACTTTATTTCTAATTAACAGCTCAGTCGAATTTGATCAGACCTTTTGTGTGTTTCTGTGTTTATATTCGGTTCATACTACCTTTCTAGCAGCAATGCGAGTGTGACTTTAAACGCTCCCACTTTCAGCCACCAGTCGCTTCACCACATTACCATCCACTAACCGTGTTTTCTCCTCCTCCTCCCCAGTACTTCGTCCTGCTGCTGTGTATCTTCCTGTTGGAGATCCTGGCTGGCGTCCTGGCTTATATCTACTACCAGCAGGTAATGCCACTTCGACCAATAAAAAATATATATTTTGCAACGCCAAATGGGATTTGTATGCTAGGTTATATGCACTTAATGACAGGGGAGTAGCTAAAGAATATGGGAAGAGTATATTTCAACATAAAAGTCCTTTAAAATCACACACACACAATAATTTGTCCTGAGTCATAATGCAGTCTTAACTGATTTGAACTGATTACAAAAGTCAGGTAATCTCAAGAGTTTATATTTTATTATAAATCATCCATTTATTGTTACTGAATAAAAAAAAGAAAAAGAAAAAGAAAACTATCTTGGTGAACACAAGTCTACCATCATAGAGATATTAAAACCTGACGTCTGTGTGTGCAGCAGCTTCAGTACGGTGCACTAAAAAAAAATCAATAGAGCATACTTGGCATATGGTTTGTGCTTCTTAATCTGAGCACGTAGTCAAAACCGATGTAATAAAACACAGACGACTGTTTTAGTTCCCACATGGCGTGTGCTGCGCCGTAATTTGAACCACGACAAAACCAGCATGATAAATGAGACAGCGTGGAGGAAGTATCAGATGGGCAATTAAAAATACAAATATCAGACTGACCATATTACTTGTGGTACATTTAGTCTAAATGGAATGAAAAATGCCTCCAGTTGAACACATAACAAGGTTGAATGCACTGTCAGAGTCATTTAAAAGCACTGTGTTATGATTTTGAACCCAAATGCACTCAAATGCAGCTGTGCTCAGTTATTTCACATCACAAACAAAGAAATGACTAAAGAGAAAGCAACAAGTGATTATTTTTCTATCTCATGTACTGTAGTTTATGTAAGACCTAAACTAAAATTGACAGGCTCCCTCGGCACATTTCAGCCTTAACACTGACTCTACTGCGAGCACTTACAAATGAGATTTTTTTTTTCCTTGTGTAATATTAACATGACATTGTTCTCCACCAGCATCAGTCCCACCCCGCTAGTGTTAAAGCCTGACAGCTTGTAGCTCAGCAACAGGACTTTTTTTTTCCTCAGTCTTGAGGTGCTCTGCCATCATTATACCTGCCTCATTCATAATACACAACTCATCTGAACACGAGCAGACGCCGAGCTCCACGACTCTCTCCTGCTTCCCAAAAAGATTCTTGCATGAATTTAGATTTTCCTGAAATCACTAAAGCCTTCTCTCCCTCTGTTCTTTCTCCCGTGTTTCCATATCTTATTTTCCTCTCTGGTAAACTAGCTGTGAGAACTGCCTTTGCTTTTTATTTCAATGTTTTATTTCATTAAGTCGCATATAGAAAGCTGCAGATTCTCCAGAAGAGGGGAAGCCATTCAGTCCATGTAATATTTTCTGTTTTATAGCTGCTCTTTTCCTTATGTTAGCTTTTACATATAATGCTTGTTCTATATGTGAGTTAAGATATAAAGTGTATATAAAAATATAATGTCTTTGTGTCACAGGTGGGTTAGGGTTAGGGTTAGGGTTAGTGGATATTAAATCTAATAAAATAGAGCTTATCATGTGGTTGTGAAATACCAAATGTTAACTTGGTATTAACAGCCTGCTAAGCAATTCTGATATTGAAAAAAACATTAAATAGTTGTCAGTATGTCTGTGTGTCTGTAGACCTTTAGTTTAGATTAAGGTTATTGAAGATTTAAAGTGAAAGTTTAGTAGACGTCTCAAGATCCAAAGCAGGCGATGTTGAAATGACGTCTATTGTTCAGTGAGAGAGGTCTTGTAAATAAAGTAATTACTTTCTGTATTTTACTTTCTTAAGGATGTGTGGCCTGAGATGAGCATTAGGTTTTGTCTGGCACATAATTACCGGAAAAGAGGAGCTAGATGTTAAGTTAAAGGCTTAAAGGTTGTAAATTTATCAGTGTGCTTTGTTCCCCCTTGTTTCCCTTGGAAGTTTGCTCTACTAGAAGCTAAAGTTTGTACTAAATGTTAGGTGTCTGTAGAAATAATTTCAAGTCCAAAGCAAACTATACAACCAGTTAAAAGTCTCATTCATAGTTAAGACATTAGCAAAAACATAGAAAGTCATTCAAGATAGCTTTTTTTTTTAAGTTTGCTCTTTGTATCCCTTTAGTTTGTGGCTTTTTTAATTTGGCCAGTGTCTGGTTATACAGTCCTCTCCTCTTCAGTGTTATAGAACGGACAGTTGTGATGAACTGAAGACACATAAAGATAATCTGAACAGTGTGAACTCCTTCAGCATCATCATTAACAAAACACTAGCCATGGAAATACTAAAATATCGCAGCTTTGCTAATTATTGCCTTCAGGTGACACCTTTGTTACAACAGTAGATGCTGTTACCTTTCTTACCTGTAGATGGCACATATACACATGTCAACATCTGCACTTCCAAACTGCTGCTGTTACTTTTGTTGTGAATCGGTCCAGGTTGCACTTCAGACACGTGGCTCTGATACTGATATGATATTGACTTGGCCTGGTTTCACAGCCACGCAGCCGTCACCTGAAAAGAAACTCATGTTTGATTTTATCTGTATGTGGTTAATGCAGCGTCACGCAACTTTTCATAGCTTTCGTAGCTTAACGTAGCTTTTCACTCACACACACTGGCCGTTTCTCCTTACTGAGCCATTTTAAACCTTGAATTGTGGGTTTTCACTTCCCTGCTGCAGCTTTTCCCAAACTGTCAACAGGTAAAAATGAAAATTTAAACCCCCCCCCCACATCCCTCCCACTTCCTCGCTGTCCCCTTTCCCTCTCCTCTTTGTCTTCACCTCCCCGTCTCTCATCTCTCGCTGCCCTCCCCTCCTCTCCTCATCATTCATTCCCTTGATATCTCCTTCATGCTTTGATTTACAGTGGTTTCCCAGCTGGCTTGTTGCCATAGAAACTGAGCCCCCCAGACCTCCCGCTCTTCCAATGAGCGTTTTCTGCCACTGGTCTAGAGAACAAAAAAAAAAAACACACACACAGACTTCCTCTACCTTTGTCTGCTCCTCCATTGTTAGACCTGCTGCCCGTGACGTGTTGTCATGAGAGCGTTTAAATGACGTGCGTGTTAAATCTCATCAGCGGCAAAGTCAACAGTTGCAACTAGTTTAACACTCGGTCATGCTTTGTGCTGCCATGAGACGTGTGTGTGTGTGTGCAATGTGTGTGTGTATCTAAGCGCTTATATGTCTGTGTCTTGTGTGTCTGAACAGTTGAGTGAGGAGCTGAAGCAGAACCTGAGGGAGACCATGACCCAGAAGTATCAACAGAGCAGCCACGAGCAAATCACCAGGGCCGTGGACAAGCTGCAGCAGGAGGTAAGTCTCTGCACAATAGAATGGATGAATGGATGGAGACCACTGATGAAGGTTAATTAAAAAAACTGATAACTGATATTTACTTTTGAAAGTTCAATCACATTCACAGTTTGTCTTGTGCCCAAAATACATTGAAAAATTTGATATATTGAGCTAATATAGTAGCAAACCACAGCCTTTCAGATAACATCGCATGGACTCACATGCGGCCTGTTGATTGGACAGTTTGGTTTGGTGTTTGGTAACCTATCATCCCATCAGATTAGAGATTCTGGTGATGAGGGCGAGTCAGACCAAATCCGATTCAAGTCCCTCTGAATTCAGCTAAGCATGATGGACTAGTCTGCACCCTCTGCTGTAATTCACCCTCTCTTTTGCTTATACCAGTTGACAGCAAATGAAGGAATGAATAAATCTGAGCAGCAGCCGAGCCCTCGCTTGGTTCATTTTTTATGCTCGGTTTTTTAAGCATGAGATGCCCCAGGCTGTCAGATGTCAACATTTATCCTTTGTTCTTTCTTCTAAACTATTTATTTTGTATCATTTCCAATAATTTGTTTAGACTTGGTATACATTGGTACCCATTTATTCTCTTTCTTGCTGAGAGTTGGATAAAAAGACTGATAAATCTGCAGCCATCAGCCGGTAAACTTAGCTTAGCAAAAAGACTGGGAACAGGAGGATGCATCTAGTCTCTCTCTTCTGTCCAATGGTAACAACATGCCAGCACCTCTAAAGCTCATCACTCAACACATTATATCTCCTACGTTCAATCTGCAAACTGTAAAAATGTTTAATGATCAGGAGTTGTTGCGACTCCAGAAAGTTTACTGCTCCCACCCAAGAAATAGTCTCATACTTTGATATTTTAAAGCTATAATCTCAAATCTTTTGCAGTATTATGACCCAGGTGTCTGTGGAAAAATCACAAGCAACGTACAGTTAGACTTTTAACAAAGATTTTAATGCAGCGGTGTCGCTCTTCAGCTGTGTGTGAGGTGTGCGCTGTTTTTTTTCTACCTCTGCTAGTGCTATGAGTAAGCAGTTACTGTGGCCAAACGAACAAAAAAAGGATGGTGACTACAGATGATGAAACCTAAACTAAACTGAGGTCCAAAAACACACTTGCAATTACTGATTATCAGCATAGGTGCTGCAAAAGAGCATAAAATGAAAATCTTCAGGATTATGGCTTCAAGATGGAGACGAGCTAGCTATTTCACCTTGTTTCTAGTCTTAATGGTAATCTAAGATAAGTGACCACTTGTGGTTTCATATTTACTGTTCAAATTGATCTTGTCTATTGGTAAAAAATCAAATAATCCTAATTCCCTTAATATCAAACTATTCCTTTACCAGTTTTGTCTCTGCTTCGGTGAACTGCATGAATAAAAATGTTAATTTATTGGTATATAACAACTTCTAATGCTCCTTTTTTATACTTCTTCAAAAGCCCCCTCATAAGATGTGCTTTTTTCCCCCTATGTCTCCTGTCAGTTCAAGTGCTGTGGCAGTAACAGTTCATCCGACTGGACTGAGAGCGTCTGGATTCGCTCCAGAGAGGCAAACAGCAGAATGGTGCCTGACAGCTGCTGTAAGACTCCCACTGAGCTCTGCGGCCGCAGGGACCACCCATCCAACATCTACAAGGTGGAGGTGAGAGGATGAAGGGTGCCGGGAGTCTCGGTGGGGTTGACTTTTCAGTACGGGTGGCTAGATCAGTATTTCTCTCAGGTCTCAGTGTGTCAGCGGTGGAGACTGCACGGCGTGAGAGTGGCAGAGAAAGGCGAGCTGTCATATTCGAACCGTGTACGCAAAATTGGTTTGCAGCGAGGCTTCAGCAACACTCCCACGTCAACCAATGCAACATAAAGACACACTTTGTTTTTTATTTAGGGAGGCTGCATCACCAAACTGGAGAAATTCATCCTGGACCATCTGAAGATCATTGGAGCGGTGGGTGTCGGGATTGCCTGTGTACAGGTGAGCAAACAGTTTTTTAACAATTTGCTGGCACATAAACAGAGATGAAATGAATGTATACCATGGAGATCGCAGTTTTGCTAACTTATATTTTCCTTCCCCTCCATTTAATCCCCAGATCATAGGGATGGTGTTTACATGCTGCCTATACAGAAGTCTAAAGGCAGAGCCGTACTAAGAGAAGCAGAAGAAGAAAAGTGTGTGGATGGAGGAGGTAACTTCATCAGCACATGCCAAATTCAAATAGCCCGTAGGTCTTTTCTTTGCCTTACACATAGGGGAAGGAAAATTTGGCAAGGGATCAAATTGCACATCTGAGGATCTCATTTTGGTAAACAAAGGGTGGAAAAACACTACAAGGTATCTTGAAGTAATTAGGCACTCAAATTGCAGTCTCAGCTCCATCTTCAAGATCACAGCGGCGTGAGAAAGAAAAAAGCCTCTGAGAGAAACTGATGGGAATTTTAACACAGGTTGTGTAAATTAGTGTGGCACGGCCTCCCTGGGACCAAAACAATGTAGTTTTCTTCCACACCGATTCCCTTGATGTACATTTATGTTTGCGGACCAGGTGCCGCACCCGAGAGTGGCGTAAAGATCAGTGGAGTAAAACTGGCACTTTGCAGAGAATGTTAATCCTGTTCGCAGCAGCTTCCCTTTCCCAGCAGCAGGCTTAACAAGCCTACCTCTGGGGCCCTCTTCAACTGCAGCAGCATTTTGTTTCCACACTAACTAGCCAGTCATGCATTTTAAATATTGTTCGATAGTGGCCTTTTAAACTTCTGAACTGTTAGTTTTTAGTTTTTATAAACGATTATTTTTCTTCACTTGAGGGGCTTTCTTATGAGATAATGTGTCTTCATAGTCACATGTCAGTATTTGATCAACTCTGTCACCTTAAAAACCTGCTGAGAAGGACACAGTGTCTGCTAGAGTGGAGGTACAGGAGTTAGTGCCTTGCTCAGCAGCACAGCGGTGCCATTTGACACAGCAACGGCAGCATTTTATCGAAGTGAGTTTGTGTTTAAAGATATATACAATCGGTGCCACTAATATTGCTCATAAGAAAGTGCTTCATGTTTTCTGTTTTTATACAAGGGATTTATCCGCTGATGCCAAAATTGTCAAATGTAACTTTGTGTGAGGACCTACTGTATCTCTTCCAGCCTTATTCACATATCTACTGATGTCTTTCTTTTTAGATTGTTTTTCTTAAATGAAGATTTTGTTTACTTTTCTAGAGACCATAAATATATTATTGTATTTAATAGACACGTGATAGGAAAATGAAATCAACTCACTGTTAGCGATGATCTTTTTCCTGTGTGCCTCAAAGACGACACTGAATTAATCTGCTGTATTTCTGTCTCTGTGATAATCCAAGGAATGATTTTTAGTTTGAATAAACATTGATCAACAACACACGTCGCCTCTGCTGTTTGCTTTCTCAGCAAACGTCAGTCGGCAATTTGCAACAACGCTAAACAAGAAGCGTCTGCGTTTTTTTTGTTTGTTTTTTTTATTCAGTGTGACAGATTTGTAAAAGCTGCAACGGACGAATAAACCAAGGATTTTAATAACTTTAAACAGCAGCACTGCACAAATGCCGAGCAGCGACCTTCAATTCACAGTTATCAGGTCATGTCATCCGAAAAACTGCCAAAAAAACATTATTGTGTAAAGACAAACCCACGTGCCTGTAACCAGTGGCCCTTACACGATTGGCACCAGCTTACAGGTACATTAGTGTATTAACCCAAAGTCAATTCCCTAATGTTACTGTACTGATGTAGATTTGGGATGTGAGCCATATTTCTGACAGCTGCTGCCGGAGCGTGTTACCTATACAGTGACAGCTATATGGCCTGTAATGGTAGTTACTCTTCTGTTCGGTGTAAGGCCGGATCGTCTGACCCCTTGTATTGTTGAGAGTGACTGTGCATCAGTGTTGTAGCTGCAGACAGCGGCAATTACCGCGCGCAGACACAGGGAGGCAGCACTCGCCAGGCTTTCAATGCCACAATGCCGCCGCCGCCGCACTGATGAAAACAGCTGGTGAGAGTGTGTGCATAACACCCAGAGGCTATTGAGGATTACCCCCTCCCCAAACACACTCACACTCCCTCCTGATTCAGAATGGCAGAAAAAGCTTTAATATGGTTTCCTGAAGTGTTTAGCAGAGAAGGGGAAAAAAAGGGTAAATGGGACTTTTTAAACACATAATGACAGATGTTGCTTGGACATTGAACTTGAAAACACATGCAGTTAAATCATCCGAAAAAATAAAACGCCTCTCAGTGTGCCATGTAACGAGCCGAAAGGAAATCCAATGGCAACCGGTCAGCTCGCAGATACACGCTTATTAATTGGTTTCCATTGGGAGCGCTAACAATGCAGATAAAGCCATTGCTCAGTTAGCAAAGCTGGCTGTGTAAAAACATTTCCCCTCTGTGTAACAGGCGCACATGGTGAAATAAATCGGTGTGTATTGTCATAGTACCCCTCGAAGGTGTTCTCACAGCACACCTCGTGAAAGCTGAGTCATCCCTGGCAAAATGAGCCTGTGAGGTTTTTTTTTTTTTCCTCTTCCTCATAGGTGGAGGGGGGGGATTCGGCAGTTAACGTTTCCATTGGAGTGAAAGTAGTTCAGCACATGGCAATTTTAACAGGGCGCTTTTCCAAGGAGCAGACATCTGTGGAATGCAAGTCGTCTGCCCTGCTCTTGACACAGCCGCTGCCTTTGCTTGTTGCCCGAGTTTGACTTTAAATAGATGACAGAAATTATGACGAGCCTTTGAACAACCAGCGTGTCCCACCCAATTGTGCCCTGCTGATGAAAACCATAATAAATCTCCCTCCTCCTTGCCAGCCGCGCAGGCCTCCCTGCCCGCTTCTGCTCGCTCGCTCTGACAGCCCGCATACAGGCTAACACAAGGGGTATGTTAATAATGCCAGTGCATAACATTTCCAAAATATCTCCCCCAATGCTCTCTAAGCAGTTGTCCATTCGGTGCACATGTCACCTGCTGCACCTCCATCCAGCAGAGAGGTATGCTATTTTCAGTCGGGGGGGGTGACTTGTACACCCTTACCCTCCCACCTTTTATTTTTTCCTGGGAGGTGATGTGATTTCTGTGCCTACAGGACAAACAGACAACAGGGAGCTGTGCTGCAGTTTGTCTGCAGCTGGTGACAGGAGGAGGAACATGCAGGCATTCGTTCCCAGGGTCAGCCAAGGGCAGGGGAACCCAAGGTTAGAGAGCCCTGCGCGCGAGTCTAATTTTAGTTTGGTTTGTTTAATTTTCAACTTAAACATTTGAGGACAGCTTGTCTGCTAAAGGTAACAGTTTGTTGTTTCTGATTTAGTCTAACAGGAGTTACGTTCATCATGAGCTAAAACAGATCCTGACATCACTGGGGTTGGGTAAAGGTTAAGGTTAGGTAAGTATCAGTTGTGGTTAAGTTTAGCATTACCTATAAGGAAGTGAGAGCAGTAAACAGTGTGGTGGTTCCCAACCTGTAGGTTAGGACCACCCGAAATGGTTGGAAGATAAATCTCAGAGGTCGTGATGATTAATGGCATGGTTTAATGGCATAGGACAGAAGAAATAGTATTGTCTCCAATGCTTAGGTTTATTATTTCAGACCTTACTCTGGTGTTTAGAGGGGGGTTAAAAATAGCTCCTGAGGCAGCTAAAAGTTCAAATAAATTAATCTGAGAAAGAAAAAAATCTTACACCCTCTTCAACTAACTTGTCACAGCAGGTAGAGGTATGCAACCTTTGACAAGGGGCCGCAAATAGACATTACATTGTGTCAAGAGGTCACATGCCAAAAAGGTTGGGAACCACTGAACATCTGAGTGTGTGTACACCACATAAAAAGAGATACTGACAGAAGCAGCAGAGGTAATTCTGTAGGCAGAATATTTTATGAGAGCTGTGAGCCTTCATCGCTGTGACTCTCAGCCAGCTTATCCAGTGCCGTCGCCACAGGTGAATACATGAGGTCTAAACATAATCTGCTCTCATGTTTATCTGTATGTATGCTCTGCATCCCCAACGTCTCTGCTGCAGGCACAGACGTGTCAGGCCATTTCATTTTCATTCGAGGCCTCGGCTGTTTACATTGTGTATGTGTGCGGAGAGGGGGGACGTAACAAATGTAATCTCGAGTCTGTAGATGGCAGCAACACTCTTGGCCAATCTGTCTCAATAAAATGGAAAAAAAAAAAGTCTTTTGTCTTGGCGGTCAAGTGCTGCCAACTGAAATTGAAATTAATTAGAATAATCCAGCATGAAGAAAAAAAAAAATCCACTATGATTGTGAAATAAATCCACTCGCTTCCAAGAGGTTGTTTTACTGCCTTCCCTTGTGTACCTGTGCACGTATATACAAGCAGAATGTATGCATAGTCACGCTCTCCGTACCAAAAATATGGATGTTAGTTTATTAAAATCCACACCATGCAGAAATGGATTAATGCAGTATGATTAATACGCAGTAGCACCTTCTGCTTCACCCACATGATGATCATGACTCCGGGTCAGGGATGAGCCTCATTATGCAGCAGAAGAAGCCACATAAAATGTCAGTTTCGCTCTGCTCACTTGGTCAAACTGTAAATTGACTTGCTGAACATGACTGATTATATTTGGCTATTTTTACACAGTTATCAACAGCGTTATTAAGCGCTGAGTCCACATTTTTTTATTTTGCGTGTGTGTAGGGAGGGTGCTGATTATGTAAGTCATTTACATTTCCTCCAATTTGAGACTGACTGGCTCAGCGAAGTGGGAGACTTTGAGCCTCGGTAGCTTTCAAGCTCCCCTCAGACTAATACTGAAGAGCTGTGTGAAATAAAACCTCTCACTGAGCTGCCTCCCAGCTTTTAGGAGATGTCACTGGTGCATCTGTTGGGGGAAGCGACTACAAGGGCGCACATCAGGGTAAAGCTCCTGTGTGCTGACAAGAGGCTCACATGTGGCTCTTATCCCTCTGCACACAGATACAGGGCCATACACTGCATACGTCACTCCGTCTGTCACTTACTCGCTCGCTCAGGCTTACTTCAGCCCTCACTTGCTCCCTGAAGCATAGCGCCTCAACATCTGGCTCTCCATCCTCTTCTTCTTCTGGGTCACATCCCATTCGGGCAGAGGAGGTTCGGAGTCCTTAGGTGCTCAGACGCTCTCCAGTGTGGTTTAACCAGCTGGCTTTTGATCTTCCTCGAGGGGGGCTGGAGTGGATCTGTTTTGCGGGGTGGGGGGGTTTGTGTCCCCGGGGGAGAAGGCAACAGGGCTGCAGCTGTAGATGTGGCGCATGTGTCCATTTTGAACTCAAATCATAACCAACCTCACTATCTGATGAAGTTCTTTTGATTAGAGGGACAACGCTGTTTTGACTTCCAAGTGAACCGCTGTTCACTGTCAACTTCTTTCACTCAGATGAAGTTAATCAATTCATTATATTAGATGAAGCTGTTACTTCTTTGCAGAAACATAAAAAGCCATGGATTAAAAGGAAGACATCGTTTTATATGATTTCCATTTGAAACCTTGACAGGAGGATGAATATGTTTTCAACTTCTTTCACTAACGCTAATTTAGACTTTCATTTCTTTGCAGAACATCTGATGAGCAGATTTATACATAATGAATTAAAAAGACGACATGATTTTAATCAGCAGTGGTCTGATCCAGGTTATTTTAAGTTGTAATAGGCTACCACACTATAGAAAAACTTTATTACTGCATTCAAAAAATTTGACTTTTAAGTCCTGTAAAAGTGCAGAAGTACTGACAAGAAAACATATTTAAAGTTTTAAACGTAAAAGTACTTATTATTTTGTTGTACTTGGTCACGGTGGAGCTAATTTTTAGTTCTGTTTGGTTGTTTAACCTGTAACAATGCACTGTATTATATTTCCTGATTATATATTTTGTATGTAAAAGCTTAATTTAAAAAAAAAACTATAGTTTTATAATAAATGGAGTAAAAAGGACAATATTTGTCTAAAATGAGGATAAATCAAAGCTTAAAGTAGCATTGAATGTACTTTATTACTTGTATAGACAAAGTTTAGATGAAATACTCTTTACAGCGTGAAAAATTCTACTTCTTTGCTAAAAACAATCCTAAAAAAACCCACTGGATCATAAAATGCACACTCATACATCTTAAAACAAAGCTGTTTGTTGACATTTTGGAGCTACGTGTTTTTCACAGGACAGTGATGATCATGACTATTACTACACTTGATGCGTATTTTTAAATGACAGATTGTTTGAAACTATTACGGTGATAATAACCGGGTATAACTCAGTGCACCTTCCCTGTGTGTGTGTGTGTGTGTGTGTGTGTGTATTATAGTTTAAAATATTTTAAACGCTGCAGGTGCACTTCATTTATCTAATTGATAACATCTCAGCAGTGTTGAGGGTCAGTGACTCACAGCCACACCTGATCAGAGCCACCAGGGACATTAGATGTGCATTAAAAGATTTTCTAAAGTGGATAATAAAATGCTTATCGACATGCTTGGATTAGGCCGCGGGCGAGACGGTGGATGTAGATATATATTTTTAATATCTTTAACTTTCAATCAGAAAATGTGCTCATGCAGGTAAAATCATCATTAAAGGCAAGAGCACAGACCCCCAAAAATACTAGCTATTGTGTCGTTATAGCAGCTTTGCACCTGCAGTCGTTGGGTGCTCGAAGGGGGGGGGGGGTTAAGGGTTAGGGTTAGGGTTGCTTGAGGCAAAGAGAAGGGCGTCCATTTTATATTTATAGACCCATTGTATAGTTTTTTGCAGCACTTTAACATAACCATGCTGCCAGTAAATTAATTCAGCTAAATACATAGATAAGATCACTGAGATGCTATTAAACATCTTTTATTCAAATACAGCAGATATGCATAACAGCCCACAACTGTAGATATTTTCTTTTTGACTTTCCTGACTGAGCAGCGGTGATTTAAGGATCCCTCAGGGTGCCACTATATTGGCACAATAATAAAGTCAATGTTCAGGGGCGTTCTCCCTGCTCGCAACGAGTTTTTCTATTTTTCAGGAGGTAATTGCAATGGGATTATGAAATTCTGTTCTTTGTTTTATCGAGATGGACTCTGTAAAAGTCTGTGCAGACACAAACACACTCACACACAGACAGTGAGGACGATTATCTAAAGCCTGCTCGATCACAGATCAATACAGCGCAATACAGACCTACAGCGTGAACTCTGTGTTACTGTGAAAAAACAGCCAGTAGAAGGAACCAAACATGCCTCTCTGTGCTTTTTGAAGTGAAAAAGAAGCGATGCGTTAATGTATATAATGTAATGTAATCCTCCTTAAAGCAGATATAATCAATAGTTTTATCAGAACTATCAAAAGACATTGCGAAAGAAGAACCTTCAGAGAATTATCACCTGAATCTGCAGCGCTTCTCGGCTTTGAGTAGCTTTATGGAGAGTTTTATTACAACAATATATCATGATTTATATTTTGTATTAATAATCTGAATCTGTAAAATAATGGAGTGGAGCAAAGGTGCAACATTTCCCTCAGGAATGTGGTGGAGTGGAAGTATAAAGTAGAAGAAATACTGAAGAAGGCCTATAATTAGTATAGCAGACAAGTAAATGAACTTAGTTGGACGACTCCTCCGCACATTACACACTGATGCATCAGTATGAACAATAACGTCACATATAATTGATTATGAAGGATGATATTATTCTGCGGAAGGGTCCATTAAGCAGATAATAGCGGACTTTTACTCGACTAAAACTTTTAAGACAGGACTTTTACAGTATTTTTTACATTAATATATTCAGCTTTTTCTCTTTGCTTAAAAAACCTAAATTAGATAAACCGAATCTGGCCATTACAACATGAAGTTGGTACCATAATAAATGAATAAATAAAGGCAGAGATCTAATCAGAAATCAAATTATGCATGTTCTTATAAATGTCCAATGCTTGTTGGGTTTTTATATATTGTAGTGCATTCTTGAAGGCTCAAATCGGTGGTCTGGCGTTAATAAATCTCCATCTGTGGATAAAATGTGAAGCCAAAATAATCAGGCTACTATACAACATTTCACACTTTTAAATCCTCCATTTTAACTCCAAATGTATTATCATTATATTCTAATTTTGGAAAACTGAAGGTCTTTTTCAGATATCCAATTTTGAAACGATTCCCAAAAAAATCTAGTAAAGAACAAAGACCCAAAGTTTCAATAACAGAATCACAGAACATACAAGTTTTTTATCAGTGTTGAATCTTTGTCTCATTACAAGGATGAATATCACTTAATTTTTAAGGTTATTAAGCTCTAGGTGATGTAGTGAGAGTGAGGTATCTGGTTTTAGTTATAATATACATTAATGCACCTTGATAAACTCAAATTCTGTGACCTATAACGGCCGTGTTTCAAAATGGCGGGCTGTTTGAACCGACCCTGCTCTTATAACAACAAGTGGGCCTGTCAACATTGTGGTACTGTCGCTTCAGGAGGGTTTTTTGGGGGAATAATCCTGTTTGTGGCCAGCTCTCCGGTATTCTGCCTCATATTAATCGTCCTCAAACACCATTTGAAGCCCGCGGTGGAGATTTTCTTGCTCCGACAGCAGTTTGGAGCTCCAGAAACTCTTCACAAAGGTGAGTCCTGCTGAAACCCGCTAATCTGTCTCTGACATGTTTTACTTGTGGTTGCTCGCAAATATAATTAATAAAGGTTCCTGCATCTGTTGGCTAACTTCTCCTTTTATGCCATGCAGTTATACATTATTTCCATTTCTTGTAGTGGCTAATGTCTTTCGGCTCCTGTTTGGCACATTTGGTGTGTTTACAAGGTTTTCATGCTGTTGTGAAATATGAGTACTCATAAATACTGAGTACTGAGAGTGTTATGGGTTGTGGTGGTTCTGTAATACATCCCTCCCTGGTTGTTGCTGTTTCTTATCGAAACACTGTGAGGTTTCTGTTGGTGGAAGAAGTATTCAGATCATTTATTTAAGTAAAAGTGCGAATACACTGATATTAAGTATTATCAGCCAAATGTAGGTAAAGGTATAATTTCAGTGTTCAATCACTATTTATCTCCAAATAAGCCGAGATGGTGGTCCTTGAGCCTGTAGATGAAAGCCGGCAGCTTTGCAGTATTACAACCTGGGTGTTTATAGCAACTTTCCTGGAAAAATCGTAAGTGGCGCACAGTTTTTAGCAAGGATTTTAATGCAACAGAGTCGCTCTTCAACTCACCTGTTATATTTTATTAAAATAGTGATATTACAGCTGCATTAATGTGCATGTTGCATTTCACCTCTAAAGATGTTTCCCATTGAGATTATTTATAGCTGCTTCTAATATATGAATCTGTATACATTCATAATTATTGAGTTGATGTGTGGATTGTTGAGTTTAAGTTGATCCATGTTAGTTTGTAGATACCTCCTATAGTCTGATGGCGTCAAACTCAAAATTAAACTTAAAGCAGCTCCATGAAACTTTTCATTTTGTGTTGATTTTGGCGGCCCCTGTGGACACTGGCGGTAGTGTTTCACCTCATGTTATGTTACGTGTTCCCTTTGCTTCATCCCCTGTTGCAAGGAGGCTACATCACCAGGAGGAGAGCGGACAAAATCTTCGGAGATTAACCTTCAGTTAGCATCCGAAGCAATTTGAATTCAGCCAGAGCGAAACCCATCACTGCTTTATCTGATGAGAAAATCGGTACCAGTGGCAGGAATGAAAAATAACTATGAGGACTTAACAGAAATAGCCATCTTATTGCTGTTGGTTTAGTTGGCTTATTTAGTTGATAGAGAGGGATCAGTGTTAAATTGAGACTGTGTCATAAAGAGTGCTTTTACAGTTAAGGGGGGTTTTGTGTTGGAGGTTGGGGGTTGCGAGCTGCTGGGGCATAAAAAAAGTCCACTACTATTTGTCACCGTCGGCTCTACGCCCGGCTGTCGGCGGCGGTCGCCTGCATGCTGCACCAAAGGCCTCTGGGAACCCTGCATTTCACTGCGCACATCTGCCAGGCACAACCTTGAACGCCTGTTGCTCCCTCTGTGTGTGGGTGTGTGTGTGTGTGTGTGTGTGTGTGCATCATGACGGGGAGGGTACAACAGAGCAAGCCTCTCCGTAACCACCCCTTGATGGACAGCCTGCGAGGCGAGGGGTCACATAATCAATGGGGTTAGTCGAGCTCGTACTCCCACTATTCAGCTGATCCGCAAGATGCTGTCTGCTGACCACGATTAGCTTTGTTGTTAAATTTGGTTTGATAATGTTGTTTTATCTGAAAACTATTTAAAATGGACAGGAGCTGATTCTTAAAAATGACATTTGTTATCTAATAATAACAGTGGCTTTAAGCTATGCCCACTTAATTTCATTATATTTCTCCAAACTTATGATGGAGGGAAAATTCTGTGTTGATTGAGCCAAAATAAACTGAAAAGTGATTAAAATCAGATTAAATAGAAATGTTTTCATGAATATTCATAATGGATATAAGGTCTTATTTTGGAGGGAGGTTTATCTTGTTCGCTTAAATATATCAAAACTGAATTACGGCAGCTTGATAAATAAGCTTCACTAGATTAGTCTCTTTGCTGGAGTCAGTTTGACCACATTTATCACGTGCAAAGGGCTTCCTCACTGCTCACCTTCCTCTCCTTCCTCCTCTGTTGTGGCTGTCTTTGCCCGTCATGTGAACCTCGGCTTGCAGGTCGCAGTGGTCGAAAATATGAATGCAAAAGCAGAGACGGGGTGTAAGTGTGTTTGTGTTAAGGGGATTTACTTTATTTAAAACAGCAGGCAGAAAGGGAGACGGGCAGCAAGATCTCCTGTCTGTTCACACACACACACACACACACATACCAACACTGGTCCTCTCCCGGGCCAGTGCTTCTTTTCCACATGATTCATCTCTCTTGACACACAGGTCATCAGCTCAACATGGTAATGAATGAATGAATTCCCCAGCATGCCGAAGTAAACGGCGATCACAAGATGGGCCCATGATGTCTTAGTCAAGCTGTCTCTTGCATTAAGGTTATATAACTGAGGGAGTGGAAAAGGACATGTATGTATATGTGTGTGTGTGTGTGTGTGGGTGCGGGCTCAGTTCCTTTTATTCACAATTGCATTCTGACTTTGCTCTGTTGAGGATTATGGAGGTGGCAGATAGCTTCAAAGAGTATCGTTTCCAAAAGGTCATTATGAGTTATTCTCTCTCTCAGATTGTTCTTTTTTGTTTTTGAACCAGAAGAAAATAAAAGACCTTTTCACAATCACTGAATCTTCATCAAATCTATAGATTTTACTGAGGCTCTACTGAATGCTTTATTATGATTGGTCAGCCACCCAAACCACCTACAACAAACTGTGTGGAGGTTGAGCTGCACCTTACTCCATAATTAGCTAATGTCTTAAATATTGATCATTTTTTGGATTAAGCCAGTGTATAAAATGCAGAAAATGCCGGCATTTAGTTTGTAGATGTCACAGCGGCATCCTGAAATTGTATTTTTATGAAAACCCAAGTATATTTCTTGTACAAATATGTAAACCTGATTAAATCTTAAGAAGAATATTTGACTTAAATAATGAATTCATCATCATCAAAACTTATTTTGCGATATAAATCATTGCTTTCACCATTTTGAAGGATCGATTTAAATTCAAAAGTTATCATTTTTTAAAACACTTTATTGTATTTGGTGGACAAATTAGACCAACTGTTTCAGTTCTGGTAATGATCCACAGCTGGCACGACCATCATTTTTGCAACTTGGTCGCAAATCCTACGGGTACGATGGCAGGGACGAAAAAATCTATATAACTTAACTTTAACAGGAGAAATTGTTCAGCACTAGCAAAGTCCTTGCCACTTTGTAGGTCAGCTCGGGGTTCCCCAATGTGTCAGACTTTGTTCACATCCCATTAACTTGTTGTTAAAGTGCCTCAAACCTACAACAACACCTCCTGTATCCTGTTTATCCTGACTTTAATGGAGTCGCAGTCATTCTTGCTCGCCATCTGATTGGAAGCCCTCGTTCCCATGTGACTGTGTGCGAAGCCAGTCAGTGTGTGCAGCCAGGGAGGATCCACGCTCACATGTGCACATGTGTCGCTTGTTTGCTCTCCCTGTCGCTTTACTAGCTGGGGAGGGAGGGGTTGGGGGGAGTGGAAAGCCGCCGGCTCTGACTGCATGCAGCTCAGAGGAAAGTGTGTGCGTGTGAGTGAGAGTAATGTGGAAAGGAAAAAAAAACATAAGTGTGTGTGTGTGTGTGTGTGTGAGAGAGAGAGAGAGAGAGAGAGAGAGAGAGAGAGAGAATGAGGAGTGAGTGAGTGTTGTATATTTGGATCTAGCGGCAGGCTCGTGTTTGGAAGCTCTGTGGAAACATGATCACAGTTTCCCCAAATTCAATTTCCTCTCATTTCTGAGGTCCAAAACTGTACTCTGGATTTGAACTTCAGGCTGCATCCAAACAACAGCAGCCATATTAAAGCCAATACTGGTGTTTTAGACACACTGCTTGGACAGTCTGAGAGCGGTGAAAAGCTGCTTTCAGGAGGTTGCACACGGCGGGTCTGTGTTGCCCACTTTTTGTCACTCTGTCAGTCACTCTCGCTTTCTGCACAGATTCCTGTTCCTGCTCACTCTACTGTTCGTGTTCGCTTCCTAAAGTAGACCTTCCTCCTCTGAGCTGGCAGCGATGAAGGCACTGTGCTTTTACAGAGGAGAGACAGGAAGAGCGTGGCCAACGGGGTCTTGATCGATCTTGATTGGCACATACGAGCGAGTCGTCTGACCTTTTCCCCTCTGCACCCAGTTTTAAATTAAACTCTCAAGGATCAGGGTTTTAAAACTGTCTTAAAACAACGAGCACATGCACATGTAGATTTTATCCACTGTCTCTTGCATTTAAACCATTAAGTAAAGAACACTTACTTACTGTTATGGCAGTTATGGCTGCCAGTAATTCTTTTATATTAACAGGATGGACTTGACAACATGTAAACCAAAAGTCTAAATGCTGTATTAAACAGCTGTAGTATTATAGCTGTTTGTTGGTCTGACATAATAGAGTTGGGTGATAATAAGCCTTTTTCACAGCACAGCCACCTGTTTTATGGATCTTTAATTTCTCCATGAAAGAACCTGAATTGAAATGCCACAAATTCAAAAAAAGTCTTCAGATATTGCAGGAAAAAATGGATTCATGGCTGAGATGGACAATTTGTTTTATTGATAAAAGCTAAATATGACAAAGTGCAGTGGAAATACACAGACACAGACACATGATTTTAACCATTTGTAGTTTGACTCATGCACTCATTTAATTACGCTCTCATCTTCTGCAGTGATTTGATGAATTAGCGCCACCAGCTGTTCATCTTGATGAGTCTCATAATGCTAGCGGATGAAAATGTGCCTTAATTCACAGTTTGTTTTACCAGTTTTCTTGAAATTTGATTCAAATTTGCACTTTAATTGTATTGTACCTAGCTAATACGACAGTGAGCCGGCAAGCAAAAAATCAGGATGCTGAAACTGAAGCACACTGTAACATGTCAAAATGTCTAATATGAAAACTTTTATTTTCTGTTATAATTTATCGACATTATTAGTAGTGATATAATTTATCACTGGAGTCATATGTTTGTAGGATATAATCATGTTATTGCTTTACATAATTTTGCAGTCGAAATTGATGATTTAAAGCAGGGTGTATTAAATTTTTTCTGTTACATGTTTTATCTCCAGTAATGCATATATATATATATATATATATATATATATATATATATACACACACACACGTATATATATATGTGTATATGTGTGAACATGGTTGACTTTTGCATATATATATATATATTATATACATTTGTATATATATATATGTATATATATGTATATATATATATGTATATATATATACTTTGGACACACACACGAAAGACATATGTATATATGTGTGACATTTTCTTTGGAAACAGATTGACAGATTTGAGAGGGGGGCGGGTATGGCGTGCATTTGGACATGACAAAGGTCCAGCCTGCAGTGATCTGATATGGGCATTAAATAAATAGAAAGACTATGACAGATAGACAGAAACAGATCCAGGGGGCGGGTATGGCGTGCAACAAAGGTCCATCCTGCAGTGATCTGATATGGGCATTAAATAAATAGACTATGAGGATCCCGACTGATCCACTTTTTAATTCTATGTTCCCCTCTATGACCACCAGCTTCCTGCCCCACCCTCAAACGCAGCAGCTCTAAAAACAACTTGGCTCTTCCAACATAATATCCAACCCCATTTTTGAAATAGCTTTTCCATATATTCATGTGCAATTTGTCGTTGGTTGTTGGGTCTTTAGAGCGCAGCCTCCTCCCCCATGTTGAGCGAGAAAATGACTTTCTAGGAGTGAGCATTGCACCGAATCAGTCAGTCAGCAGTAAAGGGGACTCACACGAAGGCATGCAGTGTATATATGTACCCAGCGCCTCAGGGAAGCTTGAAGCAGCATGTTTGTCATACATACACATCGACATCCATGGGCGGCTCATTATGATAATTCATTGGTCCTAAAATGAGAATGCCCAGCTCAGATGCTGCAGGCTGAGGCTCAGCGTGCCTCTGTCAGTGCTGTCATGCAAGTTTCTTTCCGAGTATCTGTTAAACATTATAAACTGCGGACCAGTGGGTCAAATGCTGCAATATTTTTGGGACAAGTTAGTCTGAAAGTTGTGTTATGTCTTTGTTCTTGACTTGCTTTTGAGTCAGCTTCATAAACTTTATAAATCTCGTTCTTGGGTTTCATGTGAGTTTGATTTTAAAACAGGAAAAGGTCAGTTCACTTGAGAGTTTAGAAAAGACATCAAATCAAAAGGAGAAATGTTGTCAAGTAATATTTCCTTTAATGGAGCTTTTTCACTTTTAAAATTAAAAGAAGCCGCCAACTGTCTTCATTTTGACATCCGAGGATGAATTAGATTTCATGTTTCGATTCTTCTGCAGCCTTCAAACCCACGAGGAGTACTGCAATCTGCCAGAAACACACACGTTTCCCGGCAGCCACACGCACACAAACAATCACGTCCTTTTACTCGACAGTTAAGCAGGAGCCTCCCTGAAAGAGCGGCAGCCTATTAAATGACTGTAATTTGGAACAAGTGGATGGGAGCAGCCACCTAGTGATATCTATTTAATTTTCCCTAAGCCTGGGTGCTCAGATGTAGGTCACATGGTGATTTATTCCAGATTCATCCTTGCAAAAACCTACACAAAAAAAAGAAAAAAAAAACAACAACATGGATGGAGACATTAAGTGTGTGGGAGCCTCATAAGCCAGTGCGATGCCTCCTTCCATCTCTGTCTCTCTCTCGGTATCTCCCTCTGTCTCTCTTGGTCATTTTCATTCTGTTCGCAGCTCAACGCCCTCACCATTTGTCCACACGACTCAGCGCAGTCATCCTATCTGCCTTGACAAGGAGGGTCTTGCCAGACGCTCATTTGGAAATGGGTTAGGGCTGCATCAGTGACTCAATTGAGATGCATCTGAGAATGTTAGTCTTGCTCTGGGCCGCCGCAGTCGACGGTGACGTGGCCGTGGCTTCGATCAGAACGGAGACGCTTTTCTATTTGTTCGGACGTGCTCATTAGCGTCAACCTGACGTGACAGCGAGGACAATTTGCAGTACTATTTCCAACACACTTTGTTCCCTGTTGTGCTGCGCTGTCAAACGAGCGTGCGTATTCAAAGTAGTTGTGACAGCTGAACTTTTCCTAACAATAACGTTGGCTGAGTGTTTTCACGTGCATAGGTGGTGTGTTGTGGCACAAGCTTTGACCAATGCCGATATCCGGGAGATCTTTACGCGAATGTGATGTGAAACGTTTGTGGGCTACTTTTCAACTGTAAAACTGTGAAACCTCTTTTTGTCTGCTGTCACAGTGTGTACGCACCGGGCCACGGTCCTAGTGGGCTGGACTGATTTACTCCCAGGGCAGTTTTATCAGGTTGAGCGAAAGGGAGTGATGTAACTTGGAGCTGGCCTCACCAGCTCTCAGCAGCGGGGAGGGAAGCCTACACATGAAGCCACTGAGCTGGATGGGTCTTGACATCATTGTATGAACCTGTCAAAGCGAACTCTGTAAATGTTCAAGGTCCAGTCAGCTCTCACCATAAAAGACATGAGTTGGTTGGTTGGTTGATTTGTAGAGTATAGGATTTTATTATGAGCGTGAAGAAAGAGCAGCAATTTATATTTGTGATTTTGATCATTCATATGTTGTTTGATTATTTATCAAATACAAAATTCATGCAATCGGTAGTTCCAGCTTCTTGGATGTTAATCTTTGCAGTCTGTCTCTTATTTCTGTGACAATTTATATGTTTTATATAAGTTGCAGACCATACATATTGTGTCCATACTGTCCTCCATGTTGTTTCTGTTGGTCTGTTTAAGGAGAGTGTGTGATGATCAAGTAAGATTGAGATGGAAGCAGTGCAGATTATACAGTGCATCTGGAAAGTATTCACAACGCTTCACTTTTTCCACATTTTGTTATGTTACAGCCTTATTCCAAAATGGATTACAATTCATTTTCTTCCTCAAAATTCTACACACAACACCACATAATGACAATGTGAAAAAAGTTTTTTTGAGATTTTTGCAAATTTATTAAAAATAAAAAACTAAGAAATCACATGTACATAAGTATTCACAGCCTTTGCCATGAAGCTCAAAATTGAGCTCAGGTGCATCCTGTTTCCACTGATCATCCTTGAGATGTTTCCAAGAGCTTAATTGGAGTCCACCTGTCGTAAAATGCAGTTGACTTGGACTTGATTTGGAAAGGCACACACCTGTCTATATAAGGTCCCACAGTTGACAGTGCATGTCAGAGCACAAACCAAGCATGAAGTCACTCCTGAGTAAAAGGCACATGGCAGCCCACCTGGAGTTTGCCAAAATGCACCTGAAGGACTCTCAGACCATGAGAAACAAAATTCTCTGGTCTGATGAGACAAAGATTGAACTCTTTGGCGTTAATGCCAGGCGTCATGTTTGGAGGAAACCAGGCACCGCTCATCACCAGGCCAATACCATCCCTACAGTGAAGCATGGTGGTGGCAGCATCATCATGCTGTGGGGATGTTTTTCAGCGGCAGGAACTGGGAGACTAGTCAGGATAGAGGGAAAGATGAATGCAGCAATGTACAGAGACATCCTGGATGAAAACCTGCTCCAGAGTGCTCTTGACCTCAGACTGGGGCGACAGGTTCATCTTTCAGCAGGACAACAACCCTAAGCCAAGATAAGCACACAGCCAAGATAACTAAGGGAATGGCTTCAGGACAACTCTGAATTTCCTTGAGGGGCCCAGCCAGAGCCCAGACTTGAATCCGATTGAACATCTCTGGAGAGATCTGAAAATGGCTGTGCACAGCGACGCTTCCCATCCAACCTGATTTTTTTATCCATATTTTTAATTTGATAAAAATTGCAAAAATCTCAAAACTTTTTTCATGTTTTTTATTATGTGGTGTTGTGTGTAGAATTTTGAGGAAGAAAATGGAATTTAATCCATTTTGGAATAATCCTGCAACATAACAAAATGTGGAAAAAGTGAAGCATTTGTGAATACTTTCCGGATGCACTGTAATTAATAATTACTCCATGGCACATTATTGGTATTCCTCTTTATTATTCTCTACTATCTTATTCATTGTTTTATTTTACTGTAGTTGAGTTACATTAGTAAGTTAATATTTGGATATAAATATGTTTATGATGGTAATGGATAATTGTCTTAGTGATCTCTCCTAATTTGGTATCTATCTAATCTATGCATTTGCAGTAAAATATCTGGTATCTGTACCCCAAAAAATGAATTATAGCATTTTTTAAAAATCCACCTACAGCTAAGGACAGGAAAAAGTAGGGTCCAAGTTAAAAATACCCACCTTTGCTTTGATGCCTCTGAATCACCATTATGATCTTGCACAGACAGAAGTAGTATCTCTCCAATATGTATTGAGACTTTTGTTTGATTTTTAAATTAGAGCTTCATTAGAAGGAGGTCAGGCCTGGACAGAAATGCATATTCAAAGCCTGAGTCGAACAGTTATGGTACGCAGGATGAAAAAACTCCACTCATTTGCCTTGTTGTGCGCATCAACAACTGTGAAAGTCCTCTAAACAGCAGTGTGTTTATCTCAGGTGGAGTTCAGAGTGAGAGCAGTCGCCCACACACAGAAGTATCCCTCATTGTTTCACCACCAGACTTCAGCGATGAGCAATTCTGAAGCCGGGTGATAAAATACGTCACGATATTCAATGTTTGGTTACGCTGCTGTGTAGATGCAGTGAGATATTTGGATTTGGACTTCAGACAGGTTGTTTAAGAAACAGAACATGTGCACTTTAAGGTAAAATTCCCCACACGGGCAAGCTGTGAGCTCTCCTGGTGGCTCCGATCTGCTCGTCTCATGTATCTATCTCAACTATTTAATAAAGCAGAAATACTAAAGAAAACTGTCTCTGAAAGAGATGCCAGCGGAATGGAAGCATGTCAGTCCCCAGAAAAAGATGTTGGGAAATGTGCTTGAAGAACTAATTTCTGGTGACTTTACTTTGTTCTTTTTTTCTTCAGTTGCATCCTGCTTACAAAAAGAAGTGCACAAGTCCAAATTTAAAAAAAATAGTGCTGAGCCTTGAAAGCGTATCAAAACAGTGGGATACACCACCTGGAAAACCTTATAAAAGAGAGCAAACAACAGCAAAATCTCCTTCTTTACCTTCTTTAATCAATGACATTCACCTACCAATGATTATATGTAAAATCCTTAACTTAACCTGACTCAGTGTTGGATGAACCGACTATTACGTCTTCAATTAAGAGTATATTGATATGTTGAGCAGGTCAACCTACTTTAATGACGTATTAGGTTGGTGCAGACCATCCATGTTTTTCAATGAGGCAGCATTAAATGATGTATTGTTTACAGATTATGTTTTTGTAATTGATTGCTCATAAAAAGACAATGTTTTTTAGATTTCTTCTCATTGTTCTCAGGTCTTGTCACATTTTTGAAACAACAGCGCAATGTTCCTGCTACTCCAAAAGATTAATATACAATCCAATGAAAGATGACAGGTATCAAATGAATTTGTGATGATCTATGAATTAAATGCAGTGTGAAACTGAACAACTTCAAACAGAAATGATCGTAGTTGTTACTGAAGATCGATTTAAAGAACCATAACAATGGCTTTGCATGTCTTTGTGTGCATAATTCACATAATTATATTTACATTTATACTGTATATTCTCCTCGAAAGCAAACCAGTGTTTTCATTTATTTTTCAAACCTTCCAGTCTCCATTGGTTTCCATTTATTTGTGTACAGTACGAAAAACAACTTTTAAAGTTGCTTACGGCAATTTGTCACATCATGTCTGCTTTTCTTGTTGTCAGAGTTGCATTCTTGTTGTGCAATAAATCAGACTAGACACTTAAAATCAATGTGCAACTGAAACTTTGAGAACAGTATAGGTGGTGGTATTGTAATAGAAAATAACTAATATGTACAACGTGTTGTAGTGCTGTAACATGTGAACAGATCCATCTTTATGACAATTAACTTGAGCAGACTCCATCCCCTGATGAAGACTCCCTCATAAGACACTGCTTGAAAGCTCTGGGAAAAGCTGAATGCAAAACTTTGAGTTTTGAGTTTTTTCTCAAACTACCATTTCAAAATGTCAAAAATGAACTCCATGGGCTTAAAGACTGTGAAATAACAAAAATGCTTTGCACCTGTGTTAAATGTTGTCAGTAAATACTAAATATATGTCCTCAAAAATATTGTTTTTATATCAAAATCTCTTTTCTTTTCCTGTAAAATGTGAGTTTTTGATGAGTCATCCTGGACTCTGGTGTACACATACATTCATCCAATCAAATGCACTTGACCGTATGAAATTGAGGGTTGTAGCAGCTGGCAGAGCGATATTGCAGGTCGGAGGTGTGTGTTTGGATATCAGTCGGCAAAAAAACTTTTGTTTACGTTTTCAAACAGAGCGTGGTCGTGCTCCCTCGTTCTCCACCTCCTCGTGTAACAAAGTGGGTGAGGGAGATGCGGGTCAACGGTCTTCTACAGCTCCATATTTTACTGTATTTGCTGAGGAAAAAAGCAGATCCGTTCCCTTTCATAACTACACCCCGCACACATATCGCAGTTCTCTTTGACACGCTCCACATTATGGAGGATAAGGACGGCGTATCTGTTGTTTCACTGTGACTGATAACAACAACACGACACAGATAAGAAGTCCTGCAAAGGGCCACAGTATGGATGAAACCCAAAACAGCTACTGAGCCTCGTCATCAGAGCCGTCTCCATGACAACTGATTAATCTCCATCTGCTGATTAACACCCTGTGATGCAATTCAGGTGATCTGTTGTAAATGGACTAAAGCTTGCAAAAGAAAACCTGTATGGTCCATCAATCTCTATTTTTAGGGAAACATAAGGTCTTGAGACAAAGTACAAAATCACTTTGATTATGTAATAGTATTAAATAGAGTTACACTATATATTTCTGAAAGGTTTGGCCATTTAGTGGCTGAAACTGAATTATAAATGAATCCGTTCGGGGTTCTAATTATGCTGAGGAATTTTGAGATTCGCTTTATTGATCGCTTGGCAGTGCCTCTTTGAGATATCGCTGATATTCAAAAGCAATTAGAGCACTGTATGAAAATGGATGGGAGAAATGCGGTAGATTAAACCTGAGGAATATGTGCTGCTTTCTCACAAATTCGACTTTTTCCATCACGAGGAGGTTGAAATTTTTCTGGCCTTGTGTGTGTCTGTGTGGAGTGTGTGTGAAAAACAGCAGCACAGTGTGTCTCAGATCACAGTTCAGCAGAGTTTAGTCAAATCTGCGGTTTCTGAGATGCTGTCAGAGAAGACGACTCGCTGATTGATGAAACTTCTCACTGCTGGACATCTGCCTCCTGTCACTTCCCTCTCCTCCCCGCCTATTTCCGTGGGGCTGGAACATCATGTCATACACAACATTACAGCTACATTACGGCCTGATTGACCGTTTTTATCCTGCTGTGATCAAATTAATCTGGATGGGTCAGAAACAATGAATGATGATATAACCATCTGGGCGCCGGCCACTTGTCGTTCCAAAAATCAATTGGTATTTGGCCAGAACAAACGCCTGCACAGAGAATCCAATGTGGTGTGACGGGACACTTCTGAGTTCACAGGATACTGAGGCAGCACTGCAGAGAAAATCGTGTAGTTGTTGCTTTGTATTTTTGAAAGAATAACAGGAAATGTAATGAAAATGTATTTGTGCATGTGGCGTATGTGCAAAATATATAGTGTAGTAACACTGTGGTGCAGTTTTCAGTTAGCCTTTTGACAAAAGCAAGCAAAGAATCCTTCATTTAAAACCAAAACATTTTACTTTTAGGTAAATCGACAGAATTGGTTGAGTTAATTCTTTTCCCTTTTGTTGCAGTAGTGATTCTTGATATTGTTTTTGTCGACCACTTGGGTGCAAAGAAACATACATCAGCAAGCATAATTACTGACGTATTGCTATAAGATTGTTACTGTATTGCAGCACTACTATTGCCAGTCAGATACAGAGCAACATTAGCATTTATTCAGATTCATCTGTTTCTGGCCAACTGGAGAATCTAAGTCCAATATTCACTCTCCTTTTCGCTCTGATAGCTGTTTTAGTTGGATGATCTGTTAGAATTTTCTAACTGGCCACCATCGTATGTGAAAAAGAATACAAAACCCCCTGTTTGGGATTATTTTGGTTTCAATCGTGCAGAGCAACAAGCCAAGGCTGGTGTCTCAACTCCCAGCTGTTATGGAGATATTCAGCAAAAGCTAATCCCTGACCTCTTCTTTTCTCCCTTTCATTCCGTAAAAACTGATTTAATTTTTTTTTTCCGAGCACTAAATTCGACGGACGTGCCAAACTAGCAAGGTACACCATGTGTCTCAGTTCATCGCTGTTTCTGAGACAATAGAAAGTGAAATTACTTGCTTTGCTTTGCTGCACTCTTTTTTTTTCCTCATGTGCCACTGAATACAGATTTCCTGGCTCCAGGTGAAATAATCTTTTAATCCCTCAAAAAATCAACCAGTGATGGACTCGTCGCAGATAGTTGATGTATTCATCTTATTGCCCAACCCAATGAGCTGAAAGATACTAAAATGCTGTTTTCAGAGTGTTGTGAGCTTTCTCTGTAGGTTTGATCTATAAGAAGCACATTAAACATAGTCATGTCATAATGTTCTGTTCATTTTATAATATAATTTTAGTGCACCTTTAAAGTTCACGGCAGCGGTTTGAAAAACTTGTCTCGCTTTGGTTAAAGTGCCTGCACACTCACACAGGTGTTTGCAGTTGCTCTGATTTGACCTTTGCAGAGGTTGATGCTGGGTGGAGCTAACAGCTCTGATAAACCAGGGATGAACCTCTAGAGCACAACTCTTGAGATCAGGGAGATTTACTTGTAGTCAGAAAACAGTAAAGGGAAAATCCAACCCTCCCCTGACAAAAGTACTCAAGAATCAACAAATGTATTAAAACACATAATCCAATGCCAATGTCAAATGTATATGATTTTAATTTATGTACCACCTTATTATAGCCATCTATCAAATCTGAAAAGCAGCTTAAAGTACTCTACCACCCCTACACTAATTTTCACATGGTATCTCCTGGAACCTTTAAAATGGTGCTCAGATGCACTGGGGATTCTTTTGGCCTGAACACCTTGGACAGGAAACACAACAGAGGTGAGTGACCTGAACACAAACGTTACTGTACAATCAACAGTTAAGCAACAAGGTTTTACCACCATGATGAACATGTGTTAAAGTCAGCAAACTCACAAAACATGTCCGACTTTGTGGAGCTACAATACCTATAAAACCATCCTTCATACATGTAACACTCCAATAAAACATTCAATCCTTCCAGTTTATACCTTTTTTCTTTTACCTGTGCTTTGTACAAAGTATGCTACACCTACTAGAAATGAAAAGGACCTTCATTAAATCACCCCAACAGATTATTGTTAGGTAAGCTGAGCCATTAGAATGACTCAAAATCACTTCGTTTTCATTTGGGCATCAAAACGAGAACAATTCTCGCCAGATTGTCGCTTGCATTGCATCAGTCGACATTTACACGAAGTTGAACCTTTTCTCAACTTCCCGCTGTGGTTCCACTGGATAAATCTTTCAGCAGACAAGCCAAGTGTCCTTCACATTGGAAAACAGTCATTTACCACCTCATCTGTTTGAAATCTCAACTTGAGGACAGGCCGGCATCACCGTTCATCGACCTTTTAGACTTCAGTTTAGTAGCAACTTTACCTTCTTGCTGGTTCAAGCTGGTGAGCAAAACTAGCATGTACTGTTTGTAAAGTAAAGATCTCCAGTTATTTTTGGATATTTTTCACATTGTTTCTCTGGTTTTTGAGGTCATTTAATGAGGAAATGCTCTCAGTCACCAGCAGAGGGGGCTCCACTGCTAAAACTACTAATTCGGTTAGTGATTTAACATAGTCAGCTCACTTTGAAGATATTTTGTACATTTAATTTCATAATTCATATGGTATGGGAACATGTAACACCCACCACTTGAGGCAAAAGTATCTTAAATGCAAAATTATCAATTCGACAATATCCATGTTTGCGTGGTATATAATTTGTATCTGAATGTATTTTGGATTTTATTTTTTTGCGTGCAGCTTTTTACAGACCATGGATGCAACTCACACTGCAGGCAGCTAAATGCAAAAAAATAAATCTGTATATGAAAATGTCCACTCTCAGTAACCCAACAGAAAGTAGATCATGTGTGCAGACGTAATGTCATGTTAGTTTTACCCCGGGCTACCTGTCTCCTCGGCTCATAAGCGCTGACTTGTGCTGAGCTGTACATACGCTGATGATTTGGGATCAAGGTTTTATTTATGCGCAGTGACTCACACTGTTTGAGGGGGAAATTTGAGCGTTTCTGTGCATCACTTTGCCGAAGCATCTTAGGCGTCCTAATTGTTCTGACAGTTCTTACTTATTTACATGTCACAGAAAACAAAATGTTTGAATATGTGTATTTTAAGCACAAGTGCAATTTTTACAGTTATATTAAGATCACAGTAAGTGTTTTGTTTTTATAGTTTTTTCTGTGTTTGTGTGTGTGGTTGTTTTTATATTTCTGTACTTAAGAGGACCAAATTTCCTCACAAGTATTGAGAAATAATGATGATGAGAAGATCGACAACGTGCTAGTTCAGATTTAAGATTTAATTTTAAATTGTTGCCTGTAGGTTGTTTCAGGTCAGGTCTTACATAGTTTATTTGCATTTTTCAGTTCATTATGTCCAACTAATATTGAATTTAAGTAATTCACCGTTTTACTATGCAGCTCTAAAAATCAATATCACAGTTTAACTATATTTAATTTTAATTTTAATTATATTTTATTTAATCTTACTATAATGTTACTTATGTTGTAACTCTCCTAATGTGATTTTAATTAATCTAATTTAAAGTGAGGTTATCTAACATTGTATAATTAACTCTCATGTAGTGAACCTTGTAGTTCGAGCTAATTTCATCCTTATCGTAACACAGTATAATGTTATATAATTTGATCTAATCGAAATCATTCTATTCTAATCTAAATGTAATTCAGACCAACACTTAACTAATAGGAATTAGTTGGATACTTAATCTGACCCACATTTAACTGTAATCTAATATGATAGTGCTAAATTAACTAATGTAAATGTATCTAGTGTAACCCAAATGTAATACATCAAATTTTTATCCTTACAGTCCTAATTTGATCAAAACTTTATATAATCAAATCAATTTAGGATAAAGGTAAACTTTAGACATCACAATGTTTAGATTAGGATGAGTGAATCTTATTAGTTTTATGTAAATCTGGACAGTTCAGAACAGTAATATAAAGGTCCTCAGTCTGATATCTTAAATACTGCATTACTTTTTACACCTCTTGCTTTTGTCTAAATGCACATACAAGCTCAGTGCATTGGTTCCCATCGAAGACACCACTGTGTTCACTTTGCAGATCAGTTTTCTGCCCTCTAATCCGTCGTGCATGTCTGTAAAATAACTTTGGCTGGAAAAAAGCTGCAATGCTGGGGCTGCCGGCTAAGCTCACCGAGTACCAAGTGAAAGGAGTGTTGCTCTGTGTCAGTCAGGTGTTGGACTGAACCGCTCGTTGAAGTCGTCGGAGCGACATCATCCGTGAGTCAGAGGGGCCCAAACTGCGAACGCCGGCTTTGAGACACCGATGGCCATTCAGCCAGACAGCCGGAGGTGGCTGTGTGACGGCGTTGTGGGGGAATTGTCCATCCTCACAGCGCGACACTTTGGGTGGACTCTGACAGATAAATGACCAGACGTGATTAACAGCTTGTCATGCTGATTCTGGGCCACGCGGGGCACCGTCGGCGCCTCCAGGACGACTCGCTGCACCGTGGGAGATTTCGGTGACACGTACAGTTACTTGGATATGACACGAGTCGGCTCCAGAGAGTAATCTCACATGGAGATTTTGAATATGATTACCATACAAAAACCAACAGTTTTCATACTGAAGCACATATGAGCACTGCTGGACAAGCATCTGTGCAACTTTTGACCTACATAGCAACTTCAAATCCTGACCTGAACTCATCATCTCTGACCTGTTTTTTTCCTGCAGCAGATCCTCTTTGTGCCTTTTTCTTTTATGTTCTTTTGGATCAATATATTTATACTTTCTGTTTGGGACTTCATTAATCCAGATTTCATTAAAAATTTAGAGATACTTCAGGCTTTAACATCAACATCTCTCATTCATTGTGGTTAATGGGCCGTGTGCATATTACCTGTCAGCTCTCCGACTGCTTGTTCCATTTTTCGTACCTTGCGGTGGAAGTGTTTTATTTGCTGCATTTTCTAAACGTGCGACCGGATAAAACAAAGCCGTACCCAGGTGCCAGACTGAGAAAACTTCAGAGAGCTGTCAAATTTCATTGTTTATATAAGCTGTTTAGAACATTTTTATGGCATTCGGAGGGGTTTGTGAGTGTGAGGAAAAGACGCAGCAGTGCATTCACCTGTTTACAGATGTGCCTAAATGATGTCAGACTATCAGCTGCAAGTATGTGAAGTCAAACCAGCTTTTTTTTTTTTTCCCAACAAGAACTCACTAATATGTGTGAAACTGAAAATGATTTGACAGGTTTTCATCTGTTCTTCATCACTGGTGCCATATGCTTTGGATTAGCTCGAGTTTTAAATGGTGTCTCTCAGTAGATTTCTAAATCCACCAGTGAATCAAACCAGAAATATCACATTTCAAAACGTGAATAGCTGAGATATGGCATGCTGTAAAAATGTGTGTGACTGAGCGCCTCAGTCAGTTTTCTTTGTTAAATGCTGATACAAACGAAGACATCCACCTTGCATCAAACGAAATTGAAAGAACGAATGACTGTGAATTTGTCCCCCACAGTTGTCTTTGGGACTTTCTATCAGCAGCGTCTGTGGTGGTTGTTATTTTAAGAGCTTTGTTTTTCCATGTCATGCACATGGAGGTCCTAAAGCCAAAAAAATGATTTTGGGGGTGGGTGGGAAGAACAAAGTCTACACAAAGAGGCAACCACCCGCAGGTGATCCGCAGATCATCCCACTGTCACTATACACTAGTTTGCCCTCTCTGGTTTTTCTGTTTGTTCAAAACAGCAAACGAATGCTGTTATTGTTGTAGTTGGGGGAAGAAATAACAGGGACTTAGTCACGCTGCAGAAAAAGTACCTAAGGGGAATCCACTTCATCCAACAGGCAGCTCTGCTTCACTGTATTAAGAGATGAGGAGGATGACTTGGATGGGCTTCCACAGCAAATTCCCTTAGTTCTCTTTCTTCAAAGATATCCTCAAATGTGTTATGGGGAAAATATATTTTACTGCATTTTTTTTTTTTTTTTTTTTTTAAGATTTAACTCCTCTGCAGTTTTGCGGTAGAAACCTGACACTTCAATATGTTATAGAGGGCTGAAGTGAAACTGAAACATCCAGTTCTGTTTGAGTAAGAAGTAAGAAAACGTCTTTCAAATTGCCATTGATGTTTAACTTCGCTAATAACAGAAAATCCAGCCCTGGAACACGGCCTTTCGTAACAGTATGGTGTTTGGCTCGCTTCATATGTTTAGCTAAGGATGGTGAAAAGAAATCCAACGCTATTCAGCAAACCTGGACGTGATGGGCTAACTGTCCCGGCTCGACAGAAAAGGCAAATCCACGAGCGAGTCGAGGGGTTACTGTAAGTTCAGAAATGTCTAACAGAAGGACAGAGGAGTGAATGCTGCAGAAGTTTTTAGACAGCAGAGATTACAAGCAAAAGGCTGAAAAATTACAGGAGTTTTATGGAAACCAAGCAATGATGACATGACTTTTGCAGAAATATGTGAGCTCATGGAAGCTGTCTTTTTCTTTTTTTTCTTTTTTTTTCTGTGCTGGCTAACATAATCATTGTTTAACTCAGAAGTAGAAATGACTAAAATCATTTACTCCTTTTCAGATTAAATCTAAAAATTTTAGAAGATTACAATACACTGTTCTCAATCAATGGGATTTTACCTAACATTGTTAGTTACAATGAATTTATCACATGTTGAATATAAAGTCTTAATCTGCAAATTAGTGAGATGAATATATTGGAGTAAAATCACACTAACAGTAACTCTGAAGTACAGCGCTTGCATTAAACTACTTTACTTCCCACCTTTGATAACTGCCCACGCTGAAACCATTCTAGATTTATTTTTTTCCCATGTTGAGAATCTGAATACAACATTACCAAATGGTGGACATTTGCAGGGTTGTTTTGCTCTGCCGATTCTTGTCAGCCATCCCGGTGCTGGACAGTGAGGCAGCCAGCATCATGTTGAGCAGAGGAGGCAGGTCCATTCATCACCGGCCGGTGCAGTCCGCTCAGCAAATGATACGTTGGCAGCTGACAGATGTGGGTCACTTATCGGCCAGAATGATGATCGTCGTCTGTGCCACCATGAGTCTGATGTTGGAGGACTTGAAGAGACTCCGAAGGTGCCAAGGTTCCCCAACGCAAAGTGTAAGTGTACTAACGGAGGAGTCATTTCTCAGTTCATGACTCTTTAATCTATTTTGATTTGTCTCAGTAGGTATTATAGTGGATATTAATAACATGAATCATGGCTGAATTCTGCTCAGCTGCTTCGCTGTCACACTGTCACGACTTATTGGTGCACTTGAAAAGAACAGAGCTCGTTTTAATGTTATGAGCAACACCTGTTTTGAACTCCTCTTCATAACACCACCAGTACTTTATTTTTTACCTATTGCACCTTAATATTTTCGCTCCCATCATCAGTGTTAAGCGTATTTTATTGTATATCTAGATCTTATATTTTAGGTTGCATTTATTCTATTACTCTTGTACTATTAAATATTTTTTAGTTTTCCAGTTATCTATTTTTTACTTGTGTGGATTTTCCTCTAAATATATTTCAGCATTGTTTTTAGGGAGCCTGAGACTTAAAAATGTCATTGCCAGCGATTGCTCAATATAACCTGTTGTGCACACAACAATAAATTCTTGACTCTTGAATCCTGATTCTGTGCTTTTCCTATCAACAGGAATGCCTGCTGAAAAACAGACCTGTCAGGAAATAACTGCCAAATTGTTCCAATTATTTCTGGAGTAGTTGAGTATTTATGATATTTATTCAAATCAACCATAATTAAAGGCAGTGGATTTCAAAACAACCCACAGTAGATGTCTGACTTCCATTTACAGATCACTTAACTTATTATGATTGGCTGCATGTGGGAAAGTGTACGATTGCAATTTGTTCGCACTAAATTTTACTTTAGTGTGATTATTTGTGTAGAGAAAGAGATCTACTTCTAATAAATGTAATGTTTGGCATTTACATTTTATTAATTTCATATGTTTATGTATGCCTAAGTTCAATATCATTCCTGGGTGGGGAGACAATTATTGATCCCAGCTATAGACTGTATATAAGGTTGTCCTGTACTGGACATGCAGTTTGTCAGGAGACATGTTTATTTTGCTGGAGAAAGCAAATGAGATAATATTTCTGCAAAAGAATTGTTGAAGTTTGTGGAATACCAAATGAAAATGTATCTTACTATTATTTACTGTAACTGTTATTTAGTGTTAAGTATTGTCATTTGGTGCTTATTTTCAAGTATAAGTTGAGCCATTGGTTAGTCACTGGTACCATTTTAAAGTATTGTTTTAGCACCAGAATTAGAAAAGCTCAGGCCCAAATGATTCAATGACGAACAACAGCAGCGGATTGCTCCAGTTTTAGAGGCACAATGCAGCTTTTTGTCATTAAGAGGATGTTGATGTTATTTACATACACGCTACTTTGAAAGCGTACCTCTGTTAAAGTCATTGTTATGTTTGTTGTGCGGTCCGCTGGATGAAATGGCATTAGCTTTGTGTGGGAAAGCTGGGCAGCCTTGAACCCGTTCAAACGCAGACTCAAAGCCTATTAGTGACGTCGCTTTTTCCCCTTTGACAAGTTTTGGCTTTTGTTAACTGCAGCTAATTCATCTTTTGTTGTGCAGGCTAAAGAGACACAAAGAACACAACGTGCACAATGCAAGCTCACAGATTATCCCTCATTTCAACGGGATGACAACTCTCTTAATATGAAAAACAAAGCATCAAATTCCCCCTCGAATACCCCTGGTGAGGGATTGGATGGAAAAATATGCAGTTTTTCATGTCTTACTATACTCAGCTGCAGGCAAGTTGTACTTCATTAACCCTTGTTTTAACTAAGAACTAATAGGGAGGGGAACAAAAACATTGCTCCCTGTGCAAATCTACCAGCATCCCTTACAAAGCTGGTGACCCATCAGAAATACAATGCCTTCTTTTCATCTGCAGCCCAACCTCAGCACACAAAGGTATGTGAGGTGAAATGCAGCTCATTCCTGACCATGTACTGGGCAGGTTTATGGCAGAATTGCTAGGTCGGCTTGTATTGTATGGGGGTGGAGGTGGAGGAGGTTGTTCAGATACAGAGGAATGTATGGGTGGATGCATAATGATACATCCTTAAAACTGTACGTTTCAGTTTGTTTGCTTTCAAAGAGGTTGCTTTCCTGCAACTAGCTGGATGGATATATTTGTATTTCTCTGATCGAGATGTTTTGAGATGCACAACCTGAAAAGGCTACTCAGGTTTTTAATATAGCTGATGATAATATAACATAAATAAACAGCTAAATCCACAGAATCTCATATCCTCTTGTATAATATTGTGAATCTATGCAATTCCTCTAAATATCTTGATGTAGCAGTTTTCAAAGAATAATTTGTGTTCAGGTGCACAGTGTAGTCTTGGGGGAATGAAAGTCCTTGCATACGTATACCTTTTTTTTTTTTTTTTTTTTTTTTTTTTTTTGGATGTGACCTAGTATTATGAGAGACAGAAAAAAAATATTATGCTCTTATAAAGTGGCTGAATGTTAAAATACATACTGTACTAACACCGCAACCATTTCAGCAACACATTTCCAATGGATAAATCATTATCCCGTGATTCTTCTCACCTGAGTTGTTTATGTTGTGATGCAGGGAGAAGCAGTGGGCGCTGATGTTTAGTCCACGAGTAGGAGAGTCGCTCGGTGCAGTCGGTGTACTTCACTCTGTTGTTGTGTTCCTCCAAAAATCAAACTTTTACAGCAGCTGTTAACCATTTTAAGCTGCTTCTGTCCAGTGTATGAATGTAAGGGATGCTAAATGAATGTCAACTTTAGGATGTCTGAACTGACCCTCCCTCAACGTATCAGTTTAATTGTCTCACAAAAATGTTTAGTATTTTTCCTAGGACTAAACATGTAGTGTAGTATAAAAGAAAATGTTTTTTTTTTTTTTTTGAGATTTTCAGCCAAATATACCATAGTAGTTTTGGTGTGACGTTTCAGAGCAGAAATCAGACTTTTCATCTGCACAGGGATCGGTACAAAGGCTCTGTGATGACCCTGTATTATATGTTAATGAACCAAATTCATCTCCAAACCTCATTTCCCTTACAGCTCCTGCACCATAAAATACTATGAAGAAAGTCATTTAGCTTTTTTTTTTTTTTTTTTTTTTTTTTTGGCTCCCTCAAGAGTCACGCCAAGATTGTAGATGATGTTTCCTGCACTAAGAGAACAGACAGACCCAGTAATGTGTAATCACTGACTTATTTCAGGTGTATTTTTGAGAATGAGGGTACATGGGATGTCACTAGCTGTGTAGTTTTCTTATCACTGGGTGAAAACTGACACTGTAACACCTGTGCTGCGACCATTGTCATGTTAATGTTAATCCTTGATACCCTGTATTACTGATTTTTTTTTTTTTTTTTTTTCCAGTCAAACTTTACTTGCAAAGTGTAAACATTCACATGCTAACATACAGACTATCCTGTGAGGCATTTATAGAGTGTGTGTATATATACTTTACATGTGTCATGTAACTCAATGAATTTACTATAGTAGTATCAAGAAAAAGCAGGATGACACAGAAGCCTCATGATGGCTCATAAAGTCTTTTTTCTCTGTGTCCATTGAAATGGCTCAGATGCTAAAATTTACAAACTATTTCTGTTGTCATTTTGTGGGCGGTGCTGGCTTCTCAATACAAGCAGGGGGAAAAGATACTATTTGAGGTAATGGGCACATTTTAGACCTATTGTGCCACTCAGCACATCCATAGTGAGCCATGGATGGTTGGATGGTTTAAGTTGTCCTTTTTTTTACACTCTGCATCCTTTACTTTCACCCCAACTACTTTACACATACCATAAAGCAGGTATGAGTGAATGAATACCTTTTCATTATTTAAAATGAAATACAGCAGATCATACATTAAATTCAATATATCATGCTCATTGCTTTTGCACTTGTGTGAGTATGTTTTACGTCTTCTGTTTAAATCAATTTGCATTTAAATGCTTTATGTCATAATGCATCTAAATGTATTATATATCATACACAATGTTTGTGAGTACATTATATAATTCCCAGATGAAGCATTGGAATTATAATTGTGAACAATGACACTGCAGGTGAGGCAGAAACAAAGGAAAAAGCTGAAGCTTTAAAGACACCCAGTGCCTTAAACCAGAATCTGTCCAGAACTCATTAGATGGTGCATGCATAAAACTGCAGAGACATTAATTCTTCTGCAGAGCCAGTCGGGGGACCTGGACCAGCACACCACCACTACATCCTGCCAGTCTGTCTCCTCTGATGATCAATAGCAGTGAACAGAAGGCAGCTGGAAGCTTGCTCTTCAAAACTTTTGTAGTGTGCCAACTCATTTTGGTTGGCACGCCTCGATTAGTCTTTAATCTTACTAGCCTTTGCTAAATCCTATTCATCATTGATAAAATAAACTGTCAGCTGAGAAATCATAAGCCTGCATAATAAAAACAGGACATTTTTTGGATAGCTCTGCAGATTATTAATGGTTAAATGTGAAAAGAACTGAGTTTAAAACAATTAGGAGGCTATTTGTCCGGATTTAAAGCGACAACATTAAACACATGGTGGTACATTATACAATATAGGGCACATTATTTTTAATTGTTTGTAAAGAAGCCTGAATTTATTGTTTATTTTAAGTATCAGTGTTAAAACTGGATGAAATTATTGATTACCAGAAACTCTGTCTGAGTTGTGCTAATCACAAGAGAGATTTCACTGTAAACTGCACACCTGACTGAGTCAAAGTAATGCTTTGATGAAAAGCTGAGCTAAATATGACGATATAGAGCTCAGCCTGACAGGCTGAGTCTGAGAAGTTCTGAGATGTCGATTAAAAGCAAATTTTGGTGGCAACATGGTCTTTCCTCTGGTGCTAGACTTTCATATTTTTCAGATCCCTTCTTGCAGAGGTAGCAGAGCAAACCAATCACTCCACTTTTCAACCATCCAACCATTTTATGTTTTGATGTGTAATGAGCATTAAGGGCCCCGAGGATGCAGCAGACCTTTAGTCTTGTTTCTGTGAAATGGACAATTGAAATGGGAATTTCAGGTGCAATCCCAGATAAGGGGTTGAGCTAACAGGGACAAACTGTGGATTTGCCAACAACTTGCTGTTCTGCTTGAGTCTGTTTGTGTGGATGCTGCATCTGAAGTCGAGTTGTTGGGTAAATGTTATAACAGGCAGGAGTGATGGCCAACGCTACAAATATATAAGACCTCAACAGGGATAGTATTTGTTCCATCTCATTACCTCTGTCATTTTAAACATAGCGTCTTCAGTAACAGATTTTAACAACATTAGAGCAGCATTATCCACTGATACACAAACATACACACTGAGCAAAAAATTATCTACCGCCAAGACACATTTGGTAAAGCAGGTTATCTGTATAAAAGCCCAGGACAAAAGTCGAATGGTTCTCCCATCACCTCTCTGTTCCGACTTCGTAGAGCCGCCGTGTCTTTTATGTTACACAGGGTTTTGCCCTTGTGCACAGATTCATAAAAGATAAGATGAGATGAAACTTTATTGATCCCTGTGGGGAAATTGTGTCACTGCAGCAGCAAAGAAAAGGGGGTTCAACAGGAGAACAGGAAGCCGAATACAAGAACGCAACTAGAATATAAAAACCAGCAAATAAAATGATATGAAATCTAAAAGAGAAAGCATTTTGTATAAACATCTGTGTCCTATACAAACATATTCAGCAATTTTAACAGTAGGCTGTTAAAATGGGAAGTATTGGAGAGATTGTTTTCCAACGTTAAGGGATTTATTTGTAGTGGTCACAGATTTTGACTGCTTACATAAATATTGATTTGTTTAAAAAAAAAGTATATAAAAGCACATTATAAAAGCAGCATATCTTTAAATGCTTGTTCCCATTGTGAAATCAAGTCCAGTTTTGTGTTCATATAAAAGGCTTTTAAAGATATCAGAACGAGCCTTGCAGAAAAAGAGCACAAATGCAGAAAGAAATGAAAAATAATAGAAGAGAAGTTAAATGTGCACGCAGCAAGAAGAGCTGGAGAACGCCTGCATTTGTTTGTGTGCATGATTTAAATCTCTCAGCCGGCGGGGACCTGCTGTGTATTGGTGTTTGGTTTAGTCTAGACGGGGAGGGTCATGTTCGCTGCAGGCGCACAGCACACTGCAACACCCCCCCTCCCTGTTCCTCCCTGTGTCTGTCTCCCTCCGTCTTTGTCTCACCTCCTCTCTCTCTCTATCTCCACAATCTGTCTGAACAGGGGCTGGATGACTGTGAGCATCTCGTCCTCTCTGGCGGGGGGGTGTCGGTACGAACCTGCACGGCTGCTGTGCTTGTGGAGTTTGACGCCATTGGAAAGAAGGCTCTGTATTACACCTGTATTGAAGTGTCACATGTGTCCTGTATGAGAGGATTTAAGAAGTCAGTGTTTTTTTTGTAGATATTTGGTCGACTTTATTCTCCAGGAGGCTGCTGGTGGACTCCTTATTAAAATAATATTTCTTCACGTTTGCATACTGTTGCAGGTTGGGAGTATAGACTGTATATAAGGATGGGCGATGCATCTTCACTTCCTCCCCCTGTACACAAGTGAAGCCAAACTATCACAGATATGGGTGCTGTCATCTACTATCGTGGCAGTGATTGGGGGAGGAACCACGCTATCGAGGTCCCACCCGATCCAATGACCTGCCCATCTTGAACTCAGTTAATCAAAAAAATTGTAATTTTAAAGTCCTCTTGATGTTTCTCCTATATGTACATTTCCTGAAAAGACGCCCAAAGGTGCCCCCATAATTCAATAAGTCACTGTGACTTACAGCTGTCAATCATGATTTGTCAACTCCTTATCATGGCATCAAAGATCAAATGACATAAAATGACAGAAACAATCTTTAGGAAAAATTTATTTGACGTGTAGCTACTTCGATTTTTTTCGTTTGGCCCGCGTTGCAGCTACCAACATGGAGGGGGTGGAGTTTATGACTATACTATACTGCAGCCAGCCAGCAGGGGGCGATCGAGATGTTTTCACTTCTTTTTTTGAGTAGCTCTCATGTTGTCCATCTTTAATTATAGTTGATAGTTGGAAGTATAGCCCGGCTAAAACTGGATCCATGAAGCTAACACTGATATGGTAGTTGGTAGTTTAAAGAATTCAAGATTTATCAGCCTGTTGTGTTTTTTTTTTTTTTTTTTTTTTTTCATAAACACATGAAAAATCTTGACATTGGTTTTAATTACAACTTCATATCTTGAACAGTTAAAGCTGAAAAATCATCTTATCAATCTTATCAGTTGGCATATGCATAGATACTGATATATGCATCCACCTATTGTTTGGAGTTGTTTATTGTCTGACAACACAAAGAAAATAGCCTATTTACTTACCGTATGTTCAGTTGTTGGTATGGAGGACGAGGAAGCATCATATCAAAGGATGAAGGTGAGTTGACCCACAATCAGCATCTGTATCAGGACGGCTTTTGCATTAGTGCATTGGAGCAGCACTGTGTTTTGTTTTTCGCCCCGCTCTCCTCCTCCCTCTCTCCCAGAAACCTCTCAGCATTCATACATTTCACTGTCAGCCTTTCATCTGCTCTCTGCAGCACCTTCTGCATTAGTAATTCAGCACACAGTAGATCATTTATAAACATTAAAATTTCAGTAGCTCTAACTTTTTGGCCAAGACGTTCTTGACAAATATTTGAATGCAGGTACACAGGAAGAAAAAAAAACACTGTACAAGTTTAGAAAAAAAAGTCTGAATCATTACAGGGGAGTGTTTCAAATACAAAAAGTAGTTTTGATTCTCTAATAGACTACTGAGCCACTCTTGCATGAAAAGACACAAAGATTCAGCACTCATGTATTTCCATATTAATCTATATCAGATAACCTTTTGGTGGAATCTCTCATCTCGGTAATTAATCTCAAAATATAACATTCACAATGCCTGCATGAATTTTAATGTGTCGTCTCTTCAAAACTTCTATCAGTAACTCTCACACGCAAAATAATAGTCAAGATGTTCAAGTGACAAAGCCCTCTAGTGGGCGTCTAACAGTTTATCGTCCCGAGATGTTCGATTTGCGTAGGGAGGTCGGGGTAGATGGTTCAATGAAACATCAGACTTCAACATGAGAGAGCTTAATTACACGTTTGTTACTGTAACCATGGCAACAACAGCCCCATCACCTTAATGAGGAAGTCGTTTAACCACAATGTTTCTAAATCTAACCAAACCATCACCACTCTTATCTTAATGTGATCAGAAAAAACTTCTTCTGCATGTGACGTACAAAAGGGTAAAATAATTATTTGAACAAAGTTTTCATTTTTGCCTGTGCTAAGTGGTCAAAGTCTAAGAATAATCATGCTATGATATAAAAGACTTATAAAGTATTTTGGAAGGACTCGCTGATGCTGGAAGGTTTTCCTCACTTTATTTATAATTCACACTTTATAGTTATCCCATCTGTTCCTCAGCACAGAAACATCATGTGTCTTGGATAATATAACAGTCATTTAGGTTTATGTTGTGGTCATTATTCTATCTTCTGAGAAATCATGTTTTCTGTTCGTTAACTGTGTCACCAAACACGATGATACCCATGAACCTCATCGATAAGGTCAGGCGAGTTCATCCAAAACTGACCCAGAATCAGAAAATAAACTGATTTAAACATACAAATCTTAATCTGTAGCTTCCATTAACAACAGACTCATAAGCTTAGTTACTGCGTCCATTGTCTTTTACCAAAAGTCACCTTACAAGTCATGTTTAATTTATCTCCTTATATTTTATGTGCCAAAGCGTTGTACCTTTTTAATTGTTGATGATTCACGGCTTTCCGAGCTTTGGAAGAACTCCAGCTGCCGATCACCTACCATTGTCTACGCGTAAGAATAAAAGGACATTTTATTAAGAAACCTTGAAAACCCATAATAACTCTCCCCACTTCACTACTCTGCAATCTCAGTGGAGAAAATGCCACTCGTCACCTCCATCTGGTCTTTTAATTTTGTACATTAGGAGACCTTGCCATGTATTACCACTCACTTAACCCACTTAATCTCTTGAGTCTGAACCTGTCTTTTAGTCCCTATATTTCCTCAGCCTCAGATGTGTCGGCTAGCGTTCGGTATAACATATAACTTATGTTATACCGAATCTGCCTCTTTTTCTTGCCCAGTTACTAAATAAATCCATGAAGATGTGTTAAATAAATCAGTTTACTTTGTACCTTATAAACATAGTCGATTAAAGCTCATCGAGGTGATTTCTCCTGGTATCTGATGTTGTGGTACACATGCCTGTAAATACTAAGCATTAAAAAGAAAGCTCCTCTGAAACTTAAACCACCTGAAGTGATCCAGGGAAAGACCCTCTGACATTTTATATTTGCAAGAGCAATGTGATAACATGCAGAAGAGCTGGACTGGATTACAGAAAGTGCAGAGGGGACATTAACCATGCGTCCGCGGTGTAAAGCTGATAGCGAGTGTTCATTTAAATTCTCGCTGCCGTCTACATGCAGGGAGTAAACAGAGCAAAAGGCCACCTCGTGTCGTTTGGAAACGGCATCTGTGGAAGGCAGAGGTCATGAGTCTCATGTACCCGAACATGTGGTGAAAAATAGCTGGGGGAGGAGATTTTTAACATCACATATCATTAGACCTTGATTAGTAAAGTGGGCTTTAGGGACTAGGCTACCCATCTGCCTCGGTCTGACATACCTCGTCCTTCACATTTCATCGAAGAGAAGAAAGTTTGAGTGGCTGCCTGTCACTGCGAGGCGTCGAGTTTTTCCGGCACGTTGGGGTCTGAGTGTATTAATAATGCAATTTGTGTTAACTGCACAACATCTGTCCCAGGTTGTTCTGTGGTTAACTCTAGGTGCACCTGCTGTCTTTCATCATTTGTTCTCCCGATTAGTTTCCCTGACATCAGGATTTATTTGATGAGAGTGAAAGAAACACAGTCCTTTCTAAATAAATGGTCTATGCGTTTATTTGCATAATGTATTGAAATGGTGACTTTGTGGTTGTTTTTCTGTCTGATATAATTTGTTTGGCCATTTTGTACAAAATAACTAATTCTATTAAACTGTGAATAGTGAATATTTTTATCTATCCTTCTGTGGCTTATTTGAATGGCTGGGATGCAATAAAACCTTGTGGTTTATTGATTTTTTTTTTTTTTATTTAAATTTATTTATTTATTTTTTTTTAGTGGTATCATTTTGTGTAATGTGGTGAACTATCTTTCTAATTCCAAATGAATGATTTCCGGCAAAAAACAGAATAATATATTTAATGTTCTGTTTTACTCATTTGAAGAGTTTTTTTGTGCATAACAATTTAGTTTGCACTGAACATAATCATTTGATCATTTAGATTAGATTAGATTAGATTCGATTTAATGTTAATTAAGGAGGATGCACATTAATCATTTAATGTGATTTTGAATGCCTTTATAAAATAGTTTAATAATATTTCTTTTGCCCATATGAACCAACACGAGTTAGGTTTTTTTCATTTTTAAACTATAAAATGTCTATAAAAGTTTGAAAGATGAAGGTAACATCTTTATCCAGGTATGCTTTATCCAAAACTCAAAAATATTCAGTTAAATTGACATAAAATATTAATTTTTTGAATTCTTGAAACAGCAAACTCTGACATTTTTGCTTGATAACTGCCTTTAATTTAATTTTCCTAATCAATTTTCTTCCTATCACTGCACGTTTTTTTTTTTTTTAAGTTCATGACTGGTTGAAAACTGACAGATGTACCACATGACAACAATAGTTTCAGTAGTTTAAGTCAGGAACTTTGCTGCATGTTATTGATGTCATACTATCAATAAAACAGAGTAACTATTACATTTGTCTGATAACTGTGGATGTGTTGTTACACACTGTCCTTCACAACACGAGCGCCCTGAAGGCCCGACTTCAGCCATGACTGCGTTTCATCTAACCTTTCTGATAACATCTCTATTATTTCCAAGTTCCGATGCTATCTGCAAATCGAAAAAGCCTGTTTCGCTGTATCCCAGCCGAGTGCTTTAAATCATTTTTTTTCTGCTGAACTTTTGTCTGCAGCTCGAAGAAGGAGCTCTCCTCGCTCCACTTTTCAGCAGCACGGCTCTGTTGGTGTTGCGTCATCAGAAGTAGCGATGGAGAAACCGCTCCGTCCACATAGCGCTCACTGGGCCTACAACCATCACAGTGTCTGCTCATGTTGAACAAAATGGACAGAGGAGTATCTAAAGGCTCATCACAGGCGTGGTATTACCCAGAATTCCTTTTGCCTGTGTTATGCTCATCTCTCTCGCTCCTGATCCACATTTGGCATGGCTGGATGGTCATTTTGCCAGGGGAGAATTGGAAGAGATTGTGTGCAGCCCTTCAGTATGTTCTCCCTTCCAGTCTCTGGATGTTTCTCTAGAGCGGAGAAGCAGCTAAGCAACAGTCTAGAGAGGTAATTGCTTCCTGGTGATGAGATGAATTGACATTCGCTTTGCTGTGGTGCTGTTTATTCCCCCGTCTGCCCTCTCTACAGAACACAGAAGGAGTCAGGAGTGTGTGTGTGTGTGTGTATGTGACTGAAATGCATCACCTGATTCTTGAATTAATACAATATACGGGTCTGTGACTGTGGATGTCTGCATCGCTATTCAGACTGATACAGAATTGTCCATCCAAAGTGAAGGAGAGTGATTTCTCCTCGGCTAACGCTCTCTTTGATGGGTATCTCTTACCATCGTGCTTCAGTGCTTCTGAGCGTTTCTTGCCTCCAGACGCAGTGAAGAGAAAAGAACACATCCTGCAGAACTGACAGGGTTTATTCTTTTTACTGTCAGAGCTATTTGTAAAACTACTATTCTTTGGTGACAATTTTTTGAATATTAACATTGTGCACTTCATTTTTTTTTAGGGGGCGGAGGGGGGTAGGGGGGATTTCTGCCAGAAGCTTTTACTCTACATTGTGAAAGTTGTATGTAGGTAACACTAAAATAGACTGACAGCTTCTCAGGGGTTTATGGATGTGGATATTCATGTGGAGGATGCAGGTTGGGGAAGAGGAGAGGGGATATAACTTCTGACAAACATTTCTATAACATTACCTTCACAGCATGGCATTTGCCAGCTTAGCGACTCCCTGTGCCTGCTCCTCGTCGAGCTGGTTGCTGCTGCACGCTTTGCATGGCTTTACCGCAAAAAAAAAAAAAAAAAAAAATCATTAGCAGGAAGAAGCTGAAATGAAATAAACGTCTTTTTTTTCTGCCTCATCAGTAAGATTCAAAGTGAGCATGAGTTACGTAAGCACTGCTAAATTTATCAATGCTCATTTTATGCAAAGTCTGAGCTTCTAGGCGCAGACTGTGTGATGCTCAGAATTGGGGGGGGGGACTTTTGTTTCCCTGCGAGCCATTTGATTTCTATTTTTGTGCCTGGAAAAACACGATTTTAAAAAGGTCATGCTAATTTTAGCCGCGTTTTCTTGAAGGAGCGGGAGATGTGTGGCTTCTTGCTCAAACATGCACAGACAATCAAAGCCGACTTCTGACAGTTTACAGCTGTGGCTGCGCAGGGGGATTACAATGAAGAGTGAATGGCAGGCACATCCTACCATTTCATATGCTGCTTTCTTCATTCAGCCTTCTCTTCTGTGTGTGTGTGAGGCAGAGAGGAGAGTGTTTGCCTGGTGTGTAGCTTGAAGGTAAAAGTGTTTGCAGGAATCTCTGTCTCTCTGTTTGCCGCATTCACAGTGAAGTCTGAAAGTTGTCAGAGTCAAAAGTGGTGAGTCCCAGATCTCAAACAGGATCTTTGTAGACAAACAAGGCGGCTTTCCTGCTTTTTGATACGCTGTCTCTTCCTCCTCTGTCTGTGAAACACACACACACACACACACTCACACACTGTCTTACTACACTTCTGACGACCTCCACAGACAACATTCACTCTTTAAACCGTAACCTAAACCCCTGTCTACCCCTAATTCCACACTTTAATCCCCATCCCAACCTAAACTTAATCCTAATTCTGTCAGACGGCAGGTTATTTTTCCATTTCCAGCCCTAGACTTCAAGAATTTATATTTAGGCACTTGTGTGAGGTTTGTTTTCATCCGTCTTTCCATCATTTATATCCACTTATCCTGTTCGGGGTCATTGAGAGTGTATTCCAGCGCGGATTGGGCAAGAGGTGGGCTAAACCACAGGTGGCCTGTCAATCATGGGGCTAAAACATATAGACATTCACACCCATATTCACACAACTGAGACATTTTGAGTTTCCAGTTCACTTAACCTGCATGTCTGTTGGTGGACACCCTTAAACCTTTGACTTTTGGACTGTGGTGTAACACAAACCAACATTAATTAACTTGATATTTCTGTTCAAAAATGAAAAGTCTAAATAAAAAAATGAATAAAACGATAATACACACACTACTGATTTAGAATAAAATGGCTTTTGGAGCACATCTTCCTTCTGTAATTTGATGTATTATTTCCATTCAAACAAAATGCTGGTCTGGGAAATCTTGTGGAAAAGAAGATTTTTAAAGTAATGGGGCATCCTGAAGGGACTGATGGGTAGTTTTGTTTGTGGCATTATTAAAAAAATCAATGCTACACTTGGTAATGACATACCTAGTAAATAACAAAGAAGAAATTTTATACAGGACTAAAACAAGACTATAAATATTTGTATTTTTTGGCATTTATAGGAGACACTTAGGTTGTCCTTATTGTATACACTTCCAGCTTTAAGCTTGGCTAGTTAGGCCTCTTTATTAAAACCACAAGCTGAATGATATGGAAAATAAATTAAAAAAGTATTCCTTCACAGTTACCGATTGCCTCACAACAACCACAAAGTTGCAAATTCAGCACACAGTGAAATAAATATGCCTCCTATATTTCCTTACATTTTTTCTTGCATATTATCTTTATAGTACAGGTAACAAGACCAGGCAAAAAAGCAAGAATAAGCAGGATAAAGGTGTAGATCCTGCTGATTTTAGTTGTGCAGGAATATATTAAAAACAGTGATCAACCGGCCCTGCAGAGATAAAGTGTTTATTGTGCAGATCTGCCCACATATCCAAATGTCCTGTGCTGCAACAAATGACCTGAGGAATGGATTTCTAGGAGAATCTATAATTAAATGTTTTCAGATTTAATTGCATGTGCAAGTCACTGAAAATATCCATGTACCACCCAACACTGTTTATAATTGTGTGTTCTCTTCATCAGACTGTCAGAACAATGTTTACACTTGATGGTGCTTAAAATCTGCCTCTTGCATCGTTCAGTGTTGCCCTTACAGTAAATATTACAGTTGTTGACATTTTTTTTTGTCTCTCACCTTTATGCATGGTTGCATCGAAATCCCACACACCATAAAAGGAGACCTCTTCCTCACGCTCCCCACAACAATTCAGTGACTCACCGCCCATTTATGAAGCCTGCATCCAGCCTGATAGTACTACGGCCGAGTTTTACATATGGGACGCTCCCCTGTTTGTCTTCGGCTCTGCTGATCGGTATATTTCACGTGATTCAGAGCATCCCGGATCATTAAACATTTGCAACACAATCAGTGTTCCCACGTTCAAAATGGAGGAGGGGAGCTGTGCTGCGAGGAGCCGCTGGATCCCGATCAAGCCTTGATGCTAGGGATATGTTTTTGCTACAGACCACACTGCCTGTTACCATGACAACAAACAGAAATTTCCCTTCATACACTTCACCCAAGTGCTTTTCAACGCTCCGTCCTCCCCTCCCCTACCCTCCCTCCCCACTCCCTCAAAGTTACTACCCGCCTCTCTGCTCCCAGCATCCTCGGGAGTTTGGGGAATACACTTCAATTGATCTCCCGCAGACGAGCGGAGCGAGACCGATCACATGACTAATTCAGATGTCAGTGAGATCACCGCCTCGTTTCTTCTCTCTTTTCAAGCGCTATCAATTTGAGAGGCGGCGACTGAATCGCATAATCTGCAGCCGAATGAACTGAGCCGCCACTCGCGAACGTGTCGGAGCGGCGAGGTGCTCAGCGGTGACCCAGCTGTGCGACCACTTCGGGCTATCATGCATCACGGTCTGAGGAAGCTGCGTGGGGAAAACGCTCTGTCTGGCTCGCAGTGCAGGGGATGAATGAGGTGGAAGAGGACACACTCGGTCACCGGTTTTGGTCTCTTCCACCACATCAGAAGAGAAAACACATTTTTCTGGCCTCCAAACAGAAATAGACTCACCTCCACCTTCCCTTGGAGACAGCGACGATGATTGGCAGCGAGGATACACTTACGCATCGTGGGAGGCCCCAACACCGAGATGCCAGACCTGCTGAGCACAGACGCCAGAGCGGACCTGGGCCTGTTTTGGGCACTCTGACCGTTGACCTCCCTCCATTCTCACACCTTGAAGTGTCAGAGATGGATGAAGATCTGTCAGAGGCTCTTTTCTGGGCGGAGTGCAGCTCTGAGCATCTGAGATTTGACATTTTGACAACGGGTGGCACTTTCTGCCTTTTGAAACCATTAAACCCCAGAAGGTTCTGTCACACACACACAAAAAAACACAATTAGAAACCAAAAAACATTCAAACACCATAAATGAGACAGCTCTTATTAAACAAAAAAAAAAAAAACATTTAACAGCATCCTCAGCATCCATTCCCTGCTGTTTGTAAGGAAGCTGCGGGAAGTGAAACACATTTGGATTGAATTCACACTTAGGACAGTCTTATCAGATTAATAACACCTTATCCTGACAACCCAAACTGTGATTTCTTCTCACTTTGTGTGCAGAAAGACTTGAAACCTAACAAGCTGCTTAAGCCTCCCAACTTCAAAGCAGCTGTTGGGCTGTGAGATAAATCCAATGGAAATCGCTGATGGTTTGATGTAACTTGGTTGATTCTTCTCTCCTTCTCCAGCTCTGTACTCCATCTTTTTTGGGAACTGCTCTTACAAAGCAGTCTGTCAGGATGTTTGCATTTAGTGAACGTATCTATGTTTATATTGATCTGTAGGTCCAACTGTCTATCCATCTATCTGTCTGTCCCTTTATCCATCTTTAACTCACAATCTCTATTTTTCCATGCCTCCATAAATCTATCATCTCAGACGTAGATAAATATGACAGGAATACTGTAAAATACTATGTCTATCCTTTACAACACATCTATCCAATGTCATTGACTGTCAAATATAATAAATTGAGAGTGAAAGGAGTTTGCCAGGGGAGTAAGTCCAAGGTCAGCGCCACTGGATCTAAGTGCAGAAGCTGGTAAATGTTCCCCTGGGCAGGTCACTGGCCTGAGTCGTGCTGTATTTGTCTGGCAGAGGGCCTACTGACATTTTGTGGATGTAAAAGAACAGTTTGTCCATAGCGGCAAGCACAATTGCTGCTGACAACATTTCCATCCACAGCCCCGCTACAGGAGCGTTGTTTGTAAAGGAGCGGGGCAGGTACCTTTTGGGATCCGGGCGATTGGGTTTCAGCGTACAGTTCGGCGGCGTTGGGTTTCCATGCTGAGGGGAAACGGTGAACGCCAAATTCACTGGCATTAATGTATGAGAGCAGCCTCCGATCATGTGTGGAGATATTGTTTCCTGTCAGGTGTTGTCTTACACCTCTGAGTGATGGGGTCTTTTCCTGGAAGACAGCAGCAGACACTGACAGAAGCAACAGAAGCTGAGGCGGTGCCATGGCAGCGCTCGGACTTGTTTTCTTCTGTCCATTTTTAACTTTTATAATTATTGAGTGTTGTGCTTTTTGCTTAGCCCCAAATACCCTTAGACAATTTAGTCTCAACTATATAAAAAAGGTCAAAATAATTCACACCAAATTTTCTCAAGTCATTTTTCTCAATGACACTTTTTTTTTTTTAGCTTTTTAGCTAAAAAGAAGTGTCACTAATTAGTTTAAAACAATTACTAATTACTGTTTGTATCATTTAGTTTGTCAGAGTATGTCAAAAGTCTAGTATGGGCTTAATAAGTACCTGACTTCCCCTTTAAGCCCATGGATGTTACAATAATGCTCACCCTTTGATTTGTTGTTAAATGAATTAACTGTACATATTTGAAGAAATCTTAACCATACAGAGTTGTTCCCTTCAAATCTGTAATCTCTTGGCTCTCAATAACTATCTCCATTTTGTCTCCACTCCATCCCATGGCCAGTAAATGACATTTGAAATAGGCCTTTTTGAAAAAGAAAAAAACATGTCTTCTTTGGAAAACTATTTGCAACCAAAATCAGTACCATATTGTGGCATCCCAAACTAGGCATAAAAATAAACCTTCCAGCATGCACCAGGATGGCTCTGCACATTCTTCCATTGTTACTGGTGTTACTGTGCAAACAATGAAGTACTCAAGAGTCATTTTCACTATAAACTCAAAGAATCAAGAGCCAATTCTGTTGAATCCACATTAGAAATAATGCTTTGGTCAAATGCTAAAATTAAAAATACAAGAATAAATCAGTTTAGACTGTAAGAAATACAAAACATACTTTGAAATAACAACAGCATTGTCATACTTCTGTCTGTGCATGTGGAGTGCCAAAAAGGGGAAAAACAAATAAACCAAAAAAAAATCCAAGAAGTAACAAATGTTTTGCAACTATCTGAGACTGGCTTATTTGTTCATATCCATAGTTTATGCAAGTACAACCACAAAAGCAAAGCAGCCAATGACATGTTCTGCATCGCTGTATTTTCAGGTTGGCTTACAATGACGAAGCAGTCATCTGAATGAGTTGGCCGAGGTGTTCGGCAAACCACTTGTTAGTGTTGGCGGTTGCTTTGTGCATGTCTGTGTGCACACGCTCCTGTGATTGTGTAGGATAGACCTAGTGTGCCTTGTCTTGTTTTGTGGGGACAGCTGTAAAGGCTGAGCTGCTATATATATCCTCAACGCTGGTCTTATTTTCTTCACCGTGACCTGAACCCAGAGTCATACATCGACCTCTCAGGGTTGCTGTCATGAGCACAACCAACTCATGACAAACTCCCTTTCCTCAAAGGTTTGTGGGGCATTCAAAATAATAAATTAAATGTACTATTTGTTGTTGTTCCCTGCTCTGTGGAGGTTTCGTTGAAGGTGAACAGGCTGCATCCTCACAGGATTCGTATGTGTTTTGCAGTGAGGAGGCTAAGCACAGCCCGGCTGCAGTGTGTCCATCAGCAGCTTGATGGATGAACTGGTGTTTGTCCAAGAGTCAAGTAATTGCACCACATCGGACCCATTTAAAATATTTAAACAGTGTCAAACATGAATGGCTTGGGCATCGAGTTTCAAAAGCAACCACTGTGAAAGGCCACTGTGGATGAAAACGTTCTGTCACTGCGATACTCGGCCCCCGCTGACAGAGCTGATTCTGTCTGAGGGACACAAGCGATGTACATAAACATGTCCCAACAGTTCAGCCAACAGCAAACACAGCAGTCGGAGTCAGGGTGGGAGATATGCTGAGTCTTAGCAAATTAGCTTCTCTGTATGCCGACACCACGCACTGAATTGCATGACATTATCGTTGTTTTTTTTAACACTGAGAATACACCAGCAGAGAAGATTTAGTTTTTTCTGAGTGTCTTGCAATGGTCTGCTTGTAATCTTGCAGCTTTTGCTGTGGTGCTGAAGTCGTGGCACAGAGCAAAAGGATGGTGAAATTTTTATCTGAGAAACCACACACGACCTGAGACGAGAGTAACCTGATTCACTCTGTCTCTCTAGATTATAATCACACCATAATGATTGTCTGCAACTTTGTACAATAAGAGTTCAGAAGATCCATATAGAATTTCCATTTCCTATGAAGACTCAGTTTGGATACTAATAAGGCTACTGATACCAGCCTGTCCTACCAGCCCTGTTTAATAAGAGTGTATTTCTTTGAACGGGCTAATTTGCCGCTGAACTCTGTAGTGACACAGCCATTACACAGTCAAAGTGAATGCAGAAGGGCTGCTGCCTAAACATCGATTATATTAAGTTGCGGTTTGAATTTTGTCAGTCAAATCACTGAACCATTTCATTGTACAGAGAGCAACACAGGATAACAGCATGGTCGGCTATAAACCTTTACAAACTGAGCCTTGTCTTTAAATTGCCAAAATTACTTAACCACAAAGCGAACAGTGATGAAAATCGAGGGCAGCACCGCTCATTTCTGTTTGCTGCTCCGCTGCTGAATGCTAGCGAAGTCGGCTAAATTACTTCTGAACCTGCACAGGTACTTCTGCCCTACAGTGTGACTGGCTTGCCAATCACAAAAGACGCTCTGTGGTGTGCTAAGTTTTTATTATTGATCCATGACCACGATGCACAGTTTTTCTTTCTTTGTGAAAATCAGTTTTCATGTCACAGATGATGGAAAAAGGCTTTGAAATGTGAGGCTTGCAGGTAAAACATGAGACATGTTGGCTGTCATAGGAGTTAAATGTGGTGCAGCTGCTCTGCAGGTGCAGTGAACTGTGCTGTAACTGAGTGCTGGGTTGAATAATATATTTCTCAAGGTTGTAGGTAAGACTTATTGAGGAAAACATCAGTAGCAATGTTGAGTATTGATAAAACACAAGAAATGTCTTTCCACTAGCACAGGACAAACAATAAAGCACATCTTTTCATTTGTTTTCTGAATTTTTATTGAATATATTATATTTTTCTTTAATCAACATTGCACATATTCCATTTTCAATCACATCTCATATTGCTGTCTACAAAATGTTATGAATGTAGAAAATCCAGAAGTTGGAAGGTTTACCAAAAAATAAAACAGAACAAAACAAAAAAAAAAAAAAAAAAGAAAAAAAAAAAAGAAAAAGGAGAATTAAGGTCAGAAGTGACAAGCTCCAAAGATACAGAGAGAGAGTGAGAGAGAAGGAGAGGAGCTCCCTCAGGAAAAGAATACAAACATACCTTGGGTTAGGGTGCATTTTTCTCAAAACAAAGCATCATGCAGAATAAAAGCAAGGCTGGCCAAAACTCACATGGATATTTCTCAACACCTGAACTGTAGAAATATTTTACATGTTCGTTAATAGTTACTGTCGGTTTTACTTTGCTGATTGATAATGATCTTCCCTCCGTTTGTTATGGGTGACAAGGCAGTGGCAGATGAACAGTTTGAATATTAGGCATACGCGTACGTGAAGCGGTAACATTAAAACAAATACCGTCATCGTCCCCAAAAAAGCAATTATGCGGTCACCGTTATTGACAACTCTCCGCACTGCATGGGTTCAGTACAGCAGCGGCACAGCCACATCTCTGCTGGCTGCGTGTAGATAGTTTATCTCTCTGCGGGTGAGATGATCGTGAGAATCATAATGACTCGTGTAGATATGCTGGATTATAACCACCGTGTAAATGTGACCGTGGCCTCGGCTGACCAAACTGCACCAGCTTGCATAGACACCTGATTATTACGGGTTTGGACCCCATCCATGTCCGGTCAAATTCACGTCTGAATATATCCTTCATTTGTATGTTTTGTCTTTTATTTAACACACAGTGACCCTCCTTCATCAAGCGCTCGTGGAGTAAAATAAAGTTGAGAAACTACAACAAAATGATCCAAAGATGCTCATCATGGCTGATTCACAGCTGAGATTTTCTCCATAAATGCAGATTATATCGTAGATGTATGAATCAGAGACATCCTGTGTGAAAACAAACAAAAAAAGGGCTTCTACACATTGTCTCACAGTCAAAATCATACATGTTTAATGATTCTTGGCCTATATATTTGGCTTGTCGAGGAGAAATGTGCCATACCCCACATATAGGGCACTGAATATAACATGACAAAAAATCTGCCATAGTACTCGGTCTGCACAGGATAAAGTACACAGTCTAATCATCCATTAACGGTCTGTGCTCCAAAAAGAGCATCTTCAATCATACTTGTGATGTGAGAAATGCGGCAATACTGAGAGCTAAATGCACCGCAATTAAAGAAAACGTGAACAGACTAAATATGATCGCATGAAGCAAACCTCTTCACTGATTTTGACAACACGTGTGCAACATAACAGAACGTGCTGCTAATACACAATGCTATTAGTTCTCTTTTCTGTGTTTGGGTGTGTCAGTTCATCCATGCTTTATTTCTTTCCACAATGTTTTCCTCAGTCCTGTGAGTGTTGTAACTTGGTAACTGAAGATGTTTTCACTTTGTGTGTGTTTTGTAAAAATGGCACATGTTTTATTTATGCTGCAGTGCATTCAGCTCCCACTTCAGCTCCCAGAGCATTCAGCATCGGAAGCTTTTTATTATCAAAAGTGATATGAAACATTACGTCGCCGTATCACAGAGCACACAGGATTTATCACAGACCATTTGAATACATAATATCCTAATGCTGTTTTTTTTACTGAGGCTGAAATGTCTGTTTATTTTTATCATTGATTGATCCACCAATTGTTTTGTCAATGAATTGATTGGTTGTTGTGTCAATGAAATGTCAGACAAAACTGAACATGCCTGTTAAAATTCCCTTGTATTGCAAATTCAAACCATTTGAGATGCTGGAACCAGAGACTGTTCGGCATTTTTGTTTTAGAAATTACTAAAATGATGATCAGAATAATTTTCTGTTGATCAAAGTGTTGCAGCTCTATTTTCCATCCACAAGCAAAGACGTATCTCATCTCATGTTTGCATGTCCAACAGCTTGATGAACGAGGGCTGGTTATAATTACAAGAGGTGTGTGTGTGTGTGTCTGACTGTTTTTGTATTCAAATGACACACCACACTGCACTGTGTCAACTCTGTGGTCGTCATCAAATAAGTGGAAATGCTAATTCCCCTCTAACAATTATCACTTCGGCGTATAATTCCCCTTCATGATTAGTCTGTCTCTTGACTGCTCTGGTGCTCTGTGAGCCTGAAAATGAAAGGTGGCCCAAAATAAAATGGTAAATTTATGTGACGTGTAAGCTAATGAAGGCTATTATCATTTCATCAATATCTTAATCTCCCCAAGACTGTGCCATCTTTTAATTATTACGCGGGTGAAAACCTCAAGAAGTGACCGTTGAGTATTTCTCAGATCAGCTGACTCCTCGTAACCTTTTTATTAACCCGGTAATTTGACGTTAGTTGTCCATATGAACGCTTTTCAACAAACGAATTCTGCAAAAGCATTTTATTTGCCTCCTATCTGAGACTATTTCTTAAATACAGATGTGACCTGGCAAACACTGTCATCATCGAATTTGCAGCAAAGAGCACTAATACTGTTGTGCAGGAGGCAGATGGTGCAAAACAACCCAAAATCCAGTCAGTCACATATCACCAGCACTAAACAAATACAAGCTGCGTCACTGTTCAACAGTTTCGCGGCGCTCCTCATAAGCCACCTTGTTTATAAGGAGATTAAGACATAAAACGGGTTCCTGGTTTTATCTAATGCTGTGGATGTTACAGTAAACACTCAGTTTTTTTATCCTCAGACTAATGCATCACTTTTGTTTGCGTATGTGTCCACGGTGCGAAATATCAAACTGAGCCGTACGGAGACGTCAGCGGGGCTGCCTGGGTGCAATGTGAAGATACTGGGTTTAGTCAGGTTGCCTTTTTTTTCTTAAAGATGTCCCTCAGCTCTTGGAGACAAAATACATTTAAAAGTGAGATTTCTTCAAACCAAATTCACTTAATGAACAATAAACTCAGAAAGAGTAGCTTCTGTTTCAAAAGCTGTCAGTGTCGCCAGATTTTTCCATTTTTCCATCCACTTTGGCTCCTTTTTATTTGATTTGGTGGATTAAAAAAAGTTTTTGGCAGCTTGTGATGATTTGGGCTTCTTTGTGTAGCATTTGGGTGATTTCCTGTCAAAAAACATGTGAACATTTTCCATTGAATCGACTCCTTCAAGTATGAATAAGAGTTCAGTATGATCAGCTCACCATACAAAGACTGATCATCATCAGTGATGATTAATGATAACAAATTTCAGTTTATTACAGCTGTGTCATAATGACCGATAAAAGCTTACATTTGTTTAAGTGAATATTTTAACATTCAATTGCTAAAAAAGGTGGATGAGATACTTTTTCAGTGCTGTAATGTTGTTTTGGGATGGTTATGGGTTTTCCTAATTATAGAAATAATGGAGCAATGTCTTGAAGCTCTTTCCCAGCACTTATTTTAAACATGGAAATTAAAGATTTGTTTCCATTTATGACGATCGGATGAGCTTGAGGATCTGACCGGGCTGTTTTGTTGTCAGTCAAATCTGGCAACACTGAAAGCTGTTTAAATTCAGTACATAACTAAATCACCTGGCTGTTGTTTTGCATGGCTTTTAATCTGTGATCAATCGGTTGTGTTTCTAGAAAAAATCCTTTGTTATTGATTCGGGGAGGCATTCATCTTAAAAGTTAATCTTTCCCTCGGTGCTCCGTGGAAAGCTCCGAGTCTCAGGCTCGCTCAGGCCTCAGAAATATGTGAGCTTCAACAGAGAAGCACTTTCTCACACCGAGAGAGCGCTTCTTAATGTGAAATCAATCCCTAACAAGAATTTTCCTTCAAATGAGCTCAGTTCTTCTCAGTTCTAAATTTGATGGGCTGTTTGATTTGATGGGCCCTCCTCTTCTTCTTCTGGCCAGTAGCTCGTGGTCAGAAACATTATAAATGCAGCCACCCAGTGAGTTTTTCCCAGCTCGGAGGTGATCATAATTAAAATGTTCTCCTCTCGCCTTGTTCTGTGTGTTATCTAACGTCCCCACGCAGACGTGTGGTGTTAACCTCCCTATCTTAAAAGTTATTACTGCAGGTAATTTCATCATCCACACGAATAACTAGCATTACTGAGCAGAAGAAAATTTCATTCGTCGTTCGGTCTTCAGGAAATTTTTCCACTCATCCTTTTTACCACTCATGATGTGACCTAGATGACCCCCCCCCTGATAAATATCCATGTGGATAACTGAGGATTATGACCTTTTTATTCGGTGCACGAGTCTCATTCAGCTCACACATGACGAAGATAAATTCCTTTTTTCCTTCCTGTAATATTCAATCTGCTTCAAAATCTGCCCATCGACCTTTATTATCCTCTTGCTTCATACATTATAGAGCGCCGCCCTTCTCCGGGTTACTGCTGATCTCCTGATGACAGCAGATTTAAGTTAGTTCGCTGGATCAGCACAACTTGACATAATTGCAGCCTCGAACCAAATAAATAGTTTTAATTCATGGACTGAAGGAACGGGTTACAGACTGTCCAGTTAAACAGATTTCTTTGTCTCCTTTGGGCGCCTGTTTGCTCTGCTTGATTGGATGTGGTGGCCTCGAGGATCAATTTTGAGGCTGATCCTGTTCTTGTTCTCTCTATTAACCTGTGGGCATATTACTCTTTGGCTTAGCGTCTCTTTGTGCCGCTTCGCGATAATACCGAGCTGTCACTGAACATATCACCAGATAAGTTAATATGAGTCAGCGCAGCTTCTGGGCCGCTATCAGCTTGTTGGTATGATAGTTCTGCATCTGGGCTAGCTATGTCAGATCTTTATGCGAGCCAACAATGAGCCTAAAATCTTCAGACCGGTCCCCCCCTCGTGTCAAACACCCCAGGCTAGGTCAGGATTGGAACAGCTTGTGCTTGAGGCTCCTAATCTGACAAGATTACTGTAATAAAATCACCTCTGAAAATATATTTCCACACGCAGGTTCATTTTCATTTATATTTTCACCTTTTAGAAAATACGCTTATTCCCTTTCTCTAAGAGAGCTTGCAAAGAAGATCCAAACCTTTTCTCATCTCTGTACGGTGCATATGTAGCTTCAGCCAGCAGCTTAGTTTAATTTAAAAACTGGAAACGGGGAGAAGAGCTAGCCTGACGCTGTCCAAAAGTAATAAAATCTGCATACTATCATCTTTAAAGCTCACTAATTTACGTTAAATCTCATTTGTTTAATTTGTACAAAAAGTGAAGCATAAAAACTCAAAAGTTGTGGTTTTACTTTTTGCTTTTTTTTCTATTTCTTGGTAACTTCCTGAAGCCTTGACTTCACCGTGAGGTTTCAAGGTAAACCAACAGATACTCACTACTTAATCCAAAATCTGGAGCCCCTGATGCTGAACTATTAAGTTAATGAGCTTAAAATACTGGTATGACAAGTATGACAAGTGTCCTGATGAAAACTGGCTGCTGGCTGTAGCTTCATATTTGTTGAATGACATAAATCTTCTCATCTCATCAAATTTTTGGCAAGGAAGGAAGGAAGTGTATTCCCAAAAAATATTTCTTTAACTATAAAAGTTAAATTCATGTATGCTGTTTTGTAGTTGATTTACAATATAACTTAAATGAGATTATCACATGTTTTCTGTTGCACTTTCCTTATTCACTATGAAATCATTTAATTTATGGACCAGTACTATTTTGACATTTAATCTCATAAATACATTATAAATTGTACATTTTCTGTTCTTCTTTGAATACTCTTCTCTGACTAATAGAACTAATACTTTGTCTTTACATTGACTCCAAACTCACCAAGAATGATCTATATTTTTGGTACTGTGTATATTTCTATTTTCATTTTCACCTTATTGATACTTTATTTCATTTTGTGTCTTTCATATTTTGTGATTCTAGCCTTTGTGCCGCACCAGCTGCGTGACAATTTCCTTCGGGATAGTTAAAGTTTTCTGCTGTTTTATCTTAATTTGCTCTTTATAGATTTGTTCATCAAACAGCCATTTTAGTGACCTATAATCCACTGTCATTCATTGCTTTCATCTTCAGTTTCCTTTGATTTGTTCTTTCTTTTGTCGTTCTTTTTCTCACATTTATTGTGAAGTAATATCTCTTAAAAAGAAACAACTGCAGATTTGACTTTGCTGGAGTATTCCTGGTAAAATGTTTGGTTTGCAGAAATGACAAGCTTAATTTCTATGTACTCTTTCCCAATAAAACATCCTCCCATTAAGGATTTTTTTTTGTACTACTGACATGTATTTTAAAACTACTGTGGCTGTTTTGTGGTTGCACATTTTTGAAACTAAGGAAATATCTGGAACATTCAGTAAACTCTTCTGAGGGAAACTGAGGTAATTACACATGAATTTTTGGAAAAAGAGCACAAATGTAAACTTTGGATTTTCTTTAGGAGAAAAAGAAAAAGAGACTGCGATCAAAGGGCTCTAAATTCAAGCTTTTCTGAGTGCCATTATAGTTGACACAGTACGTAAAGGATGTTTTCTGAAGGAAAATACAGGAAAATAAAACACTGTCTTCATTAGACTATGTGATATAACTCACTACTACTTCCATTAAAATAAAACTGTCAGTGGATGTTTCTAATCATTAAATTCAGGGGCAACATCGCAGGTCTAACAGAGGTAACAAAATCCAACACTTCTCTGACAAAGCTGCACAAACAACATCAGCGACCTCATATTTGAGTGTGCCAAATAAACGAGTAGGTGGATTTTTAATGGGCAGTATGTTCCAATTTAAAAAACAAAGAAGAAGGAAAAAGAAAAAAAAAACTGCCAAAAACATGACAATGAAAAATGTTGGAGCAGCATTCGCAACAATATGAGGAACATGATTGTATCAGCGAGGACAAACCAAACACGGATGATTATGGTTGATGGTCGTAACAGTCAAAGAAAGTAAAAAGTCTCAAATTACTCTATCTGCAACACGTCTTAGGACACACAAGTATAAATGTCTGCTATTTACATTTTTTTTCCTATTCAGTGTGCATCTATATCACAACATTTTCCAGAAGTCCACAACATACAATAAATTCAGGGTTTCACCTTTGGTTATGTAATTATCAAGGCTAGGTTTAAAAAAATATATAACACACGTCCATGTTACTTTTGCATACAGTTAAATTCAAAGTGAAAACATATCAACAAAGCAGCTGGTCAGCTCTAAATTTGCATCTGAGAAAGAAACCTAAGGTATTTCATCTTTACGTCGATGACTCTCGGGGCGGTGAAAGCCCAGTGAGTTTCATCCGCTGTTTTTCTGTGATAGAAAGTGAGTGTGGAGGATATTTATGACGGTGTTTATGTGCCTGACATCTTTGCTTTAGTGTAAGTGGATCTTAATGTAAGAGGATATTCATCTGATGTATTTCAGTGTGTTGCATTGAGCCAGTCAATATGCGTCCTCTTGTATTTCTCTCCCAACCCCCTATACACTTTCTGAATGAGGATTTTCATGTGTTATGACACGATGTGAATTAAGAGTTTGTTGCCAGCGTTTGAGTGAGCAACTCAGGCCAGCCTTGTTTGGTTGACAATATGAAACAAGATAAAAATAGATTAAGTCGTACTGCTGACTGCCACATAAGCAGAGAGCAAACTCACCATTTAGTAATCAATGACACCTACGAAGCCGACCCAACTAAAACATTATGTCGACGTTACAACCAAACAGTATCTCTATCATAGTAAAATATTCACATCTGTTCCTTACAAGACACTTTTTTTTCACATGTAAAGAAAACATCTTTGAACTTTTATAAGTCTCTTAGTTTCATCGCTTCATACATCTGTATATGTGTAGTAATTAAGGCAATCATTTTGGGCCACGACTTACTCATTTGCCAACTCCAGTCTCAACCCTTGAGGGTTTGTTTACTGATGTCACACAGCGGCTCTCATCCCCACTTGTCCAAATGCCGAGTCCCGTTCGGTTGTTGTTGCTTTTCAGTCTCCGCTCCGCTCGTGCTCAGGATGACCAGTCGCAATGTTTTGCTTGCTCTCTGCATTTTCCAGAGATGTGTGGCGTGATACTCCCTCCCCTCGTAACTGGCAGCGCTGCAGCAGGGAAAGAGAGAGACAGGAAACGGATGCAAATCTATCATCATCATACTTGAGTAAATGGCACCCTGAACATGCAGCAATTTGCCCAAACGCCAAACTGATACTGCGCATATTTTCCTTTCCCACCCAGAGGTTGGGCAAGATGCATCCCACTAAAGATAATCATCAGGGTCATTAAGCAGCAGCTCCTTCTGAAGCACTCAGATAGGTCTGAGGTTTGTTAAGCACTTTGGGAGCAGAATCACACTAACAGACAGGTTTAGTTACACAGAAAAATCATTTATGAACATTTTAACATCCAGTTTTCTGTTTTGTTTCCCCAAAAGTAGCTCAAAGGTTTTTACTTTCTCTGACGGTATTATTAATTCATTTGTTATCAACTTTTTCAAGTTCTTTTTTGAGGATTGTGGTGTTTACATTGAGTGAATTATTGAAGCTAAAGACTCTGTGTTTCTATGGTTGCATCTTTCCATCATTTGCAAAAATTGTAGATGTCAAAGCACTCGTACTGTAGCACTAATCACACTCTTTGTTATCAAGTTTTAATTGACATCTTGCTCTTGTTCCTCTGAGGATTTACTTACTGCATATAATAATGTAATGTGGGGGGGAAAGAGTAATGTCTTTTAACCTCTTAATGCATCATTTCATGCACATATTTGGTATTTGGAAACTTATGGATCCCCAGTAAAGTCAAAATAAAACGCTTTTGATTTGTTCAGCCTGCCCCACCCATGTTAAGCAATGCACAGAAGAAAGAAAACAACATAATAATCCCAAAGTTAAGACAATCAAATGCTAAGATCTGAAAAACTAAACAGTGCACAAACCACACAAAGCAATGAAGTGAAATATATATATATATATATAATGCTGCCTGTAAAATTAATTCCAAATGCCACAAAACTACATCTGTTAACAGTGAAAACCCTCCAGCTGTAGTAATTATGACGGGAGTAAAGGAGGAGGTCAGGTGACGTTACAGAGCTACAGAGTCCACCGAGAGAGGAGGTCAGATGGATGGACGCCTCAAAACATCAAACTTTAACACCAGAGAGGGCTGTTCCAGTTGTTCAAATACCTTTCTGTTCATTAGTAAACTTAACCGTCATGATAAAACTCATTTATTTTTTAGCCTTGAGGTGTAAATTCTTTCACAGACAAGTGGTGTCATAGGGGCGTCATATCAGAAAAAAAAAACCCAGAAGTGTGTTGTTCTGGAGGGTGGTTACGAACAACGTCTTTTGTTGTTTAATTTGGAGGACTTGTCGCAATGACTTGAAGGCAGCAATAAGAAATCACTCATTAATATGTGGTCGGTATGCTCAGAAATCAGGAGAAAGTGTTTATATTAACAGATAGAAACTTAAAGAAATACAGTAAAGACAGTAAAACATGAAGTACTTCAAATTTTAAGTCAATTAGATGACAACTGCAATCACTGTTGCAAAGCTGAGTTATATTCAGGTAATCAGCAGCACGTGTTAGCTGTAATAGCAGAGCTCTGAGCAGGTCAAATCATCTACAGGTGTACAAAAACTGAAAAATAAAGAGAAATCCTGACAGCTTATGGCAAACTCCAGTGACAAACAGTGGTCACAAGTTTGAAACAAACCAACAGAATAACAATATAAAATAAAAAAAAAGGTTGACAGCTGCTGCTAAGTGGCATTCAGCCTAATGTTCCCCTCCTCTGTAGCTGTGTGTGCTGTGTTGATTTAGCTCAAATTTAAATTCCTCCTTCGTGAAGTGTTTATGTTATTCTGGCTACCCCCTGTAGGGCGAAACATCTCACAAAATAACTGTTCTGTGTCATAGCTATTTGTGCTTATTAAGATGCAGACTATTAGAGACAAGCGTCCTCTTTTAACAGAGCAGCTGTTGTATAATTCTCCACCTCAATAATTTGAGGATTTCCACACAGTCTCCGCGGAGTTGAAGACATTCTGCATGCAATCATAGCTGCAGCAGGCACAAGGCAATTACAACAAACACAAGGGGTGTTTTTTTTTTTTAAATCTATTTCCCTTATTAAGACTTTAGAGCTAAACCTGTGGTTGTTTACATTACAGGTTTTTGTGTGTTTGTGGAGCTGCTTTAGTGAATACACAAAGGTAAGGTGTGTGTACCTGCAATTATAAGACTCAAATGTAGAATTCAATATTCAAGTCAGCATAAACACAGAATGTGCAGAGTGTTAGAAAGTGCAGTGATGAGGTGAATTCATGTGAGATATCCTCTATTATTCTCTGTCTGTGTCCATTTATTTAACAGTGTCAGTGTCACTCTGAGAAAAGGAAATTAAGGAAGTTGTTTACGGTAGAGCGCAGTGATGTTCTGCACCCTTTTTCTCAGGAGTTTGTGTTGGAATAAAAGCAGCTCCCGTGTGTGTGTGTGTGTGTGTGTGTGTGTGTGTGAGGAGTTTAAAGTAGGCAACCCATACAGCTGGAAGGAAATCCGGGCCACACCGACACATACTACGACGCCAAACTACTCTGTGAATGAAATGTTGGCCCTCGTGTCTGTGCCGCTGCCTTGTGAGGACAGGTGAGGACAGGTGACTGTGATTTCTGCTGAGGTTGAGGTGTTGTTGTTGTACAAACACACACCTTCATGTGATTTTTATGAGCAGATACCATAGCAACAAATTAAGCTTAATTTCCTTCTAATGGGCTGTGATATTAGAGTGAGTCATTTGTTGTGTGAGGAGCTTTGCGATGAGTTCACCGACGATGATTCATGGGCAAAGAGCGCAGCCCCGGGAGTTGTAGAAACGGTTGCCAGAATCGCAAATTTGGGATGCCAAATTTGACAGACTGTTAAAACTGTCAAATTTTACTAGTTTTTATAACCGCAGAATGAATCGTCCTGTGTAATAATACCCCTTTCAGCAACAAAGCAACAAAGAAAATATATTCAAATCCACACTGAGCAATCTCACATCATGATGTACGTCCAAAAGTCGGTTGTCTGGCGAGGAAAAAAGTGTTTGGTCGCGGTTGTGGTTGGCCATTTATTATATCTCTTTCTCATATAAAGCATTGGAGTTTTTACACTGTTAGCTGTAAACCTCTTATTAAACTTAACCATGATCTTTCCCTACTCTTCAAGTGTCATTGACCTAACCCTGACCACACCTTACAGAGTAATTCGGCTTTATTTCAGTCTGGCGTGTTTCCCATAAATGTAGGTATTGTGGCCCTACGCATTGTGCTAACTGTGCCCTGTTTCAGAGATTCAGGGAAATGAGTATTTGCGGACAACAATCTGCACAGGGGTGGAGCTGCAAGAGCTTCCTACAGCACATAAACGCCTCTTCAGATTTGTGCCAACACAAGTGTGGGTCATAGAGCCTCACATTGAAGTTGACACGCACGTCTTAAAAGTCTCAGATCTGCTGATGGTCTGGGTTTGGCCCAAACCTCACGCCTGGTCTGAATAACTCAGTCCTGGAAAATACGAGGAGAAACGCAGCCAGGGGGAGAAAAAAAAAAAAAAAACGCTTCATTTATTAGGTTCCTGAGGCTGAAATAGGAGAATCCAATGGAATAATCACCTGTGCCACGGCTGTGTTTCTGTACGTCGTGTACCTGGACTGCCAGCTGTGTGCACACCTGGATGCTTTCACTTCTGCGGCCCAGCAGGAGGCAGGATTGTTTTCGATGCCACACGCAGAACTCCATTCATCTCACAGCCCGTCACTTTCGGGCAGCGCCTCAGAGAGCACCAGGTTAAACCTGTTCAGATCTGCAAAAGCACCTGCTACCCAGAAGCTATCACTACTCACAAATGAAAAGCCCAGGAGCTGTTTTTTTTCCAGGGGACTGGATTTAAAATCATTATGGTGTTTGCAGAGAGCAGCCAGATGAGACTAGAAGAGAACCTGCAGGTACGTTATTATGTGGGGAAGATTTTTACAGCCTCAGAGCACAAAATGATGTTAACATGACTGCAGGGGGTTGATAGAGTTAATAAATTCAAACGGCTCAATAGTTATTTCACCTGATTTCTGAAAGTTTCTTTTGGAGCAGCACAATGCTTCTTGAGGTTTCAATTAAGACACCCACCCATTAACAGCTGTTTTAGGCAGTCAGTGAGAGAATTGACCAATCAGAGCTGAGTAGAGGCGGGATTAAAAATAGAGACGTCATCTCACGACATCTCCCCAGTTACATTCATGAAAAAACGGCACCGGAAAAACTGCGACTAGCGTGGATGAGATGAGTGCAGCTGTATAAGTTGTAAGTCTATTTGCGGAGAGAACAGACAGTTAACTGCTACGAGCGAAGGCCACTTTGGTGTCAGCTGTACATTATATTGGCGGAACTAATTGGTCAAAACAAAATAACACCCCATCCTAACAAGAAACTGGCTAACATGAACAATGTCAGACTGAACGAGTGAAGTGGAACAAAACAGCGATTCAGGCTCGTAGCAGTTACTCACCAATGGTAAACACTCCTTTAAGTAAGTGACTGCTGCCATGGGACATTTTACTTCCAAACTAGAAAAGTTATTGGTTGAGCTCAGGTCTTGCTGTTGCAATTTTCTCGCCTCCAGATAGCATTCAACATGAGATTACCAGATTACTTATTGCCCCTTTTACAATGAACATCAGGCAATTAAAATTAAAGGACCAGAGCACAAGTGTGACTCCACCCGGCTGAGAAGGAGCAGAGACATTATAAGACTGTTGGTAAGGACAAACTCAGTGTCTGTGTACTGAAGCTACCTTTCCTACTTTTCACCACCTTTCCGACCTGACGGTGACGATTAAGATACAACTGCTGATGGTGACACCTGTGTGATAACTCAATGGCAATATAGCTGCTATTAATATCCCTGCCTGTGCATAATGTCAGTGAAAAAGGACAGCTGCTCAGGTGTTCTTGGGCGACCTCGGACACAGACAATACGTAAAATTGTGCAGCTTTTTCCCGCTTTCGGGCCTAAAGACTCCAGACAGAGCTATTGATATACATATAAGATGCAAATTATGATTAAGTCTCCAGTATATCAACAGTATTTATCGTATTTATCGCTGAATTTGAGTGGAAATCAGGCATCATGCATCATGTTTCATAAAGACTGAGATTTATTCAACAGAACCACGCTCACACAGCGTTAGTTTTCAGTCGCGAGCCTTTGCTGAGCGTTACCCACCTGCCCCCCGCAGAGACGTGTGGAGCAGAAAAGTTTTCCACATGGACACAGCGGTAATGTCTGTACCTCAGACTGGAACAAACTCCTCAAGAGGGCAAATAGGTGAGGACATTGGCTGTAAATACCATTACTGCTGAATCAAGCTGGGAAATGAGACATAACAGCCTCTCATTACTCGTTACCGTCGCCCGCACATCAACCCTGAAGCCTCCTGCAACCTCTGAGGTGGTAAATCTTTTTTTCTACAAGGCAGTTAAAGGACAAATCTGTTTTTATGAGTCGTGGGTCATTTTAATGGAAAAACTCAAACATGCAGTGTGTGTAATGTTTAATGTGTCAGCAATTATTCATTCTTGGCAGATTTTTGTACAGTAAATACTAATGTTTTTTTATGTATAATGGGGTGTTTCAGTTGTTGGATCTTATCTCACAGTGTTTGGAAAGAGTTTCCAGTATCTACATTTATTAGTAATTAGTGCAAGAACTTGTCAGCCAATATTCATATAGGTTATTATATTTTTTTGGTGAGTTGTGGGTACACAGGGACACCGACATCATAGACTTCAGGAATGATGGTTTAAACTATGAAAATACTTCCAAGGTTGTAAATCTTTTTTACAATGAGACAGGGGGGAAAGTGAATTTTCCCTCAAGGCAAACTGGTGCAGCGAGGCATGGTCTTTTAAATGGCCCCAAACTATAAGTTCATGCTTTCAATTTCACATACACCTACTGTAGTTATTCAGCTTGCCACAAAGAAAAAGCTCTGGGTCTGCTACAGGTAGAAAATTGTCAACTCACCCGTCACCCTTTAATTTTATTTAAACTAAACCTGCGTGATTATGGCAGATTGCACTTAAGCTCTCCCTCCCTTGAGAATATCCTCCCTGACACTGAAGTGTTTTTGTTAATACCCTCATCTAAATCGTCTCCTTATCTGTGTGTCGCAAGCTCTCTAAACTATCATCATCAAAGCGCCAGAGCGAACTTCACAGTCACGTCACCTGTTACAGTTTTCAAAGGAAGCCTCAGTGCTGTCCAGGAAACAGAAGTTTCTTAGATGGTATTATAACAGGCGCGACTTTGACTGTCCCTCTCTAAGGATTACAGAGGTTATTTGTTGTCATGGCAGTGTTTGTGGAGCTTGTTGGAGAACGATGGTGCACAGTCGTGACCCACAAAAGCCGTATGTGCTGCTCTTCTGTGGGCACATGAATGTTTACGGGCCCCACAGGAAGTTTTAAAATCACAGGATGCCTTTTTTTTTTTTTTTTTTTGCAAGATTAACAATTTAAACCTTGACAAATGCATGTTGTACGTCAGCCACATACGGCAGGGACTGCACTGCAATTTCCACAAATCACTGTAATTTTACAGCAATTACCAATCTGATCCAATGACTCCCACCCACATCAGCCAATATCAGAGTACTTGCCACTAAATTTGGGGGGTTATGTTCCAAATCGGGACAGACAGATAAAATGAAATAAATAAAATAATCCTGCAGGGACTGACTTTAGGAGGGTGCACATGCACATGTAGCACGGTGCCTGGCTTCCTGCTTGCTGACACTAATCCAAAGGCAGCGGGGATTTTCTGCCTCTTGCTGCTTCTTGCCTCACACCCCTGCAGGGCTCTCAGATCAACACTGGCTTTCCCAGTCACACACACGCATACAAACATACACAGATGAACACACGATGGACTATAAATATTCAGGCCAGGATCAGCGGTACGTGCAGCACAATGTACGGCGGGGACATAACACACACTGTGCTCATTTCAACCCTGCCACTGAGCTCTCTCTCTCCCTGTCAGCACTTTTCTGTGGGAAAAAAACTCGCACATCTGCTCATCTGATGCTCTTCATTTAGGCAGACTTGTCCAAAAATGCGCTCAAAACTCGAGCGGTCCCATCTCTGTTTCCTCGTCGGCTCGCGCGGCACTCATTAGACGTGTTGGCTGCTGCGTGACGAGCCGGGCTTCAGGTGTTGTGTGTTTTTGTTTGTGTCTGTGTCTAAAGGGTGAGAGGTGCAGTTTGGGAAGCACATGTGCAACACAGCGAGTCACATTACACCATTACAGACTGTCACGGTGAATTAAAGGCAGGGGTCACACGGAGGCAGGAAACATCATTAATGCCACGATGCTCTGGTCCACTCCAGATGAGACATGTGGGCACAGACGTGGCAGAATGAGAGGCACGCTGAATGCAAAAAAAACAAAATTTCACCTCTCTGCTCATTCTTGTTTTTAATCCATCCACTAGACAAGAAGTTATCCATTGTCTAAATGTGCTGCTCTGAGTTACATAACAAATGTACAGTATATGTACCATGATGAGGCAGCCAAAGCAGCTGAAAACTGGGTTAGCGCCAATTACTTCAATGCCAGCAGCCAAATAATCTATAAGTTTAGATGTTTTTCTTTCCTGTGACATTGATAAAATGAGACAGCAGCTCTTATCTAATCTTGTAGCCCCGCAACTTACTGAGAAAACCAATGGTTTAGAGTCCAAAATGTCAAAGTTGGCACTGTTGGCAGTCTTGGAAACACATCTTGACTGCTGAGATTAACAGGCTGGAAAAAGAGCACAAGAAAATGCTAATGCAACTGAAATACAATGCTGGTGGCAGATTTTTTATTTTATTTTTTTTTATTAGATATGTTGATTTGGTTAAGCGTGTCTAACTGCATGGACAGATGTGTATTTTAACTGAGAGTATGTAATGAATTTCTATCAAGTTGGAGTGGTGTATTTTTAGCCATGCGGCATGTCTCTAGGGGACGGTTATGTCGGTCGGTCCAGCGCTTTGGTCCAGATTGAAATAACTCAACAACTATTTTATGGATTGCATTCAATTTTGTCCAGACATTCATGGTCTCAAAAGGAAGAATTATGATCGCTTTGATGATCTGTAAATATTTCACATAACGCCATCAAAAGGTCAAAATCTACATTTGTCGAATACTTTTGTTTATTACCTCCAAAACTGATGACACTCCAATTAACCTCAGTTGTGCTACTTAGCAAATGTGAGCGTGTTAACAAGCTAAACTAAGATTATACCTGCTAAATAAACTTAAACCCATTATGGAAACATGGATATAGTCACATAATTAATGTTACATTGGAAGTGGTAATATTTAAGTCCGTCTGGTCTAGTTTTGCCCTTGTACTACTGCACCACAGGAAATGCTGAATGTTTCAACCATTCTCGTATGGCAAACTGTTAAGACCTCTCTGCTGGCTTGTTAACTAGTTTTCACTCATTACTCATAATCAACTACTAAAAACAGTGTTCAGGTGTTGCAGCTTGCTCAGTATGTGGATATGTGTTTCAATCAAATTAGAAATTTCATTTTTCAAATCAGTTGAGCTCACCTACAATCTTTCCACATAACTGCAGACATCCTCTCCTGGGTAAAAGCATCCTTGTTTTTCCAAGATACAGGTGCATTATTTGAATCCATCACACTTTGTTATTTATTTCACATATAGATTTTAACTGTGGTTGTGGTACATTAAGCACAGTTTCATAATTTGTGTGAACAAAGGCGCAGAGCCGTTTACCCAAAATGAAAACTGTCATTATCTGCTCATCTCCGTCAGTCACGTCGTACCACCTCCAAACCAGCCTCCTCTATCTCGTGCCCCCGCAGGCATTTCTCACATGTGCACTTCAACAGTGACTTAATGAAACGCCCACAATCACTTACCAACAACAGATGTAGATGCCTGCCAGTTGTGCTGCCAAGCATTAAAATCACCATGTTGTTTCCCTCGATAATGGTAGCTGCTGGCGATACATACCCCAATTTACAAACTAAATTACAAACTAAAACTCATTTTGAACAGCTGACCCATTGGAACTGTGTTTTTTTGTGTTTGATTATCAGCCTCAAAAAATGTGCGGCTGGATGGGTGCTAATGTCCTACAACAACTTTAAAATTACTGTGGAGTGTGAATTCAGAACAACTTAATGTGCGCGTAGTGCCACATGTGATGAGCAAAAATCTGTTGTCAATTCATTTGAAAAGTTGGTTTGAAATTGAAAAGAGGTTAATAAATGTAACAACAAGCTGCTTTCACTCGTAACCTGCAACCTAGCAATGTCGGAGAAATGTGCATACATCAAATCAGAAGCATATTTATCATGTTAACATATTTCTCATGTTCATGAAATTTGAATTTCACATTTTGGCACTTCTTTTAGATAATTTAAATGTGAAATGTGTAAAAACAACACATTGTAATATCTCACATTAAACACATTTTTCATAAAGTCCACATATAGGCACATTATTTTCAACTTACATGAATAAAATGATAAAGAAATATTTAACAGGTGCATTTTTATAATTTCTTGCAATACACCGTTTTATGTAACTAACCCTTGTGGTGAATGAAGAAAGGCACAAATGACCATATAGAACAAAGTGAAATCTACTTGTGGTCCCTCATCATAGGCAGCTTAGGTCTGTTTTATTTGTATGGATTTTAAATGGAAGAGGAAAAACTACCAATATTTACTGAAAAGGCAAAAATAACAGAAGAATCTGCCAAAAACTAACTCAGTTTTCTGTGGAAGTAATATGTTCCTCCTACTCTGCGAACCACTGCTGGAAGGCGAAGTGTTTTTGTGTCTCCTCTTCAGATGATTCGTCGGATTAATTCGACCTGTGACTTCTTCCTGGGTCAATAGTTAATTCTTCATTCCTAATTCCTGGTCAGAATTTCATCAGCTCTGAATCTGGTTTGTTGCTCTGATGAGACGGTCTTCAAACCGAGACTTAATTGTGTTTTGTCAGAGGTTTGGCGACTACACCAGCAACAAGCAATTAGTTTGAAACCCGCTGCTGAACAGGGTGTTTATCAACGGACTGTCTGATCAGTTTGATTTATCAAGCATGGCCAAGGGCCTGAAACTTACTGCAGGAGAGTGAGAAATCTGTCTTATTACTGTACACTGTCAGAAATAATGTGCTAAATGTGTACCTTTGGGGTTAGAAGGGCTTGTCACTGGGGCAGGTACAGATGTCGGCACTGACACTGTGTACTTATATGCACCCCTAGGTGTAAACAAACTTGCTTTTTCTTCATATGCCTGAAAAAATACCATTTTATTGGCAAAACATTGCTCACGAAAAACAGGTTGAATATTTAATTCAGTCATGTATCTGTACTCAGCATTCAGCACCGTACACTTTTTTATTTTCTTTTTTTTCTTTCATTTACAGTAAAATCGTCAAATCTAAAAGTTAAATGAATATGTTACCAATCTTCTTTTGTATTCAGCACAACACACAACACACACTCTCTGCTGATATTGTACCTTAAAATTTAGATGAAACAGTACAGATATGTGCTTTTTACTGCTGGGAACACAGGCACACCCCTTTGCACTCAGATAAGATTAATATATATACATTAGGGTCCAGTAATTAGCCAGAGGGGTGTGCATCAGTGTAGACTGTTCCTCCAGGGACAGAAACTGTAACTGAGAGTGTGGTGTATGATTGAATGTGAGAATGTGTGATTGAAACATCAAAATTAATTGTTTTCTAATATTTATTTTAATAGTTAAACACTGACAACATGATAAAAGATATAACAGGAATACTCATTTGTGTATGTGTGTTTTTTTTCAGTCATTACAATAGTGAAACTGTCAAACAGATCTAAGCTAAGAGCTGATATTTTGTTTAAACATAGTGCTGTTTTGTATGTGCTTTTATTGACTGGTAAAGCCACATTACACAGCGAGACTTTTAAAGTGATTTAGGTGTGAAGTGACTACATGCAGGACAGAGAAAAGCACTCGAGAAGCTGCAGAGTTCAGTGAAGCGGTCTTGTTTTTGGTCACCAAGTCTACCAACTCTACAACTAAAGATTTATGATTTTTATTCAGCACTTCTCAACTCTGTTTTTCCCCCATTGTCTTCCCAGTTTAGTTATTGTGATGTTCAACCCTTACACTGGTCTGGGATGGATAGACTACAATGTGCCCTCCCCCCTTAAGCAGGGAGCTGAAAGCCGCCTACCTGCATGAATCGCCAAAGAAGCAACACAGACACAATCCCCCAACCAGCATCCTACTACCTGCAAACGCTGCCAAATGTGTTTGTTGCAGCACCGGAGGAGTTGGATTGATTAAAGTAGTGTTCGCCCACATCTGACCAGCAGTGATTGAGTAAACAAATCATCTGTATGCATGGATTTATAAATCTGAAGCAAAGTATGCACGTATATATTTCTGTCTTTGTGAAGCTGTTTGAGTTCCCTGCAGTGTTTCACCAGCACGTCACCCAAGTGTCACAAAAAGTCTTCCTTCGATAACTCTGGCTGTACCGACCTGGCATTGCTCAGTCGTTATTACTTAATGAATTGAGCGCCGGTGCTGAGCTCTGCCTAAACACGATTTGATGGTTTTGCCCCTGTTGCCCTTTTGTAACCAACCTCCCAGTCGCCTTGGCATGAGCGGCGGTGTGGCTTTATGACACCAGACATCACATTACCGCCCACTCAACATCTGCTCTCGCCGAGTCGTGCGCAGACATTTTGAGGAGGACTGCTGCGGCTCAATTTAACAAACAAATAAACAGAGAAACTGGAGAAGGAGGACACTTGAGCCCAAAAAAGGCAAAGAGGACAGTGGCCAGAGCTGCTATCACCTCTGAACATTACATTACACATTTCACCGACTTCCAGATAATTACCAGTCATTACCAAAAACAACCGTTGACAGCTGCAGCATAAACCGCTGTAATGGCCCACTCAGTGGTTAAGAAACTGCTTTTCATCCACAATTGCAGTTGTCCAATATGTTCAAAAGCAACAGGTAATTGTGTGGGACTGAAATGGGCCCACACATGGGTCAAAACAAAAAACCGTGTGATCCAAAGCAAACTCAGCCTCATAAAAATCCCGACCACAGTGGCTCAGCTCTTACATAATAAACCGAGGGGAGTTAAAAAAAAAAAAAAAAAAAAAAGACAGCCAACTTTCACATGGTTACCTTGGCACTGTCGCCATGTTTCGGCTGCATCAGTGCAGAGCTCTCTCTCTGAGTCTTCCCATGGCTGGCCCACAATACAGTGTCTTGTCAAACTCCTGAATTAATTTGTCTGTCACATCTCCCACAGCGTCTCCTGTCTGCCCTAAATCCTGCCTTCCACAGAAATCTTTATCTTCTTTCTTTCATGAAAATCTTAATGAGCAATGTCCCGCTGAAGTCTCGACTTAATAGTAAGTGTATAAGCGCCTTAATTGTACAATAAGGGTAAGCCCCTTCATTTCCTGCAAATGGAAAATGTAAAAATGTGCAACCTGGAAATACAATTTAAGTGCACCGCCTGACTTTGTGAGAGGAAACATGGCAACCTCAATCTTTTTCTAGGAAAAAATCAAAATACAACCTTCCCCACAAGTGGTTTGGAAACATATGTGCAAACACTACCTTCATGTATAATGGTATGTTTGAGGCTCTTACTTGACATATTTCAGTGATGACAAATCTGTAAAGCTGCCCAACATGAGCACTGAGTGCAGTGACTCACGCGTTGGCCCTGTTCACCTGTTTGGGTTGACTCAGCTCACCTCAGCACTGCACTTGGCAATTTGCAAGGATGAATAACGAAGCAATAATCCACAGCACGGCCTCGGGACAGTGATATTAAATCTCCACTACTGTATGCGGTGAATAGTTTGCATATCTGATCCAGTACTATCCAGTTTTACTCATAAAGCACATTTAAAAACAGCTGACCAACGTGCTGTACAATCAGAAATAGCAAAAAAAACATAACAATACAACACAATAAAAGAAAAAGCTTAAAAGACACAAGGACAATAACATAATAAAATCAATGACACCAGAAGAAAAAGAAAAGGAACTCCTATGGCGATTTAAAAGTCAAGGAAAAAAGATGCATTTTAAGATGGGATTTAAAAACAGGCAGTGTAGGAACAAAGTGACTTTGCTGAAACATGAAGTTGTCAAAGGTCAACGAAAGAGGTTGGAGCTCGCCCATTTTATGATTAACAGGCAAGCAATACAATCTTAAAATCAGTCCTGTAAGGTAAATGAAGCTAGTGAGGTCAGTGCAGAGAGAAATGTGCTCTTTCATGCGTTTTACTGTTAAAAGACGAGCTGCAGCGCTCAGGACCGACTGCACTTGCTTGACCTGACTTCATAATAGTAGTAAGGTCAAGATAAAAGCATGTATGATTCTTTCAAAATCACTAAAAAAAAAAAAGGAGCTGACCTTAGCATTGATCACAGCAGTAACCTGGGGGAGGAAGATTTTATTCATCTGTAATTGACATGATTAATTGATTATGGCAGTGATTTCTAACCTTTTTGGCTTATGAGCCTTTCAATGAAGTAGATTTTCTTCTTCATGGCCAAGAGACATTTTTCCTTCCAAGATTGACATGACATGTAAAATGATTGCATAATAAATTCAGAAAAGCTGAAATTAAACAAAGTCATAGAAAACAAACATATTTAGGTTTAACAATCTAATTAATTTGTGTGTATCAAAGTTAAAGTCTGTCATTATTTGGCTGAGGCAGTTTTATGGGCTTTCGAAACAATATAATTAAAATATGCACAAGCTTAAAAAGGATATTTGTGTAGTGTCTCCACTTAAAGTTACAAATTAATGTGAAATCAGAGCTTTATGTTACGAATTGTCTGTTACAAATCAGATTTAAATTAAAGATGAAAAGGGACCTGATATCAGGATAGTGCTCTATATCAGCAGATTCCCTAAGTATGGTTTTAAAAATGTGTTTCAGGGTAGAAAATGTTTGATTGGTGCATCCGTTTTTTCTTTTTTTTCTCTTTTAACAGCTTGTGACCATTCAAATTTATCTTCAGACCCGATGTGATGTCCCAGCCCTCAGACTGATAACCAGCACACTGTAGTACTGTCTCCCTAACACTGACAGTGAAGCACTAATCATAATAATGAAAATGTGCTTGTTCTTAGCTGGACTGAATGCAAATTTTCACACTTTATTTTTTGGTACCAGCATTGCTTTGTTTCCTCCCAGAGCAGGAGAAACACTTGTCAAAAACATCAACTGGAAAATAAACGATGCAGATTTTGGCTGAACACTTTTTCCCACTTCGATTGGCTCTTCAGTGGCGGTGTGAATCAAGTGAAGAGCTGAAAATTTCATCATCTTTTTTTTTTTAGCTAACAAGTTCAGACCCTGTTGTGTCATCTGGGAACAGGTCCTGTGTTGCGTGAGCAGAGGACAGTCAATTATCCTGCAGTTTTTTCCATCACACTCTTTCAGAGTCAAACCTGTGTCTGTTTCTAGTCATGCCTTCTTCACGTAATCCTTTCATGGTTTTAAAAAATAATATATCTTTCTGACTATCCCTGTGCAGAGCTTATTGTATTTGCACTTAAGGCATTGTGCTTCTTTCATGAAAATGAGGAAAGATACAGCTCCTCTCAAACACCTCGGTCTCTTTGAACTCTTCCATCGTCGATCTCCTTCTGCTCTCGTTTCAAAAAGGTTTTTTTTCTTCAGAACCCCCCCCCTCCCCCCAAGACTTCTTTTACTACTTCTGCCTCCTTCTCTACTGTACACTTTATAATTGCTGCCTTGCCTTCAAGGGACTCTAACTGAGACAATACCTGCATCAGCATTTAGCCAGACTGTTATAATCCAATAATATGAATGCAATACTCAGCAGCTCTGTTCATGCTATTGTAAGGGGAAACTCAATTTAAGGGGAAAACTCTGCTTTCACAGTTTGATTTAATTTGCTTTCCTCCAATCAGAAGGAAATATACATTTGGTGCTCTGATTACTTGAAGGTTGTAATCATTCAACCATTCAGTGTGTTCACATTATGTATTTATCTATATCGCTGTTTGCATTGTTTTGAAGGATTCACTTCATTCATTTAGCCTTCGCAGACGTTAGGGATTCACAAGAAACGATGGAGCATGCAATCCAGAGCTGTGTGAATTCACTGCTGCAAACCCAATATTTTTTTTACTGCTGCTTTTTCACATTAAAAGTGTTCGACTGGTGAATGACAGGGTGGCTTTTATTGTGAAATTGTCACAGGAAATGCAATGTATTTGTTGCAGATGTTTGCAGGACTATGAACACTCGAGTCAAACTTATATTTATAGCGGCAACTCACAACAAAAGTTACCTCAGAACACTTTACTGCAAGTCGAGACTTTACTCTTTATAATAATATTTACAGAGACCCAATGATTTCAAGTAAGCACTGGGCGACAGCAGCAAGGAAAAACGTCCTTTTAAGAGGCAGACACCCAGAGCAGATCCGGGCTCTAGGTGGGCAGCCATCTGCCTCGAGCAGTCATCAAAGATGCAACTACAAAACAAGACATTTTTGGCTTTTTGTTTAAATCAGTAAATCAGTTTTAAATATTACAGGTAGTACCAGAGGGAGAGGGAGAGGGAGCATCCACGGCGAGATGTTAGAGGAGGAGTTTCAAGCAACAAGCTGCACACACCTCCAACAACAAGGTAACAAGTCCTGCTGTCGTGTAGAAAACTACCCGCGCCACACGCAGCATGAAATCAGACTGTGGCTGTGGCGTGATGGGAAAAAAGCCAATTATTGACTCCTTTATGAAAACGACGTGAATTTGTTACACTGCAAACCGATACACCGACTGCTCTTCTGCTGCTTTCTGACAAATGCTGCTCAGTGTTTGCTTCCCCCAAGAATTATTGGACGTGTATACCACATCTGTCACCAAATCAAACAGGATTATAACAAACAGCCCATTTATTTCATAGCTCTATGTTACTTTAAATTAAGTGAAACCACAAACAGTGATTGTAGAGCAAACTTTACACATAACTAGATGACAGTATTTCTTTCAGCTGAGGATTTTTGTAAATATTTGCTTGTGTCAGAATAGCATTGGATTTTATTTTTGAGTAAAAACAGCGTCAACTTGTTATATGTGTCCACAGTAGCCAGCTCCTCTGTCCTCACATTTGGTTATCTTACATACACAACGCTCTGTTTGCTGGATTTAGAAAGAAAAAGATGAATATGATCATTTTCTTTTGCCACGAAAGCGAAAAAAAAGGGGAAGAATTGCCTGGCGCCTGGTCAAGGCAGCTGATTCGAACATTTGGACTTAATTAACAAGAGAGAAAAGGTGAAAGAGGCGGGAGGAAAAGACGGGCTCTGCAAACAGCTGATGAGGACTGAAAAAGGTCTTTTTCTCTGTGCTCCAATATTGCTTGATTAGACACTTGAGGTTAATTGCAGTGGTATAAAGGTAAGCATGATTACTGGACTGATTATGGGCCAGCTTCCCAGACTGTCATTAAGCCTCATTCTGGACTCAAAACTGAATCCTTCAGTGGAGAATTTCTCTTAAAGATTTATCCCAAGACCTCAGTACTGGACTATACAAAACTACAGGGAGTAACATGTTTTAATACCTCTTTCCTGTCTGCTTTTATAATTAACTCTCATTATGATTAAGAAATTCAGAAATGTCAGAAAAATATCAAGGTGTCAAAAATTTTAAGGTATTTGCTTGTATATGATCTATGGAGGACTGAAATTAAATTTGTTGAAGCTATCTGTGCCCCTTATGTAGCTGCCAAAACTTTCCTTAAAAATAAATGTATTTATACATATAACTAATGTTTCCTTTCCATTTCGTTGTCAGAATATGATATTGATTACTTTTAGGGGTTGAATCCACTCATTTTCTATGTAATCTTGCACACCATTTTACACGTAGTCAAGCTTTGTCACATTTTCCAGTGTCAGTGCATGTCAACTCTCCAGAGAAGTATAAAAACGTCATCACACTCGCTCCTGGATGGGCACTATCTGACCACCGTACCATGACTGCTGCTTCTATCTGTAACGGGGCTTTCGGTTTGACCTTATGCAGAACAACTGCATCCATTGTTTCCGATGAACAGAGCGGCGGTGCTCCCTGCACTGAATTTCCACACTGGGCAAGTTAAACTGAATGAAACTTTGACCCGAAACACGCTGACCTCCAGAACTTGTGTCCACTGAGACTCTGACACTGGCAGACATTGTAATAGTGACAGTTTTACTGTAAAGCTGAATGCTGCAAAGGTTCCCTTAAGTGAAGAATCTAAATCATCTCTAAAATAAAATGAGAGCTGATGCAGTCAAAAAGCATTTTATTTAGCTCCCTTGCTGCTCTGTACTCTGCACACTACACTGTGGTAACTATTTGCACTTGGTAACTGGTGCGCGTCACGTCCAGTCCAGTGTGTGCTGTGTATGTCAAGTGACGTCACACATCAGCGTCTGAGGGATTTAATACAAAAAGCAGAGTGCAAAATTGATAGTTTGAGCAGGAATTCATAACCACTCGAGTCCAGCTCCCGTTATCCAATGAACATTAGATCAAATATTTAAGTGAAATATTTCTATTTGCACTTTTTCACACGTCTGAACCAGCTGGTTCCTGCCTGGCTTCATAAACGTGGTCCGTAACTCGATAACTTTTCAGATAAACACCTCCAATTACACCAACACAACAGGCAGCGACTGAGTTCTTGTTATCTGCCTTCTGTGCACGTGTAATCAAACCTCACGATGTGGAATTGAAGTCGATAGTGGGCCCGCCCGATGACGTCAGCTGTCGAAGTTACAAATGGTCTGAAGCTGTTTTCGACTTCACACTCTGTAACTAAACCAAATCAACCATCCTAATGTTCACTGTTCACTGTTCTTCTTTTTGGGTACAGAATATTTCTGGACTTTGGTATTGTAGCACATCTGAGCCATTATTTCTCTGTGCAGCTTGTAATTAACATCATGTCAGTATTGTCCCTCCATGAAGCTGCAACAATACCAAGTGATAGCTTATTGTTCACACTTGGGTTTGGCGCAAATGTGTTGTATGTTAGGAAAAGGCAGGCCTATTTGATAGTGCTAACTGGGAGTGCATTAATTACAAGTATGACCACAAAGGTCCACAGAGACCTGAAGTATGATAAAATGAGGAGTGAATAAATATAACAGACAAAATCTGAGCAACCTGAATGCCAACAAAATATGTCCTGAACAGTACACATAAAGTGGCCTTGAATCCAAGAGCGAAATGGATTAAAGGATACAGCACATTGTCACAAACAAAAATCGGCATATAAAGTAGCCGAAATAGCTCTCCCTCGTCATGTGGCATCTACAGCTGAGTAGCTGCAGAAACTGCGTAGACTGAGGAGACAGGACAAGCACTGCATTTAAATAGACATGGTGTAATATTCACAGTATAATGCATAATTCAGCCCCGCACTGTGGATTAAACCCTGCTCCCCAGCTGTTACAGAGAGCCACTTAAAAACAGCATGTAGCTCGACAGCCAAGACCCTGAACTGTTACTGATATCATGAGGCTCCTTTCTGCTGTTTAGCGGTCGAATTTCACTCCAGAATGTGCACCAGATTGTCACATAAGAAAGTCATTCGTAGGTTATTTTATTTATTTATTTTTTTTTTTTTTTTTAAAGCCTCCTGTTTGCCAGTGCACTGTTTGGAAAAACTCTGCAGTCCGAAAACACACATTTTCCGACCTGAGGGTGAGACATGGAAAAAAAAAAAAAAAAAAGTACAGAATTACAGAAAGTGCAAATGTTCACACACAGATGTTTTGTTTTTTTAAATACTCACACTTACCAAACTCAAGCACATGGCCACACATGGAAACACACACACACGAGCACAGTGTTTTCCATAGACAAATAGCCCCTATCAGAGATTCCACTCCTTGTTGCCATGACAATGATTACATTTATCCCAAACACAAGTTTCTTTCTTATGACTTATGGTGCCCTCCGCCCCATCCTTTGGGAGGGTGTTTTCAACATAATGCATGGGAATGCAACCCAGGAACAACATTACATGGAGCCAATTGATCAAATCTGACACACAGGGAGAGCCTGGTGTGCACTGGGAGTGCCGTTTGACAACAATAGACCAAAAAAAACAAAGGAAACAAAAAGTACAAACCTGTGCCAACGCTGAACAATTCCTAAAACTGGCAGTCTCATCATACCTGTCACTTCCATCTGAGGAGTTCCTGAACCTGCTTGTATTATATTTGGATTCAAAATGAGGTTTCTGTCTTTTAGTTTTGAGTCTAATTGAACACCTCAGTGATCCACATCTCCGCTAAAATCTAATTAATCGCCCCGAGCTGCAGTAAAATCCTGTCTGCCAACTAAATTGAAAGGAAATCAGTTCAGTTTTTTTGAGATGCATGAGGTCTCCTGCACCTCGCTGAGCGCAATGTGAGGTCATCCCGCAGTGAAAAAGGCGTAAAATCCTTCCTCATAGTATTACACACACAGTCAGTGTTTTGGTTTCTGATCTTTTCCATCTCGTGGCTCTATAACTCAAACTGCCCCTGCTGGATCGTATTTGATCATTTCACCTGGACACGTAGCAGCACAATGACCGATGCTGCCTCTTGAATTTTTACACAAACTGAAACTACATCTGCCACAGTATCGACACCACAAGCTCCCAATGTGTCACACTTAATAAAAAGTTGAAGACATATTTGTAATATATGAAAAATGCGGCATCTAGGAAAGTGTACCAATTTTACATGTGATTGCGATGCATAAACGGTGCAAGATCATGCAAGATCGCTGCATCAGTGTGCCAGAATCATTCTCAGAAAGCTGAAAGATATTCAAAAATGTTTCGTACTTTGTGATATCAATCGAGAATAGAGTTGTAATGGCAGGTTGATGACTAGTTCTGGAGAAAAACTAATAACATACTATATGTGTATGAGCTTTTTGTCAGAGTTTTAATGATTAGCATGTAGCTTCTTGGCAGGTTTCTTATTGAAATCTTCAATTAAGCCTGCAAGGGACAGCAAAGGGAACTAAAATCAAATGGCCGCAGTGATAAAAAGCTTTAATCAGAGTCCCCGTGCCCCGACTGTATTTTGAATGTCCCAACAGTATGTACAGTAAAGTACCTCCCATGACACTAAATGCGCCAATTGACCATGACACTACTTCACACAGATACTAATATTATCATGATGTTTTAATTAAATGAAAATGCGGTCATAAACTTAAAATCTTTACATCTGTATTTGATTAGTGTTGCCCATAAAAATGATAACAGACATGTGCATTACTTAGTGATATACTGTAAGAAAAACATGGTGTGTAAAGTCAAGTTCATTATTCATAATACTCGCTGAACACAGTCTTAGTCTCAGTGTCACAATACTGGAATGGAAATGCTGATTCACTCAACAGATTTTTCTTTTCTCGTGTTATTTTACAATATCTCCCTTTTTTTAATATTGCAGTGCATAGTGTATTTTGTTCGTATTTGTACATGATATATGAGATACAGCAGCTTCCACTGAATTTAACAAGCAGAAGCAAGGTGGGGTCTTTCTGAAGCAGATCCCGTCCCTGGCACAGCAGGAAATGCTGCACCTATTTTTAACCACAAACATGCAGTTTTTCAGCTGGGACACATGGGAGGGCTCCAATTAGCTCACAGGAAACCCACAGAGGCAAACACTGAGATAACTAATAATGCTTCTCCCCACATGCTGACACACTGCACCAGTAGGAAACTCAGCATGTCTACAAAAATCTCAGTTTTGGGAGGAGGAGTTTTATTCTTAAGATGAAAATCAACATTTCATGCATCTTTATGTGTGAAAGCAGTGTACGGTATTGTGTGTCTTACAGTATGTTATGTGCAATTTAAGCATCCAAGTGTATTTAGAAGACAGTCAAGTCCTTAACTGGCATTTAAAAGTAATAATTTTACAGCAAAAGGCGTTTTTTTGTTTTTGTTTGTTGTTTTCTAAGGCTCATATGAATTTAATAAACCTGTTTAGATACAAAGTAATGAATAAATGCATCCTCATTTTCTTTCATTCATTTTTTTAACTCACTCACAGTTGTTGACTCATTCATTCATTTTTTTCTTTGACTCATTTATTCATCGACTTCTTTCATTCACAAACTCACCTTCTGACTGATCCACTGATTCATAAATGTTTTCTCTCATTTTCACTCACTTATTTTAAATCATTCACTCACTCACTCACTCACTCACTCACTCACTCACTCACTCACTTATAATTTCGTCTTTGTTTTTCTTTAATACACACTCTCATTCATTCATTTTTCTGATCCATTATTCATTATGCTTACCTACAATGACTCACTACTCATTCATTCATTCATTCATTCTTAAATGTATGCATTCAGGCTGGTTGAGGAATTAATTGATTGATTTACACTCTCATTCATTCTTTCTTATACATAATCACTTATTTATTCCCCATCCATTCATTTATTCACTGAGTGATTGACCGATTGATCACTTACTAATTCACTCACATACTCATTCATTTACCGTTCAATCTCCTAATAGCTGTCAGATTATCACAGTGGCTGCAGTTTATAGACTGTGTTTATCTCTGCTGAACTCTGAATGGAGTTTGGTGTTTGCATTTACACTGCAAATAAAAGATCAAACTTCTCTGAATGTGTTTGAATGTTGCACAAAAGCTACATATGCACAAATAGCTACCACATTACGAGCTACCAGCCAGCTACAAATGGCTTTAGCTGAATCAGGAGCCTACTTTGTGACCAAAGGCCAAAGATCAACTCTGTCTAAACCTGATATTTCAATATTTAGTTCTCTGCTCTAAGAAAACCCACTGAGTGTTGGAAAAACATTCAAATAAACTGAATTTAGTGCAAAGTTTCACCATTGTGGATACTTGCGGGAAAGACAGCTCCTATTATTAATTAAAAAGAATGGTCTGAAAGAAGAGATTAAAGTGAAGCCGTGGTATTATCTGTGCTGATGACAGATTTACTTAATTGTCTCAGTCACAGTTAAAGAGGCTGCAAGAAGGCGGTTCACACCTTGTGCAGCTGAAGGCTGTAAAAATCAGGCTAATCTCAAGAATAAAGGCTGCACTGAGATGTAAGAAACACTTGTGGAGACATCTGAATAATATTAAGAGAAATCTTGTTCAGTTTTAACCTGCTCATTGTGATTATCTGTTACGTCTGTTGTCGAACACTTCAGCCAAACGATCCACTTTGCAGTCTGTTTCCTTTCAGTTTTTAGTCTGATGCTTCATTTTGGGACATTTTCTGTTTTTTTGTATGTCAGATAGCTTTGCAGAGGATCTGTGGCCCACACAAAGAGATACTGTGGCTTCAGGAAAAATCAACAAATCAACCATTTGTTACCAGTAAAAATTAAATGGAATTTTCCATCAGTGCTGTGGTAGCAATTTAAATCTGCCAACTGCAGAGTCTAACGTCTAATGAAGAGGCAGAAAACCATGACTGTATAAAAGCAGGACTTGGCTGGAGGGAGAAAGGATTTACTGTTAGTGGCCTGAGAAGTAAAACAAAAATCCTAAAAGAGGACGTTGTGGTTTCTCTGCATAATCCAACAGACGTCAGTGAAAGCCTTCCAAAATAGCTGCGTGGACCTGGCCCAAGGAAAATGAAACGGCTAAGTCCCTTGAACATAAAGATGTTTTTCACCCTCGGAGGTATGAGTGAGGCCAAAACTGGTAACAGTCGTCCGCTGGGAGAATTATTTCCACATCTTGTTTTTAATAACATGTCGTCGCATTTACAAAGTCAACCACAGAGTAAATAAAAACATGACCCTTTACGAAAGCAACCTTTCTTATGTCAGATACACAAGAGAATAACCAAATAAAGAAAATGAAGCTGCCTTTATGATTTAAGCCCAATTTCACAGTTGCTTTATGTGTGTGCTTCCGCTTACCGAACTTCATCCTGACGTTTAAAGAGTCAAAGAGCAAAGCCAACAACTATTCACAAAAAACCTGCAGAGATTTCAATGCAGAACATGACGCTGGACCCACACTCATACATTTAAAGAAGCCTGATCCACTCAGGCTCATGCAGTGTCCACTAAACCTAATTTAGATGTTTTTAATTTACATATATCAACACAGAAAATAAATATTAACCACAGTTCTCACCTCGAAAGAAGCCATCAAGAACACACTAATTGGAGCCAAATTGGATAGGATCAGCAGAGAGAGACAGGGCGCGGGAAGGCACGATAACAAATTATCTGAATGAGAGGTAAAGCAGCATAAATAAATTAAAACCGACCTACTGCAGCAAATGAAATCAAAAGGAAAACAGAAACTGTGGAAGCTGGTGGGAGGGTGTGCGTTGTGTGTAAGAGTGTGCGTGATCAAAGAGTGAAACGGGGAGGGAGGGAGGCTGCGACGCGCCACTGAGGGAAACAGTCAAGCAGTTTGGTTAATCACACAGGTCTCGAGTTTACATTCAACAGATATTTGCAGAAGGCAGAAGGAGAAGATATTTGAGCAAACATTAAGTGAAATTTCACGGTGGCAGAGACGTGCACAGGCATTTTAAAGGAGCGGCAGCTCAGTTCAAACACCATCCTGCTGTCCAGATGCTTCATCTTGATATCACTACAATATAAAGTTCCATATCATAACAATATATTCTCTGGAGTATGTCTGCTCTTTGAGACTTTTGGACTTTGTGACTGTGATCAAATGGCGTCAGTTGTTCCAGCACAGTATGTCAAAGTGAAAGAATAATTGTCAGGTCATATAGGCTATGTTGTGCTGAAACAAAGATATCAAACATTGGTGTGGTAAACATTTTTTAAAGGCAAAATCAAAGGTATTCTCAGTCTTGGGCCTAAATAGCACAAGACTGCAAATGATTAACTACTGTTGCTGGTTTAAATCTGATCAGTTCAGAATATATAATAGAATATTTCACTCATCATTACCAAAGAGGACATTTTAAAACATTAAAAGCACAGCCGGTTTGCAAAATCTGCATTAGTGTTGACCATATTAAACAACATATTGGTTTTAGTGTCAATAGAAACATGCTTTCTTCTATCTTCCCTGTCAAAAACAAATCCCTGTCAAGTTACATTTCTATATAAATAATTTGCAGTAGATTTGGAACTAATGATTATCTTTATTATTGGCTAATCTGACAAGTATTTAGTTGATTAATTGACTTATTAAAAGGAAAACAGTGAAATATATCCATCAGAGTCTCCTAGAGCACGAGGCCATGTCATCAAATTTCTTGTTTTGTGTAAAAACCCCAAAATATTCAATTCCCTTTAATGTAAGGCCATAAAGCAGCATAGTCTCACACTTGCACTATGTTTGATCTTTTAAGGAAATACACTTAACTGCTTTTTTTTTTTTTGCAGAGAGTTAGATAACAAGACAGATATGACTCTTGTGTCTGGTTTAGCTTGGATAAACATTGGATATGGGAGCTAGCTTAGCACAGTTTGCCTGGAGTTCATGTACCGTTGCTTGGCCAGGACCAGTTCATTAGCAGCTGGTCGTAGCTTCTTTTTAAACAGATTCTGGTCTTGAATTTATCTTTATCCAATCTGACATATAGGTGACAGATCTTTACAGATTACAGATCTTTGACAGAAGGGGGTGCTATTTTGGAAAAAATGTCAGAAATGTGTTCTTTGGGGTCTATTTAGTCTGCGATATGTCCCCCATATGTCCCCCCATAATTTTCCTTGAATGCAGAAAAACTTAACAGTGACTCAAAAACAAAGGGTATTAACGTTTATCCCAAACCACAGTCTTTCCTTAACGTTAACCAAAGTGCTTTTGTTGTCTAAATATAACACATGAGGACTCAAGACTCAAACCCTGGGAACGTCTGCAGAGTCAAAGCACTGCTCTCTTTACTCCCAACATCCTCTCTATGCTTTCTGTGCTGTACAGTTTTGTAGCCCATGTTTCCCATCCCATTATGGTTAAGACAAACATAATTTCTTACAGAGCTTTTAACTGATATGGTGAAAAAAATACTTGCAGGAGATAAAGTGTTTGGTAGATATTCCAGCTGCAATGATTCACCTGTTGAGCAGCTGCTGCTTTGAATTAATTCTCCTTCCTCCTCCTTCCCCTCAGCTCTCTACTTCTGTTTACAGTTTGCAGCGCCCTGTAGAGAGAGGCGACAGAGACGATATGCAACACCCACTATAATGTTTCTTTTATGAAGCTCCTTTAACCTCAGGTAACCAGTGAACAGTTACGTTATGGCTGGTGCAAATATGAGGTCCAACATGATGAAATCAGTGAGAAGCAGAATAAACAGAAGTCAACTTTTCCCCAAGCGTTACAAATATTCAGAGCTAACAGTCAAACACATTACCACAAAACTAAAATATCGCAATAAAGTCAGCGTGCTGTCAGGTAAAATGATAACTGCTGATCAGATCACCTACATAAGCCATCCATCGTTTCATTATCTGCACTCAAACTGAGGACCTTCTTACTGTGAGACGACGGTGCCGAACACAGAGCCGTCCCACCTACGTAATGATAACCACTTACACTCGCAAAGGAGAAGGAAAACAGTGAAGAAGAGTTCCTCCAGACACTGATGCTGATACATGCCGAAGCTGATATCATAATGAAAAGAGTAACAGCATCGAGAGAAGCGACAACAATAAAAGCAAAAATCTTTATGTCTGTGTAGATTCTCATTCCTCCAGGTCATGATAATTTCTAAGTGTTTAAAAAACTTAATGTAGACTTGCTTCAAAGTTGCTGAAGGCGCTTCACCTCTCATCTATGAGGTCTCTTAAGAGGCTCTTCAGACCTGTAGGAGAACTTTCAAGCAAGTATGGTCGTCCTTCTTCAGACTCTTAGGAATAATCTTTGTGATAATCATAATTTCTTGATTTTGTCCAGAAGTCTGCTTATTTGAGTGTAAACAATGCTGTAACACAAAGTTAAAAACTGCACTAGAAGACCACTTACTACTAACAATACTCCTCTTTTATTGTTTTATCACCAATCAAATTCATGAAGCTGATATTTTTTTGATGTTCAGATTTATTGAAGAGATTTTTCACTTAAATTATGAGCGATGGGACAGTTTAAGAGACAAGATTTTGACTGGTCATGTATAAATGTGTCGACTGAATGGAGAGACCTGCACCTCTTTCAGTGTGCATCCATGCACAAGCAGCCATTTTTTTAGTCTCACACTGTCACAATTTTATAATTCCTTTTGTTCTTTATCCCCCTTTTCATCATCGCCCGGCATATAGACGACATTATTTCAGTGGATGTTATTGTTTGTGGCAATCCTGCACTCATCAGTCTTACCTCCAACCTCCTGCTCTCACTGCAACGCTCATCCAATTGCCCTTACATGCGTATGAATTGGCACTCCAGCGTTATGGTACACAGTGACTCTTATGCACACTTACAAATCAAACCGTTTGCATGGATCGAGATGAAGTGTGTGTGTGGTGGTGGGATCTCTGTCTTTGCAAGACCATGAAACTGACTCATCTTCATGTAAGCCGAGTCAAGCCCCGGTCCGCTGATAGGTCGCGTACAGAATTGGCGTGCGCACACACATAGAGAACGCACACGTAAGCACACACAGTGAGATCCACCCCGGGCCCTTTAGAGCGAGCATTAGTCACTCTACATAAAAGCATCTAGTCACTCCAAAGCAGGAGAGCAGAGAGAACGAGTGGGAGACGAGGTCTGTGGAGGTCTGGTCATGGCAGCCATTTTCCAGCGCGTACGATCGCTGCCCGGGCGGGACAAAAGCCGAGAGAGCTTTAATGTTTGGGGAGCCGGGCTCAAGTTTACATAACAGTGATCGATACCAGAGGAGACGCCCCCTGATCCGGGCTCATCTAGGATTTGTGTTTTCCATGTTCACGCCGGCCTAGGCTGACCACGGGGTGAAACTTGAGGTCGGCTGACTGTAATTGATGTTGACTGCACACGTGGCACTTACATAACTGCATGTTACCTATCAGCGTTTAACAGTACCGGTCGTCAGATTGTCCAGACTATATAGTTGTGGGGGGAAAAAAAATGCTTGGATAAGAAGCTGTGTACATTGCGGTGATGTGAATTCATGTTGTCTCTGTTAAACAGCAGCACAAGTGAGTAATCTACCCTGCTTCTGTTAGATAATGGTGATAAACTGCTTACTGACAGTGCTAGCACGCTGTGTAAGATGTAATCATTGAAACATTTTGTCAAGCTGCTGGTATCTGACGGACCAAGAAAAAAGGCAGGAAAACCAAACATGTTTTGGAGAAAAGATTGGAAGCAGAAGAGAGATTGTCACTGGTATTCTCCACTGTGTAGCATAATATTGAGGGTGATGAGGAGTCGGTGTGTTGAGATTTCTAACGGCAGACACAGGTCTTAGTCAAAGTAAAAGTTGATCATCTGCAGCAAACTCTTAAAGATTTCCAGTGCATGTATAGTTTATTCAATAGTGCTTTACTCTTTAGACATTTAAAGATAACTACTGACAGTTTAGCTAAGTTACAGGTCAAGCTGGCGATTGAAGTCGACCTCACGGTGAGTTATCTGCACCTCGAGAAGGACCTGATACTTGAAATGATTTCAGGAAAGACCCTCAGTAAGGAGTTTGTTTGTCAGCTCAAAAGGTGGTGCGAGACAGTTCATCTTTGTCGTATTTGATGAATCGCTCAATCAAATAGGGATGACGTGTGCTTAATTGGCTGACATACAATGAGCAGTGAGCGCTACACGTGACTATCCCCACAGCTCGACTGCTGTACTTTTCACTAATTAAAACTGCAGTCACGGATTTTTGGCCATTAAGGGAGTGAATAAATCCAGAGCCTGCGTATATTATTACATTATAAACTTGGTACAGCGAATGTGTTTATAAGCAGTCGGCTCCATTATCGTCACATTGGAGTCATGTTTCTCTCCACCGGATGTATTTAAGTCCGATGTTTACTGTCCTCCTAGAGAAATATCTGGGTATTTAACTTTCTTCAATAGTTAGTTTCTTCTCCTGCAGATTGTTATGGGGCAGGTAGTGTGTAGTGGGTTTACCAGAGCGTGTCTGTTTTAAACCAGTTTGATTGTAAAATCAATCCCAGTAAAAGGGAACCATATAGTCAATTTGCAGCCTGTGCCACCAAAACAATGATCTAAAAGAGATGAGAACGCTCCGTAGAGACACAGAGATGGTAATTATTCTCTGCAACTTCATAAATACACACTTTTCAATCAACATACTATAAACAAAATCCATTAATGCACCTTTTAATTTCAGTTAATGAAAAGAAATACTCTCCTTTACACTGCAGCTTCAACACATTCCCATCTAATGTTCGTAGGAAACATTAAACTTGTCAAAGTTATGTTGCTAAAGTTAATGCTGCCTGAGACGTACGCTTTAGCCTAATATAGCAGGCCTACATTAATAATGTAGTTTGACTCATCATTAGTCAGAGCCTCACTGAAGCTTACTCCTGTTATTTGGGTTACATTATTCAGCAACATATACCCAAACAGCTGATGTTTTGATTGAAGAAAGCTCTGCTGCTATAATAAACCTACAATTCAGATTGTGCATAATAACTGTGATTACAGCATCTCTTCTGTTTTAAAATGGGAAGGAGGGACTGAAATTTAAATGTGCCTTTCAAACGAGCAGCCTGAGTATCATATCACACTCAGACTGATATAATGCGTAGACAGCAACGGCACATTAACGTGACTCCACACTAATGTCATCAGGTTTGGTTTGTCCTACACGAGTCCTTGATGTAAAGGAGACAGAGACTTTGCCTGTTGTTCAATCTAATCGTGGGTATCTTCAGGTATTTTTAGACTGACTGTTTTCACAGCACGTGGTCGGCATTTAATTGCAGCTCTGACCACCGCTGATCCAACAAGAGATTATGAAAACAAAGGGTGAAATTAAATGAATCAATAATGGATCGATCCTTCTGACAGGCAAAGACATTGTGCTGAGTGTTAAGGTTAAAATCAAAAGTACCTTTTTGCTTCAAATATCCTAAACAAAGTCCTAAACAACTGTGCCAGAAGACAAAACGTTGCAAAAGTTGCAAGCACCACAAGGTAATTTCAGCTTCAATAAAACGAGCTGATATGACTCTAATGGGTCACGTGAAACATTACATAAGCAGGAACAGGATATGACCGCATCTTTCCAAGCAGAGTGAAAGTTTGTTTGTATAATTTCATGTCTAAAACACACTTTATGTGTACATGTGGTACGGCTCACTCCTTTCAAATAAATAAAGCTGATATATGTAGTTCAAACAAACCTGATGAGCAACACAGTGGCTTTGTGCAGTAAACTTTGTATGTCTGATGTGTGAAATTAAGCTTGTTTAGAAAGTTGAGAGATGCATTTCTACAGAGACTTGGACAGAAAGATTTCAGTTTGTGAGATGTTCAAAGAAACAAAACTTGTTTCTGGGTTCAGCTGTTTACTCGTGTCTGTTTTGTATTCTCAAAGCTTGTTGCTGCAGTGGATATTCTCAAGATTTCCTCCTGTGGTATTCGGGTCATATTTCATGAATTTCAACTAAATACAGCAACATCTTAAGACCGTTTGAACAACTTAGTCATGTTTTACTATTTGACAACTTTCTTTACATGATACTGACATAAGGCTCACCATAAACATTACCAACATGGATATCAGGAAAGCTTCAGAGTTCATTTTTGTGCTTTAAAATGTTCTTTAAGGCTTTTTTCAAACCCTTATTTTCTGTTATAAATGATAAAAATTCATGCTGATTTGTGGGAGCTGATACAGATACTGATAGTTTGCCTGGTATCCATCCATACATACATTTTCAGCCTGCTTATCCTCACCAGGAAAGGAGTTAATTGGAAGAAATCCACACTGAGAACATGCAAACTAAATCCTAAATCATGTTTACATCGTTAGAGAGCTAAATGTTAGATACATGAGTCCCAAAGTGCACGCTTGGCTACTGAGTTCACTCTCTGATGATTTTGCAAACACATACTTGTGTGTGTGTGTGTGTGTTTTGTGATTCCCACAGAGCGATCAGCATCTGCGGCCCCTCAAAAGTTTACAAGACCAGCAGGGCGCTCGTCCGCTGCTCACCAGCTCATCTTCGCAGGGAGCGGCAGAGAAAACTTTTTTATGGTTGAGCAGCTGCTCCATTTAATCAAATCTCAAGCTTGTTCATAAAAAGCTGCAGCGCTGTGGGGTTTTAGGTAGCACTCTGGAAAATGAGGGGGAAAAAAGCCTAAACTTGATATGACAAATCTTTGAAATGCTTACCTTTCCCAATGCCATAACAAATCTGTAATCCTCTGTTGCCCCAGATTGTCTGTGTGTGACAGCAAACTTAATCAACATTTTGACCACACACACCTTTGTGTGCACTGCAGGTGGACTGACAGAGTTACATACCGTATCATACTGCAAACACTGATTTTGTAACCTATATTTTATTTTATATCTGCCAATATTTTGGATTCTATCAATCCAAATCAGCATTTTTCTTTTAAACACTCGACATGCAACATTCAAACATACAAAAGCAGCTGATTTTTCTGCAAGCAAAGAAACCCAACACACAGGCATACGTGTAATTAGCAATACAATCTACACGTCTAGAATGAAGAAACATAATAAAGCCTGTGATGCTGTCAGATTAATGCAGCCAATTAGAAAGAAGGGAGTCGGTGGAGGGTGCAAAGAATCAGGTTGCTCCCCTTCAATAGAGGGACATTATGTAACTGCTTCATGGAAACCACGAGCTGGTTTAAACTTACACCGGGGCTGTAATCCCAAGGGCGCTTTATTAACTGCTCTCGTCAGACCAGGCTGTGAACATTTTGTTTACGTGGAAAATGGGAGGTGACAACCTGTCTTTGTCAAGTACACGACAGCCTGGAGCACGCAAGATGCTGGAGCAGTTATTCGGTCAGTGAAAGGCCAAGTCCAATTGACTTCTTGTAACACAGCATATTTTATTAGTAAATTATACTTTATTATATTACTGTAATATAACATATTATAGTTTATAATGATAATGGTGGCAGATTTAGCATCAAAATGTCTTCTTAGTATTTCTTAGTATCACGTCTTTGATTGCAGACTTCTTATTCCTCACAGGTAAATGTTTTTCTCTCAGTCTCTGGTAGATTTTTTCAGCTGTAGCTGGTTGGTTAGTTAAGCTCATCTCTGGCTTCATGAGTTGGGTGAAAACACTGTCATGGACCTAGTCCACACCTACACAGGTATTTTTAAAAAGCATTTTGGCCTTTTGTCCACACCCAAACAGCATTTTATGTAACCGAGAATGGACCTTTTTGAACATTTCAGAAGCTCAGTTTTTAGTGTTGATGCGTGGACATGTAAAAATATGTAAAGCGGCACATTTGAGAAACACTGATGCCTTCACCTGCCAGGTCTAAATACAAGTTGTCAAATTATTATAAATAAATTAATAATTACCTACTCTTCTTAAGTTATTCATGTCAAAGGTAATTAACCTCACTAATGCATCACCAACAGGCCAGCATGTGTGTTTCAGCGTTTCGAATCTGAGATATTTTTTTTAAATGAAAGTGATGAGGATAGACTTTTTTTTTTAAAGATAGGGGGAAACCTGTTATAAAATATACATGTAAGAGGGGCTTTAAGCACTTGACGGCTTCATACATGATTTTGTGCAAAAAGATTCAGGCAAAATGTCGGCATCCTGCCCAGCTAATGATCTATGTACGGTGGAAGACGTGGAAATAAAGAGGCAGCGTTGTTCTTGTGTTGTAGTGTAGAGCTAGTTGGGCCTCTTTTATTTCATTCTGACATAAACCTGTTGGACAACTTCGCAAAAAGGCTTTTAGAGTGAGAAATAACCAATGTATTTGGCGAACAAAGTACCATCTCAGGTAACTGTTACTGAACTACAGAAAACATTATCCAAACTCTGCCTAGTTTTAGTTGCCAAGCTATGATTGGGGTTTTAGCGACTGTTCAACTAACTCAACCAGCTAGCGAAAAATGCTGGTCATGATTTCTCACCTATTTAAAAGGCTGTTGTCTTTCTGTCACTAATTGCCGCTTTTGGCTCGCTCTTTTCTTTCTCTGACCGATGGGTTCGGACAGCAGCTCATCGATATTCAGGGTCGACGGCCCTTCTCGAGTTCAAATTGATGATTCGGTCCCGTCCCCACTGAATCATTTATTAATGATTTTACAAGAAGATGTAGCTTGAGCCGGCTTGTTTTCATTGAAGGGACGACAATTACCGTAAATACACGATACACGATGACAACAGCTGGGATTGTCCGTTGTGTGTGTTGGCAACGCAGCTTGCTGACAGCCCTTTATCAGGCCTGATTAATGTTTTGGCAAGACAGACGAACGGAGACATTCCAGCCTCATGGAAATTCACTGCTTATTTGCTGTTTTCTTTTCATGTTTGCTTTGGTTACTTCCAAGGAAAAGATCGTATCAGTGAGGCATGACGGCTCATGTATGAATAGATTATTTACAATCATTACTTAAAACAATACATGTGCAATTTTGCCTGATTTTCCCACAAATCTGTTACATTTATGAAAAGAGAGCAAGAAGAATGTTCCTTGTTAAATTCTCCACATTTAATAATTTATTTTTAGTTATTTTTTTGCAGGCATTAATGAGCTGATAAAATGTTTAAATCTCCCACACACTTTTGGTCATTTCACTTATTTCAGCTCTTCAGACTGAGTGTTGACATACATATTGTTTGATTGACATCTCCCTCACTTGATAATACTGTTGTAAGTATATAGGAGATGCATGTGATATTACTGTACACAGAAGCTACTATTCTCCCTTAAGTGGCAAACGCAAAAGAGCCAGCACTGTGCATTCACATGGAAAAATATGGAAAACAGAGCAAATGTGGTTAAGAGCTGTTGCTCAGTTGCCTGCAAAAACAGTTTCAGTGACAGTTCTCGTTCAAAGTGGCAATAGTGGGTTTGCTAGGCCACTTAGTGGTGGTCAGACTGGTGATATCGCATTAAACGCACCCTGCTGAGATTTTTTTTACCGTTATCGATAAGTGTTTTGACATGCGGGTCCTCGTTTTGCTTGTATCGGACAAACAAGCATGCAAGTGACAGGATGCACATTCCTGCCAGTGGTTTCACAATAAGCCATTAATCGACAGGCGGCAATGATGTGGATAAAAAAATAGCAACGCACCAGAAAGGCAGTGAGGAAGAACACTACAAGCCATAAAATAATACTTTTCATCATTCCTGATCAGTGTTGGGCTCTGCCGCTGTGTCTTACTACTGAAACAACTGCTTTAGATCAACATACAGTATTATGGAAACGTACATGTAGTTTGAACAGCCATGCTCGTCAACAAGCTGTTTTCAATATGCTAAAAAAATCTAAGAAATTGCCTTAAATTTCAGGCAGAAGCATCAACAATGAAATAAAATTCTTAATCTTATGTCTCATACAGTCAGTCGCCAGTTTGTTAAGTACACATCATAAAACTAATGTCTGATACAACAGTCATGAAGAAAATCCTATGGTGTAACACCATGTTGTGTGTTGTAGAGATGTAAACACCAAAGGGATATTTTTGCTATATAAATAACATTTGCATGACGTGACTGCCTTCATGAAGGTTATAATGTTCAGTTTTTAGCTGTTTTAGAAAGGTGTAGAGTCAGTGTTGTGGTCATTTTGGATGCTGTAGTTTTTGGTGCTGTTTAATTTTGTTATATGTGTTATACTAAGAGTCTAATTCTTACTGTGGTCTAAATATTAGAGACAGCTATCTGAATGATGCAACACATTTCAACAGGGCCACAAACTCCAGCTGTCAAAATAAAGTTCTCCACAGCAGTTTCAATAAACACTGAACATTATAACCTTCATGAAGGTTGGATTCACTGCAGGGCTGTTAAACTGCACTCGCTCAGAGCATAGGAGTTGTTGTGATGTCAAAGCCATAATATATACTGCACAGTATCATCCTTAACTCCTCTGCACTGTGTGCATGTCCCCCATGTCTTGTGTGGGTTACCTTTGGGTGCTTCAGTTCCCCCCCACACAAAGACGTGCAGGTCACACAAACTTCAAATTCTTTGTGAGGAGTGAAAATGAGTGTGAATGTGTGTGTCTGTCTTTATTTTAGCCCCGTGAACAACTGGCAGCCTGTCCAGAGTGCGTCCCTACCTGCCACCCAGTGCATGCTGGGATGGGCTCCAACCCTCTTGTGACCCTGAGCAGGTATTATCGGATGTGGAAGATGGATGGATGTCTTGGCTGCAAGCAGGAGTCATTTTTTTGAGCAGTTAAATGAACCATTTGTCAGCAGGGTCAGCCGTGACTTTGACCTATGGTTGTCAGCACAATTTGGCTTCTGTTATGCAGAGCATGTAGTTTCAATCCAGAAGAGTCGACTGTCACATTATGTACGGGATGCGAGCGGGCTAATTCAATAAAACATTTGTAAACGCGGATGCCAATGTGATAACCACAATGGAGGAGCTGAATGCTGCTGTTACTTTCAATCGACACAGTTTGAAAAGATCTGGTTAACTCTGAGACTTGTCAGACATTTTCGCTCTGGAGCTGTTCTGCTTTTTAGTAGTGGAGCCTTTTTACAGCTTATGACCATTAAAGCTGTGAAAAAGGTTGCATGGCGTACAGGTACGTGCGCACCTGTGAAACCCCTGGGGTATGTCATGGACAGGTCGCCAGGAAATCACAGGGCCGGCATATAGAAACATACAACCACTTAAAGTCACATTCACACCTATCAGCAATTTGGAGTCGCCAATTAACCTAACGTGCATGTCTTTGCATTGTAGGAGGGAGATGGAGTGTTCAAACCCAGGAGTGCTACCAACTGTACTAAAGTGCCACTCACCTCAAGTGTTAACTACCCTACACTACCATTTTGGCCAGGACTCTCATATAAAAGATGTAATATACTTCAAAAGACTTCCTAGTTAAATAAAAAAAAATCATAAAATTCAATTCTGACAGTGACCCTGGTCTAAGAGATTGGGTAAAAATGCAGGAGCCACCTTAGGGTCTGCACCTTTTCAGCTTTTAATTGTGCCTTAGAGTTGAATATTACCAAACACAATTCTAATTACTTAAAGTACAACAAAGCAATTGACTCACAGAAAACCTCTGGGGTCCCTGAAATCCAGCTCTGGTTCTGCGGAGTACAAATGTGACTTGAGTTTATTCTGCGAGAAAATCTGAGTCACTGTGGTTCACTGTTGTCTGTGCTGTGTACAAGGATGGAGCATTTATCAATGAGCAATCCATCACAAGAGTGTAATACTGAGGCTGTGTTAATAACTCTCAGAGCTGTTACTTATTATTACCTTTATCATCTGTAAATCTTTTATCTTATAATCTTTTAAATCAAACAACTAATCAACAATCATTTAGTCCATATGAGACATCAAAATTGATAAACATTATTTTCACACATTATTTTCTCTCATAACGAGAAGTGATATTTTCAATTTATTTTGTCCAACCAACAGGCCAAAAGCCCCAAAATGTGAAAGTGAAGAAGCGAGAACCAGCACGTTTGTCGTCTTTAACAAAAAAGCGACTCGTGGTATTAACTGATTAGCAAAAAGTGTCGATTCACTTTCAACTCGACTCGTTTGTACTCTGTTCCTGCTATTATTACATAACCCCAGTCTGACATTATGTGCCGCACACCCATTTTTCTTTCCACCTCTCCTCTATGTCCTTTGACAGGCGTGGAATACTTTTTGAGAAATAAACCATAAATAACCCTCTCTTTGTCACATGGCCCGGCCATATGGTCTGAATCTGCACTACAAAGACTCCGTGCACGTGACAATGGGACGCTATGAACAGTCAAAACCATTCAGCCCTGCTCTGTGGCTCGGGATGCTTTCACCATCAGCTCAGCAGCTACAGGCCTAAGAATATGCCTGACCCACACACTTTGCTTGAAAAATGTTTTGGATTGCGCCTCTTGCCATAAGCCACATTATGTAAGTGCTAAGTGTGAGGTATCAAGAGGAGCTGGCTCAGTGCCCGCACGGTGCTGTGTGTTTGGTTGTGGGTGCAGGTGTTGAAAATATCTTGTATGAATAGTTCCTCTGAGGATACGAACACACAGCGCAATACATTATTATATGCTGACGCAGTGATTATGTGCTGAAGAATGCTGAGAAGCACTGATGGAGTTGGGTGACAGTGTGTGTGTGCTTGTGTGTGTGGGAGACAGAGAGTGTGAATGCACATGTCTGTTGATTGTGACATAGATGGCATATTTGTAAAGTACACTATGAGTATCTTTTGATGTATTTCATCAATACTCAAAACACTAAATAGTGCTGTGAAGTCACCTTGAGGCTTATCTGAGAGCAACAGTTATAAAGTTTTCTCAACTTCTTCCCAACACATAATACACACTAAGGCCTAAATTTACAGAAAGTTTTTGTGGATTATGAAGAAATGATGAGATCATTTAAAAAATATGATTTTCTTTTTGTTCTTGTTTTAGTTAATATATTAACATATCTTGTATCTTTTGTGATCCCATCTGTAAACCAGGTGACCCCACATGGGACAAACTTTGCACTACTTAAAGAGCCCACCACACATGTTTAAAGACACAAAAATACTCTGCTTTCAATCAGAATTTTCACCCAAAAAAATTTAATAATCTTTTTCAAAATTATTTAAATCATATTCACACCCAGAGTCTAAAAAGACTTTCAAAAGTTTACTTGAGCCTTCATTGAAAAGTCAGTTCTCAGAGTTTGTGCACTGAATGATTCATGTTCACACCTGTGTAAGTTTCATACTGGACCACAAATGGCTTTCAGACTAGTTGTGTAGTCTTAAAATCCTGCTTCTACATGCATACAGGTGTTAACTAAGATTAAAGGTAAGCACAAGGAAATGTTCCTCTTTCAGCAGGTGAATGCAAAAAAACGTCTTGTGTCAAACTCTGCACATTCACATTCTGCAAACACACACTCAAACATCCAACTGAAGCAACAAAAAGCAAAGCACATTTTTGGCCACTTATTATCCAGAGAACCACGTGGAAAGAGTTAGGCAGCAAAAATCTCATGTTTTAGGCTGATAAATGTATTGAAACAATATATTCTGGCTTTATGTATCACAGTGTGTTTTGCTCTAGAGGATGAGAATAACTAACAAAAACACGACTGGACAGCAGAGACGAAACATAGCAACTAAAATCAATTATCTTTTGATGTGAATGCAGTTAAGATCAGATCAGATCAACAAAGCAGGGAGTCAATTCTGCAGCACTTTCACTTTCACAGTAAAATAATCACTGGTGTCAAGCTTTAGCCTAAGTACTGCATTCGTAAACTGAGACACTCAATTATTGAGCCGAAGAATCACTTGTGGTAAATCTTCCAAAACCTTTGGCTTAAGTTTTCAGCAGGCTGACTCGATGTCACCGCAGATGGGATAATTACAGCCATTACGAATGAGAGGTGTTAATGATATCGTTGGATATTAGACCTGAGAGTTGCAAACGCGTTGTGCAGGAGAAAACATTAACTGTGACCACACGATGGCTGGAATGTGTGCCACATTCAGCCAGCGTCCATCTATTTTACGCACAATTACGCACGCGTAATAATGCGTCATATTTCGGTGTAGGGGCCAATAAGAATAAGTGTTTGTGTGAGATATTAATAAATGTGCTGTACATGTGATGACAGCACGCAGCGAGGGTTGCATTTGTTGTATTTATAATCCTTCAGATATTTTTTTCCACATTTTCATGACTGGCTCGCTCCCATCACACTGTGTTTTCACCATCACCGGATAAAACTCTGTCACTGTCACACACACACACACACACACTGTAGGCTACATACCTTGGAAGACATCCACGTCCCGAAGATCCTCTGAGCTCGGAGATAATCATAGTCCCTTTGAGAGAAAAAAAAAACATTTTGTGCACGAAGTCCAGCGGACAGGAGAGGAAGCTGCTCGCAAACTCCCTTCCGAAGGGGTTTCCACGACAGAGTCATTTTTGCTATAGCTTTCCATCTGCGTCCGTGTAAAGGGATATTGTCATTTTGAGGTGGTTTCAATGAAACTGGGGAAACTTTTGTCGCCAAGGCCCCAAGCCTGTCCATACAAAACCTGGCGGGGCAAGTCATTTCTCCAGCCATTTTTTAAAACTCTGATGATTCCTGTGCTTAGCTCTCACGGTGGCTCGACAACACAAGGCGTTTTGTGGCCTGTTGTGGAAAAGCATATTTGTGTAGATGTCGTAGAAATAACTCTAGCCCTGGTTTATTTGATGACCGCTAAATGTAATGTCTTATCAATGAGCTTTTTTTTGTTAACATTAAGTGTTGGAACAGTAACAAAAGTCTTTTATCTGTCTTCGTCTTTTCCTTTAATGGAGTCCAATTTTTTTATTGGCAGCGTATGAAAGAGGTTATTAATATCCTTAGTTTGCTCTCTTTGAGGAAGTTGCTCAAACATTCTTCAGCTAAGTGGTCAGAGGATGACTAAATTATTGCCATTTGCATGGCCTACAGTTTCTGTCTCTAAAATAAAAAATCAGCCAAACCCAGCGCAAATTCTACATTAGTGCAAACAAATTTAAACTTTATTGCATAACAGCAAAACCATCATCCTCCACCCTTTCTGTTATTGACAGATGAAACTCATAAAGTGCGAATGCATAGCCTGTCTGGTCTAAAATTTCGATTTCCCGTCTCATTTGGAAGCCCGCACAGGTTAAATGAATTCATTAATCAACCCATTAGGCGAATTGTTCCTAATTGATCCTAAAGGCTCGTCAGCGTGGAGAGGATTTTGGAGAAACTGTTGTTCTGAGATGGAGAAAATGAAATATTTTAACTTGCCAATTGGAGACATGTGTCTGTGTGTGACAGTATGTGTGTGGCTGCGTGTGCGTAACAGTGTGTGTGTGGGATCTGAGGTGTGCGTAAAACTTGTGTTGGAGGGGGGGGGCACCTGCTCTTGGGCATACAGTGTCTTTGTAGGGCGTGTTCTTCTTCAGACGAAAAATAAACGAAAAAACGAGACTCTACTTGTAATCACACGTCAGTCTGAATGGACTTTGAGTTAGTACTGTTTTTTCTGCCTATGTCTGTGCCGTTTCCTTTACTGGGGCTCTTGTCCAGCCCGCAGAGCGACTCCGTCACCCCCTCCTCCATCTCCATGTACTCCGCTTTGTCACCCAGCGAGGAGCCCGAGGGAGAGCCTTTGAATTTCCTCAGAAAGTCCGGGAAATACGGGCAGCCCGGGGGCATGCTCTCCACCACCGGCGCCTGGTCCTCGTTGTCGGTCTCCCTGTGGTAAAAGTAGTTGAAGTTGGACACTATGACCGGCACCGGGAGCGCGATGGTCAGCACGCCGGCGATGGCGCACAGGGAGCCCACGATCTTCCCACCCACGGTGATGGGCTTCATGTCGCCGTAGCCCACCGTGGTCATGGTCACCACGGCCCACCAGAAGGCGTCCGGGATGCTCGTGAACTGCGAGGTGGGCTCGTCCGCCTCGGCGAAGTACACCGCGCTGGAGAAGAGGATGACACCTATGACCAGGAAGAAGATGAGGAGGGCCAGCTCCCTCATGCTGGCGCGCAGGGTATGGCCCAGGATCTGCAGCCCCTTGGAGTGCCTGGACAGCTTGAAGATGCGGAACACCCGGACCAGGCGGATTATTCTCAGGATGGCGAAGCTCATCGCCTGCTGCCCGTTGCCTTGGTGCTGCGCCAGGTCCGTGCCGAGAGTTATGAAATAAGGCAAAATGGATACAATGTCTATAGAGTTCATAATGTTTTTAAAGAAAGCCGGCTTGCTCGGGCTGGCAAAGAAGCGGACTATAATCTCAAAGGAGAACCAGATGATGCAGACCGTCTCCACGATGAAGAACGGGTCGTTGAAGGGGGTAAATCCGTGGTCGGGCTGAGAGGAGTTGCGCCGTGGCTGCAGGTACTCTTTTTCATCCCTGAACTCCGGCAGCGTCTCCAGGCAGAAGATGACGATGGAGATGACGATGACCAGGACGGACACCACGGCGATCCCCCGAGCCGGACTCGAGCTCTCCGGGTACTCGAAGAGGAGCCAGATCTGGCGCTTGAACTCGTCCTCCGGCAGGGGCTTCTCCTCCTCCTTGACGAAGCCCTCATCCTCCCGAAACTTGAGGATCGCCTCCTCCCCGAGTTCGTAAAACTTCACCTCCTCGGAGAAGATGTCGAAGGGCACGTTGACCGGCCTTTTCAAGCGGCCCCCCGACTGGTAGTAGTAGAGGATGGCGTCGAAGCTCGGCCGGTTGCGGTCGAAGAAGTACTCGTTCCTCAGCGGGTCGAAGTACCTGATCCGCTTGTCCGGGTCGCCCAGCAGGGTGTCCGGGAACTGGGTGAGAGTCTTGAGCTGCGTCTCAAACTTGAGCCCGGACACGTTGATGACCACCCGCTCGCAGCAGCCGCACTCGCTGTACACGTTCTCGTAGCCGGACTGCGGGCGCCGGTCGGTCAGGGACGCGGTCTCCTCCTCGTCATCCATGTTGCACAGAAAGCTCGACCTCTTGCTCCCCCGGTCCCCCCTGCGCCCCCCTGTCCTCCCCTCCTCCCCGTCTCCCCCCTCCTCCTCCTCCTCCTCTTCCTCGGCCCCCTCGGCCTCCTCCTCCTCCTCGATCATGATGTCCTCCTCGGATCCGAGCAGCGCCAGCTCCGAGTGGCGCAGGTCTCCGCCGAGCGTCGTCCGGCTGCGTCTCCACCGTCCGACGCCGCGCTGCTTTTTCCGCTCTCTGAGAACTCTGTGCTGCTGCTCGGGCTCCTGCTGGTGCTGCGAGGAGGAGGAGGAGGAGGTGGAGGAAGGAGGAGGGGCGCGAGGCGGTACCGCCGCTGCTGATGTTGGCGCTCGTGGAGGAGGAGGCGGCGCGAGACGGATGCTGGCGGTTGTTAAGGAGATGAGCGCTGGAGGAGGAGGAGGAGGTGGACCCCCCCATGCCGCCGCTGCCTCCTCCTCCTCCACCTCCTCCCTCCTCCGCACCGGAGCCTCCTTCAGCAGCGGCCTTGCAGCAGCCGCCGCCGCTCGAGACTGAGCAGCGTGACGCTCCCTCTCGCGCTCCCTCTCCCGTGCGCGAGCCTGGGCATACCCGTACGGCAGGTGACTGTTGCACCCGCCGTCCGCGCCCACCATGGCAAACTCCATTTTTCCAAGTCAGGCGGGCGAGGTGTCTTTTTAGGGGGGGGGGGGCTGCGTGAGCGCCTCTTACGGGAGCCGCCTCGGGGCGCCGCCGCGGAGGAGGAGGACGAAGGCCAGGAGGGGAGAAAAGTTGGAGCCGAGAGCGCGCAGAGACTGAAAATGAGGCATCGACCGCCTCCGCCAATCGGTTGTGAATGCGAGACCGTCACAAAAACAAACACACCTCAGTCAGGTCCATGGTGAGAGCAGTCCATGTGGCCACTTACTTACATGATAGGAGGCGCCGATCAGCCCACCTTCCCGTTCAGGCACAGGCCCTCCGGTATTTTATGACATCATTACCATAAACCAAAAAAAAAAAAAAGAAAAAGAAAGAAAGGAAAAAACGGTGGCATATAGCCTGTTACTGACGCTCCGGTGTCAAACTTGCAGCGCCTCTTTTATTTGCTCGGCATTATAAATCACCGAGTCAACAAGCTGCACCCAAACAGTCCCTCCTCGGTTCCTCCGGAGCCCATCAGGTGGTTAAATCCTCCACGGCCGCGGCTGGAGCACAAATGCGTCTTTTGATCCTCCGTGGTCACTCCTGGTTGCCATTTTATGTGATGAGATATAAATAAAAAAAAAAAAAGAAAGAAAATATAAAGAGGGGGATCTTTTTGCTGTTGCGTTGAGGAGCGCCGGTGAATCAGGATGACTTTATTCCTCTGATGCTCTCTGGAGCTGCGAGAGGAAAAAAAGAGACAAGACAAGAAAACAGCAGTTGGTTTAGGCGAGAAAAAAAAAATCATGGATTCATATTGATGTTGTGTTTGGCGACTGCACGGTCTAGGATATTACGCATCTTTTGCAATATAAGGACGATAAAAAAAACTTCATTAGCATCTCATTATTCTGATCATTATTATTAAAAAACATTGTTATTATTATAAGTCCTGTTGGATGCACATGAAGGTGGGCTGTCGGAAACGGATGCATGGTGAGAACAGACATTACGCACGAAATTTTGCCCATTAAAATAGCCTCCCTTCATGCTGACATTCATACTTACATGTTAAAAGGGGCCGAAACGAAATCGCCTCAGCCCCCCTACAAACAAATCTGCTGCTGGAAGAGGAGGAGGAGGAGGAGAAGGAGGAGGTAGGCTACGCGAGGATGCAGTTCTTCGCTTTTGCCCAAATTCCCGTCTTGATTTTATTTTTTTATTGTATTATTTTTTTTTCCGGTGGGGGTAATATCACAAATCCCCTCGTCGTATCCAACCGGCAACCGTCTCATCCAGCACATCCATCCATCCATCCATCCATCCGTGCTCTGACGCACTCTGAGGAGGACACTTTTTGGCTGCGTCTCGACGTCTCAATTCAACAGGATCTATCTATCTATCGCCACTTCAGCCCCCCCCCCTCCTTAATGCTGCACCCCTCCCTGCGCGCCGGCAGCAATAATCATTGAAGAGAGAGAGAGAAGAAGATCCCTCTCCTAAAAAAAAGAAGATGCAGGTGTGCAAGAAGCAGCAAGCGAGTTGGCATCAATGACCAAAAAAGATGCGAGGGTGGGGAAAAGTTTACCTCCATGCAGGCGAAGGGAAGCGGCCCCGTGCTGGAGTCTGAGCATCACACATCTGTCTGTCTGCCGCCGTAGCCCTACCTATACTCCGGTATTCCTTCACATTGTGTTTTGTGTGTGTGTGTGTGAGAGAGAGAGAGATGATGATGGAGAGGCTCGGTGAGAAAGTCGTTCGGGTACCGCAGCGCACGCAGGCGGTGCTCGGAGTCCTCCCCCAGTGGACGCAGCCGGTCACTGCGCGCACCGTGCTGCAGCAGTCACACACACACACACACACACACACACGCGAGCCTCCTCCTCTGCCCTTCATCATCACTGCTGGGTGGCAACCGGTGTCCTTACCCACCCCAAAAAGGTAATGCATTACTCTCCAGATATTCCCAAAGTAACGCGGATACTTGTAACTCTCTGAGCGTAAAAGCGTAAAACATCGGTGCACTTGCAAGTTTCACCCTCCCAATCCTCCAATTAGTTGTTTTTCTCCTGTTTTAGCTTTAGAAATGGTTCCAGAAGAAGGAAATACATAATTTGTAAATACTTCAACCTAAAGCTATACTTTTCCTCCATTTCTCTGCTCTTAAACACATCAAACTTTTCAATTCATTTCTCCAGCACCTCCCAAAATAGATGTTTAACTCTGTTTTACAAGCATTCAGAAACCTTAAGATAGCTGTAATTCCCCCTTTGAATAAACAGGAAAACTCAGCTGTCATCCTCTGATATTTGAAGAAGTAAAGGAAGCACTTTAAGGTGAACTACAGTCATATTAGTAGTGAATTCATTCATTCGTTCATCGCCCCAGAACAATTCAGTCAACAGAAATCAAGAAAGAAAACCACTGAGTTTGTGTTGAAGCTGCACATGTAAAATCAGCAGCTGCTCAGACAAGTAATGTGCTGTTATAGTACAATATAATCCAATTTCAGTGTCTGCTAGAGAGGAAATTTGCTTTTGACAAAACCTCAGTGTTGTTGGTGCAGAAGAACATTAATGCCATAAACCAACATGAAGTGCCATTCCTCTCTTAAAGGTACAATCACTGATTCAGATATATGACAAGACAGGCGCCCTCACCAACAAATACCAAAGCACAAAAATTAGATTCAGATTAGGAGATCTGTTGGAGAATCTGTTGGTTTCACATTTATCATGATTTCTAATCTGTTAAAGGTTTGTTAACATCACTAATCATGTATTCACAGCTTTAAGACAAACAAATTACAAACTCTTTAATTACTTGTGTACTTTTCTATCAAAGTTAATGTCTGGAAAACTAGAAAATTTCATTGAAATTGAAATAGGAACGCACTGACTAACTATTGATGAAGGTGTAAAGTCACAACCAAAAGGTCAGAGGTTAGATTCAGATGTGCACCCAATAATTACGGCCTCATACAGGGAGTGACTTCAATTAAACTCTACCCTGTTTTCCTCTCATCGCTGCTCCACCAGTACAATGATAAACTATTTCTCCAGTAGGACGAACATCAGTTCACACGTAAGACACAGCACCGCACTCTGATCCAGATTGTTCCACTTGTCTCCGTTGTGTTGTATTTTGAGGACGTTTCAGAAGTTTTGCACGTCTGTAGATTTCAAACAAACCTTGATTAAATAAACATGCGGTGAGAAATGAAAGTGTAAAACCTTCATAAATAAATTAAAGTCTTTACGTGGCCAGACACTAAGCCCTGCCATCATAAGGTCTCTGGTAAAAGAAAATAAACAGCAGAAACAGTGTGTCTGTGTTTCTGATACTTACCTGTCCAGTTTTAATCATATATTTCTTCATCTCACCCATCTTCTCACCCTAAACTAGCCTGTGATATCGAAACTGAACACTTCACCCTCTAAGTTCCTGACCTAACTTCATTTTCTGAGAGCAGGACAGAGCCCAATTCACCACCACTCACCAGTCTGAAGGCTGTAACACAACAAGCAGTCTAACAAATTACTGCGCTCGGGTATTAATTAGTCCAACTATGTATTACTATTGAAAAAGCAATTACGAATGCATTACTTTTTTGAGTAATGAGCATCGAAAACCACCACAGACAAGTCACTTTATTGAATATCGTGGTGATTTTTCACATCAGCTCCTATTTCTTACACATTTTTTGTTTGAAGAATGATACTTAAAAGGACCAACACAACAAGAAATATGATGATTAGTGGCCAAGTGATTACAGCCATGTGTTAAAGGCTTTAATTGATGAAAACAGAATGAGCAATCGTGGCTTTTTACCATAAAGACAAGTGAAGCAGACGTCTAACAGAGCTGTCAGCTAATCAGACGAGGTAATACATTTCATTGCTATATATTATTCAATGCCAATATATGCCATATTAAGTCTCCTCTGCTTTCCCTGAGAAGTCAGAAGTGCACATAACCTTTAAAAACTAAAAATCTGCTGCATTCAGTAAAAAAACTAAAAAAAAACTGACATTTCAGCACCTGGCGAGGTAACTGTTGAGTCACTGTTATTGATCAACCACCCTATTGCCACCACAGATTTATTTGGATCATTTTGCACTATGGGACAGTAAAAGTCTTATTCATTGCACCTTTGAAACCTCCCAGGTTTAATTTGATTGTGCAGATAATTGGTTTTTCTGCAGGTAGCACCGCAGGCCTGGTGCTGGGATACACAGCAATCAGTAGCTATGGCCCATTCAGTCCAGTCGATTTGATTCAAACAATCCATTTGACTCAAAAACTCTAATTAGGACAGCCTGTTTTTCCACACCAGAAAACAGATGTAATATTCCTCTAAGGAATCTTAATCATTCCCTGAAGCATTTTTTTAAATCATTGGTTGTAATATTCCTGTAGGGATATTTTTGGTTGCTTGTGCAGCCTCCCTCTAAAATGAATTATACAATTTCTGTGCTTCTTTTTCATAAGAGGAAACAAAATGTAAAATCCAATGCAGGGGCTTATGCTTGCAAAATAATCGGCACTGCTGACAGTGCAAAATATCACTCGCTGATTCTTTAAGGAGCTTGTCTTCGCAGTCATCTCTTTCTCTCTCTGTGTATTTCAGAGTTACTCACTGAGGACATCGGAGGAGCTGGTTTTTTTTTTGTTTTTTTTTTGAGTCTGCGCAACATGTAGGCAAACTTCCACCCACCGTGCACGCTCACCCCCCCTCGCACTTCATTGAGCATCCACCTCAGTCAGCACCAGGGGGAGTTGTGAGGTCAGTAATAATAAGAGGTGATAGAGTGAGGATAGAGGATGCCTTATTACACACAAGTTTAGATGCACTTTGAACTGATGCCAGAGCTGCAGCAACGTGGCCGCATCTGTTGACACAGTCCTCCTGCATCTTATTGAAATGTACAAACTGTACGCAGGGAAACGAATCCAGCGCACTGAATTCAATTTATTTCAAAGAAAAAAAACAAACATTTACATTTCAAAGTCGAGTGGCCTGTCATTCTGACGGCCATCCTGTAAACAAGGACATGCATTTATTTACAATTCATCACCACAGAAGGGACTTTTAAACCCACAAGTACTTATGAATACTGTAAAAATTTTTATATTTTTACATTTTTATAAGAACTTCATTCAAAACTGGCTGATGAAGTCAGAAAAGTTGGAGACGTTTCACGTTGAAGTGTAAGAGTTAATGATGCATTCATAACCTTTGACCTTGTCAGTATGATGGAAAGTCAGGTTTTGCATCATTGGACAGCAGGGTACATTTGTCTCCTTGACACTGAGACTCAAGAGAACAAATCCCATAAACCTGCATAAAAAATCATTGAGCTGAACTATTCATCTTATTTAGGGCTGGGCAATATAGTCAAAATCAATATCATGAGATAATGAATATTCTTTCTATATCAATATATATTTATAATATGACAAATGAGTGCAAATACAAAATAACCAACTTTAAAGAGTAACTCATCATCCTTATTACATTCTTTGTTAAAATCTAGTGGTTTAATGATGATGGTGATGTCACGGCATACTCCAGTACGCCGTGACATCACTGTTGGGTGTGGTTACAAAGCACACCTCTGACCACACCCATCAGTGATGCTGGCCTGAAGCTTTCAACCACAGAGGGCAGCCTGGTGTTAAAGCTGGTGGTCCAGTCCCATCCTCCACACAGCCAAGATAATGAGGGTGAGAAGAGTCCACTCAACTTTTTACTTTTTGCATATCCAGGTATTTGAAGTGTGCTGCATTATGCCATACCTATTGGTGTTGATGCACGTACGCACTCAAAATTGCAAGTGTAGGAAGGGAAGTTTGTGAATAGCAACAGTACACGAGTTGCTAAGCCTGCATCAAGTTCCATTGTGAGTTATGTAAGCTTCAGATTTTGACAGAAGAGGTATAAAAAAGACGATATCTCTGATTCTGCTGCATCAAATATGATCTTTTTTTTGTAACTATCCACTGTGAGCCTGATAAAGTTATCAGAGTTCAAAATGAATAACTTGTAATGTTTTTTTTAATACCACTTTTTGTTGGAATTATTCATTTTGACAACAAAATTTTGTAAAATGAACACAATATGATATCCTCTTGATGCACTATTTAAGTCAGTAAAATGTAAGACTAAAATATGGCTACAATTTCAAGGCCAACATACAGTTTATATAACACAGCAACGAGTGACAGATACTTGCCGAGGGCTTTAGCAGTGAGGTCACAGAGGTCATGTCGTCAGTGGTATTTCTGGGAGGCAGGTGGCGAGATACATTACATCAAATTACATCACATTACATCAAAAGGATTTTCCACTCTACCATTTCACATGTATTACACACGCTGGCTTGTTATGGCTGATTCTGATATTTGTTCATCAGTATTACACACCTGGCAGCGTAGAATAGCGACATTTAGGCACTAATGTGGGGAGATAGAATAGTTAAAAGAATAAAGAATAAAACTGTTGAGTTTTTTCTTTATATTGGCCAGAACTTTTTCATGACTTGTCAAAAAGGTCATAGGTGGTTGGGGTTGTGTTGGGGGAATTTGGATGAACTACTTACACAGATGTTGCTTATAAGAGAGATAAAACCATGTTTATGGAAAGAGTTAGGTTGTGAAAATGGAAAGGGAGTGGGGATAGTGGAGAAGAGAAGAGAGTGAAGAATTAACCAGCAGTCAATACGCATAAACACACCTACCACCTACGACCACGCTCAGCCTGCACACAGAAACATCCAGCACAGTCACCAAACAAAAGTCTCGTCCTTGGCAGAGCTGTGGAGGCGTTTGTTTGGACCTGATGAAAGGAGGGTGAAAACCAGAGTGTGGGGCGACGCGGTGTGTTCAGGGCCTCGCCGAGTTTGCTTTTGCACGCGGCACGATGACTTTAAAGGAGACTGGCGATCGCGGACTTGTGCGGTAGCAGATGGGAGCGGCAGAGGAGGCGAGACTCTGCAGGGAGACGGGGAGCAAGGTGTGAGTGGGTTTCAGCCAGTCCCGTTATGGCAGTGTTTATGGCGTGTTGAGAGAAAAAAAAGTGAGAGGACTCAGACTCAGAGCTCAAAATCAATGACCCGTGACTCAAATTTGTAATGTCAGCAAGATGTACAGCCCTGCGCTGTTTTATGTGTGGCTTCATATAAAGCTTGTTTGAGCTGTTACACCCAAATGAGCTTTTTTTTTTATTGGCGTACTTAGAGTTATGAACCAGAAAATCATCCCAGGCACTGAAACCATCACCTCGTCCATCATTTCCAAATTGACTCCCAATGGACGTTAAAGGCCTCCTCTGCTCGGTGGGAAAGAGACATTAGCCGCCCCCTCGGACATCTACTTTAAAGCTCCTCTTGTATTGTTTTTCTTTTAAACTCGCTGCAGCACAAATTGGCTATTTTTAGGAGCATGATATTGACATGAACTTAAAAGTCTTTACTTCCCTTTTCTAGATTCCAGTTTGCCTGTAAATAAGGTGTTTGTGTAATTAGCATATCAATGCCGTGCGTGCGTGGATTTAATGGCTTCAGCTCCGTACTTAATAAATCAATTTTCAGTGCAGATGCGCTCATTTTAAGAGGAATTACCGGCTGTTATTCAGACTGCTCAGAAAGTGACTAATGATGTGTTCTACTCTGAATACAAGATTAATCAACTATGACTGGTGTTCATTAAGGACAAAATGCATGCTAACAATGATGTATTTCAGCTGAGGTTTCCTAAAGGAAGTAGTGCCTTTGAGGACGAGGGTGACGCTGTGTAAAAGTCCTTGTTAGGCAGGTACGGCGCTCCAGCAGGATGTTGGGGAGCGGGAGTCCCCGGTGGCTGCAAGGGCAGACAGAGCAGCAGCTGGATGAAGCGTGGCTGCGGCCCAAGTACTTACACTCCACCGTCACTGCAGACTGTCCGGCTCGTGGTGCAGTGCTAACTTTTTACTGAATGCAGCAGATTACAGGATCCCTCAAAAACAGACAGTCGCAGGCTTGGATGCGGCTTCAGCTGTAAGAAACAAAGGGAGGCAAGCAGTGGTATAAAAAACAAAGTACATCTACAAAAACGTCAATCTTAAGTGCAGTTTTCAGGTACTTGAGTAGTTCCATTGTACATGGCTTTTTACAAGGTGTGGACAAAGATCAAAGGTGCTAATACCACACTGTAAAAATACCCTGTTAAAGGTTTCCTAAGTAAAAGTATGTAAGTATAATCAGGAAAAAGTGCTTAAGGTATTAAATTAAAAGTACCCAATGACTGTACCCTGTGACTGTTACCATTACCATTATATATAATATAAATATTATTATTTCTCATGCAATAAGGTAATAACAACATTTTACTGTTGGAGTTGGTAGAAGTGGAGAGAGGGAAGTTTTTCATACAGATACAATAAAATTCAGAAAATAGTGAGAAACGTGGTTCAGAGTGACACCATCACAAGGTTTGTTTTGTCTAACCACCAGTACAAAATTATTATTAAATTTTTTGTATGCAAAAATCTCAATTTGAAAAGTATCTAAAGCTATTAGATTGTAGTGAAGTAAAAAGTACAATAAAATAAGTAAAGAACCTTGTGCTTACCTACATATTTGTACAGTTCTTGAGTAAATGCACTTAGTTACATGTTCCACCACTACTTTACTCTTCTACACTTTTACATTAACTATAGTAGGTTACTTTGCATTCAGAGTTGACTGATTTTTTTCAAGATTCAAGATTTTTATTGTCATTTGCACAGATAAAAACAGGTTTCACTGTACAATGAAATTCTTGCTTTGCTCTTCCGTCTTCAATGCCAGGATAAATAGAAAAATATAAATACAAAAATATAAGTAAATAATATACACTAAATAATTTACAATAAGTGTGCAAAAACTTATATACTTATTTTACATGTATTAGTGATAATAATCCAGTTATAAAGCATATAATAATATGATACCATTAATAATATAAAAGATGCCATCCTAAACTACAAGTTCTTTTACTTTTGATACTTTAAATCCATTTTGCTTATTACTTTTACGTCAATGTTGAACTTTTACCTACAAATAGAGAATTTGTTCTGCATTGCTATTATTCACATGGATCGAGAGTGCCGATGAGGCTTGCTGCAGTTGTTGACGTTGATGTATCAGGTTTGAGTTCACAAAAACACTGATGCCACTGTTGGAAACTTTTCTGGCCTTGGCATCTCATAGTGGTGGGAACAAAAAGGACACTGTGATTTTTCAATACCACAGTGTCTTGATGTCTCTAAATCTGACTACTGAGATGAATGGACAGAAACTCACTGTACCAATATTCACTGGGTTGGTCTCATTTTCCAACAAACAGAAGCCAGTGCCAGAACAATTTGAAAGATGCCAAAACTACATAAAACAGTGTCTTTAAGTGTTTTAGGAAATAAAATAAAGACTTCCAAATGTTTCTTGGACAATCCTTTTCATCCCTAACTTATGAAAAATCTTAAAATTTCTTTATAGTCTTCAACTTGTTCTGTCAGTTGATCATGAACAGATTTTTTCGGAAGTTTTTCCAAGCTTTTTTTGACAACGCTTACAAAGAAAGAAAGAAACCGGAATCACTTCAAATATAAAAACTGACAAAGTTTGTTTCAGTAATTTGACAGAAGTTATATATCATATATATACAGAATATATTTGACTATAGAGAACAACATGTCATTAATAAACTGGAAAAATGGATGGAGCAAGTTAATCACTGATGTCTGTGTCAGTGTTTTCCATCTCTCAGCGGGGGCAGATTTGATTGTTCATGTCTGTGGTCCATCTAATCCTTTCACTGATGTAGTCTAAACAAGATTTCTGTAGATACCCACTCGCTCCTCTTCATTCGGAGAAGCACGGCCTTGAGCCTCGGGCCACCCCTAAACTGTTGAGGGAAAGAGATGCGGATTAGATTTTAAGTCTAAACAGGTAGGTAGCAACCAGCCCAAGGCTGAATAGATTAAAAGGATTTTAGAGCAGCGCTATATAAGTAACTGAGAGGACAGCAGTAGGTTGAGAGCTGTTACAGAAGACCGCAACCGACGATCAAAGCAGAGCTCTACAGGTATGATTTCTGTCAGACATTTATGTGATTTACATGCAAACTGCAGGAAACGTATCAATAATTCTGTCATAAAGTTTTGATGATATAATATGAGATTCTATAGATTTATGCAATTTATTGACAGTTTCAGCTTTTCAGTTAAAACATGTAATAAAAGTTTCAGTTTTAAAGAACCAGTTGCAGCACTATCTGTAAATAATTTGATTATCTAAGGTAGTTTAGTTTAAATAATGTCTTCATGTTTTATATTCTGTGTATGTGAAGGTACAGATGGGTGACAAATTAAAGAAAAAATCTGAATAAATGAGTGTAGAAACATAATGAATAAAGATCCTTCTATACAGGTGGGCTGCATGGTACAATTAAGCAGTTACCATCCAGCCATGCCCTGTGGTATGTATAAAAATGTTGAGCAGGCCTAGTTGAGTCAGATTTTGTATCAAGACGGCAAGAGGAAAAGATCTAAGTGACTTTTAAAGAGGGTTTATTGTTGGGATATGGAGGCAGGTGCTTCTGTCACAAAGACTGCTCAACTGGCTTGTGGTTCAATAGGAACAGTAACTAAAGTGACTTCTGCATTTTCAGATCTGAGGGAGACTTCAATAAAAAGGGTCAAAAATTGTTCTTGTCAGGAAACATTTAGTGAACACGATGCTTGTGCATTAGTGCAATAAGTAAGGAACAAAAGAAGAGCAGCTCTTCCTCAGTGAGAACAGTTCACCCGCAACACAGAGAGGGATATTATAGCAGGCTTACAATGCATAAACCCTCATTACAAAGATGAATGTGGAGAAAGTTCAATGGGGCAAAATCCAAGCAGGCACTGGTCTACAGAGATAAGGAGTGAGCTGGTCAGATGAATCACTATATTCTCCACAAGTGGGTGAATGTATGTGTGGTGTACAGACCTGAAGGCTTGATCCCTGAAGTGAGGGGATCCAGTGGTTCTGTTAGAGGGAAGAGTCACTGCAAATCAATGCAAAAAGTTATTCTGAGTGATCATCTTTATGCTATGATGAAACATAAAACACAAACACTATCCTGGTAGCAGTGGTCTCCCATCTATAGGGCACGAGGGATCAGTGAATAGTTTAAACAGGATAGAAATTATGTGAATCATATGCTTCACAGTCACCAGATCTCTGTTTTACAGTCTGATTTACACAATGTCACACATCAGCTTTGGATGGTGTTGGACATGAAACAGACATTATTTAAGTTTATCCATGTAACTGCAGAGGTGTTTTGAATAGATGAAAGTCTAAGGAGGCACATGACTGAATCATAAATATCATATATATTTTATTTACTTTTCAAATCAAAGCTACAGTGTTTTGCATGTTAAAAACAAGAACAAAAACTATTCAGGACTTCGGTGAAATCAATGCCATGAATCACCCCAAAGTAATAATATAAATTTAAAAAGCAGACCATTTAAATAAACGAGTAAGAGCTGCTGGAAGTAAAATGGGTAAAGTGATTTAGAAGATGTCAGTGATTCTGCAGGTCTTAGCTCCTTAATGACTGAATCACATTCATGCTGGAATAATTCACTTTTATCCATGTAAACTTGCTCCTGACACAGTTTGAAGGATCTGTTGTGAGACCGGCTCCCCTCTTGTGGCAGGCGTCTGCGCTGCACCCGGCAGAGGATGCAGCTGGTCGTCATGGCAGCAGTGCTGGCGCTGGTGGGGGCGGGGCAGGGCTGCAGCTTCGGCTGTCACCCAACCAACATCAGCATCCCTGTGGAGAGCTGTGGCAGCATCGAGTTCATCTACACCACCATATGTGCGGGACAGTGTTACCACGAGGTAACGAGGGGATTCGAACATGTGACATTTATTCTGCTTACACACATGAACTCATTAAGTCCCGCTCTGCCAACTGACTATGCTCCCGTGTATAAAGTTGTAACAATATAAACATTGTTTCAGTGTTTGGAAATATTATTGATTACTTCCTGTGTCAGATAAGCCTCAGGGAGTTTTTCCACTTAATCGATTTCACCTCAGTTGACCTGAACACAGCTTAACGCATATTTATACTCATATTTATCAAAGTTTTACCCTGCAAATGAGACAACACAATTGTGGTGAATCACATAACAGAGTCAATACACATTACAAGCTTAAATTAGTATTTTTATGACCATATAAATTAAAGATATATTAACACACTGTGCCTAATGAGTTAAGATAGCTTTCTATATGTTTCTCAGCTGAATCTAATATGAAGTAAAGGCCTTACAAGGTTATCTGGATCACATTATTGAGTGAAACCCAGAACCTCCTCTAATCTGGAAGAAGAAGCACTGATGGAAAAATACCTGTTGTTTTACTTTAATAAGTGAACTCTGCAAACCTGCTCCTTGAAATAGCCTGCTGGTTCACTGAAGAGGTAAACAGGCCATCTGCAGCGTCTGTTAGATTTAGATGTGATCGTGTTTTAACGTCTTTATTAAAAGACCCGTCAGTCAGTAACAGATTATAGCAGGTTATAATTCTGTGATCCAAATTTTATTGGTCAAACAGCCTCCTTTTGTCTCCATTTGAATCTCTTTATGTCTTTACTGTAGACGAAGAGTGTCAGCAGTTCACAATTATCTGCTGTTGGAAAGATTTCTCATTTCAAACTTTGTTTAAACTCTGTTATGGTTTGCTGTGTTATCACAAATCACCCACACATGAGGGACTGAATTAGCTGCATTCACGTCCATATGTTTAATCACACTGTTGTTGTCTGTTGACAGGATCCCGTCTACATCGGCCATGACGACTGGGCCAAACAGAAGATCTGTAACGGGGACTGGTCCTACGAGGTGAAACACATTAAAGGGTGTCCGGTGGGCGTCACCTACCCCGTGGCCCGAAACTGCGAGTGTGCCGCTTGTAACGCAGGAAACACGTACTGCGGACGCTTTCCTGGAGACATACCCAGCTGTCTGTCCTTTTAAAAGAAACTTGTCATCTATCCTACATTTATTCATTATCTTTGTGTCACCTGACTTAGCACTAAAATAAATAGGTATCACTTAAGATTGGGGGCTTTGTCTTTTATTCATAAGTTGCATTAAGTTTTAATTAAAATCATCAGAGAGTTATAAGCAGCACATTTCAACCTGTCTGCACAGAGGAAGTCCGCAGAGGAAGCTTGTCTGCAGATGTCTCAGAGTGACTTTACAGATATAAAGGCCAACTGAGGGATTAAATGTCCAGTTTCGCCCTGACCAAAGTGACTGACCCCTAACATTAAATAATCCTGAGATTCAAGTTTTCGTGCTGAGAAAAAGAAGTCATCCCGAAAGAAAAAAAGCAGGCCTCACCTCTTTTTTTTTGACAGGTGAAAATGAAAATATAGAGTTTGCAGCATCTAAAAGCTCGGCCAAAGTGCCTGCTGATCGGTGGCTCTCTGCGGTGGGATGCACTAAATTTAGAAACAGCTCAGTGGGCGAAACCTTTCTCATCAAACCTTTCTCTTACAACACCGTTCGTTGTTTGGGTGTTGTATATACAATGTCAGGTAGATAATGTTAAAGATGTGATGGTATACAGCGTGAGCAGTGAAGACTGTTTCTGCATTGGAGCCGTTGTTATGAAGTGTGAAGATTTTTACGACGCTTCTTTAAGACGCTTTTTACTTTTTATGCACTTTTGTTAAAGCAGCTTAAAGGAATTCTTCACTTCATGCAGATTTTGGTGGCTCCTGTGGACAAAGGCGGTAGTCTTTCTCATAACGTTAGTTACATGGTCCCTCCAAAGAGTATTTCCTCCCGCAAAGCCCACAGCTCGAGTTCAGCTAGAGCAAACCCCATTATATCTGATTTAATAGAAAACTCCGGTGGCGGGAGAATAACTATCAGAAACTAATAAAAACAGCCAGTCGTCTCGCTGTTGGTCTTGTTTACTGATGTAGGTCATATAAAGGCATCACTATTAAGTTTCATAACCGGTTAAAAACTCGACAGAGTCTTTTTAAGTAAACAGTTTTGTAATCAAACCTGGGGTATCAATCATTTTGTACAGCTCTCAGCAATAAAGCAAACAAGCATAGTCCCCAAAATGTCAAATTATTGCTTTAATACCTGTGCACAGTTCTTCCCTCATTAGCAGTTTTCTTGGACATCTTGGTTAATGGAGGTGACTACTCATTAAGCCTTTAACACCAGGACCTGCTATTAACCTTTACTGTGTGTTTTGACTCAAAGAAGACTTAATATGAGCACTCAAAAAAAAAAAAAAAAAAGAAAAGAAATATTTTTTCACTCTAAGTCAAACCTTGCAGGTATATATTTTTTTTTAGCTCAAAAGAAGGAGTTTCACCTTAAAATTCAAGAAAACTGGATTCTCAGACTCAGACAGATAAAGCAGAACTAATGAACATCTTTGCTGAGAAATGGGAAGAATAATAAATCACATCTACCCTGAAGTCCACCACGGCAGCATGTCATTGTTTCTGCAATACAGCGTGGAAGAGGCAGAGCAGGTGCAGCCTCTGAGTCTGTAGATTATTAGAGTAACATCTTATTAAACCAGAGACACGAGCAAACCTGAGGCTCCTGCTAATGACGGCGAATTCACTCATTAACATGACAAGCCGTTAATTACTTCCTACAGTGACATGGCGTCTTACCAGCTTTACCCCAACGTGATCTTTTTTTTAGTGTGGACAGCAGCTAATTCAGGCTAACAGTATAATGTGTTGTCAGCATTATTGAGGTGAGGGAATGTCATTGAGAAAACCATCACGTTCTGATTTATTTTAGTACATAATGTTTGCTCTGGGGCGGTGATGACCCTGGTAGGAGGGAGCCGGACTAGTTGTTTCCCAGTTTTCTCAAAGTGCCCCAAGCTCCAGATGATGAAATTTTTATTTTTATTGCTCCTGAAATGGAACATTAAAGCTCAAACATGGTGAAGAAATGGAGAGAATAATGATACCACTCGGATAAATATGGGCTTGTTTTGACAGTTCAGTAAGGACTATGACAGACCACCATATTTCTCATTAAAGGGTATTTACTAAACGGACACTATTAAGTATTGTACTTTTATAAAGTTGGGGGATTTACAAGAGATCAATTAAAGTGCCAGTCATTACGATTGGGAGATTCTCCAACAATTTACAGGTTATTTCTTCTCTCCAAAGCCCTTCATTGCAGTGTCACTCAGTCTAGTTATTTCTTTTTAACCTGCTTTTTTTCATTGCTCTTCTTCTGTTTACTTATATTTCCTGTAAACTGTTGTTTTCTTGTTGCTTCACCATTTGGTTGTTGTTTATCCACCATCACATCTGCAATGTGGATAAAGTTATATACGTACATATGTGAATGTGTATCTTCCTTGTAAATTAAGTTTTCCTTTTTATTTCTTTTTTAATTCTAATAAAATAATCTATTTTATTGTTTAAATCTATTATAATTGACATATTTGACTATCTCTTTATAAATTTTGTGTTTAGTATCTAGGAGGTTATGACTGCTTTTAATTATACAGGTGAAGCTAAACCTTGAACCTAATCTGTTTAGATTTTAAATGTGTGCAAGTATAGAAAACTTTTCTTTTATTTGTATTTAAAGCGTATCAATACTTGAGCCAGCCAGCAGAGCTAAGGGTCAAAGCCAAAGTGCCCTAACAAGTGAGACAATCAATGAAATGATTAATGAAAGAACATGAAGGAGCAAAAGGATCAATAATGTGGGAAGATTAGAGAAGATATTTTTGTACTTTAAAACGGCAGCACAGGGAAGCAAGTTCAGGAGGGAAATATATGAGAGAGATGAGCTGAAGTGTGCGTTGGATAGAGAAGAGTTCAGCTTGTTGTTTGGAGGCTGGGAGGAAAAAAAAAGGAGCCGAGACTTGACGGACACGAAGGCCGACCCTGCAGGCGAGGCTGACCTAAAGCCGCTTGTAGTGGAGGAGTAGCTGGCATGTAGAGATGGACTGTGGCCCGGAGGTGTTGTGCGAGGGTGCCTCTCTCTTAGCCTGTGCTACATCAGAGCCCTAACACTTTTATTTCAGTACAAGCACCCCGAGGATAGATGTGACATGAAGGAATCTGGGGAAGATGGAGATAAGGCCGTTCTCGACAGCGATATAGTTCCTCTGTAGAAATACTGGCAGATAAAAGGCATTAGAGGAGCAGGAACCTTCGCCTGTGTTGAGTAAATCTCCACGGACATCATTTCTACCACACACAGCATCGGTTAAATTGAATTAATCGATTCCAGGCCTCGCAGCTAAAGTCGGAAATCGAACCCTGTTATCTCTGGTAGTTTCAAAGTTACAGCTAAAAAAGACAATGATGACAGGACTCCACACCCAACTTGATATCCCCCTTTAATTAATTGTTCTCAGGCCAGAGGCGGACCAGTAATTTTCAAGGAAATCATAAGAGATAAGCAACTCACAAACCAACATACTTGCATGTGAAAGCATCAACTTCTTGCCAGAAAATATTCATCTGCAGATTTCTGCTTGTTGCATGACTACGGAAGCTGAGAGCGGCCGTGCTTGAAATCATTTTCTTAACATCATTATATCGAGATCATGAGTTAATTATTTCTTTATTAATTAATTATCTCGAACAGAAAGACACAATGGATTTTCTGCCTGTGTTGGACCTTTATTGAAGTGCAGTCTGATCAATAATGGGAACTCCTTGATCTGACATTTTCAGCTTAAATCAGTCACTACAGTTGTCAAGAGGCCATTAATGCATGCTGGCATCACACTCCTGATCTCTGCTAAACATATGTGTGATAAGAGGGAACGACCTTTGTTTTCTTGTATTAATAATTCATTTCTGATGTCAAGATAATGGATTTTAAAAAATATATTGCAAGCACAAATGTCTTCGGCCTCCATATGTGCCTGTTATTTCTTCGATGAATCATTATTTTATCAAGAAGCAGTGACTCTCAACACTCATCATAGCCTAAAGCGATGTCTTCAAATTAAGAGATAAAATTCGATCAACAGTCCAAAATCAAAAGATATTAAATCACAACAATATAAAACAGAAAAAAACTTAGCTGTTGGTGTGAAAATGTTGGTCTTGAATTCATCACTTTGGTCCAGACTAAAATGTCTCAACAACTGTCGGATGGACACTCATTGTCCCTTCAGGATGAAATGCAAAAACTAATCAAATTCCTCTCAGACTCTGTGATTCTTTGTATTTAATGCTAAATAGCAAGTTAGCATGTTAAATTATGATGATGAACATGGTAAATATTATACTGGCTAAACATCAGCATGTTAGTACAGTAAAGCTGAAGAAAGACTGAAATGATTACTAGGTTATCTAAATAGTTGCTTTCCTTTTCTAAGTATCTGATCAATTAATTGACTGATTGTTAAAGCACTGAATTAACAGTTCACAGATATAAGAGTGAAGGATGAGACGGCCCCGTTACCTCATTTTCTCCGTCAACATCCGGGCAGACCTTCGACCCGCTCACCTTCGCGTTCATGGATTTTGTTTCAGCCTTTAACTCCACACACTCACACAGACTCTTCTTACAGCTGGATATCTGCTGACACATTTCAGCCCGTTCAGGTCACTGGTGTCCTTTAATATAGCAGCTTGGTTTTATCCAGCAGCCCTCTGGAGGTTTGCGCTCTCTCCTCGCTAATGACGGCTGCAGCCAATATTTAGATAGACATTTTATCAAGTTTATAGACGAGTCTGTCACTCTGCCTCCTCTGCCGGAGGGGGGAAATGGACACGGCTGTGTGGTGGATGACTTTCTGTCAGGCTATGATGAATCCTTCCTTGAGCTAAATTTTCTAAAAACTAAGGACAATAGATTTTTTTAGTAGGCTATATACAGCACGCTCCAGAGCACACTATCATCACTATATCTTTTATTAACGGCTCTTAAAACCACACAGGGCTCTGGATGGACACATGAGTATGTACTTTCAAGGATATATTAAAAAACTGGATGGAAATTACTTTGCTGAATCTCCCTTTGTTTCTGTAGGATTTTTTGTTGCTGTATGGTACTGAATCCTGGTGTGGCAAATGGAACTATTATGTGATTTAAGCCAGTAAGAGTACGGGTGTGAGAGCTGCAGCCCTCTATTATAAAAAAAAATAATAATAATTTATTCATTCCCACAGCAACTGGACTGCTTTGTGTTAGCAAATGAACTCATGTAGCTTATTAACAAGACTGAGAGTGTACAGCCATGCTAGTGGCTCTGTGAGGCGGCACCGAGGCACGGCGGTGCTTTGAACGTTGGTGTCCACGTGCTAACATGGTCGTCATTAATTCTGAGGGTATTTTGGTCATAAAACCATGTGGACAAATCCAAATTTGGACCTAATGATGGCGCTCTATAGAAAGTTACAGGACCAAGAACAAAGTTATTACATTTCATCCTGAGGAGAACACGAATGTCCAAATCATATTTTATATTAATGCAACAAATAGATCGCTAGAAATTTACCTGAAAGTTACTGATGTCAGTGTCACGGTCGCACTAGAGGGAAAGTCAGAGGATCATGAGAGGTTATTACGATACATCTCATGGGAACCTTGAACCCTGTACAAACCTTTGTGACAAATTCACGTAGTAGATGTTGAGACATTTCACCCAATAAATGAAAACTCTGAACTACTGGCAGCGCTAGAAGATCTAACATTCATTTAGGATTCATCCTCTCATAACGGCACAACAGATAATTGAATCAAATTTCATGACAATACATCCAATATTTTCTCAGATATTTCATTAAAAAACAAAAATGTCAGCGTCGTCTTGGGAATCGGTGGACGTCATTCTCTTGGGAGCATGAATAACAGATTTCGTGTCAATCCATCCAGTAGTTGTTGAGATTTTTCAGTGTGGACCAAAGTAAAATTCCCATCCCTTGAACCACATCACTAAAATCATGAAGATTTAATTCCAAAACATCAAATAATCTTTGTGAACCTTTTGACATCTGAAAATCAAGTAATATTTAGAACTTGAAAATGGTCCAAAATACTAAAAATTAAAACGTTTTCTGAGCAAAAAGCCTAGTCATTACTGCAAATATCAACCTAACAGTAAATAATGTGTTTAATAATCATACCAGCAGTCAATATGAGAGAGGAGGTGTCGTTTACAGACTGATATCTGGTTCTGAAGCATCTTGTGTTCTTGCAACACAGATTGTCCCATTGAGAAAATACTTTAACTCAAACTTAGATTTGAGTTTGGAGCAAAACTTTCAGCCGCTTTGATGAATGACTTGTTTGCATCGACTCGCTGCCTGCTCTCATCGACTAGGTTTTATAAATATTAATAAGCTTCATTTATATGTAGCCCTTTAAAAATGAGCTATAAAATGCATAATGAAAACAGTGGCAATGAAAACAAAAAATAACAGAACAGTGCCCCTACATTTATTAAAACAATGTTTTTTTGTGTGATTTTATGGGAAACTGACACTGCACCACATTTCTCCTATAACACAATAAGGACTAGATTTTGATTTATATTAATATACTCTGTTGTAATTCCTCAAATTTGGCAGGACTGTGCTTTTCGGCCCTCGCTGCCGGCATTCACTGGAAATAAGCAGAGGATACGGAGGCAAAGCAACCCTGGACTGTGTGACACTTAACCTCCAGCCGAGCTCAAGGACAGCCGGATGTGTATAAATGAGACATTACTGTCTGAGCAGTTCTGCAACTCTTTCTTTAGCCGGCGTGATGAACTGCTGTGTCATACTGCTTTCCCACCGCCTCCGGTCAGCGTGTAGGGGGGGAGGAGAAAGACGGGGTCCTCCAGTGTGATAATCAGGCAAAAAAAAAAGACTTAATGGAAATATAAAATTAATAAAAAAAATTTTAAAGGGCATTATTTCACTTGGTAGACTACTGAGATGAGTCATCTATAAATTAATGTTAAAATGAGAATGGTGGTTTTCTATTAACATAAAATGGAGTTATGACTTTGAGCTGTCATTTAGGAAGGATACACCTCTGTCTGCCCCTGAACATTGGGCAGATAAACAGTGAGGTTTAAAGCCCTGACTTCAGGATCTTCTCATTCATTGTTAGTTAAACTCAGTGGTATACAGCAGCTCTGTGAGTAGAGATGACCATGCATAACGTAAAACTTGTGTAGTACACGTCATGATGCTTTTCAGATTTGTTCCTGAGCGTTCCTTCTTTTTGTTAACTACTAAAACTACTATGCCTTCTTCTGGATTATACAATCTGTACATAGTATAGACAGTCTATAATAGAAACACAGTAAATGTCTGTCATTCATAAATGCCACCTGATCAAACCAACTGCGCCACAGATTATAGTTTTGCGAAACATTTTGACTCTTGAACTTTTTAGTGCACTGGTGTCAGTTGTCAATTACACGTCTTGTATTTTATTCTTTTGTAAATGAAGAGAACATTTTCTTTCAACCAGCTCTATGGAGTTTTTAATTGATCTCAGTTTTATATCAGTGCCTCTAAATGATCTAACGATGAGCAATGAGACCAATAGTGAAAAATATTTGTTTCTAACAGTTATTCTTAATGTCTGCCACCAGGTCTGTTTTGTTTTTTGAAAATCAGATGAAAACTCACTTGAAGGTCCATTTTTTTGGGGCTGCTCTCTTCTCAGCGAAGTATTCTTCTTGTGGCAGGAAGTGAAGCAGAGACTGAGCTCCTTTAAGTATATTAAACTGCCCAAATGTCAACAATTCATTGTGACTAAGTGGACTTTCACATTTAACTTGAGGCAGTTGGACATTAAAACATCTGGTTAAGTTCCTTAAAGTTTGAAGAAAGTCAATTGGACTTGCTGAGATGTGAGATAAGAGGTGAATCATCTTCAAGAACTTCAAGCGAGTCCAGTTGACTTTCTTCAAACTCAAGAAATTACCTGGATGACTGGGAATCTTCACAGACATCAGGTAAAGTTGTTCTACCATGTGTAGATGTTACAACACGTCAACATTTCATATTACGAAAAGAATTTATTAACAAAGAATGAAACGTAAGCAGCATTTTCACTGGAGAACTCAACAGAACAAAAACTTTAAAGGAAACAGGAACAACCCGTCTGACATTCAGCAGAATACATTATCCTGCATAGTTTTCCACCACAGGCAGTAGCTTCGCGACACCTGATAAATATCAGTTCACATTTCGCTCGATCTCTTCAGCTTTGAATTGTCCATCAGCCTGACTTGCAGCTGGATAAAGAAAGAGAGGAAGTTTTGATTCCCAGAAATCTCTCATTCCACCATAGAGCATTAAAAAAAAGGGTAACAGCTAATTAAACGGCGAACTTGTTCCGGATGATCTCTCCGCCCTCCACCTCCACCTGCTCGTAAAGCCACTTCCTGTCGCAGCGGCACTCCACTCCACACTTGCGCGAGCCGCATTCGGGGCAGGGGTAGAAGCAGCCCATGCAGTCCACATCCAGACAGTCGCACATGTCCTTGCTGTTGGAGAGCAGTCGGCCTTTGCTGTCGTACACTCTGCTCTTGGCTCCGGCGACTTGTCTGCGAGATCAAACACCGACATTACTGAGTGACTTGATCGCTTCTCATCTGACGATTTTATTCAGTTTTCTTGAGGCATTTTTCCCCTCAGTGGTTTTCTTTAATTACAGCTTCAGTTTTATTTATATCCGACGGAATAAAATGATCACAGCTGAGTATAAATTTACATCTTTAATTATCCGCCACAGTCTAGCAATGACAATTAATATTACGAAACATTCACTGAGGGGTGACAACCTGGGGACAGTTTTGCCTTTCGCATCATTATGAAATAATGGTCAAATCTACATTCGGATTTAATTAATCTCATTAACCAGCCTAGGGCCCAAAGGAAAAGCCTACCCTCTGAAAACACCTACTGGATTAATGCAACTAGACAGGATGTTCAATGTCAGTTCGGGCTGCAGTTTTGTCGTAAAGTGTTTTTTAGAGCAACAGTATTCCCTAAACCAGCCTCATCCAGTCCATCTGTGAACTACCGCTTCCATAAATATAACATAATGAGTTACAACCACTCCATATTAACTTATCTTGAACACCAATATCTAAATATCATTCCCATTGCGCCCCCTGTGGTCAGCTGTGGTACTGGAGTAAAAGCGGAAAAATTAACAACTTCCACCCACAACATCTTATCATAAGTTATCTTGCTCACAATTTATTTATCAGAGATCTTTTAGTAGATGTAAATAATATAACTATTTTAACTATTATTATTTGCATACATTGCAATGTATCTGCATACATTTTTAACTGTCTGTCTGTAAGCATAAGCTGTTGTATTTCACCATGTTTTGGCATATATATGACTGTTTACGTTGCAGGAGGTGTTTTAAAAGTTAAGAGTTTTTTTCTGCCATGAAACTAGGTTGCTGTTTTAATTTGCTGTAACCTCTGGTAATCACAGTCGCCCTTTACACAGAACACAACGTGTAGCTGCATTTAATTCTACTCTCTTCTGAAGTCTGCCTCTTCAGCAACACATTTCTGATTTGTAAATGTTGGAACTGTGGTTTTAGAAAGGAGCATTTTATCTTTGATTTTTAGATTCCGACATCAAAACCTTTGGTGAATTTAAAAGATTAAAAGAAAGTAAAAGTTCAGGTATTAATGTCAGAATGTAGAAATACATTAAGAATTACATTATGATGCCAGTTTATATGAAAGATTTGTCACCAGTGGCTGTTTCTCATTAAGCTTCACTTTTTGTGTGTATTTCTTTCAGGAGAAAGAAGACAAAGCACATTTTAAGCTTATCTGGGATGGGCCACAAGATGAAAAGAGCTCAGTGTTTCAAAGGACACTCATTAATTTCACTGTATAGCAGAAGAAATTCTTCTCTTACAGAATGAAGTAAAGCTGCTGTTACGAGGGAGAAACACCTGCACGCTGTCTCACCTATCTGCCAGCTGTTTTCCTCCGCGACCTCCTCGTCCACCCTGTGTCAAAATAAGTAAGTACATTTAAGGCTCGGGTAAATTATCCCCACAAGAGTTTATGCATTAGCTACAGTTAGTCATGAGAAGAATCATATCTTAAAAAATGATACTCCACGAAATGCAATGTGTGTGTGTGTGTATATCATGATAGTGTTTGTTGAAATGCTTTCTGTACTTAATTATAAAAATTCCTTCCCCTATGGATGGAAACCATCTAGACAAACTTCTGAATATCTGCCAGAAATAATAAAACACAACCACAAAATAATAATGTGTTGGGCGCTGTAGACACTAAGAGATATATGATGAAGACTTCACTTTGAATAAATAGTAGGAAAAGATATATCTGTTTACATATTTGTGGTTGCACCACCTGACATTTTTGGGGTGTTGCTGTTAAAAGATTCATTCAGACACTTTGAAAAGTCATTTAACAAATGACACTTGTTTAAACCATTTGCTGCAGACACAAAAATATGCATTACATCCATTTTCCATCCCTTTTTAAAATTCCCTTTCTTGAAGCTTTAAATTGTCATTGACCCATGTGCTATTTAAAGTAAATGAGCTATGTCATTCAAAACACTGATATGATACTTTAAACACAACAACAGTACACATAACAATAACAGGAAACTCACCCTCATTCCTCCTCTCTTGTCTCTGCGCAGACTGATGGCCTCTCTCGCTCGGTCTCTGTCTGCTTGTATTCCCATTTGATTTGCGACGTTCGTCTCCTTCTGTATCACCCCTCTCTTACGAAGCTCAATCTGTAAAACAGCACGACTTGTTTAGACTGAAAACAAATTGCTGAAAAATAATCATTCGTACAATAATTATAATCTGAATCCGCACCTTTGACGAATCCTGCGAATGGGTGAATATGGTGGGCACTGCATCCTCTCTAAGGAACTGTTTGCCGTTGTAGTCCCTGAAGCAGTCGGTCCTGAAATGCTCCGAGCAGAGGCAGGTGTTGGCGGTCGGGATGAAGTTTTTCATCCCCAGGCTGTGCACCCATTTGCTGGCGAGTTGAGGCTTACTGAGTGGGAACCTGATGCACAAAGGAGAGAGACATGATTTCAACAGCTGTTAAAATACAGACTAACAACCAAATAATTAATTTTCTGTCAAAATAGACGAAAAACATATAACTCTTAATTACCTTTTTTTTTTTTACTGGATAAAGCTATAGGGACATATATCTAAAGTGGCTGACATAGTGTACAGGAACATCTGCACTGAAAGTCACTCAGTCAGAGTGGAAGACACCTCCCAAAGTGGTCGAGAATGACCGAGCTAAGATCCTGTTTGATTTCCAGATCGAAACTGACAAACTGGTGACAGCTGACCGATCCGGCCTGTCATGTTGACGGGAACATCAAGAAGAAAGAACACAAGAGGCTGGAAAAGTACCGAGGGCTGAAAGAGGAGCTAGAGGATGTGGGGACTCGCTCCAGGTACAACATCTGAAGTCTCTGTCCAGAAGAGCACAATCCAAGGAACAGCTGACTGACTTTAAACTCTGATCACTTTGGAAATCATCAACTCACTTCAAATAGACCTGCTGGTCTGTTCACATTATAAAACTGCTTTAACATTTAGGATTTATCACTGTATTATTACTCCACCTTTGTATTCTTTAAAATACATTAGAAGTACACAAAAGCTGCATGCTGCTATGGATGCTCTTAAGTACACAAAGATGCTTTGAATTTAACCAAACTGCAAATTAAAAAGTCAAATTGTGGTAAATATTGTCAGTGGATATTTCAGTGTGCAGCTTTCATCAATGCTCAATAAAAACACACTCTAATAAAAGGGAAATATGAGGTACTTATATTAAACCATGTTGTATTTCAGTGCACGGCAATACAAGGTTATTATAATTAAGAGGATGGTCATTTATACCAGGACGAGTTTATTAATAAAGTCGCATATTGTGTATAAAATAAAGGAGGAGAGTGTAATTTAAAAGTAATGTTATTTTTTCTGTTGTCTCCTCATCAGCTTCATGTTTAAGCTAACGAGCTGACATGGTGGAAAACTTACCTGTAAAATCTTATTTCCGACCCCTTGACAAATTTGTTGTTGCATCCTATGGCTGCACAAATAACCGGCATAGTGTCCCTTAAAGTCGAAACTTTGACACTAGGGCTGAAAAATGAGCAGAAACCTGCAGGATGAAGAGCCTTTCTCTCAACTCTGTGATTGTTTTTCGTCCAACTTCTTCTTCGTCCTCCATAAAATGTGCTGTTTCCGGTTTTTTCCTTCTTGAGTCTGCCCTCTAGTGGCGGCTCACATGAACCTCCACGACACACTGAAGGTAAAAAAAAATGTTTATCTGTGAAAATGTTTGGGTTTTACAGGTGTGTGCCTGAGGTGTAACCAACATTATACAGACTGAGCGAAGTTATTGTGGTTTAAAATATAAGAATTAGGCAAATAAAAGCCTAAAGACATATTAAAACACATATTAAACATGTAAAAAATGTTGCAAACTGCTGCAAAATTACAGCTCTTTCTGTGCAGATTAAAATGAAAATGATAAGGGAGAGGTGTGTGTGTGTGTGTGCAGAAAGTACCTTGCATTTACTCCATACTGTGCTTAAGTACAATTTTACATCACAGTTTTTGTTTTTCATACCCCCTTTCAGAGTGAAATGTGCTTTATCTTACTTGCATTTAGCTCTAGTCACTACTTACTTTACACACTAATATTGTATGTATAGATTAGATGAATTCATATGGCAGATAGTATTATACATTAAACTACCCAAATAAAGACCTTAATAAGAGTTATCTCATATCCTACTTAGATAAAATTTCATATACATGGCTTTACATGATTTGTTATCAGAATAAAAATCAGAATCAGCTTATTGGCCAGGTGTGTGTGTGTGCACATGAGGAATTTAACTCCATTTTTTTATTGTTCTTAATATATAAACACAGAAATAGACATGCATACAATCAAAAACATCCTCTCCAAGACAAGTATTATGTATATTGTATTGTATGAGAGTGTTTGGCTTATTGAACACCAACATGTGACCTCAGTGATGATGAATAAATGAATCCTTAGGTCATTGATTTTGTGGATATGGATGCAATTTCCACAGGATGTCTCGTAAGAACAGATAACAGTTTAATGAATCACCCAAGTTATGACACACAGTCGTTGACATGCCACTCATTTATTGTTTGTGGTTTATATCCTTATGAATGTGGTTACTATAATAAAGAGATTAAATAGGAACAGACATCAATAATATATAATAAACATAAACACTGTAGCATTAAATAATTAATGCAGGAGTAATGCAATGGCAATGCAATAATAAACATGACATAATGATAAAATAACAACAACAACAACTACAACAACAAATGTGGATGTAAAAAAACACTGCTGGTATGAATATGACACCAACTAGTGTTGTATACGTGCACACTATCCATCACTAATCACTGTATGACCATGTGTGTTTTTCATTGCTTAAATAAGCTGTTTTAATGTTTGTTTTTCATTTTTTTAGGCCAACACCCTCCATCACTTTGCACAGCAGTTTTTGCACTGTGCTGTGGATAAATTAAGAAAATAAGTTGCTTAGCTAAAAAGGATTATTCAGATGTTTTGTTCGACATAATAATCAGTCAGTCAGAGGATCCAGTATCAAAATCAAGTTTACCCCAGTCACGGCAACAGATTATTCTGATTAGTTCTCTACATATACCTGACACACAAACACACATACTAGTGGAATGTAATTAAGTACATTTACTCATGTAGTGAACTTGAGTAAAACTCTGAGGTTGTTCTTTTCCTTTCAAGACACCTTCTACGTTTACTCTTCACACCACAGTATTTATCTGACAGATTTAATAACTTTACATATTAAGATTTTTAGCTAAACAAATCTGGAGAATTGATAAAATATGTTGTTTTTCTTTTTTAATTAAACTACCCAGCAATACAAGTACTCTGCAAGCACAGCTGGTACCATTAGTTACTTAATTGATTAGTTGTTTGAGGCTAATTGATTAACTCAGCTATTAGTCGTCTGTACATGCTGAGGAGGCTGGGATCTTTTGGTGTGTGCAGGCCACTGCTGAGGACTTTTTATGAGACTGTGGTGGCGTCTGTGGTCTCCCCTATGCAGTGGTCTGCTGGGGAGGGGGGTGTTCTGAGCGGGACAAGAAGAGGTTCAACAGACTAATTAAAAGAGCCAGCTCAGTCTGTGGCTGCCCCCTGGACTCCATCGAGGTGATGGGGGAGAGGAGGGCTCTGGCCAAACTGTCCACCATCATGGACAACACCTCCCACCCTCTGCATCAGACTGTGGGGGCCTTAAGCAGCTCCTTCAGTAACAGACTCAGACACCCAAGGTGTAGGAAGGAGCGCTTCCATGCAGGTCCTTCATCCCAAACACCATGAGACTGTTTAATGCTGCACTATAAATCTTTGTCATTGTAACAAACACTTTCATACCACAGTAGGACTGATGTTTACTGATGTTCATCATTGCACTGATGTTTACTGATGTTTACTGATGTCCTAGCCATGCACTTTATGGTCCTTTTTTCATTCCACTCATTTACTATACTGTTAATTCATATCTTCTACATATCCATATTCACCTGTGCAATAACACCTCACCACAGCACATCTAACTGGGTGAGGCTGTGTATATAAATACTGTTTCTGTTTCTTTCTTTTTTTCTGTTATTATTATTATTATTGTTCACTATTTATTGTAAATACTGTTTTTTGTGTCTTGTGTGTTTTTTCGTCTATTATTTAATGTCTCTTTTACTTGTTTTGAGCTGCTGTAACAGTGGAATTTCCCCACTGTGGGATCAATAAAAGATCTTATCTTATCTTATCTTATCTTATCTTATCTTATCTTATCTTATTAGGGAGTTCAAAACTAATTTAATCATGTTAATGTATTTTTTAAAATAAATCTGAGGTTTATACTTCTGGTTAGACAAAACAAACATTATGCAGGTGTCACTTTTAGCAATTGTGATGACATTTCCCATTATTTTTCCATTATTTTCACAATTCAGGTTACATTTAACTCTAACTCAGCAGCCTGTGAGTCTTCACCCCGGGCACTAGACTGCCCTGCGCACTCTGCGCAGCCGCAGTAGCAGCCACCCGGGCCCTCCGCGTCACATGACAGAAACTACGCCGTCTGGCCAACAAGCTAACAAGCTAACATGCTAACTCCGGTTGTCTCAACCGCTGTCAGCAACCACGACCGGACGAAGCAGCCTGTCTGAACTCAGAAGAGGCCGCAAAGTCGCGAAGTCTCCGGCAAGTCCACCACATTTGCCACATTTTCTTCTTTTTGTTGTTGTTGTCTGATGTGCGGCGGCGTAAACTTAGCCGAGCTAGCTAAGTTGAACTTGTGCAAAGGGAGTTTCTCTCGATATTGGCCTTGTCTGGACTGACTGTTGGAGCTAATCTCACCCACACACCCCGCTGTCCTTACTTTACCACCCAACTGTGAAGGCTAGCGAGTTAAAAAAAACTACTCCTTAGAGATATGGTCGACGAGATTTTGACGTTTAAAGGTGTCGAGCTCCGCCACTTTGTGAGGCTGGTTAACTAAAGGCTCACCTGGCTAATGTTAGCAAAGTGTGTGTGTCAAGATAAACAAACACGACAACAAGAGGCCTGTTAAAATGCGTTTTAATAAGTGATCATCTGCTCTTTTAGGGGTGTAAACAATAGGACAATTAACTAACTAACTAACTAAGCAAGGGTCATTAAATGCTTTATCGGAACTAACGTTGTGATAGTTTATTGCACGTTATACTACCAGATTATGGTAATTTGAAGCATTTTTGTTGGCTGTATATGGTTGTACACACACACACACACACACACACACACACACACACAGATACAGATTGCGCTCTCAGGTGCTTACATAACAGGATACCTAACTAACTAACCAGTAATTGACAACAAGCTAATCTATCTTAACAAAACAGTGTGTGTGTTAAATAAGTTTGTGACTTGCTTTTTCCACAGCTTACATAATAGGACATCTAACTAACTAACTTACTAACAAACTAATTAACTAAGAGAGCGTAATTGGGTCATTTATATCAACAAAGGCTGCCAGGTTCTGATAGTTTAAAGCATTTTCTATTTGTCATGTATTTGTAATATGTATGTAATATGTGTGTGGTTAAATAAGCTGTGACTTGCTCTTTCAGGTGTTTACATCACAGGACAACTAACAAAGCTGGGGTAATTAGCTGATTTATCTTATGAAAGGCCCCAGGTTGTAATGGTTTAACAAAATTGGCTGTGCCTGGTTGTTATTTGTGTGTACGTGTTTGAATGGAGCTGTAAGTGAAAGCTCCTGACCCAGGTGGTTTCACTTATTTTTCCAGATTAGTCGCCAGTGTGGGCGTGTGCAGACTTGACATCTGTTGCACCTGCTGTTGGCTGTCAGGAGGATGTAATTAAACATTTTTATTTCGTTTTTAGTTTTAGTTTGATGACTGTTACATAATTCCCAGCAGTTTTGAGCTCAGAGCTCAAAGTCAGAAGAAGTGAAAACATCTGGGCGGGTCTGCAAGTCCTCAAAGCACTCGATGTACTACTTCTTCCTCCTCTTCCTCCTCCAACCGTGTGTCGGTGGGAACTTTGACCCTGTGCAGCCAGTGACTCCTGAAAACACTGACTCTTAGCTTTCACACCAAGTTGTTGCTGAGTGTGGTAGTCCCGTTTTTGCTTCACCGGAGGGAGTTGCATCCGTTGGGGCTCTGGGATTTTGAGAAGGGGACGTTTCCCACCTAGTCATGCTGACTGTATTTTGTGTACTCGGGCATTTGGTTTGGTGTACTGTCTGGGAGGCGTTTGAGTACAGTTTTCTCACAGTCACTCATTCCTGAACACAGCGTTACTAATAGGACTGAAACTAAATGATTATTTTATTATCCATTAATCTTCCAATTATATTCGTAATGGATAATTGTTTGGTCCATGGTGTGTCAGAAAATGGAGAAGAATGGCCAGTATAATGTTCTAAATTGTAAGTTAATGTTAGAATAGCCTTTTTTAAAATAATCCAACCAGTAGTTCAAACCCTGAAAGTATTCAGTTAACAACAATAGAAGATAAAAAAACAGCAAATATTCTTATTTCAGGAGCTGGAACCCGCAAATATCTGCTCTCTGCCTTGGAAATAAAATGAGAAATTGTTTGCTCTAGTTACTGACAGTTACTAGTTGCTGAATAATCCCAAGTCAGTAATTATATTCACACTTGTTTGTCTAATAAGCAGTCTAATTTGGGGTGTCAGCAAAATATTGTCTTGGCATTATAAATATAGTTGAGTTCCAAAATTGTTAGTCATGGTCAAATGAACATGTCCGGTCTCTTAAGGTAGATGATAAGGTATTAAATTAACTTGTGAGATTTAGCTTAATCAGTTATAGACGTTTATAATGACTAAAACAGGTCCATGAAGAGTGTTGTGTCTTTTTATGCCTCTGTGCTGGTGATAGCTGTGGCCTGAGGCATTATGGGTTTGTTCAGACTGCAGGTAAATCGGATTTATTTCTCAAATCAGATCCTTAAGACAAATTGCCTGCACTGTTATTTGCAAGTGGAGAGATTGAGATTTGTGTGTCCAGATATCAACCTATCCGTATGGGCTGTTGTGGTGACACATGTATCAGTGACAATGTACGCTGATGATGCAGCTTTGCAAAGTGGAAGAAATGTGGATCTATCCAAGCATCCTCCAAGGAATCACTTGTACAGAACTCCTCTGTCGCACCAGACAAACTCAGCATGTACATAACGATGTTCTGTGCCGTAATCACGCCATCAGAAATCTGATTTGAGTATCCGAATCGAGATGCATCCTTAGAAATCTGATTGGAATCGCATTTCAAACCACGTCCACATGTGGCTCTGATCTTGGGTTTGTTAAAATTGCCTTTTCTTGTGTGTTTTTTGCTGAATATGCCAAAAAAAAAAAACAGATTTGGGCGTGAGAGCAATATCTCAGGAACGTGGTGAAGAAATTTCTTCAAATTTGGCACAAACGTCCACTTGGACTCAAGGATGAGCTGATTAATGTTTAGTAGTCAAAGGTCACTTTCACCTCACAAAATTCAGTTTTGGCCCTAACTCATGAATTCATACACTTATTATGACAGTTATTTAGTTATTTGTCTGCACCCTGAGGTGCCTAAATGAGTCTACCTCTTTCACTTCCTCTCTCTGGATGACAACCAGGAAAGGGAGCCTCCTGTTTCTCTGGTAGTCAATGGCTTCAGGTGATTGTCGTTGCACCGCATGACGAAACTCTCTCAGTCCTCTGTACTTCTCTGTAAAAACAGCCTCTCAGTGAAGACGGCATGTTTCTGAAGTCGTACATGTCTTAACTACATATATTACACAAGTCTGGACAGGCATGAATGTAAGCTCCAGTTTGTCTAGTTGGCCGAGGCGTACAATCATGGTAATTTTAAACGTAACGCACTATACATGCAGATGACATACTGTGCATAAGATTTCAGTGATGATTGTGTGAACGATAAACACATTTTCTCAAACTCATGTTAACATAATCAGAGCTTTTGTTTTTATTTATTGATTTTTGTTGGTGCTTTTTCATTCAGTTTCCAGCAGTCTATGAAAACATGCACACGGACAAAGGTGACTGTCTGATAAGAGGCAGGGGACATTGGACTTGCATAGAGAGTTCAGGGTGGGGATGACATGAGGTCACAGACAGAGCAGAAATGTTTTACAACCAAAGAATGTGAATTCACCCGATAAAAGCTAATACCTTTTGATTACCAAGACCTATAGCGTGTGTGTAAAAGACAGACTTTAGAGCTTGTTGTAACTGAAATCAAAGACAGTCAGACTTGCGATCCCCTGCACCAACATGATGTTTGACATATTGATTGGCTGTTTCTCAATATGTGAATCAGTTAAATGATTGACGCATTCAAGCGAGATGTAATATTATTTATCTAGGTTTTTCTTTATGTGTGCTGCAACATTTTTGTGAGGGAGCCTTTGAGAAGAAGCAGAGAAAAGATGCAGTCATCCTCAGGTGTCTGCGAGGCTATTTGAGTAAAATCTGCTGCTTTAAACAGCCATAAAGAGGAAAAGGCTGCAGCACCACGGCCCTGTGGGGATTTAAGAGCCATGCACATGACCAATAGTAACCTCTCCTGTTCCCTCTCTCACCCTCCCTCCCCACCCCTTCCCTCTCTGCGTCTCTGTTTTCCCTCCTGTCTCCCATTGGGCATTGCAGAAAGGGACTCGTTTTCTGTCGTACGCACTCCCTTCAAGAAATCGAGTCATTAAACTTCTGCCCAATAAGTCACAGGGGGGTTTGGTATCCCCAAGGCTCATCAGGGAAAGCGAGTCCTCCATCAGCTCCGGGATATCGACAGACTGAGGTTGTGGACTCACATGGCCGAGATGGATAGGCGATAAAAAAGACGTCAACTTCAGAGGTAAGGTCAGTCCAACACTGTGTCTGTCACAGAGTCACTGTGGCAGTTTCATTTGAGCTAAGTGGGGCTTTATATCAAAACGTTGTCCTTTTTTTTTCTTTTATTTCGACATCCATTTATATTGTCTAAACTCTAGATAACTTAAGTTGATGTCTAACACATGCCATCAGCTTTTGATTTCCTTTTGAGTTTTCTTTAACTGGAGTGATATTTGGTAATTTTATCCCATAATCTAGTTTGTTTTTGGTTGTCTCTTCCGCTCTCTCTCTTAACAATACGTACACAGGTGTGCATAAAATGAATGGGACTACTAGCAAGCACCTCAACTTTACGAATATGGAAATAATAATAGTGATAGACAAACATTAGCAAGCAGAATTTAGGTTGTGCATTTGAAATGGATAGTATTAAGGACGGTGAATTATTCTACAAATTACATATCAAGTCAGTTACACAGGAAAATGTTTGGAAAATTGTCTTTTTGTTTGTCTTGTCTCTGTTCATGTTCCAAATAATGTTTTTAATAATTTTTAGTTTTAATATTTATCATTTTAATTTTTTTAAGCATACAGTGCAAATGCAGCAGAATCTCTGACACAGTCTCAACATTATTTGAGCACTGTAGGCTTTAACATAAATAGTATTATAATCATGCAGTTATACCAGGTAGGTTGACATGGTGCTTTTTTATGTTATGAATCTTGCAGGTGTTATTCCATGACAGTGTTTCTGACATATTCAAGCTTCCATATCAATGAGCAGGATGGTGTTATGGTAATATTTTAGGATTTTTACATTACTGCGATAAACTACCTCAATTTCTCAGGTACTTGAATCAGTGTATTCTACAGTAACATACATTCACATCTGGTAGTTTAACTGGTTGTTCCAAAATGAACATAAAGTTGAATCAGCTCTGCTCAAACACAGTTACAACAAAAAAACAGTATAACCGTCACGAAGGGAGGATTTATTGCTGGGCTGTTGCATTTAGTTAGGTGAACTTAATAAACTGACAGTTGATATATTAGAATTTGTCAATAAATAGCTGTTTACGGACTATGCTGCATCATATCTCATGATAAGTTATCATTTTATTCATCACAAATTATGGAAGGCGTATATTTTTTAACTAGGTTTTCCTTCTTGCGGGCGGGTTAAGAATAGCCCTAAACCCATGCATGTGTGTCTGCTGAATCAGTTTCCTGAAATGCATCAATATGTGGCACATGACAAACTTTCATTTCTGCTTTTGGGGCCAGTTGGCTTTCTTGTATGCACATGTTAATGGGCAGGATCTGAGGTGAAGATTTGGCATATTGTCGATCTTTCTAAGAACAGCAGTTTACATTATGCTGTTTAAAATCCTGCTGATGGCATTTAATCACATCCCTGTTTTAAATGTGTACACAGCTTATATAAAGTGACAAAAATCTACCCTCAGTATCAGCAGGTTAAGAAAAAAACTGGTTTCACAGGATTTTCTTTCTTGCTTTGGGGACATTGTTTTGTTATACTTGTAAAATTAACATCATTATTTAGTATGGTTGTTATGTTTATTTTACAGGTACACGTTGATTTCGTAATGACAAGCTGCTGTGCAGAAGATGTCCACGCTGTCTGTGACTGATATCCCAGATGTTGGTCATGGTAAGAGGAACTACTTCTGAATTCATCTGTGTGAGATCAGCTCTTTCAGTACATATCCTTTTTTTCCTACTATGTTTGATAGTTTTCTTGTTGTATGTACTGTCTTAATTTAAAATAAAAGCAAGTTCAGCTTCACAGAAGTAGTACTTTATTCCAAGAGTATTACATTATATTGTATGCATTTTTGTTGTGTATGATGAAAGGCAGTGTTTATTTTGGACACCTGTCACAATAGAATAAAGTGGTTGTTGAAAATCTGAAGATGTTTTTGTCCCCTCTGTCAGATGAGAGTAAGGTGTTTGACGGGGCCTCTGAGCTGCAGCTGGACTGCATGGTTGAGGAAAGCAGTGGAAGCACTACAATGAAGCACGACGGCCTGCTGTCGCTGGCTGACCTCTCCCACCCAGACGACTTCGCCACCCCCCCTCATAATGGCCTCTCCCTGACCGAGATGAGCAGCCCCCTGCTGATAGAGCCAAGTGACATTAAGGTGGATCCAGCTGCAGGTGACACACCGGCCAGTGGTAAGAGAAATGACTTTAAAAGGCTGCAATACACAGCGTCAGTGTTTCTTCTCAGAACTGACATTAAATCTTAAACATACTTGATAAAATACAGCATATAAACAAAGCTTTTAGAGGGAGTGTCCAGTTGTGCATCAGGAAAAATTATGCACACTTTCTGTAAATCTTGCTGCGTTAGCCATGACCATTAGTCACTGCTGAAATAAGACAAAATAGATCACTGAGTGAATCACCGTCTTGAAAACAAAACTTGACAGCAGGCATGGCTAAATGTGGGCACAGAAGACTTTGGTGATGTCCTTTTTCTTTTTTTTTAATTATTTTTTTGGGGGGATTATACCCTTTAATGTTTTTTGTAGATAGGACAGTGAGAGAGAGAGAGGGGGAAGACACGCAGCAAAGGGACCCCGAGCCGGGAGTCAAACCGGGGTCCGCTGCACCGGAGACATCAAGGCCCTCGGACATGTGTGTGTGTGTGCACTCTACCACTGAGCCACCTGCGCCACACAGTGACGTCCATTTTTACTTAATTTTGGTCAAGATTCAGTGGGATGATGATCTTAAAAGTTTATAGAAATATATTTTGGAGAACATTCACAATCAGCCCCTGATAGAGCAGTCATAAATCTCAAATCTGTGTGTGGGTGTTTCTTGAAGTATTGCGTAACTGGACTGACAACTTCCACAAACCTGACTAACCTGTACATTTCTGCAAATGCCTACTTAATCTCAGACTTAATCTCTCTTGCCGATAGTTTGGCCCTGTTAATGCCACAGCTGTTTGCATATTTGTTTTTTCTTTAAATATCTCTTTTAATTGCTGAATATCTTCATCATCCTAGTTTTTTTAGGTACACACGTACAATCTAATGCAGTCCTGTCTATTGTTCTTGTTTTTATGAAACTATATCACCAGTAAATAACAGATACGTCACTACAGTTCTCCACCAGTTAGTCTTAAAAATTACTATACAGTTCAATAAACACATCTGATACATTTTCAACAAAAATGAAAGTATTTGGGTTAAATTCGATCACATTGTACAAGTCTATGTGATAAACCAGTAACTGTATTTATTATGTTGCAAACTTTCTCTCAGGTGCTAAAGTTTTGACGTAATGCGAATTTGAGCCACAATGTTCTTTTTTTCATTTAGCAATAAAATCTTTCTCCTCTTGAATATGCAGACAGTCTTGACCCGCAAGGCATATGACAGGATGTGCTCGACTCAGCGAATTTGCATTGTATGTTTTGCATTACGCCCTTGCATGTTTTGCATACAGAGCTGTCTCTTACTTATCTTTATTTAGATAGGATGCCCAGAAGGACTCACCTTTCTGCATTCAAATGAGTGTGGGTAGACAAGCAGACATTGCTTCGCCCCCAGCACACATTGAATAACCCTTTGTCCATAACTGGCTGCCTCGGACAATTTCCTTCACTGAAATTGTTGAAAGTGTTTAATATTGTTTATCTCCTCCTTTTTTTTCTGTATGTGAAGATGGTCAGCCAGTGAAGAGAAAGAAGGGGCCTGCTCCAAAGATGCTTGGCAATGAGGTGTGCAGTGTATGTGGTGACAAGGCCTCTGGTTTCCATTACAATGTGCTGAGCTGCGAGGGCTGCAAGGGCTTCTTTCGACGCAGCGTGATTAAAAGTGCCCAGTATACCTGCAAGAACAATGGCCGCTGCGAAATGGACATGTACATGCGCCGCAAGTGCCAGCAGTGCCGCCTGCGCAAGTGTCGGGAGGCGGGCATGTTGGAGCAGTGTGAGTGTCTGAGTGCCAGATGAATCAGAGATAGAGAAAATTTAGATCCCTCCGCATCGTGGGATCGCAGCGAAAGTCATGAGATTAAAACAGAACACCCTATTAAACTCTGCGACTGACCTCTAGTCAAGATGTGCAACCTCTCCCTCCTCCTACTGTAGGCGTGCTCTCCGAGGAACAAATCAGACTGAAGAAGATGAAGAAGCAGCATGAGGAAGAAACAGCCCACACGTCCGCAGTGGTCACCCCCACCCCTCCGCAGGAAGCCGCCCCACTGGATCCAGAGCAGCAGGAGATGATCGAGAAGCTGGTGGCCATGCAGAAGCAATGCAACAAGAGGTCTTTCCTTGACCGGCCAAAAGTGACAGTAAGCGAACGCCTCTTAGGATAGATGCAGGTTGATTTTGAACAGTTAAACGTCTCCCTGTTAATATTAACCACAGTGATCGGTGATTTTAGTACACCCACTTGTTACTAAATTTATTGGGTTTACTTTAAGAAATCAAACATGAATACCTTCAAACTGTTGGTAAACCTTCAAACATTGGTTTACAATAGATACAGTTAATGATCACAATAAAATTATCATCAGCTTGGGTGGGTTATATTCGGCCAGGACAAACTGAACTGTAATTACCACATGAATGCTGACGTGGGTAGGTACAGCGAGAGACACGGACAAAGCATACTTGATTTGAGGAGCTCTGCTAATCAGGTTTAACCTAGAAAATGCTGCATCAGCTCTGTGTCAGGGGGAACGTTTACTCCATGCTAATCAGTTCATACATTTACCTATGTTTGTGCATGCTAATGTGGTTGTTGTCGTCGTTGTGTGCATCCAACAGCCGTGGCCACAGAGTCAGGACCTGCAGAACCGTGAAGTGCGTCAGCAGCGGTTCGCTCACTTCACTGAGCTCGCAATCATGTCGGTCCAGGAGATTGTTGATTTTGCAAAGCAGCTTCCTGGTTTCCTGGAACTCACCAGGGAGGACCAGATCGCTCTACTGAAGACGTCTACCATTGAGGTTTGTTGTGATTTACCATGAACTGTTGTGTCTTGAACTGTAACCTGATTGTACACTTTATTGAATATGTTACAAGTGAGCTAAATGCAAGAACTTTCTAGAAAATTTAAAAATATGTTAGTAATGTCATACTTATTTGCAGTTTAAGCATAAAATGTGCAAAGTAAGTTAGCAACACATTTAAAAATGGATAAAACAATTAGATGTTCTTCTCTTCAAAAGTGATATTGTGAAAACAGAAAAAAATGAACAACTTCTTTGAATAATGCTGCATGTCAGCCTGTTTTAATTTTGCTCTATATTAATACTCCATTCACCAAGATGTTTCTCCTCTTCAGATTATGCTGCTCGAGACATCTCGGCGATACAACCCTGCTATTGACAGCATTACATTTCTGAAGGATTTCAGCTATAATAAGGATGATTTTGCCAAAGCAGGTGCATTGTCACATTTCTGTCAAATGTTTATGGGAGATGTAAATTTTTAGGTATCACTTAAAATGATTACCTATATTCTCACTCTTTTTTTAAGTCTGCTTTTCCTCCCCAAACACATCAGCATCAGAAATAAAAAAACAACATATTATACTTATAAATGCAACATATGCTCATTACAGAAGGCTATGTTTTGATATGTAACTTACAGAGACAAAGAGTAGTTGCTCTTACTTCACTGTTTCCAATAATTACACTCCCTCACACCCTAAATCGTGTCCCCACAGTGTATTATTGTACCCCATTTCCTTCCTTAAACTGAACTTTGCTTTCTTGTCCCTCTCTCCCTCTGACCTCCCCAGGGCTTCAGTTTGAGTTCATCAACCCCATCTTTGAGTTTTCAAAAGGAATGAATGACCTGCACCTGGACGAGGCAGAGTATGCCCTGCTCATCGCAATCAACATCTTCTCTGCAGGTCAGAATTCATAAACTGCACAACCCGCAACGAGTCCTCAATATACAGGGCTCAAAGTGAAAATATATTTAGAGCTAATACAACCCATATCAACACTGTCTCTTTCGTTTGGTGAACTCCATTTAGATCGGCCAAATGTGCAGGATCATGATCTGGTGGAGAGGCTGCAGCAGCCCTACGTGGACGCTCTGCGCTCTTACATCATGATAAAGAGACCAAATGTAAGTGCCCAGCAGTTCACGTAACCTCTTCACTCGTGACCGGCAGTACGTCAGCATAACCTGGCTGTCGTCATCACAACAGGCACATTGGGTCAGGGCTGAGGTTATGTTTTTCTGTTGTTCATATTGGTGGTGGTGGTGGTGGTGGTGGGGTTTGAACAGTTACAAGACCAGTTGTATATTAGATGAGAAACTAAGTAGCTGCATTACTAAAGTAGAACAGATGTACATTTTTATTTTTCATTTTTGTTTCAATGGTTTCCCAGGATCACTTGATGTTTCCCCGCATGCTGATGAAGCTGGTGAGCCTTCGTACACTAAGTAGCGTCCACTCGGAGCAGGTCTTTGCCCTTCGCCTCCAGGACAAGAAACTTCCCCCGCTGCTCTCTGAAATCTGGGATGTCAATGAGTGACTGCAAACCTGATGACACACTCTGTGGCTTCATGAAGTCTGAGAGACACAGACATGGCATCGAGCAGGGACACTGACTCCTTTCTGCCTGTCTGGTCAGGGATTGGTTATAGCAATGAGATTTTTTTTTTCCTGGTGAGAGGAGAGCATCGTTGCCCTTTGCTCTCACACTGACTGCTAAATGGTTTCGTGTTCATGAGGAGAAACATGAGCACATAGGTTTCTTTGAGCATTTTTGTTGTTCTTTTTGTGTAGATGCTGACATGATTTATGACGATATAAAATACCAGCATCAGACTCTTTAGCCAGTTATCTCTGATTAAATATTTGTTGAAAGTTATGTTTCTAGTGCAGTTCTATACTCATCCTCTAACAGTTATAATGACAAAGTTCTGAGCAGGTCTTGGCAGTGGCCGTCTGAAACGTCAGGATTTACAGCTGCACGTTCAGGTGAAAATGGGGATTTTTGCAGTCGTGCAATAGGTGGAAATGGATACAGAGTTAAGCATGAGCAGGCTCGTATCTGCGGTTCATTTTATTGATGTTAGGGTAAAATGGTAGGCCACCTGGTTGGCATTGTGCGTTGTGATATGGCAACAAATAGCTTGTGTTCTTTTTTTGGAGTAAGTGCAGAAATCAAAAGATCAGTGTAGTCGCTCAGGTAAAGTAATGTGAAGTAGGCCTCTGGGAGCTGGAGGCTTTAATTTCTATTAAATCAATTTAGTTTTCTTCCAAGTGCATAAGGGACCCTTTTGGTCATTTATAGATGCCCATTAACATTCATGTAAATTATGTATTTATTTTCACAAGATAATTGTATAGCGTGCACATGTGAAAAGTATCCACACGATTGTACAATCACATACTAACGCACAAGAAAGTAAACCTCAGCAGATGACTGGCAGACCGCGTCCTCATTTACACTTACATTTTTTTTTTTTATCAGAGCACTGGTACCTCAGAAAAGGTGGTACTAATGTGGCTTTAAATTTCATGTGAAGATTAAATGTTTAAAAAAAAGCAAGTCAAGTTATCTGAACCTTCATTCAAATGAATAAAAAAACTCATCCTCATGAAGTTGTATTGGTAAATCCAATTGGAAAGGACTGCCTCCATTAACACCTCAATCGTCATTATGTGTATGTGAGATGTACTTCTATTCATGTCATTACGAAGCAGTAAAGTTTTCACGTTTTGTTTATTTTAAGCGTTAAAAGGTGAGAGAAATGTATGAGTAGCACACATACAGTTTGAACAGGACATAGAGAATTTCACAGCCTTTTATTTTTGATAATATACTGTATGAGTGATACTGAAGAAAAGATGTATAGCTTGAATGTTCAGTGGAAAACTAGCTTGATCTTAAAGGTCTAACACAGCCTTGAGTATCTTCTTCTTGAACAGGTACTCAACAACAAACAGCTTTAACTAGTCAGATTCTGGAAATCTTCGCTAAAAACTGTACCAAAATGTATATTAACAGGGAGCAGAGAACAACAAAAAATGAGTAGAAATTAAAGTTATAATAAGCTTTATAACTAAAGAGATTTAGATGTTTATATTCATGCTGTGTTTTCCATGCTTCTCCTGTGCAGTGCAAACTTGAAATACGTAACGGAAGACAGAAACATCAATGCAAGTTTGTTATCGTGAAGTTTATTCTCTCTTCTATCCTCTATCCTCGTGTTGCGTGAAGGTGGCTGAAAACTGGATGGATGAACTGGACATGATGCCACTGCAACCCAGTTTTTTTTCTGTAGCCATTTCCAGGTATCACCATCAAACTCTCTGTAACCACAGATGTAAAATACTGTTTCAACCATTTCTTCTTTTCATCACTCATAGAAGTGCCAGTGAAAATCAGGCATTATATATTATTGTAAGGCTTTTCTTGACTACAATTTCCTATGGCTTTTAATTAATAAAATTGCATTTAACAGCTAAAATGGGACATTGATTTTTCACATAAGCACAGAAATACAAATCCAACAGTAACACAGTAGTAACAAAAGGCAGGCCTAAGTTTGCTGGATATTTTTGTCCCAAAGCTCTTGGTGGTGAATATAATGTGTTTCATTTCATTTGAATTTCAACATGAGACTTGGCTTGCTTTTTTTTTTTATTTCTTGCATCATCCGGCAACATGTCTGTATTGCGCAATGTTTTTGTTTATATTAATAACTTGTTATGGATCTCCAGATGGTAAAAAAAAAGACTTTTTCACAGCAGGTATTTTGACTTGTCACAGTGGGAAAAACGCAGGTGTTACTAATATCATTAATAATGGCTCTGTTCTTTCTCCAAAATGAATGAATCCATTAGTCATTTTATTAGTTACACCTGTGCTCTTTTCTACTGCGGCATGTCCACAAGTCTTTCACGAAAAAAAAGATGTATTGTTTTATCCCCCTGTCCACTGCACAAGACGGGAGCACGTCATTCATACCCAGTCTTAATCGATCAAAAGAATACCACAGCACTTATCAGTACAACTCTAATAATGCTAAAAAAAGAACATTAATCTGCGAATTAACTGCTTAGGTTGTACAGTATTTGGCATTAAATTCATCTTATATATAAAAAATAGATTTTTAGGTTTCACTGTATTGATTAAATTGCCATTTGGAGCAGTGGAGCATAATTCACTGCCCTGATTGTAAAGACTGACTCGTCGCACCACCAGATAAAAGAAGTAAATGGGCAAAACTCCATGAGCTCCACCTATTGGTCGGTCTGAATGAATGCAAACAAACAGATATTTTCCTTTCTCATTCTTTATTGTATTAACAGTGGTACAGTATGTTCTTGAGTCTGCAGAATTATCACAGAAACAATAGCACACACTGTTTTTTTCTTCTCCCCATCACAACAATTGCTTGTAAAAACACCTGGCAAAAGGTTCCCATTTATTTTTACACTTCAGGAAGCAAGTCAACATGTGGAGTTGAAGTTTCATCTGTATTGTGGTGCATTTCTAATTTGAAAGTTGCCTGAAATAAATGTCAAACTTTATATTCGTAAACTTAATTATGCTCTAAGTATAACAGAATAATTTCCTGAGGCAGTCAGTGGTGTCCTGGCATTTTCTGACCACGTATTGTATCAAGCCTTCTGCCTTCCCTCTCAAAATTTGATTTACTCTTTATTGATGCTTTAAAAATGTTTTTGATATTGATTTTCTTACATCCTACTAACCCTTTGGTAATGTATTTAATGGTTTTCTTTCTGGCAGATGGATCGATATTAGAAGGAGCAGATTAATGTGGGAGTGTGCAGCATTTGGTGTTTTGGTTCCCTCGGCTATGCAAAACTTTTATTTTGGAGCCCTTTTCAGTGAAATGTGATGTTTGCCTTTGGATTTTGGTTTCCGCTTTGCAGGGTATCTCCAGCCAAACCCTAACCATTAGGTTTAAAAGCAGCCTCTGTGATTCTCCCAAATCAAATCGCAGGTCAACTCACAGATGGAATTTGATAAAACTGAAAATAATCTGTCATGGCTTGCTGTACTCTGATCAAATGAGCAAAAAGCATCAGTTGTTGGCTCTTAAATCTCTGTTTCTTAGTGTACATGCTATGGTAATGCTTTAGGTATCAAGGCTAATTGTACTGTATATACTGTTAATTGTCATCTCTGATTTAATTCCTGTCTTCAAAGGGTGACACTGTAAACATTATTGATGTATAGAAATGCAGACCTATTTTAATACTTGTAACTCCTGAAGACCTTCTGTTTTGTATGTACAGTATAAATTAAAGCTATGCTGTAGTGATGATATGTTTGGAATCGTATTCGCTTGTTTGCTGGTCAGATTTTTTTTTAGGTCTTCGTGTTCAGCGACTCAAACAAGAAAGACGAGTGCAGACATGACAAGTGATTGTATACAGGATATCCTCAGAGTACACAGAGGATAATCTCTGAAACATATGGGTTACTGCACTACCAGAAAGCACTGAATAAATATCAACTAGTCAAAAGTATTCATGATCTATAAAACATAAAAACATCATCATATTCAAAGTTTAGGCCTCTAACTGGCACATTTTATATCATATATCAAAAATTGCATTTGGTTCTTGCAATGTAAAAACTTGTATTATATACTAAAACATATAGATTTATGACAGGAATAGTATAAGTAATATAACCAGTAGTGGAAGAAATACTCACATCTTTTACTTAAGTAAAAGTAGCAACACCCCAGTATAAAAATACTCTGTAACAAGTAAAGGTCCTGCATTTTTTAACTAAGTATTAGTATAAGTAATATTATAGTATTATATCATTGGACTATAATTGTTGATGCATAGAAGGATCCATCACTTTCATGTTGCAGCTGGTAGAGGCAGGGTTCATTTTATTTTACTTTATTTACTGGTTGGTAGCTTATGAATTTCCCCTCAAGAATTAATAAACTCTGAATCTGAATCTGCAAAGTAACTAGTAATGATAGATATCAGATAAATGCAGTGGAGTTAAAAGTACAATATTTACCTCTAAAATATAGTGAAGTAGCAGTGTACAGCAGCATATTTATTATATTCCACCACTAAATAATATAGGGCCTCTCAACCACCAGGGGGCCCTGAATTAGTTGAAAATGTTAATTGTCTTAAAAGAGCATGTGACTGATGTGTCATTGCACTCCTGCTATTGTCAGACTTTTAAAAAAGTATAAAAACTGATGCAGTAGAACCAGTTATCTTTTTTTATTTCATTGATTCATCTTCCCTGTCAAAACCTGGTGCCTACACTACCCACAATGCAACTCAATTGGTTAAAGTGCTGCTGTCAGAGATCCAGTCAATCCATGAAGGAAAGATGAGAGAGGAGAGATGAGGAGCATCACTACAACACACTGTATGGTCCTCTTACCCGAAGTGTATACCAGTGTTCAAAAGCAAATATTGTGTTAATAATAATGGTAGTAATTTAATTTAATTTAATTTAGCCAGAGTTTGCTTTCTTTTCAGGGTTTTTAATAGTGATAATTTGTAGTTAATAATTACATAGTGGCTAACAGACCATACTTATAGGGTCCCTAAAAAGACTTTGACCCTGTTAGATTATTAAAAACATTGTAAAATACTGCTCAGCTGTCCAGACTGATTATTAAGTGTATGTTTGTTTGTGGTTTATATTGTATTACTGTAATTTATTAGATTACTTTAATTGTGTTATACTAATGTAAATAATAGTTTGGCAGTGGTGAGGTAGCCGTCAGATCATAGTTATGGGGCCCCCAAAAAGGCTTTGGCCAAACACTATGAGATACTGCCAATTGTTTAACCTGATTATTGAGTGTATAATATTTTGGGATCACTGAAGCACATTTCAGGCAGTAATGATATTTCATTTAGCTAATTTGTTTTTCTTCAATGTAATAAATTGTCCTTAATAAGTGCACAGTTTGGGGGTGTGGCCATCAGATCACACTAATGCATATTATAAATACAATATTTGGGGATCACTACAAAAAACATATATTAGATCGTATCAATATATAATTTAGCTGATTTGTTTGTCTTTAATTGTCCTAAATTGGAGTTATTAATTTGAGGTTGGTGGGTGTGGCAATCTGATCACACTTACAGGGTCCCTAAGAAGTCTCTGACCGGCCCTGTTGGATGCTTTAAAAAAACACTGTAAAATGGATAAAATACTTTAAATTGATTGCATGTTTATTCATTTATATAAAATGCATGCACGCTAGCTGCTTGGTTTGTCTTTAATTGTCATAAACTGTCCTTAGTAATTGCAAAGTGGCCATCAGGTGCGGTGGCCATCAGATTATACTAACAGGGTCATGCATGCATATAATATATACAATATTTGGGGACCACTAAAACATATTTTTTGGTAGTACTGATATTTATTTATTTTTACAGGTTTATTTGTCTTTAATTGTAATAAATTGTGGTTTATAACAGTGTTGGGTGATGAGGTGGCCATCAGATCATACTTACAGGGTCCCTAAAAAGTCTCTGACCGGCCCTGTTGGATACTTAAAAACACTGTAAAATACTTCAAACTGTTCAGCCTGATTATTGAGTGAATTATGGGGATTATTATCCCCACAGGCAGTAATATTAGCAGCATGAAGTGTTTTCCTTCAGGCTGCTCGGACTCTCAGTATGCGGAACTCCCTGCAGACTGATGATGATGATGATGAAGAGGAGGAGGAGGAGGATGTTGTGAAGGCAGGTTGTGACTGACCGAGCAGAGACACAGCTCCCATCCCGCATCTCTCATCTCTCATCACGCTGCGTGTGAGCCCGTGTGTGTGTGTGTGTGCGTGTGCGTGTATATGCGTGCTCCCAGCCCCGACAGAGAGACACCGCCGAATCCGAGCCACCACCGCCGGCCTCCCTCGCTCCTGTGGCCGGGCAGGACGCCCTCCGCCCGGGGCCGTCCTCTGCAGCTGGCACCGCCGTTAGCAGCTAATCGGCTAACGCTAGCAGGTAAGCCGGTGGTCTCACTCAACATATATCCTGTTTAAACCCATTCACAGCAGCTCTAGCGTGTGCTTCTGTGTGTTTTTTCCCTAATATCACCGCCGTTTTGTGGTATTTTACAGGTTTATTATTTTATTTGTAAAAACAACTCGGTCGTGCTACATTAGCCAGCTAGCCGGGGAGCTAACTAGCTAATCCAGCCGTTGCGTAGGAGAGCGTGAAGGCAGCAGAGGTGAGAGGATGCATCGTCGGTGTGAACACGTAGGACGAGCCGAGGCCTGGCAGCTTTATATATATTACATTATTTATATTTAAAAGATAAAAACTACAACACTAGCTGCAGAGCCTCTCTCCTCTTTATCCCCACGGTTTGCTCGTTTGATAGTAACGATCCCATTTCACCTGCCAACCAGCTTTATCTCATGTTGGGATTTGTTTTCTGTATTTGACCTCCCCCCCTCCCACCAATCTGCTTGTCATTGACGCTTTTAAGCATCTTTTCTGTGTAGTTTTGCTATCTTGCACAATCAAACGTCTAAATGCATTGAGTGACAATGACTGTGCTGTAAATGCAGAGATAGTTAGCTACGTAAGATGTAAAGAAAAGGCTGTTTAAAAATGAATGAATCCATACCATCCTTATGCAGAATAATCCCATATATACTTTAAATGTTAAGATGCATTTAAGTATATGTATATATATGTTTGACTGTAATATTGGTAGGTTAAAATCATGTCAAAAATATGAGAGAGGTTTATTTCAGGACCAAAGATTGTGTGACCGAGTGTGACGACACAGACTAACTTCATATTTATTTCTTAAGACAAGATGGACAGGCTGCAATAAGTTCAATTACTCTGTCAATCACTTTATTTATTTATTGATTGAATGTCGGTAAATGGTGAAAATGTTGATGGCTGTTTCCCAAAGCCCAAGGCGATTTCCTCAGCTGTTTTGTCCACAACCCAGAAAAATATTCTCATAGAGGATTAAAGAAACCACAAAATAATCACATTTGAGAAGCCAAAATTGGAGAATTTGGATGCTTTCCTTTAAAGAAAAAAAAAAAAGACTTGAACCGAATAATTTTGCAATGAGAATTGTTGGTGATAAATGAAATAGTTGAAACAAGTCAATTAATCGACTAATCTTTGCATCTCTAAAGATGATGGCAGTTTGATTGATCTTAAGTAAAATTTGACGGATAGATGTCAAAGCCTTAGTGCAGTATATGCAAAAAACAGCCCAATAAGACAGTGACAAATGTTAACAAGGTAAAAATACATCATCTTCTACATATTGGAGTTTCTTATGTATTTGAAGACCGAGGTATAGGTATATGATTCATTCCCTCTCCTTCCTCCCCGTTTCCCAAGAAAAAACAAAAGCTTGTCATACTCCGTTTGACGTGACGGCTTGCGTGATGGCACATGACCCAAACGCAACCTGTCAACACACCGCTGCAGCCAACCATCCACTGTCAGTACACGAGTGAAAAGTGAACATACAGGACTGAAGTTTAAACACACACATTATTCATTATCAATAATTTCCTACAGTCAAACAGAACATGATTGTTCTGGTTTTATATGAATTTTGCGACCAGTCACAGGCTGGACGAGGTCTAGAAACATGGCTATGCACGCTAATTATATTTTAGGGACCTTTTATAAAATAATATATAAATAAATAGAGATGAGAGTATTCTGTTTTGTTGGTGTAAACCTGGAGAGAGCCAGGCTTTTATTTTATGCAAACCAGTTTTATTGACAGGGGAGCCAAACAGTTCGTGTATCTGTTCATCTGTGCAACATCGCGCTGTTGGTTCAATAAGAGAAGATTGTAATCGAAAAGTGAGACTGTGGCGATCAATACTTTATTAATCCAACACTTCATCCCTCTCCCGTTTGGTGCGACCTCACTGAAGTAAAACTAATTCAAAAGAGTCCTCTCCCTCGCTTGTTACTGCTGTTCGTTGTGACTGGCACTGGCAGAAACGCTGTCCATGTTGGAGCCTGTGAATCATATCCATCTCCTCTCTCCGCGCTGCTTATATAACCAGTGAGTGCCGCCTGCAGACCACTCTGACCAGCTTCATCTGTTGTGTTAACCTACATCATTATCTTGCCTTTGAAGATTACACTGTGTTGTGGTGATTCTTTTATCTCTCTTTTGATTTTTTAAAGAGCGAGAAACAGGGTTGAATACCGAGCTCACTCATTAAATACAATCGGTGAAGTGGCGTAGTCCTTCCATCCCTCATCTAAAAATAATGCTGTGGTCCTGTATCTTTGTGCTGGATGAGTCTGCCTCCAGCTCTGCTTTCAGCCGTGCTGCTTCATAAAATAGCCATTTTGGCCGAGCACCAGGAAGCGTTCATGTTGCCAGACCTGCACGTTGATTCATTGTCCTGATCGTTTTGCAAGATAAAGTGGGTTAGATCTGTGTTCTGCTGAGGCCGGGCCCTCACTTTTGGGCTATATATATAATGCTGTTGGACTTATTTCCTGTGAGGCAGGTTTAATTTCTAACCACTCTCTAACAACTCAGTGTTGCGTCACGTATGTTGAAATATAATTGGGTAAAGAACAAGTGTTTCAACACGAGGGTTCGTTCTCTCACCGGTCCCTCAGAGCTGATATACTTATAACCGTTAAGTGACGGTTAACTTTGGTCTTCTTGTTCATTTACATGCAAAACCCAGTAGGAGTCTGTCAGGCTCGCAGCTTATTTGAATAATTTTACCAAATGTGATGAGAGTTGACATTAAGCTGACTCAACAGGACACGTCTCAGCCCACTGTGTAGTGCTGTTTGAACCACGTCTTCTCATGGCATACTCAGCAGTGTTAGCCAGTTTACTCATTCCCTGCGTTAACCCCGTGAAGTATGAACATACTTATTTTCTTCCCGAATGCGATGGATAAAGTATGTTTTTATACTAATGTGTCAGTGAAAATTCTTTATCTTGGATCAGTTTGGTAATTAAGTAAAATTGTGACCCTTTTATCGTTGTGCTCCATCAGGATTATTCCAGTTCAAATTTATTTCCCTCTGTGAATGGCTCCTCCGCTTACAATTGGAACCATTAGACGTAATTAGACCCATAATGCATCTGGGGCCCACTGTGATAAAGTCACCCCTAATGCCCCATGGACACAGCTGCGTCACACGCCGGCTGTGCTGTAGCTGTTGGGGTTAATGATGGCCTGTGTCAGGATGTGTGGCTGTCGTGTCCCACTTCTCCCAATTTACATGCAGTCTATTTGTCTGCCCTCTTACTTTTTTGTGGCTGGTCTGTTTCTGTGAGAATAACTTGCATCTCTGAACCGTGAAACGCGTGTCAACACTTATTTACAGTTGGCATGAATTCAAATGTAACCACACTGCTCACAAGCTGTTTACATTAAAGTTTGTTATGGTTTTAATGTACATATAGTTGAATTAGTCATGCAGCAATATTGATAGAAAATTCAATCCGTCTAGTTTTACTGCCTCATTTATAACATATTAACACACCAGTGGGTTTTAATGAGCGGTTTTATTTGGAGTGATTGGCTGTGTGTCTGTGTGCATGCTATACAGCATTTGGACTTTTATTATTGCGGCTGTTTGTTCGGCAACGCCTCAATAAGTTTGTAACATCATGTGCAAGTATGTGTGTCTGTCACATGTGAGTTCCGACTTACGGTGAAAATCACGTTATGTCACGTCCGTAGGAACGTAAGTCCGACGTAAGTCGAGGACTCCCTGTACTGTGATGTTTACAGCTGAAGCTCCCCAGAGAGAAACCTATCAGCATGTCAGTAACACATAACTGAAGTCCTGAAGCTGGTCAGACTGCTTTAAGATGTACTGCCTCTGAAATGTACCGAGTGGACATCGACACCATTTTGGAAACGTGACACTGCAGTGGGACGACGACGCAGCCTTGTCTGATAGAACTCCATTAAAAAAACAGCTCCTTTAGCAGCACTGAAACTGAGGGACATTTACTCAAAATGTGCACCAGTTCTTGAATTATAATGTTAAAAGTTATTTGTTGCCCTTTATTTTTTATGTCAAGAAAATTATGAGCCTATAAATCTGTATGTCTAGTGGAATGTGGGTTTTTTAAAATTGAATAAATAAATAAATTAAATTTAACTTGACGCCATTACAGATTTCTGTCTGATTATTTTAAATATTATTAGTTAGTATTCATGCTTTTTCTGAGCCTGTATGTTGTCTGCAAGTGACAGAGGTCTGGTCATTTAAGTTGGAATGTAAAAATGGTATATAGTATGTACAAACCACTGGCTAAATTATAGATCCATCAGCTTATCAGTGCAGGGATAACAGCCTTTAAGAGACAGTGAAAGACTGCTCTGGGTCCGGTGTTTGTGTTTCAGGGTGGAGTTTCTGCACATGCCATTTGTTGGTGTTGGAGTAGAGGCTGTTCACAGTGGTATAAAGTAGATCCTGTCACTGTACATTTCCTGTCTCACCAGACATTGCAGTTGTTTATGTGCGCTCATCCTGTCAGATATGTTTTAACACCTTGATTTTCCTTTTAATTTCCCCTGCTTCCACCGTGGTTGATTATATAACAGATATATAATAACGTATATTTGTGCGGTTTTCAGCACTCTAAAGGATCAGGAGGTGACTCGTCCCCCAGAATCAAACAGCAAGGCCTTCTTTATAGAGCCGCCATTTTGTAACGACATTTTAACAATCATGCTGGGAGAAATCTGTTGTGGAAGAGACAGAGATACCAAGTTCTCCTCCGACTGTATAGTCTTCATAAGCCAGACTAAAGTGCAGCCACAATCTGCTCTTTGAAATGAAAATGTGCTGTTCTGATGCCGTTTTGTGTTGCATAGATGTAAAACTCAAAGGTATTAAGAGGTGTAAATGAAACAGATTAAGTCTCATCCTGACCTCTGACCTGCCCTTGTGGGGGAGTTTCTTATGCACATGAGAAACGTATCACGTTATTGCAGCTGGTAGTGCGACAGGAAATATCTGTGGGAATGTGAAAATAAATAGTGTTTCAGCAAGAAACAGATGAAATATTGATTTAGGTATGTTTTGTTGCAATGTTTTCAGGGAATAGCTGTTCAGTTATACGCATGTTCTTTATATTACCATGTAAACAAAATTAAACCTGCTGTGTCAAGTTCATAATTTACTGTATCTTGTGGGATCAAAAGATACTAGACTGGAGCTGTAAGTGGGCTTCATAGTGGAGAATAGTCGTCTGAAGAGGTGTAGTTTTAGTTTGCTGCAGTTACCTGACAGACACGCGGCTGTAAGGGTCATAGTACAAGCTATGAAGGGTGCTTATTCCACCAAGGCCCCTAAGCTGCTTACTATATCAGCGAGCTTTAACTGAAAAGTCTTTATCCTCCAGCAAAAACAAGCAGCTGACGTAGTCGACAACACAGAAAAATCAGTGCTGAAACTCTGACAGCATTGTTTTGAAATGATGTACCATGCATTTTTTACTTCGCTCTGTTTAGACAGATTAGCTTTTTGTTATTCGAGGTAAAATGCAGGCGACATTGTTGTACGCCGGAGACGCTGATGAAGGCCTTTTTTGTGAGACATCTTTTGTGCTCCTCCAGCTTTGTCTTATTGTCTGCCATGTACCCTGTCTAGAAGAGATGATCACGGCATAAAATGGGAATCTTTAACGTCAACATGACATTGTTAATGTCTCTCATTTCCTGCTGAGTAAAACGTAGACGTGACATTGCAGTGACATTTCCAGCAGAGCTACAACGCTGTCTGATAGCAAGAAAACATCACTGCATCATTAACCACCTCTGTCATGTTCAAGGGCTTTTTACCACAGATTGAGATCTTTCACAAATGATGAGGAACTGATGAGAAGTAGCCCCCATAAACCAGAAGCAGTGTAAGGTTTTGCTTCTTTGCTGATGTGTCATTGGTAGTTTGTGAAATAAAACAGCTTCCTTGATGAGTTGTCTGCTGTGCGGGGACATTACCCAACAATCTTCTCGGTTCACTCCCGTGTTTTCTCAACTGAAAAATCTCAGAAATCTGAAAAAGCTCTCTAGGTTTCATGCCTGTCTACACTTCCTTGAAAGGTGTCTTGTGAAAACTAGTTAATAAAATGAAGTAGTAGATGGGTAGAGACAGGCACAGGGAAAGTGGAGGCTACTGCAAACTTTAGATACATTTCAGTACACACAACTTTTTATATAGTACTTGACATTTAAAAAATGTAAAAGTTGTGAATTGTGATGATATTTAGCCCAATTTTTGCAAAATCATGTGGCTGGTTGGTGTTATGCACTGGTTTTCCTGACAATGCATCCATATTGTTTCTCTTTGATTTACACTCCAGTGTTTATTTCATTATAACCATAGAAACACATGACCCAAAGTAAAATACATTTTGGTTTTCCATCTTTTTCTTGTGTTACAGGTTTGAGTCAGTCATTTTTTGAACCATCACGATGAAAACCAAGGAGCTGACTTTCAACTTTACTCCTGAACGTTTCCCACTTGTGATGGAATAGCACCACTAACTCAAGAGGGACCATAAATCCTGGATGCCGTGACACACAGGACGTGGTCAATTCAAGATGGAGAAAAAGAAAATGTGCCCTCGCCTTCTCGACTACTTGGTCGTGGTCGGAGCAAGGTAAGAACTTCATCTGACTTTAAGTGGTGGTTATGATTTAAACCAAAGTTCAGCAATGCCAGTTGAGGAAATATCTGTAGAAAAGTCTTGGAGTGGTATGTTCTTTACTGCTTAACAACAACAAATTTTCTTGCCATGCCATTTTGCCAATTGTACCACGAGTACACAGAAATTGCAAAAAGTTGTCCATTTCAATGACACAAAGCGTGGTTGCCATAAGAGTGTCGCTCCAAAGCTTCCATCAGAAAAACATAGATCAGTCTTGCAGAAAATACACGTCCCACAACACATACACACGTGGACAAAATTGTTGGTACCCCACCGTTAAAGAAAGAAAAACTCACCATCATTTTTGTCCTGGCCAGTTTGTTTTTTTAAAATGATTTTGTTGAACCACAATTCAAAAGCAATGTCTGATTTTCATTAGTTAATTTTATTTTATTTTTATTTATTACTTTTGTCAGTGTCAAGTTATTTCAGTGACCTTTGTGGGTTTTTCTTTCTTTAACAGAAGGGTACCAACAATTTTGTCCACGTGTGTACCTTCCTGACAAAAACATTAAAGCTGAGCTGCTGGTGATAGAAGTCACATATATTATATGTGAAATGATGAAAATAAAAGAATGATGAAATAAACATTATCATTAATTAGTCTACTTAGAGAAGTCTTGCTGGTTTTAAACACGTATAGCCAATAGAATAATGAATAAATAGCAAATAAACCCCATTCTTCTATAGATTCAGCACCTTGCTAAAGGACCCAATGACACTTATTGCCATGGTGAATACAGGCACATCCGTAGTGCTGTTTGTATAATATTTCACACAATCCTATTGAAATTCATAAACATATTAAGTGCTTGAAGATCCATTCGTCATTGAAGAGTATGTTATGTAAGAGAGCCAGCAAAAACAAATAGAATAGTCAGTGTCATCATATAGACATTTAGAGTGTTTTGAACTCATCACCTTACATGCAAAAAAATGTTCCACCTTAAACATTGCAGGACGCTGCTGGTAGCCTTTGTGCAGCACAGGAAACTAGTAAAGATGAAAAGGTAGTGAAACATCCTTTCATGATTTAGAACAGCTAAAAACGGCATACCTGCAGGTTTTTTACATACCCCGGTAATACCTCGATACCACCTGAGCCTAATCACAACATCAAATGCTGTATGTGAAAACACACATAGTACACTCCCACATGATGGGGCATGCATAATGAAGCATAGTAGCACATTGTTTCAAGCACGGTAGCCACAGGGGAAAAGGATGATTCACATGAGCACGTTGAAGTTAGAGCCCTGTCCAATCTGCCGCTGAGTTAACCACCGAGTATCTCTGCTGAAACATTAAGGAATTTAAGTTTAACGCCTAAGGGCAATTTCAGAGTTTTTGTGGGATTGGTGTTTTTATAGTTCTTTATACTGAAAGCTTCTTGGATTTTAACCATTAAACAAAGTTGCTTCTGTTACCACTAGACTACTGTAATGGCTTTGTTAGCCGTTGCATTGTACTATCACGCAACCAAAGGCTTTGATTCCTCCTTTATGAAATACTTCTCACCTCACTTAACAACCCTTTCAAGTTTAATTAATATCTGTGTTTAAACATGAGGGAGAATATGATTTGTAAATCGCCCAGAGAGCAGTTATAAAACCACATTGGAGTAATGGCAGGTGCAGCAATACAACCTACATTGAGGCTTTAAAAACACAATTGTTTGTCCATCTCCCCTTCAGGCAACCAAGCAGCGACAGTGTGGCCCAGACTCCTCAGCTCCTCCGTCGCTACCCGCTGGAGGACCACCACGACTTCCCGCTGCCACCTGACGTGGTGTTTTTCTGCCAACCAGAGGGCTGCCTGAGTATTCGCCAGCGTAGGGTTAGCCTTCGCGATGACTCCTCATTTGTTTTCACGCTGACCGACAAGGACTCAGGGAATCACCCGCTACGGGATCTGTGTCAACTGTCTACCGCTCTTTCCAGCGAGGGCATCACCGCTCTTTCCAGCGAGGGCATCGTGGGGACAAGAGTGGCGTACTCGTGGGGACAAGAGTGGCCATGCAGAGATGGCAGCACAGGCAGCGGAGACCGCTAGCGAAGGGTCTGATGGCAGCAGTGGAGGCCCGCCCTCCACATTACCTCCACCTAGCAATGCAGAGTCAGCGCCTCCACCAGCCTCCGGAGAAGAAGGCGGACAACCAAGCGCCGAGCTAAATGCCGGCAAGTCCCCACAGCACAGACGGAGCGCTGCTAAGGTGGCAGCCAGGAACCGCAACAGCACGCTGACCTCACTGTGCATACTCAGCCACTACCCCTTCTTCTCCACCTTCAGGGAATGCTTATATATTCTCAAGAGGCTGGTGGACTGCTGCAGTCAGAGGCTAACTCAACGGGCCGGGCTGCCTCGTGCCACCCAGAGGTGAGGTTTAAGACTACATCTTCACAAGTGCCTGTAGCTCCACTTTGTTGCTTACTTATGATTTATTTTAATGTAGTTTTTTTCTTTTTTTTCTTTTTTTTTTTGCTTTGTTGCACCATTTCATCTTTGTGCACATTATAACATACAACTACAACATTTACAGGCCTCTTTCACATGGCTAATTCGGTTGTTAGGGACACTGTCAAAACAGACTTTGTACACTCGAAGTATCATATCTGCTCGATTGCTGTGAAATCGCTGAGCACATTCATGCTTGCCACATGAGCACTTTTGGGCTCCAAGACCTTTTTTGTCATGCTACCCTTTGGCCAAATGTCAACTTTGATCACAAGAACTCCTAATTTAACAGGCATATTGCCATGGAATTGGCTGAGTACATTCATTATGCCAAGGTGATAAACCCTTTGATTTTAATTAACCCATGGCATTTACTTTCACACCATCCATTTTTAGTCCTTGACTCGGTCAGTACAGCGTTCATTCCTCGAGGTAAATTGTCAAAAGCAATTGGCCTATAATAAATATGCAAATTCACACTTAGACATTTTTAAAAAACATTAAATAGCGCTGATTAAAAATGGAAGAAAATTACATAAATACAGCTCATTCTCCATTACCTGTCTTCATCGTCTATGAGAAATCGATGCTGCTGTGGCTTTGCATGCAAATTGCTGACCACACAAACAAAAGGTTGATTCAGTCTCTTATAATCCTTATTTACTTAACATGTCCAAAGCTAGTTTACAAAAATAGCAGACACGTGTTGCTTTTAGTGTTCCTGCTGATGTTTTCTACAGTGCCTACTGCTTTCTGTCTCCCCCCATCTGCTTCTCTCATTGTCCACCTGTTATTTGTATGTTTGTGCTGCAAAATTAATACAAGAGCCTTTGTCTGTGGCTCCGTGCAGTTTAGCGGGCCATCTGCAGCTTGTGTCATGTTTTCACAGCACGCTTTATGCCATCACACTCCACCTTGATGATAAATAATGGCAACCAAAATATCCACAGTGCATTTTAAATGCTCTTGTTATGAAAGATTTGAATTACAGCAAATATTATTTCATCTCATGTTATGGGTTCAGCTGTGGCATGAAGATGATTTTAAGAATAATGTTATATAAGTGTGTATGTGAAGACGCTGGATATGCCAAATTTTTTGTTCATACATGTGCTTCTTTTTAGTCATACACCCGCTCTATAAAAAGATTAATTAATAAAAACAGTATAGGACAGTGTGTATGAGCTGTAAAATCAACATTATAAATGACATTTAGTACAGTAATTAGCATATTAGACCTGAAGCAGATGATTTTTATCAGACTGCATGTTGATTTTTCTTTTATTTCTTTGAATTGATTCATCTTTTATTCAAGCTGCAGAAGATACCCGCAGCTGTGCTTCCTTTTGTCTTGTGACGTCGTATTGTGATGTTGCAGTATTTGCAGTGCTCTTTTAGCAATTCTGTTGCCATGGGTGACACAATAGATTGCAATTTTGAAGTGACAAAGTGTTAATTAGGCTGTCACTTCACGCTGGCTCAGGCACAGTATGATTGTCGGTCATCCAAGGTGCACGTTTTCTCCACTGTCATCTATTTATAGCTGAAGAACCAGTGCAGCTTTCCCCCTCATCACAACAAGGGATTGCAGGAATGTCTAATGCACACTTAATCTCATACCTTGACATTTTTTTCCCTTCCGGATCCACATGTCATCAGTATAGAACTGTAGTTTCTCTGACAGCCTCGAAAAGGCCATTCAAGCCACAGGTTGAACAGACCTGAGAATCTCGTTCTCCTGACATGGTTGTTTAAAATGTGGCAATCACAGAGGTGGAGGAGAGCCAGTGCGTAATGGCTGCGAGCGCTTTGCTCGCTGTGGCGGCTCTGACAGATTGAGGTCTCCGGCTGCCTTTGGGTAGCAGCTGCAGTTGGTGGGAGGGCTCCATAGGACTAATGATTTATCTCCCTCCTTGCTACACACACGCACTGCGTATACACTTTAGAAAGGGTTTAATGGCACCGCGTGCGTGTGGAGTGAGGGTTTCATATCAATATTTCGTTAATTGTTTAAGAGCCTCTTCTGTGTTTCCTCATTTGCTCATCATATTAGTGACTTGATTGTGTGTTTGCTGATGCCTCTTGGTAGCTGTTTGCAGCAGTAAATTAAGCAAATTATTTAGTGTTACCGATATTTAACCCTAAAATGACTGTTGACTGACATTGATATATGAAATTTGTGAAATGTAACATATTTTACATGTCTATGAAACATTTATATTAATGCTAATTTTTTCCTGCAGTTTCTCATTACTGCCGGCAATATTCAGCTTGACACTTGAGACAGTATTAGTTCCTGTATGGTATAATAAGACCAAATTATCTTATTCATGCTGTGATAAGCGTTTCAAGCCTTGTCAGCAACTGAATCTGAATCAGAATCAGTATCCATCTGTCTGTCTGTCTGTCTATCAATAAGATATGTACAATATATCTGTTTTTAAAATGAAATAAAAGAGCTTTGCAACTTGTGCAGTGATGTACAAGATATAGACAAGCACTGCTAAAACAATTTAAGTTTTATGGAGCCAAAATGCCAGATATTCACCGATTCCAGCTTCTCAAGTTTAGGATCTTCTGTATCACTTTTCTCTGTTTCATATCATTATGAATTTATTGTCTTTTATTTTGGGCTGGTGAACAGACAAAACAAGAAATTTGGAGACGTCACATTATCACTTGACATCTTGAAAGACTTTATTGTATTAGGCTGTTGGATGGAAAAACAAATGGACAACACATTAGGCTTAAGATCCTTGTTTGGATTATTTTATAGAAAAGAAGTTAATAAGACAAAGCTCAGAGAATGTAAAGGCACTTGTGTTTTTGTCCTTTGCAGGGATACCATGTGGCGGGTGTTCACCGGGGCTCTGTCGGTGGAAGAGAAAGGAAGCCAGCTGCTGGCCGACCTGCGGGAGATCGAATCCTGGGTGTACCGGTTGCTGCGCTCACCGGTACCAGTGGCGGGTCAGAGGCGTGTGGATGTGGAAGTCCTGCCCCATGAACTCAAACGGTCACTCACCTTCGCCCTGCCTGACAACTCTCGCTTCTCCATGGTCGACTTCCCCCTGCACCTGCCCTTAGAGCTGCTGGGCGTGGACGCCTGTCTTCAAGTCCTCAGCTGTGTCCTGTTAGAGCACAAGGTGAGTTAAGGATGCAAACTGTCTCTTATCAATCATTGCTTTGGTCTGTCTGGTTTGTTTTCTTTCATATCTTTAAAGACCAGAAGGCTGTGAGTCTTTGGCTGCAATTCACCCTTTGGGTTATGCTACTTACTGAACCGATTGTTTCAAGGAGAAATTATAAGCACAGATACATTTAGTATGGACAGCTGTGTGCCCCCGTCTGCACAAAGAACTTTTTTAAAGACCTGAGAAATACCTTGAATGACCTTCATCAGACATTTTCTGTTAGATGTAGTCTCACTGAAGCCATTATACTGCAGCGTGGACAAAGCATGCAGTGTGGTAAAAAGAAGACTGTGTACATTGTATGACTGAAAGGAAGCCCTCTTCATTTCTGTCCCTCCTGTCTTCAACACTAGAAGCATTAGTAGGGATGTAATAGGAGTCCTTGTTTGGATGGTGCTGGTGTAGTGTTCTGTTGTTGCTCTTGGTTTACACCTAAGCTCTTGGTTTAAACCTAAGCTTCACAGCTTCAGTGACACTCCTCAAAAACCATACTGCAGGATAAATGCTGGACAGTTACTCAAATATAGATGTTTTCTGGACCTCCTACCTAAACAGACATTCTCATGTTTGAAAGTTTTTTTTTATTTTGGAAAATCCGCTTAAAATGCAGATTGATTATAAAGGTACATCCATGTGCAGTCATTAGTTAGCTTTAGTGTCCTTCGTAGCCCTCCCCCCTCTTCTCTTCCTCTGGATCGACCTCTGCAAATAAATTCTCAACCTGTATGAAACGCTGCCCTCTTGTATTTATCCATTTTGGCTTTTTGAAGATGATTTCAGCACATCATTAAATTCAGTCAGGCTGAACTAAGAGCTGCCTGAAAGCTTTTAGAGTGACTTCCTTTCATGCACTTTGTGCTGCCAAATTAATTTTTCATAAAAAACTCAGTTTTTCTATTGCTTTTATGAATCAAAAGAAAATCCTGGAGGTTCACACCTTTACATTACTAACAAGAAGGGTAAATATGAATAGATGACACAAATAATTGTGTAATAGAACACCAGAGCAAGAAGGGCAAACACAGGAAACCACACACAGGAAAATGAAAGTTTGGAATGTTTACTGCATAAAACACAAATTTGTTGTGTTTTTCAGTCTTTTTTATTTCTTTTTCATTCATTCAGGTCATTCTTCAATCCAGAGATTACAATGCTTTGTCTATGAGCGTCATGGCCTTTGTGGCCATGATCTACCCTCTGGAGTACATGTTCCCTGTCATCCCCTTACTGCCAACATGCATGGCCTCTGCTGAACAGGTAAAACTTGTCATGCGTTATGAGACATTTTGAAGCTAATTATTATTACAATTTCTGTGTCTTACATTTTTTAGCAAACAAGCATTTTTCAGTTGCATTAAATTTTGACTAACTGGTATGTTTTCTCCCTCCCAAAGCTCCTCCTTGCTCCCACTCCCTACATTATAGGTGTACCAGCCAGCTTCTTCCTCTACAAAGCTGATTTCAAAATGCCAGATGATGTGTGGCTGGTGGACCTTGACAGCAGCAAGGTCAGTACAACAACATGGTGTTCTACTCCCTCTCGTCTCGTTTTGTCCTTTTTAATATGTCTTATTAATTTATTTGTTTAACAGATTTTTTCTTTGTTATTTAAATGAGATTGTTGTTTTCTTTTTGCTGACAGGTTATAGCTCCCACCAATGCAGAAATTTTACCACCTCTTCCAGAGCCTGAAGCAGGCGAGCTTAAGAAACATCTGAAGCAGGTACTGCATTTAATTTGTGTGATTCTTCTCAAAGTTTATGAGTATAACATTTTTTGATTCACCTGCACTGTGGCATCTGGGCCTCAGCTCAAAATCTGTGGGACTAGTGGGACTAATAATAAGCATTTTGCAGAGAAATTTCTGGAACCCAGGTACCGCTCTGGAGCCGACTTTTGACGTTTCTGTTACCTCTAGTTGACTGCACTCTTATATGGATGTAAAACTTCTCTTTCAGCAGTGTGAAGAGTAGGGGCTTCCCTCTTCAGCAGTATGTATTGTAGATGAGTGTGAGCGCATTTGAAATGGGTTTTGTAGTGCACTAACATAAACAAATGTTTTTCTTTTCTTTTTTCCCTGTTTTCTTTGCATGCTCTAGCTCTTGGAGGTAAAATCAGATCCTAGGACCCTGCTCCCCAAGCCAAAACTTTAGAAATACTAAAATGATAGTCACTAACTTGCCCTTCCTAACCCAATTATCTAACGTAACACCAGAATCTGGTTCTGATTCATGGAAACACCTCACTTTTTCCTACTATCACACTGCGAGCAACACCAATAACATATCACAAGTCCCTTTTTAGCAAAAATGAACATTACTGGTATAACCACTGTGTGCTTACTGACTAAGAGAAGTTAGTAATGGCTAAACTTTTCGCTGTAATTGGCTGTTGACATTCCATTAGATTGCCATGCATCCTTGTTCTTCTGACAAACCTCTTCAAGAGCAAATATTTCAAACGTAGCAAGGCTCACAAATAACAACAATTTCAAAGTCTTAAATAATTTTCCACATTTTTCTTCACTGTGAAACGAGACCAACATTGCCAAACATTCACTTTTTGATTACGTATTATATTGCACCGGGACCTCACCACTTTTAATCAAGATTATTGAGTTGTTTTGCAGATGAGTACTAAGGATTTTTTTTTTTTTTTTTAGGAAGTCAAGCTCAAAGTTTCACAAGCTATAAAGTCAGTCAACTAACTGAGGGTGTTTTATGTGTTATGTGAAACCTTTTACTTTATTGTCTTTTTTTTAAACGTAATCAAAATACTGTTTATAGGTTAAAATCCGTGCATACACTTGTATCTTAATATGCCTTGAATCAGAGCCGGTTCGTTAGCCCTGTGTGATTAGCAGCTCCCTCCCTGTGTGCGGATGTGTGACTGAGAGGCTGGTGTGTAGGAGTGTGTAAAGCCTCAGTATAGCAGTTGTGTATTTGGAAACAAGCACACAATATTGATATCCGTGAGCAGAGGAAATTCCACTGAAGATGGTTTAACCGTTTTTATGTGAAGCCTGCGATGCCAAAGCATAACGCTGCTGATGTGAGAGTCACCAAAAATACTTGCACTTAACACTGGAGAGCTGAAATAAATTGGTCTCGATAAGAGACTGATTTATTTACTTTCACAAAAACGTGGTTTTGTTGTCTGCTCACCTGACATTTTTTTCTGAAGAATTAGAAGTTATAGTTGAGGCTTTTATTTTGCCACTTTATTGTGAAAGTATTTTATCTATGTTTCTGAAAAGATCTGCTGTTTTGTATCTGTCATCACCACTCCATTGTAACCACTGGTTCGTCCCAGCTGGTCACCATGGATGGCCTTCATGTGTCTTTTAGTGGCTGGATTCTGTAGGTGAAGTCTGGTTTTTGGTCACATTATTGCTTTGTCTGTGTTTATCACTGTCTTTCATGTCAAGCATTAAAAAACCCATCTCTTCTTTTCACAAATTCCTCTTTCTACTCCTAGTCTGACTTTCTTGTAAATTCTCTTGCTCTACTGGCCGCCCATCACCTTTTCAAAACGAACACAAATTTATCTTTTCTTATCTCCTTTCTTCAGTAAATTGTAGAATTGAAAATGGAAGTGGTGGAACGGCAAGGCGTCTCTTTCATTGCGCAAACAAATCAAAAATAACATCAGCATTTCTTTCGTGAAGTAAGATCTATTTGAGTCACATTTGGGTGGCACCAAAATACACTTATTCGCTGTCAGCAGACAAATTGAGGAAGTACTGTGGAAAGGAGACAAAGAAAAGAAAAGGAAAGGGCCATTGTTGTGACCTTTCCATCATGTGCTGTTCCAGTGTCAGTCACAAAGTTGTCATCCCAGGCCTTCATGTGATTCTCCTCGCATCTCTCTTATCCCCTTCCTAGTGTCTGGTTAGGTTGACCGTGATCACCCAAAAGCAGATCTTCTCCTGTGAAAATAAGGTTACTCATTTCTCCTCCTGTGGAATGTGTAATGCCCCTGCACGGATATCTTCTCTCTCACATTACTTTGCTTGTCACTACTTCTTGTCTCCTACTCTCCAAGACTTGAAATAAAAATGCATAACAGTGTCACCGAATGTTGCGGACCAGTTTTTGATACACTGCTTAGCTCTGGCTTGAGCATGACTGAATGTGCGTGCATCTATCTTGGCATCAGTGAGTGTTCTTGTAACCAAAACAAGATATGATGAAGCTAATCACTTCGACAAAGTTAACACTCATCCAGACCCGGCAACTAAATGTTCCATTATGCTAAGCTAAACATTGACACTTGAGTCTGCAGCAGTTCCCTCAAAGCAAACCATGCATAGTGACTTACTTCCCTTGTGTCCCTCCTCTCCAAAAATGACACACCCACCACAGGCATCAACATGCACAAAACTGACCCCTCAGCTCAAGTAAAGTAAAAATGGGGAAAACCTGTGTTGGGGCGCTAACGTTTATCATATCAATGCCACATTACTGGGCAGCAGTGATGCTTGGTAGTAAGAGGAATTACTATTTAGATTTATTTATAATGAATCATGTCTTAAAATCACCCCATAAACCAGATTTTGGATGTTTAAGCCCACAATTCAGTCACTTTGGCCTTAATTGTCTTCCCTCTATAGAAAGCATAAACATTCATTTAATGTCCTGTTAAATTCACTAATTGAAATGATTAGCTAAATGTTGATGCCAATCGTGGGAGTGGTCCATTGCGGCGCTGTGCTTTTGTCTTTAGATCCACTGCTACGTGTCTAATTTGCATATCACTGTCACCTGTTCCAGGCCTTGGCCAGTATGAGTTTGAACACACAACCCATCCTGAACCTGGAGAAGTTCCAGGAAGGTCAGGAGATGCCGCTGCTCCCACCCGGACGAGATAAAGCTTCGCCATCCTCCACAGAGTTCAACCCTCTAATTTACGGCAACGATGTTGATTCTGTGGACGTAGCCACCAGGCAAGCCACTCATGACTCTCTCCACTGTCCATTTGTCTTGTTTTTCTCTATATATGCGAGGAACTCTGAAAAAAGTTTAAAAAATTACTAAAGGATTATATTTAGCAAATTCACAGATATGTACTTTGAGGGCTGATGAGGATAATAGATGATTATCTGTTTGTTGTTGCTTGATACAATAACCAAAACTTTTAATCTAACAAATGTGAAAATAAATGTAAAAAAGTTAATAACTGTCTTTTTAGCTTGAGAAGTTTATTTTTCTAATACAACCCTGTTTTAGAGTGCTCTCACTAAGCCTTAATAAAGAATACAGTAATTTATTGTAAACTTGTTTGTAATAAATAATTAAGACCAGACCTCATCTCCTTCTTGTCAAGCATGTACAGGCTTCAAAAACCATTAGAATAGCTTTAAATGCTCTTGAAATAATTAATAGTTAAGCCTTTGTGCTCCACTGTGTAAAAAGGCTGTTCTGCTGCTGATATGAAGACACAGTGCTGGAGCGGAGGAGAGGCTGGTGGTGTTTTTAAGATGCATAGCTCAAATGTTATGTACAATTAACAATCCACTTTATTATCAGAAAAAAACAATCTTTTCTTACTCAACTGCCACTAATATATTGTGCAGTTCTTCTATTGTATGTATTTGTAAACCAACCTTTATCTCTTACAGGGTCGCCATGGTACGCTTCTTCAACTCCCCAAATGTTCTCCAGGGTTTCCAGATGCACACTCGAACCCTCCGCCTCTTCCCCCGGCCTGTGGTGGCCTTTCAGTCATCTTCTTTTCTTGCATCTCGGCCACGACGCTCCAGCTTTGCAGATAAACTTTCTCACACCCAGGCGGTGGAGTTCTACGGCGAATGGGCTCTCAATCCTACCAACCTCGCCTTTCAGAGGATACACAACAGTAAGACTCGTTTAAGAGGACAGTAGTTAACATGCATTAAAGTAGGTTAAGAGTGTTGAACTTTATACTCTGTCCGTTTTATTTTCAGATGTGTTCGATCCATCCTTAATTGGAGACAAGCCTAAGTGGTACGCTCACCAGCTACAGCCAGTTGTCTACCGAGTGTACGATGGAAGCTCCCAGCTGGTTGAAGCTATGGCTGGTCCCTTGGAGGACGAGGGCAACGAGTCTGACCCCACAGATAGGTAAGAAAGAACAAGATCCTTTTCAGCATCACAATCCAATTTAATCTTTCTATCTATCTGTTTAGGTATTTACGAGGCATCTCTTGTATCTGTGTTTGTTGCAGTGGTAGTGATAGTGAGGCGTACGATGACTCCAGCTCGTCTTACTCCTCACTTGGAGACCTTGTGAGTGAGATGATCCAAGGTGACATCCAGGGAGACACACCAAGTAAGCTGTTTTTCATTGAAATGAACGCATTGGCCATATTCACACTATTACTTTCCTTTTAATATTGCTCCTTTGTATCTCAGGCTTGGACCCGCCCACCCATGCTGCGCTGGGAGACGCTAGCGAAGTTCAGTTTCAAGACTTCGAGGACTTCAGGGAAGGTCATGGCTCGGAGGGTCCGCCCAGTGGGGACGGACCTGCCGAACCCTCTGACGGGCAACCTCTTCGCTCGAGCTCCAGCACGACTGCGAGCTCAAGTCCCAGCACAATCATCCAGGGAGTCAACCATGTGTGTGATCATTCAAAGTGGTGGACAGCTTCACTTTTGGAAACTGTACTCAAAAATTTGGACAGGGTTTTATTTTTTAAGCTGTACATTTAGCAATATTCACCAGAAGAATAAATATGACCAAACTAGAGTCATGCAGAATTGATCTAATGTGTATGAAAATGAAGGAAAGGAGAGTAATATTTACACAAACACAAGGAAGCATTTTTACAACTCTCATTTATCTGTGTGCTCGTTTTTCCAGGAGCAGGGGGAAGCACCGGAAATTGAAGCATCAGCAAGTGCCGCTTTGCAGAACCCTGTCCCTGCACTGGGCAGTCAGCCATTCCTCAGACCCGCAGCTGATGCTGGCCTGGTGGACCCAGCCAACAAAAAGCAAGAGTATGACAACCCATACTTTGAGCCTCAGTACGGCTTCCCCTCAGAGGATGACCCTGATGCAGAAGAGCAAGTGGAGTCATACACCCCTCGATTCAACCAGAACCTCAATGGCAACAAGTGTGTTAAACTTGTTCATCACTTGAATGAATGCATTATCATCATTCAAATGGGCTCTCTGACCAAACCATGAAATGTTCTCTGTCAAAACCCAGCATGGTGAAATTAATCTCTCCATTCATGGTGGTCTTGAATCTTTGGTGGTGTGATGTTACGTGGTGTGATTGTTTGAGAGTTTCCCATCTAGTATGTATTGTGTGCTCCTGTGTCTGCGATGCAAGATAATGTCTTTTGGTGATTTATTTTAGGGTACAGCGTCCTTTACGTCCAAGTAGCCTGAGGCTTCCAGGAGAGTCTGATGGGGAGGGCGACTCCCGCAACAGCTCTCCAAACTCCACAATTTCCAACAGCAGCAATGATGGATTCGGAGGACTCATGTCCTTTGCCAGTAAGAATGTTTGAATTTCATTTGGTTTCTTTTCAGCTAAAGGTTGTGAAACACGGAAAGTGGGCTGATTTTATGTGGGTGATGATGAATTAAAGCATCAGAAACCAATAGCACTTGTCAACATCCAGTTTAAGCTTGAACACGCCTCCTCACAAATTCAACAATGATTCTAGTTGCCTACATGAGAGTGAACATAATGTCGCCGTGTCAAAGTTTTCTTTGATATTCTCTTTTGTCTAGAGGAGAGAATTATTTGGTGTTCACTTGGACGCAAGAACTGCTAATGCAATAAACAATATAGAGAGGCTAGAATTTATGGATTGTATTATAAAATGGCTTTTCATATAATTTATTACAACAAAAAGTACATTTAATATTAAGCAGCTGTGATCTACATTTTAGAATAACATCTTTTATCTTATTGTTTTAGTTTAAAAATCCTAAAATCCTATTTTACTTTACCTTCCCAGCACCAAACAGTAGACAGACAAAGTTGGACCTTTAGCAGCTAGAATCAGGTTTCCCTCAGCAGTTTGTAGAGATCAAAAACAGTTAAAAGGAAAGTGAATATTGAACTTTAATTTATCAGGTGAAGGCAACTGTATGCTAATAAGTTCAACATATTTAATTTAATCTGATCTCTTTAAAAGTAATATGTTAATGTTGTGCTCAGAACTAAAGATGTGACTAATGGCAGGTCACATTTGTACATTTTGTTTTGTATGGAGTATTTTTATAATGACGACTGAGCTTCATTTTTTTTTTTTTTTTTTGTAGATATGTCCATTTACATATTTTTTTATTGGTTAATTTATCACTCTTTCGATGAGGGTAAATGTGCTTTTCCAACATTTGTGAATGATGAATAACATTCATTCAAATTTCAAACTTTTCTGATTTTTATTTGATCATTTTATTCCTGTTTTCTGATCATATTATCAACTCTCCCACAACAGGCAACCTTTACAAGAACCACGGCACCAGTTTCAGTCTGTCCAATCTTGCTCTTCCCAACAAGGCAGCGAGGGACAAAGCCACGCCTTTCCCAAGTCTCAAAGGTAGGACAGCACAACCAACCTGACCACTTCTCATGATGGTATATTGTCTGTCCCAGTTGTTCAGTGTGCTTTAAAAGATGATAAAAGACATTGTTATAATATGTTTTGTTCAGGACACACAGGTACAGTAGGGAGATTTTAAGGATAAGAGTCAATAAAAATGTTTAGTAATCATCAACATTTTTGTTTTTCTAACAAACTCATTTAACTTTTCACTGGCTTCATGTTTGCAGTAATGTACTACTTCTACTACCACTACTACTATAATAAAAAATAATAACAATAATAAATAATAGTAACAAATAATAATGAATAAGTCCTAACTCATTGATCAGTTTATGGTCAGCATCACTTACCCAGTAACAAACATAAACCATAACTAATGTGCACTTGTCTAAACAGAAAAGCATAGCATCTTTATTTAGTTTTTTTTTTAAGTTTTTTAAGTTAAGTTTTTATTATTTAATTAATTTACTGTATGTCCTTCTCTGCCTTTTTTTATTTTCATTTCTTTTTCTAAATTATCTCTTTGTTTTGGCTAAAAGAATATTTAAATTTTGATATTGAGGAGGAAATGGAGCAAGCAGGTTTGTAGAGCAATTTTTATAGCCTGACTTTTTCCCCCCCAACTGGATTGCCAGGCAGATATGGCACTATTTTAAAGGAGAATATTGAGGATATATTAAACAGTTTTTCTCTCAAGAGTAACAGGAAAATCCACTCACAAACAGACTCTACATTTATTGTCGCGGTGGTTCTGCACAGTTTGTTCTTCATTTGCAGAGAGGAGCAGCAGCTCTTTCAAATGTGCAGTTTTTCTCAGACTATAGATAATTTAGCATTTTTTCCTGCTGTACCAGACTGTGTTCAGATTAAGCATGTTTGGAAAATATAATAGAAAACATTGGTGCACCTTTGCCCACAGGTATCGTTAGGAAGCAGATTAATGTGTGAAGGCAGGTTTTATTTTTCTCAAAACAAACAGATAGCATAAGCAAAGCAAACCAGCTGCAGGATGTATGGTTGTGACTAATCAAACTAACTGCAGTCTCACATGAAGGGAAACCTCAGCATAACAAAACGAATCCAGGCGAAGTCGCAGCTGATGCTAATATTCAGCTATTTATTCAAATCTTATGAACACGAGAGCGGAGACAAATCTGTCACGCTTCGCTAAAGTTACAGGGATTTAAATTGCACTCGGGAATAGAGTTAATAAACTGACTGATATTTCAGATTTTTTTTTTTTTTTTACTTTAATAGGCTAAAATGAATTCTGTTTAGGCTGGATTTTCATTTTAACTGAGAGAAAAAACAGGTGAAGCATGGTAATCTAACTCAATAGCTCCACTCTACGTGGAATAGCTGCCATGGAAAATGTTCTGTTCCTTTTGATTATGATGTGTTTTGTCTTTGTCGTTCAGATGCCCCTGACAGCCCGGGTATGTTATGTCTGGTGTGACAGTTTGTTTTTAGCCCCCTGACTAGGCATTTCTTTACCCTTGAAGTAAACTATACCTATTTTAACACCCTGTATCTCAGCATAGGACTAAGATAGAAGATAAACCTTTAATGTCATCCATGTATGTCCTCGCCTTCCCCCTCTGTTCCTTTGCCATCCCTCTCTGTGTGACTGGTGGGAGTCTTTTTGATGCGCTATGATGCACACATTTATAATCAATACATGTCCTCTGCGACTACAAACTGTTATTGGTGTGGCATCTGCACATCCTTACTATTACAAGAAGGATGTTCAGTACATTTAAACGTTTTAATGCAGTGATGTTTATGTCTTTGAATGACGTTCACAGAAAGATCTGTCCTCCGTGAATGGAGTTTATTTCCCACCTGCCTCCCGACTCTCATGTGTTTTTCCTTGCTTGCTTGTTTGGTGGCTCCCCTTGAGTGTTTTCTTCCCTTTTTTGAGGCCACTCGCTATTTTAATAAAAAATAAAATACAGAGATGAAACCTTTAGCGATCACAGGTTTTCTAATGAATTATTTTATTGTGTTTCATGATTATCTTTTGTGTTTTTGTGCACAAAAAAGATTTCTGCTTCACGTCATGCACAAATTCTAAAGAAACAACTCCATCCATTTCTCTGGATTTACACTCAAATTGTTGAACTTCACTGTTCAGCATTATTCACATGGTTCAGTCTATTGGTGTGTGTATATACAACAAAGTATGAGCTATAGACAGCTCCTACTTGGTACTGTAAATGTTGAATGTGTTTCCAAACACATGGCATTAGTCATCTTATCGAACACTTTGGCGGTTGATACCATCATCAGTGCATATTGTCTCTTTCTCTTTTCTGTCTGCCCTTTTCTCTTTTTATTATATTTATTTATTTTATTTTTTTGTGGCGCCATGTTGAGTGTGCATGTCTGTTGTGTTATGGGTTGATGTTCAGACTGGTTGTGTCTGGGCCGGTGTCCCTCTCTCTGTTCACCTTTCGCGGCACTAATTCTGGGTTTTGTGTGCAGTATTTGGGCTAAATTCTCTAATGGAGATAATTACAGAGGCCGGCCCGGGGAGCGGAGAAGGTGGGTTCTGCCCTTTTATCGAGTGAGCTGCATGCTTCTCCAAGCCAGTCAACTACATCTCCCAGCATCCCCCTCTGTCTTTCCTCATTTCAGTCACCGTGTGTGTCATCAAAGATCCAGTGGAGCATTGAGTGTGTTGTCTTATCACGCCGCCATTCATAGTGACTGTACATCTTCCTCAGACTAACTGTTTCACTCCACAGTACATTTGATTTTATTTATTGAATTAGCCTTTAGGTGATTTTAACAGACCGGAGAAAAATGCTTCACTTAGATTTGACACCAGTAATGGCAGGAAAGAATAAATTTCAACAAGTTACCAGAGGGGAGCAAATGAAGCACAAGAAGCGGGACAGGATGTTTAAGAAACAGAATAGGAATAGAATAGACTAATCTACCAGCATCCACTGTTGGTCTTTGTTTCCTTGTCTTTTATGCTCCCACAGAACAAATGAGGGTTGGGCCCAATCATGCTGTAACGGCGCTGTACACAATGAACAGTGACTGCAGTGAAAATATGCAAATTTTGGATGTAACTGATGAAAATCTTTGTTTTTATTATCAGTAAATTCAGGCTTTTATCCGGCACGTTGTCTTGCATCAGCACAGATGACAATAACAACATTGTAGTTTTTTTTTTTTTTTTTAGTTCAGCACAGTTTCATAGATGAGGCATGTTGTTTCATATATTCTGAGGTCTTTTGTGTTTTTCATGGGAGTTGTCATGTGGGATCGAAGGAAGTGACGCTGTCATTGTTTGTCAGAATTACCTCAAGAGGCTTCGGATAATTGTTGGTATAATTGCCACAATGGTGAAACATAATTAGTTTATCTAAAGCAGTGCACAGTACAATATTAAAAAAAATAGACTGAATTAATAATTTTGGAAGAACATTATGCATTTAAAATTTCCACTTATTTCTCTTCTTTATTTCTCTTTCTGTCTTTCAAGAAATCTTCCCTCACTTGCACTGCGAGTATGAGACTGAGTATGTGACTGCAAATGTAGTTACATTTTTTACGTTCGACTGATAGATGGATATAAAACTCTAATCCCACAGACAGTAACAAGATACACAAGTCAGAGAGCTCCCAGCGGACACCTTTTAAAAGGCATGTCACAGAAACACTTACATACAACAGCACATGCAATGGTAATTCAAAAGGACAATATGTAAATGAAATTAATGAAAAAAAAAAGGATATTACTACAATCAGTCAATAAAAATCCAAGCATACGTGATGCATTGAAAACAGACTACATACAGTAATACAAGCTCTAAATATGAAATATAACCTTTCAAATTAACAAAGGCAAATAGAAAACTTACAAAAGAAGACTATACAAATTAGATATCAGATAATTAGAGAAAAACCCATAGCTCGGGCAAGTATCACGTCATGCAAAAATTTCACAGATCTTCTAAATTGTTCTCAAAGCAAACTTGGCATCCTAAAGCTTTCACTGTAGCTCTGCATATCAGAAACCCATCTGACCAAACAGACATGCAAACATCACCATAACTGATTATCCAGTTCTCGTCTGTGATGCCTGCACACCAGTTTTTCCTCCTCATGGGGCCATGTGCAGCGCTGCCATGGTCTTATAATGCAGAATCATAAATGATGACAACCCCACCATAAAATCTTCAATCAGTTCATAAAGTAGGCCAGCCTGGATGGAAAGCTTACCTGCATCTCACATTATAACAGTTGATTTACAGGTTCAGTGTTCCTGGAGGCTTTTCGGGGTTTTCTTTCTTTTTTACCTGCAGACTTCCAGTTAGGTTTTTTGTTTCTCTGTAAATGGTTTCCTATCCATCAAGTTGACCAAACAATTTTCACTTGTGCCAGGGTGCTGATGATATTTAATAACAGAAATGCTGTTTGGCTTAGTAGGAGAGAAACTAATTACTTTGGGATGTGGGGTTTGTCTGTTGCCAAATACCCATTTATGGCAATACTAGACTAAGAAGGAGAACTTATATACATGCACTAAGAATGGGATCACATGTTTCTGTAATGTAATGTAGCGTTCAAAACCCCCCCTAAATAATGTATAGAAACAAATCCCTTTACTATAGGCTATATCATAAAGTTATATTTGTGATATTTTTATGTATGTTATCATCAATCATCTTTATGACTATGACTGTGGATGACTGTGTCTTACTTGACTCAGACACTGGGGGATTTTTTTTTTTTTGCCTGATTTATTACTATTATTGTTTTCAACCTTGCCAGGTCTATTCTGACTCAAAATCCAAGTGACGTTCACACTACAGCGACTCTTTGTATGCTGTTGATCTGTTGCAGGGTGGCTAAGCTGGCGAGGTTAACAGTGTTTTTGCTGGCTGAGTCTTTGGATTCAGTTTGGCTTCCCCACGTCTCTCCCTTGCTGCTCAGGTCGACAAATCATTTGACCCCTGAGGTCAGCAACCATTTATAAAAGCTGCAGCCTCAAAGTATCCTCCATTGATAAACCTCTGGGCTTTTCTTGCCTCTGTAAGAAGCCACAGTTTAAAGCTGGGGTACTGCCAAGACTTGCAGGCCGTCCAGCAAAAAATATTGATCAAAGCCTGCAGCCAAAGACTCCACTAAAGCGCTCACTGTTTGTTGCCAACAAGCTTTCTCATTTAGCCTGAGAGGTATCCAGCCGTATCCACATATTGGGGAACACAATGAGTAAACTGTCTCTTCCCTTTTGCTGCAGTAATGTTTGTCAAACTCATTATGAGCCTCTGCGTTTCTACTGCGATCACTTTTAGAATAGATCGTAGAGAAGAAAACCAAACAACGGTGCAGTATTGGTTTTTAAACTAAATCATGCTGAAAAATTCTGCTTGTGCAATCAAAGGATTGGAATCGGGAATAAAACCTCATTTCTTGTTCCTACGACACTCAACAGCAGCAGCAACAACAATAAAAAACAGATTGCTTCTGTCACATAAAACTGACGATAAAACAGCCTGTAATGACAGATGTCAGATCAGGAAAGTTTTCCGTTCTCTTCTTGTAGAAGGGAGGCTCCTCCCCACTTTGTTCATGTCTTTGAAACAGTGAGCAAGTAACAAAATAAAGGAACTGTGAGCTCATCTTACTTTTTTCGATTTGTCTCTATATTTGTGGTCTTGCTCATCACAGTGTAGGTTAGTAGAACTGTGGATTACTGTACTTCGATTGCCTGAATTTTTTTAAAGGATTTATTGTATTGTAATGACAGTGGAATTGTTGTCAGAGAATTGCTGAAGCTTGATGTCCTAAACATGCTCCATTTGCACAAAGTCTTTGGTTTGAAAAAGGAGTATTGTGGTGATGACACGCATCCTTTATGTATTGCTTGAACATCTGAAAAAATACGCTGCATCACCACTTACAAGGGACTTGGCTAGATGCTGTATGGATCAAGCCAGATTTTAGCTCAGAGTTGGTTTCCATAGACTAATTTTAAATTCGAGCCCCATTTCTGCCAGAAGGCTTGTTTGACATGCAGTCTGAGGGAGGGGGCCAGTTAATTAATTGCTTTAACGATCAACAGTCTGGGTGTCCATTGGTTGGATTTCCGGCATGTCAGATTTCGGTTTGCCGTTTTACAGCTTGAGCAAGCCCACTGCCCGATTTCCAACACAACTTTCAAACAGCTACAAACTGCAGTTAGCTTATTTAAATATTACTGGAGTATTACTATAACTAATGTATAAAAGAAATATCTATATGGCCATACATGCTCCATTTTTTTTTTCTTTCCTGCTTTCTATTGATAGTAGAATTACACAATTGCATCTCTCACTTTTCTCAGCATTGTTGGGGATGCAGTCGTCTTTTCTGACACTTAATTATCAATGGACAGATCCACTCGGGGGCTTCGTGTTTACATTCTGCGTGAGCTTCATGTTGTGACATGTCAGTTGAGCCATGCAGTGAGTCGGGGACGTTGCACGCTCTGGCTATGTAGAAAAACTTGTTAGTAGTGTGAGTTAATACAGTGTACATGGTTAATAAAAAGGGAGGGGCGGACGGGGGATTTATTTTTGTGCTGAATGTGAAACATCTATGAGGTTATTAATAGAGGTGTGAGAAAACAGACTTCTGCAGCAAGATATGACACTCATTAACTATCAGTTTCATTAAATGCTGCAGTAGTTAGGACTCAAGTCTGGGTCAAGTCTCATGTATTAATTTGAGTAAATAAATAGACTTGCCTAAATGTTTTGAGCCTCTTTACTGATTATATTATAAATTAATGATAAAACGGTTGACCCAACCCTGACAACTGCTTCACTGGCAGAGCCGAGCATCCACCAGCATTGCAGCAGCATATCACATTGAGTCAGCTTGTGATGTTGTAGTGTAGCTCATTTTCTCCGCCATCCACACATCCCTTTATTTTCTGTCATGCATGATCTCACTGATGTAGTTCCCGTCCACACTACCCTCTGTCTGACCTCACATCTCTATACTGCTAATGTGTGAAGCCACCACCAAGAGCACCATTTGGACTCCTGTGTGTGTGTGTGTGTGTGTGTGTGTGTGTGTCTGTGTGTTGCTGTGTGTGTATTGACTTTGTATGTGCGCACCATGTCCCTGTTTGATTTGTCCTTCACCTCTCTTGTTGTAATAATAGACTCTAGCAGCTCCAGTAATTTGTCTGTTCAGCAGTAGATAACCTTCAGTAGATTTCAGGTGTGTCTGTCCTCTTCACAAAGTGATGTGAACTGCTTTCCTTTCTATTTTATAAAAAAAACAAAGACTAGTTTGAAAGTTGTTTCCTGTCCTGGTTTACAGTTCCCAGTGAGCCAGTGCCTTTGTGTGTGTCCAATCCACTTCTACTGAGTGCTCTTCTGTGTAGTGACCTAGTAGTTTTTACTTTTTTTTTTTTTTATTATCTTGCTCTGTGGTGTTCAGAAACCTCACTGTTTTGATTCGACTTCCAGGCGCACGTGCACCTCGAGCGCTCGTGGACCAGAAGTCTTCAGTAATAAAGCACAGTCCCACAGTGAAGAGGGAGTCGCCGTCTCCTCAGGGTCGAGTCAACAACACCAGGTAATGACTTCCTTTTTAAATATACAGCTTCTGTCTTTCAGTGGGAGAGATTAGAGCACATTGTCACCTCATATATGCTCTATATGTGAAGTTTAAAGGTTACAAACACGGTCTGCATCGAGTGCTGTGTGATTACTTGCGTCTGTCGAATATGACTAAAGCTGTGTTGTTGCTGTGATTCAGTGAGAACCAGCAGTTCTTAAAGGAAGTGGTGCAGAGTGTTCTGGACGGTCAGGGAGTCGGCTGGCTCAACATGAAAAAAGTGCGCCGTCTGTTGGAGAATGAGCAGCTTCGCGTCTTTGTACTGAGTAAGCTGAACAGAGCCATCCAGTCAGAGGAGGATGCCAGACAGGAGATCATACGTGATGTGGTGAGACTGTTGTTTTAGTGTCAAGAAGTACACAACATTTACAACAAAGCCAACAGAATAAAAACAGATATAATAATAACTTTTGGACCACTAAAGCATCCTTAATTATTTCATTATTGGAAGTAGAATACTAATTTGCAGATTTTTTTATTTAGTTATTTATTTATTTTTGCTCAAGGTGTTTTGTTTTTTGTTGATTAAATTTGAATTAATTATGGCAGGGGCTACAGCTAATGATTATTTTCATTATTGAGTATTTTGCTGATTAATTTGATCACTTTGTCTGTAAAATATCCATTCATTATAATGATAATGATATGATGTCATTTATTCATATCACTTGTTTAAGTAAGGGCCAATTTAATTGTCCAGAATCCAAAAATATTCAGTTTACTGTCACAAATAACAATGAAAAGCATGTAATCCCCACATTTGAGAGATTGGATTCGGACAATGTTGGCTTTTTTTCGCTTAAAAATTACTAAATTGATCAATTATGCAAATTTTTGTCAGTATTTTAGTTTGAATGTGCATAAACTGACATATTACAGCTGTAGGTTACTCGATAATCTCACTGCAATGTAACTGTAGAAAATTTGTCATGTCACTTTTTATATGGCCTTATATCGCAAGTTTGTCTCACAGGGCATTATGATTCATGCCACGTATGACACTCTCTATTCTTAGACCATTGGGCATGTAGTGTTACTTGTGTTTTTCTGTAAATGATTGTAAAGCTTGTTACTGTGTTTTGTTTCCAGGAGGTGAGCAGGAAAGTGTACAAAGGCATGCTGGACATCTTGAAGTGCACAGTTTCCAGTCTGGAGCACTCGTACACGAACGCAGGCCTCGGAGGAATGGCCAGCGTCTTCAGCTTATTGGAAATAGCACGCACACATTATCAAACCAAAGGTACGCCCCCATACGTTTTAATAAACATTCAGTGCTGGATAATCTCAATTTTGTTGATCACAGTTGATTTTAAAAAGTGTGTCAACTCAAGACTTTTTGTGCCAACAAGCATAACAGCAGTGGGCCTGTGCTACTAACACTTGTCCATGTCTCTGCATTGTTTAACTAAAGCTTTAAGTTGCACGCTAGACTTCAGCTGTGACTGTTAAGTTTAGACCTCATCACTGTTTTTCCTTCTTTCTCTAATACTGTTAATCTTCTCCCAGTTTAAACCTCCGCATATTTTCCTTTTCTGTCATTTTGATGAACTCTGTCTTTGGCCCCTTAATTTTGGTAACTCGGTAGACCCAGAAAAACGCAAAAGGAGTCCCACAGACAGTGCTGGCAGCCCGGGGAGTAAAGAGAGTCCTTCTGGTCGTATGGAGACAGCCAGACCTCTGGGCCTCCTGAATGTTCCTCACCTGCAGCTGCCGCACCACACAACGGGCAAAGGAGCCCGCCATTTTGATACCCGGAGTCTGAACGAGGAGAACTTTATTGCCTCGATTGGTGTGTACACCACTCCGGCCCCCGGTTGCATGTGCACTGTGAAATCCCCCCTACCCCTCGTCCCCCTACAAGCTCATCAACCTTAATACCAGTGTCCCACCCCCTCCTCCTGCCGTCTCAAAGAAAGATCCCTCCACTTGTCCCAGACAGATTCTTACAGGTGTTATAATATTCCACACACTTTGACCTGAAATACTGGTGATAATCACAGAAATGGGCATCCCTAATGTTCTGTGATCTTATAAATAGAAGAAATACTTCAGTGGTATTTCTCTGTCTGTTAAAGGCTTGCAAAAATACAATTTGACTTAAATTGAAAATCCATCAAATCAATGGCCTTGGTTAAAATATTCTCTTTGTAGATATGAAGTATCTGTGAAAAGTGTCTGGAATATTTCCCTGTGTTCAAGGCTGGACTGCGTGTGTTTGTCTCCCCTTCCTAAAGCATCTGTGCCCCCTGTTTGCCTCCTCTCTAGAGTTCTGTCGTCAGCCTCTTAGCACCTTGAATGCATGTCTTTGTTTTGGTCTTCCAAATACCTAAATCTGCAGTAGTGGACGAGGGAAACCAGAGGTATGCGCATCGATGGTCAAATCGGTGCTCGTCTTTGCCTTTACTGCAGGTTTCTGCGAGGCGTGCTGTAGAAAATGGCAGCTCCCTTTGCTCTCAGCATGGAGGGTGGAAGCATCTCTCCCCAGTAAACAGTCCCAGTAGAAACAAATTTCACAGCAGAAAGTGTTTTCTATTGGTTGCCAAAGAACCAACTGACTTAGAAAATCCTTAATCACCTCTTTACCACTTAATTGTCTGAGAACTATTCTGGGTCTGTATACGGGGGACACTTTCAGTCAACCACCCTGACACCTCTCCTACCCGCACCCCTTCTTTTTTCCTGTTAGAAGTTGCACCTTCAATTCTACAGAATGCTATGAGACTTGCATCCCGGCTTCTGCAACTGCTCCATTTCACCTGCTGGCTAGTCGGCCTCTCAACCCCCATCCCATGCTCTTTTCCGGATCAGCCATCTCTCTCGCTCACCTTTGCTCTGGAGAGCCAGACAAATGCAGTCAGCGAAAGCTCTTTCTGACGTCACTGTGTGGCTCTCCAGGACTTTGGGCCAGGAGCTCTGGGTGTGTTGTAATGTTACCTTAGTAGCTGTTATGCACAGTGGATCCAACTTGACAGCAAAACACTTCTTATTCATTTTGTCCAGATTGAAGCACGGCTACATGCAAACATTACAAAACACCTTAATTCAATAATGACAGATTCTCAATGCTTATTTTGTTTTAGTTTTGATTTTAATGCTCATCCACCATACATGCCTTTTCAACCAGCTCTCTGACTCTCTCTCTGTCTTTCTCTCCTTGCTTGCAATGCATCTTGGGTAGAATTGTGGAGCAAGCACCAGGATAAGCAAAAAGCTATGGAAAAACCACAGAGTAAGAGACTTTTCACACACCAAAAAAAAAAAAAAAGATTGGGGGTGTCCAGCTGTTGACCTTTTTTCCACCTCCTTCTCTCCACCTTTTCAAACTCAACAGTGTCTTTAACATGAATAAATCAAAAGGAAGAAGAATGTCAGAATGGATAACTGAAAACATATAAGCACAAGAGTTTTTACATTGGATAGATCATGCACTACAAATAAGATGTGGATCAGGATGACTTCAGCCGAGAATTTCTTTTCCTAAGACGAGGTTTTCTACTTTTGTACCTACTCCACATGACACTGGATTTATTATATGCAGTAGTGTAGGTGTCCTTTAGTGGTATTAAATCTGCTGTATGATCATTAGGGTCAAAGGATTTCTCACAGATACAGTGCTGTGAGAAATGAATGTTGTGTTTTAATCAAGACTTGCAATGGCATCCAGTCTTGGTGTGTTTTGGTAAGTTCTGCCAGAAAGCATCACTACAGTATGTGCTAGTTTTACTATGATACAGCGTGTAATAACCTCAGTTTATGAAACCTAATAGCTGTAGCTAACAAGGTGGGATGCAGAACATACTGTAGAAACTAACACGTGTGGGAACTTTGTGTTGTATAAAAGTATTTTTATTATTTCTTTTTCTCACTGCCTTCACTTTGGGCAGGTACATTATTTAATTCTACACAACATTTAAAATACAATCACAGACATTTATTGATGTGGATATCTGCCACAAAACCCTGTGGACCGTCTATGGGATCCTTGACATAAAATAAAAAATGGGATTGTACGTTCTTGTCGCTGGCTTAAGCTCAAGCAATATGTAATTATGTTTTCCAGTGTGTTTTTTTTTTCCCTTGCACCATGCATCAAGATGAGCAGAAATGAATACCTACTGCCCTGTCCTTCTCTTTTAACTGTATTTTTTTTCCAGTTTCAAGTGGCTTGCCGATTGTGTATTTACAGCCAATATTCTGCAGTTGCCGGCACATTTTAAGGCTTTATTAGATGGTGTGCAAAAGTTCAGTGTCACAGAAAACTGAAAAAAAGAATCAAGTTAGGATACACTCGTCACCATGTCTGCACCCACCGAGGTGATAGATAAAGTACAAAACCACACTTGAAACAGAAAATGTCTCCTTTACCGTCCATCAGTTTGTCTGCATGCCTAACTGCCTGTGTCTGTTTGCTGTTTTTGGTGTAACTTTGGCCACATTTGCAGTATTGACTTGAGAATTAATGTCGCACTCTTGCAGTTTTGTTTTCATTTGTAACTTTTTCCCGGTTTTATGGCTCTCTCTGCTTGCCCCTTGTGTAAGTTCTCTGTCTGGTCTTTAAAATCTGCAGCTGTTACCAGTCAGTTAAGCACCAGTATTATACACAGAAAGTTGTTAAAAAATGTATAAAACAAGTTTTATTATCTCTTCTTTTATTAGACATATTATAGTAACCCTGTATTTTTAGCTAAAGGCAGCTTAAGACTGAGTTCTCGATATAGAAATAATTTCACAAACATATTTAGGGTAGTGTTATACTGTACGCTTCGCTGTGTCACAAGTGTAATGCAGTGTTTAAATAGAGGCTTTGGCACTTTAGATGGACGTAGCGTCAGTGTTGCTGTGCTGTGGTGGCTTTGAGTGAGGCGACTATCAGTAAGGCAAGAAGATAATGCAGTCCTGCTCATGAAAAACGTGCTGATTATCGTGTCTGGCCTGCAGGGTCTGATGGAGCAAAGCTGCAGCGCCCCCAGGTGGCCGATGCGGAGGAGAAGAAATCACAGATCAGTGCTGATAGTGGCCTCAGTGTCACCTCTGGATCTCAGGTTTGTTCATGGGGTATTGTGTGAAAACTTACTGCTGTTGTCCAGTAGAGAATTAAAAGAGTAAATGGGAAATGGCTGGATTTGACTGACCAGTTGTTTCGTTTTGTGATGCTGGAAAAATGTTTTGACCTTCACCATCCATGGTGTAGGTCAGGAATGTTAAAAACTGCTAATGGTATGTAGTACATTTTTACTATCTACCACTGAAGTGTACCACTGAATTCCTCTCCTGTTTTTTATCTCTTTGCATTTACAGAAGAGTGACACAGAGTCTGTAACGAGCTCAGAGCCACCAATCCTGACACGAAGCACCAGCCAGGATTCGGAGGCCAGCACAGTGGTAGGGCACAGCCAACTCGGATATTGCAGCTACATAGCACTTCACAATATTATCAGTAGATTTCAAGATGATAGTTTCAATGCAAACCATTGAAAGTGTTTTTTACTGTTCTTCTTTCAAAAATTGTGAATAAAATACAAAGACAAATAAGACATTGCATCCTCTGTTTGAGGACTGTGATGTTGGTGCTTTCTTTGTTTTCTGGTGGATAACAGTATGCCTTTTTAATGCTTTAACCACCAGTGTCTGTCATTGCAAACTTATGGTGTACAGCAACATTTTTTCAAACTCAGAGAATTTTATTTTGAATTCTAATGGACACTGGAAAAAATGTTAGATACGAAAGTTGTCAGGCTGAATTTTAATAAATTATATGAAAAACCAAACAATCCTGCCCAGTGTCCATCACTTGTTCTCACTGAACTGATGGCGGCTCAGTAATTAGACTTCATGTGGAAAATAAGATGAATGTAAAAAAATAATGCTCAAGACATTATGGAATAGTGTAACCATCAAAAACATAGGGTCCTACGCAGAATATATCATTAATTGAAAAAAAACATCAATAGTGGGCTGAGAAATTATACTGTATATTACTTTATACTCGCTATATACTGTATAATGTGTTTTTATTTTTGTCCTTTTTTTTCCTCACACAGGGTAATTTATCACAAAGATGCCTATATAGCAAACTCTCTGCATGTGAAACAGCTCTGCTTATGTATTGCTCTTACACCTGGATTTTTATTTTTCAGATAAGCAACAGCTCTGGGGAGACCCTTGGAGCTGACAGTGACCTGAGCAGCACAGCAGGAGACGGCCTCGGTGGGAGAAACGCTCCTCATTTAAATCAGTCCAGAGGCACTCTGTCTGACAGTGAGATTGAAACCAATCCAGCCACCAGCACAGTGTTTGTAAGTAGAAAACTCGCTGTGAGTTAAACATTTAGATTATGCAATTCTTACTTTTAAATTATTTGCTTTAAATAAAACAGTTAATTATGAACTTTTCCATTTGAACCTATGGTCGCAAATTACTTCAAAACCTCCACAGATAGTGTTAATGGGAAGTTAATGGGGTTTCAGGTTTCCCATGCATACTAGAAAAACTGGAAGATTACAGAGTCGTTTTCCACTTCTTAAAAACACCTCAATATCTGAGAAAGTTTAATGTCCTGGAAAATAGTTCTATATAACAAAAACCAAGAACTGCTGGCAATACCGCAACTGCCAACAGTTTGTGGCATGTGAAAGCTCAAATAGCATTTAACAGGTGAGAGTACTTTAAATGGGCTATATTTAAATAAAAAAAAACAAAAAAAAAACACACACACACTAAGTCGGGTCTGGAAAAGTGTACTTGTGGAAAATCGAGTCCTGCTCCAACCTTCCTCTCCTGGCCGAAGATTTGAGCAGTTTGAGCAGGAAGACATCTTGAAATCAGTTCTACGATCCTTTTAGACAACTGTCTGCAGAGGTTCAGGCCAAGAGTCTCCTAGACCTTCTGTGAGCGTTTCTTTGAGATCCAGCAGTCACATCCGACAGTGATAATCCCTCAGTGGTTCAGCCTCTATCCAAAAAGGCCCGATCAGAGAGCACTGACCCATGCTTCTCAGAGATAAACCTGTTGAGCATCAGACTCTTAACCTCTGCAAAGTGTATTGGATATTTGCCAATCAATATGATCCCCTTTGGGTTCATCTTTCCCTTCACTGCCTGCATCAAGAACGGGATGTCTCTTGCCTTTTTATGCTGTTATGAAAGTTTGGACATACCAGACCCTGACCCAGTTATTCTGGATCTCTTCCTCATGGGGCGGCTACAAGCAGCTCCCCTTCAGGCTGTATGAGCTCGTCCTGAGTTGTCAAGTGCTTGCTGATCGATTCTGGTCAAGCTTGGAGTTGAGTTGACTGTCATTAGGATAACAGTATTCAGCCTGAATAAATCAACAGTACGCCTGATGATTGTGTAGAAATATGGAAGAAACAGATGCATCAATACTTATACTGGTTATTGTACCACTGTCTCTTAAACATGACTGCGTCCTGTTTTCACAGGGAAAGACTCACACTCTGAAACCAGGTGCAAAAGATCATGTACTTTCGATGTCAAAGGGTCCGCCTGCACAGCCAATGGAGGACATCAGTATGAGGATTTACCTTTGTGAAGGCCTGCTGGGTATGTTGGGCTGCTTTACTTCTCTACTTCCTCTTATAGTTGTGTCAAACAGCAGGCATTTTTGCTCATGTTTCAAGAAAACGTCTCTTTCCTGTGTTAGAAACCCTTTTTAAGATTTTATTCCATTTTTCTGTCACTATAGATTGTGCATTGCTTTACTAACATTATCTTTGTCAAATAAAATCTTTTTAACGAAACAATCTCAAGCATTAAAAGGTAATTATACTAACGTAAAGAAAGTGTTGCTTGATTTTGTGACCTTTCACTCACTAAAATATAAAAGCCGTTGCGCAAACTCTTGCTTTAGTTTTTCTTTTAATATAACCACGGTGAACCTTCGCTAATTGCGGAACATTATTTTTATGAGATAAAAAGCAGAAGTCAGACATGTGAGAAGTGGTGTAACATTAAATGTGTGTGATGAAACTTCACATACTGATATGTCGAAAGGTGAAAGTTTATGCACTGTTGTGAAGTTTTATATAGTGATGAATTAACACTACGGAGTGAAAAGGGAAGCTGTATCCGCTGCTGCTGGAGAGGTTCGGCAAAATGGATTTAAAATATGTAATTAAGTCGCATGCATCTGAAAACAGAACTTATATCTCTTTAAGAATATATACGCTACAGGCCAAAAGTTTGGAAGCAAGATCAAATTTGTACAAAAAAAGATCATAGTTTCATTGGTATACTTTGCAACAAAATAAACATGATTATTATATAAAGAGTAACTTATCAGAAGACATTTTTACCATAATTATCAGGTTTTTCTGACTGATCGATCCAATTCATCCCACACAAGCTCAATTGGAGAGAGGTCTGGAGACTGAGGGGGCCAAACCAGTCTTTTGAAGAACACCTTCCTCTTCTTTTTTGTTTAGGTAACATCAATGTATACCTAAAGGTAAACTTGAAGGAAAATGGTGCATATCAATGAAAGCAAAGTCTGATTATGCAGTAAATACATCTCAAAATACATATAACTCATGCTGTTTTTTTAAGAAAGGCATTGTGAACAGAAACTTGAAGTTGCTTCCAAATGTTTGGTCCTGTATTGGCCTTGCTTCCAAAGTTTTGACCTGAAGTGACTCCACTACAGTGACTCCAGCCACTGCAGACTAGCACCTTCTAAATGAAATTACTGTCTTTAAATATGTGAAAGCAGTAAGAACTTGAAGTGAGTGTTACATTCAGACAGATCATAAACATACAGCCTCTTTAACACAAACCACAGTAATAAAATTATTGATCTACTTGATTGTACTAAACATACTTTCTCAAACATGACATCCTGCATATAAGTGAAAGCTATAGATTATAAATCAGTGACTAAATGAGGGCTTTCTTCATCTCGTTTTGGTTCCTCTGGTGTGGTTCTCGGCTCGCCCCGCTCTTGTTTTTTGCCATTAAACCTACTCACCTCTTCGCCTAACCCCCCTCCTGCTCTCACTGCTTCTCGTCCCTCGTGCTGCTCCTCCTGGGAAATTCTTCCAGGCCGCGATAAGAGCTCCGTTTGGGATCAACTAGAGGATGCTGCCATGGAAACCTTTTCTCTAAGTAGGGCTAATCTCTTGCCTTTGCCCTTTTTCCTGTGAGTGTGTGTGTTTGTGTATGTTGGAGGTTATATCCATTGTTCAAACAGACTGGCTCTGTGTTTAATCTTTGATGTGATGTGATGTGATGTGATGTGGGTTTTTCCTGTCCGTTGGTAAGCTGCACATCTCTGTCTCTCTCTTAACATGAGATAGAGGTGGAAAATATAAGCAGTCCTGCTGAATTTCCCTCACAGGGAGATCAAAGAAGCAAAGACGTGTCATTTCCTTTCATTTCTGCTCTAACTTTTAACTTTTATTTTAATTTCTGCTCACTTACGTCTTCACCCAGTTCTCCAACTTTCATGTTGACTTTTTTGAATTTTACATTTCAAGGGTTTGCATGTTGGATGAGTGCGTGTTGCCTTCAAGTGCTGTCAGAAATGTAATTGAGTCTAGCACACTCATACGAGCCACCAGCTGGTAAATAAGATTGGGAAATGTCAAGATTTCCAATGAGTTACCACAATATGATTGGTTGGGGAAATGAAATGGGCTCAGCCACTGATTTTATGAGAGAAATATTTCATTCCTCTTTTTCATCCTGTGAAAATTATTTGTGTTATTATACCGTCATGCATTTTTGTTTTATGTTCTTAATAATTTTGTGGTCATTTGCAACTTTATTTTTTTAATTAAATCAGCGGCCAGCAAAATAATAATAAAAAAAAATAACTAGACAATTCATTTCCTCAGTCTGTATTAACTTGTGATTCTGAGAACGTTTCAAAGAGCAGCACTTAAAGGCAGCATCAGACGTCTCTGTAAATGTAATGTTGGGCCCTTTTAAAAAAGAATAGCTGTGGTAAAAACTATTCAAGTAAGGCTTTTATTAGACCTTTTAGTTGTGAGTGTCATTTCAAACTGCCCAACCTACAACAACTGTTATGTGTAAGTGGTCGAATTGAGTCTTACTGTTGTTTTCATGCAGCACTAAGATGTACAAAGGCCTTGTTCGTTTTCTGAAAGCAGATTTAATTGAAATGGGGAGCTACAGTAAAATGTTACTGCATGAGCACGTCGTTACTTACTGAAACTTCTTGTAAATTAGAAAGCAACACGTAAAATTCACTGTATTTTAGGTGTGTGTGTGTGTATACTTTTTTTGCTGACTATTTTTTAACATAACTGTCAGGAGTCATTTTGGTAGTGTGTGTCTGAAATAGCCGTGCCTTGAGCTTTTATTTTTATCATAGAAATGTACTGAAATTAGTATGATAGAGCGCATACTTGTGGCTGCACGTATTTGGATGAATGAGCTGCTGTGTTGTTGATGAAACTGTCGAGCTTTGGAGCTACATGTGTGTCGTCTCCTTGTTTTCAGGCAAGGAGCGCTCCACACTGTGGGACCAGCTCCAGTTCTGGGAGGACGCCTACTTAGATGCTGTGATGTTGGAGCGTGAGGGCATGGGAATGGACCAGGGACCCCAGGAGATGATTGAAAGGTTCGACATGGCCATCTCATTTTTCAAATTCCTTTCACACAGTTACCAGATTTACTGAGAGTTACTGTGTAATTCTGCTCCTGGACTTTTAATTGTTGCTTTTCTGTGTTTTGTGTGTCTATGCAGATATTTGTCACTGGGGGAACACGACCGCAAGCGTCTGGAGGATGATGAAGACAGACTTCTGGCCACCCTGCTGCACAATATGATCGCATACATGCTAATGATGAAAGTACGGCGGCCTGTTTGTCATTTTAATCATCATTGTTTGTTGTTCTGTGCCAACTTTGTAAAAATATTTTCTTTTCACCTCAACTTTTGTTCCCTGTTTTTGTTTGTTTAGCTGAACAAAAATGACATCAGGAAGAAAGTGAGGCGTTTGATGGGGAAGTCCCACATCGGCCTCACATACAGCCAAGAGATCAATGAGATACTGGACAAACTGCCCCACATGGTGAATATCTGTCCTTTTATTTGAGTCGGTTATCTCAACTTCTCTTCATCCTTTTGTAATTATTTGTCCTGAACTTTATTTTTAGAATGGTCGTGAGCTGCCCATCAGGCCCAGTGGAAGCCGTCACATCAAGAAACAAACATTCGTCGTACATGCAGGCACTGATACCACAGGAGACATCTTTTTCATGGAGGTACACAAAAACTTGACTATATAGAGCTCATGGTAGTAGAATTCATATTGTTTTCCATAATGCTGCCTGCAGAGAGCTTATTTTACTAATATTGAACTCATCTTTGTTTCAGGTCTGCGATGACTGCATAGTCCTGCGCAGCAACATCGGCACAGTTTACGAGCGCTGGTGGTACGAGAAGCTCATCAACATGACTTACTGCCCCAAGACCAAGGTGCTGTGTCTGTGGAGACGCAACGGCCAGGAGACGCAGCTCAACAAGTTCTATACCAAAAAGGTCAGAAGACGCATCTCTCCGCATCCTGCACTTTTATTCATTTTTAGAGAACATTGATCGTTAACTCTGGTCTTTGTGTTTTAGTGTCGTGAACTGTACTACTGTGTTAAAGACAGTATGGAAAGAGCTGCAGCAAGACAGCAAAGCATTAAACCAGGTAGGAGTGATTGTGTGAGTCGGCTTCTTTGCTCTTTATTTCTTTTTTCTCTTTTTTTTTTTTTTAACAACAACTAGTCCTCTTCTTGGAATGACTTGTGCATGGCTTCTGATGAGGCCTTTAATTTTTGAGTTGGGTTGTAACTGTATTGGGACACATTTAAATATATTTTTCAGTAAATCAATAATACAACATTGTTATTAGGACTCTAACCCACATATTCTCAAATATGATATCAATAAAATAGACATACATTAATAAGTGTAATAAATAAATTATTGACTGGATTTACATGTTAATGCGGTTTTGGTATTTTCATACTATTTGCGTTATATCCTGCCTGTGTGAGAGCTTTCATGTTATCTTGTAATAGGAGGAAGTGGAGACTCTCGAGTACCAAAAATACCCAAAAAAGTACCCAAAAATACTGTAATAAAACATTTTGGGAAGAATAAAAGCACCATAAATCCCTTTTGTTCAGTGGCTGCGCTGTATTTTGGAGTCTGTTTAACACAAAAAATACTGTGTGTAGTGTTTGTTTTTTATGCACACAGTTAGCCTTTTGAGATTTCAAAGTGAATTTATAATCTGTTCTAGCTCTAAACTGAGGTGTGGTTTCCTTCAGGTCCGGAGTTGGGCGGAGAGTTCCCCGTCCAGGACATGAAAACCGGCGAAGGTGGTCTGCTGCAGGTCACACTGGAAGGAATCAACCTTAAATTCATGCACAGCCAGGTAAGAGGCCAGTACCACAGCGGAAAAAACTGCTGCTCATCTCACACAAGGGCATGAAAATAAAACTCACTCATGATGGTTCAGAGTTCATCCCGACCTTCTGTCCACCTTTCTGCTCATCTCTCCTGTTTGCCTCATTTCCTTTCATCCCGTGACGTCTTCCTCTATCGTCATTAAAAACAAAATCTTAAAATATTAGCGATGACTGACAACATGTTTGATTGGCATTTACTCATACCTGATGTTTCTGCTTTAGAGGAAGGATTCCTGTTTGTGCTTTTGCTTTTCTGGATTTGCTTTTTTTCAGTTTGTGTTTGTTTGTTTGTTTGTGTGTGTTCATATGCATGCATTTCCTTAAACAATATTAACACATCCTTCCACACAAGTTTATTTTGACATCCGTGGTGCTCAAACCTCATTGTTCATTTATTGTGTGGGAGGAGATGAAGTGTTAATGTGTGTGTGTGTTGTGCATCAATGGTAAGACGGATGACCTTGAGCAAAAGACTTTTCATTAATAATTGGCTATTTAATAGCAACTTTCACATTTAAGTTTGGACCCTCCAACATCGTCATGTGTTGTCCTCACATCTGCGCAGGTAGTCAGAGTCGGGGTTAGTATATTTCTTCAGGTTCTGAAGCTGTTGATCGGATCTTGTGATCGTAGTTGAATAGTTTGAGAAGTGACCATGCTGAAAGATCAGGGACTCATCGCAGCTAACAGACACTTTAGACATATTGAGCATCTTAAAAACAACAAACAGACGAGGGAAGTGTTACCAAAGAGTAAAAAAAAAAAAAAAAGATTTATTCCTCATCTGAGACATCCTGTATTTTTAAACTGAGCAACAATGGTACTTTGAAGGGTCAGTTCACCCAAATTATAAGAAAAAAGATCAATACAATGGAGGTGAACTGAATCTCATTTGTGGTGCTCACAAGATTTCATTTTATCAGTTTCAGATGAAATTACATATATGTAAATTACTTGTCCTATTCTACACTACCTTTAAGAGAAAAGTGGTAATGGAAAGGAAGAAATTTTTAATTTCTAATTTTATGTTTCATGTTGGTGCTCCGTATGTGTGCATTAACAATTCACAATGCAGCTGTTCGTCTGTCACAATATCAATTCAAACTGCTACACCAATAAAAATCATTTCAATAGTTAGTGGATTAATGTTAATCTCTTAGTCCATAAAATGTACATTTGACATTTGAGAATCTGAATGTTTAAAAATGATTCGATAATACAAATAGATTTCAACTGAGTAATTGGATTAATTCACTAATAGTTTCAGATTTATTTTAAGCTATATTGTCATAAAACAGTGATGACATCATCGGCTGACAAACTAACAGATTAACAACCACGAAACAACAACGTCCACATTGGTCAGTTTGGATGATAAATAGTCTGATTCTTGTTTTTCAGCTTCACTGCCTACGATGATGTCTGTTCTTGGTTTGTAAACTTCAGTTATCAGCTCAGGTGTCTCTGTGGCGTTATGGAGCATTACTGACTCTTCCTTACATTCATAAAAAATATTCACAATAAATCCAAAAATCACAGTATTTGAAGTCATGAATAGGATGACTAATTGTGATTTTAAAATAGACTTTATATCAACAACAGATCAAATAACTGTAATGTGAAATGAGCCAGTTGTAGAGCGTTTCAGTGTTTTTCAGCTCGTTTTTTCTGACAAACAAAGTTAGCGACTATCCAGTGAACATAGTGGAGCTTTTATCATCTAAAGAGTCAGATATTTCTCTCAGGAACTGATTAAGGTAATTGATTTAAAGGTGATTATGTCACTGTTGATTCTGCAGGTTTACATCAAATTTTTCATCGCTGTGAGCATCACAAATAAACTTCCAATAACCTCCACCTTAAAACCAAAACTTCCTGCTTATATAATGGATTTGTTGATAATTTTGGTTAACACGTCCTTTAAGTTAGCGCCTGCTTTCCCTCGCTGCTTCTGCTCTTCCTGCCTCAGGCTCTTTGGCTCTAGTTGAATTTTCGCACTTCATATTGCAAGGGGTAGAGCGCCACACATGTTTTTTCAAGTTTTTTTTTTTTTTTTTCATTACCAGGCGAGCTGAACACGATTAACCCGAGATGATAGTTTCTCAGTGAAGCTCAGTGTAGATGCTGCACTTCCAGGATAAACTATTTTCATTAGCATCTCTGCTGCAGTTGTTAGATCCGATGGGTGCAGGCTTTATTCAGCACCGGATGCCATTCAGAGGATTTTTCTTTTTCTTTCTTTTTTTAAAATTTTTTTTATAAACTTCTAAATTCAGCATTATATTTAGTGAGTGAGCGCTGGGTCAGCTCTGCGGTGAGATGGTGTCGGAGGTGACGTCCTGCAGTCGGGATTTTACTGTCCATCAGTGGCTGCCCTCATTTATCTGTTCTGCTGTGTGAGCAAGTGGTGTTGGTGCCAGCCCTTGTTGCTGGAGGAGGAGGCATGGAGGGCTCTGGGGGGCTGAGATGTTTTAAAGTCCAGGAAAACAAAGGTGAATCAAGCTCTCAATACTCTAGTCCAACCTCTAGCCCTCTTTAATTTTATTTATTTTTTTGTTTGTTTTTTATTTCTCCTATTTCCCAGTTTTTTGGGGCTGAATCCTCTTGTGATGTTATCTTTTTTTTTCCACATTGGCTCTGGTTAACTTCTTAGCTAGATTCTTGATTTGAATCCGCACGAGGCTCCTGTGGATAGCGCCCTCTCGGAGTGTCGTCGAGTGTTTGTGCTCTTCTGTCCGATAATAATCCAAACCATTTCTCTCCCATGCTCTCTCCCCCTGCAAGGAGCGGAAGGTACACAACCTCTGCTGTGTTTGCTTATTAGCAGTTACATCTTATTGGGTTCCTTTTTCTTTATTCTTTTTTTAAAATTTCTCTATCTTTTCTTTTAACTGTCGTAGCTGTATGGCATTTTGTGTCCTTGTCTACATTTTTATATGGAACTTCCATGTATGCATCATATGGGCCATATTCCATCTCTGAGCATAAAAAGAAGTGTGTTTTGTTTTGTTTTTTTAACTACCTTTGCTGTTTACATCCAAGTATAACTAAAAGATTTCTGATACACTTCATTGATGAAACAAGTCATGTTGAATTAGTTTGGAGCTTTGAGCAGACTATAAATGCATTTCTCCTCATTTAACCGTCGCCCATGTATGCGTTTGATCATGGAAACTTCTCATAGTGTGCTTTTCTTTTCTTTCGTTAGCTGTTAAAAGCTTGCACTCCATGTGTAGTTGTTTTATTTTAACCTTTCATACTGAATAAAACAAGTTTAACATGGTTAAGTTTTAAATATGAAGTGTTTACTTTTCATCCAGTGTTGTTGAGTTAATAATGTTCTGTCTTGTTTTGTTTGTTTTTTGTTTGTTTTTAGGTTTTCATAGAGCTGAGTCACATTAAAAAGTGCAATACAGTGAAGGGAGTCTTTGTCCTGGAGGAATTTGGTAATTACACCATCTATTGATTCTAGGCCTGTACTCGGCACGGCAGTAACTCAGCGTCACGGCAAATGTTTTGACGATAATAAGGGTTCACTAAATTGGATACTCGCTCTCCTCGAGGAACGGCGAGACACCGATGTCTGCAGGTGATTAAGTGAGCGATGAGGACGCAGCTTTCTTTCAATCACATCGTAGCATTTAAGTCCAGAGCGAGCGACATTTCATTTAGTTGATAAAGAGCGACGGAGTTGGTGAAGGAAATAAATAGTCTGCACGGTGTAAAACAGAAGTGCGAAAGTTTAGCTGCCTTGTCCCGATTTTTATACGTTATTTAAGACGAAAATGTTCCATTGTAAGAAGCGAAGTCAGCTGTTGCGGTAGAAGCAGACGCATAACTTCATGAATAATGAATAAAAGTCATTTATAGGTCCAGATGAGGTTGTGTGACAGGATTTAATCAAATTACTATACACACTACACAAAACTACACATTTTCATTTAGAGAAAATAGTTTGTTCCTTTAGCGAAAGCAAAAATCATGATAGCTAAAAGCAAAAACAAATATTAAAAGATCACTTTGCTAATATTCTGTATTTTTTCATATTGTGAACAAAATCCATTAAAAGACCAACACAAATTAAAAAAAGTATTGTCTATACATCTATATGTTCCTCCATTAACATGAACATACACTGTAGTTTATTATAATTATGCTGCTGTAAATATTAACCAAAGCACCACATGTGTATTAATCTGCAGCTGAAAATAGTCCCCAACTGATGAACTCTTTTTTTTAACAGTCCTCAGCTGTTTTAGAAATATGAAATTATATTTTCAACCTGCTTTTCATTTACCTCTTTAGTATGAACCGGTGAGCTTATGGCAGCGAGCTACAGAGAAAAGAGTATCGAGAGACGGACTAAGTTATTGTTGTTACAGCCTTTTCCTGGGATTCGTTGACAGTAATACAAATACAGAATACCACTACCACCAAGCATTGACTAATAAATCGTTTGAATGTTTTCCTGCATAATCAGGAAAAGATTTAGCCTGAAATTAGTTGCAAGTACCAGACACAACAGCAGCACTCTGACTCTTAAATGAATAAATGAAGGCAGCCGAACAGTTCATCAGGCTGTACAATGATCTGCGATTAAGTTTCCCGGAAAATAAAAATCCATTAATTGAAGTTAAGCAAAGCATAAAAAGTAGTTTCAGCTCTGACAGAATTAGAAAACACTCAATTTACCTCCGTTGACGGTGGAAAAAACAATTCTTCCTCCACCATAAGATGAACATTTTCCAAGTTTTACATCGACAAATAGTAAAAGTCTTATTTTGAAAGGCAACGATTTAAAATAGTAACATTTTCATTTTATGATAATGAAAAATGGTTAAAAAAAACAATATGATTAAATTGTTTAGACATTTATTAAATACGTTAATCTAAAAACAGAAAAAAAAGACACTGAGGGTGTTTGTTGGATAGTTCAGTTTACCTCTAGGCTGTAGTGAACAGGAGTGTGAAGGTTAGCGTTTATATTTCTTGGAAGAAGTCAAAAAACATAGATGGCGGTGCAGTAAACGACCGTCAGAGGGCTGAAGTTGAGTGCCAAGGCTGGGTTACTGTCATGTCTCTGTGCTGCTTTTGTAATGTTGCCCTCATCTTTGCCACTATGAAAACCTTCATTCTCCAGCAGGTAAAGTGTTGTCACCTTTCTCCTTTCTTATTCAAACTAATTCCCTGCAGAATATTTCCCCTCACTCCATCCTTTTCACCCATTTTTTTTTTTTACTTCCATTTTTCTTTTCTGTACCACGAGTTTCCCCTCTGCTTCCTTCATCACTCGCTTTTCATTTCGGAGATCACCCCAGACTCCATCTCTCATGTGGTCTTCATCCTCTGATAGTCTGCCTCTGTATCTCAGCAAGTGGAGATCTTTGGTAGGACTGTTGTTTTGGGTGGAAGGAGGGAGGGGGGGTGAGCAAAGGGATTTAACATTTCCCAGCCTCTTCATCTCTGCTAAGGGTTCACAGTTACTAATGAAAAGTCAATCTGTCTGCCGGACAGTGACGTGGTCCTGGGTCAAAGGATTTTTGGCCTCCTGTAACTGCTTTTCTGTGATGTCTTTTAACTTTGAGTTCACCGGGGGTGGAGGAGGGCGGAGGGGAGGATGGGAAGGGGGGAGGTTGTCCTTTCTTTTTCTTGTTTTTTTTTAAATATATTTGAAACTTTACAACCTTTGCAATCTGTTGTTACAGGACATTTGTGTTTTTATTTGTCCATTTTGTGGGCTGTGAGCGTCTCCACAACAACAGTCACGAGCTCTGATTTAATACTTTACCTTCCCTTTTAAACATTTTATGACGTTTTCTGACATTACCCAGACGCACGCAGACCTGTGATGGGTTATATATCATCTGAAAGATGAAATCTGATCATTTAATGAGTCCGAATATTAATATATTCCAACAAAGACGGACTTTAACAACAGCCTTGCCTTAACTTAAACTAAACGAGCCTTCATCACCTCCTTGGTCTAAAGTTGAGTCAGCTCCTGGCTGTTGTGGTGGACTTTTCTTGGCCCACATCCCATTTTACACCTTGTTAAACCTTTACCCCTGTAACCCCCCCTCCCCAAAAGAAAAATAGCTCTCAAACATTAACCCTTGAGGTTCCTGCTGCCTTTGAATTCTGTGTTTTGTCTCTTGCACCGGCATAGTTCCTGAAACTAAAGAAGTGGTGATCCACAAGTACAAGACCCCCATGGTGAGTCCTCGCTTCTCCTGTCAGCAGTACCAGTGCATGTAGAGTCACCAGGTGTGCCTCACCACATTTGACATCTGTACCTGTAAACGTAAACCGACATCACTGTGGAGGTGGAGGTGCGCTCTGATCCGGGAAAAAACTGACAGGAACTGAGGGCATAATCTCAAAGGAAGCACTTAACACGTACTTAATAAAAGATGTGTGAAGTTCATCAGAGCAGAGCAGTTTGACTCCCTCCGGCCATTAAAGGATTACAGCACCTTTTTCAGAGTCTGGCCTTTTAATCACCTTACTCAGTGTAATGAGTTATGACTCCACCTCATCTTACAGTAACATGCTGTTTGAGTAAAATCTCTGAAAGTTTAAAGGCTTATCAGACACCAAAAGACAGCAGAATGAATGAGACATGAGGCAGAGTTTTGCAACTTCGAACCGCGGCAATCATTTAGTCTTCTGTCTGTGTAAACCATTTCAAATTAAAAGGTAATCAGCCAGGAATGTGCATGTATTAGTTTTTCCAATGCAGTGCTTTGTTGGATGACATCGCACCGGGATGCAGATGTTGAACCAGGTTCAACGTCTTTGCGGTTTTTGTTTGTTTCGCTGTCAGATCAAACTCTTGTTTCAGTAAAACCACTGCAGTCTGAGCACAGTCTCAACATAAAACTGCAGCTGAAACAAGGAGTGATCCCAAATGAGAAAATAAAGACGTTTTAGCAGCTGTAAGACTAGATAGAATTTAGTTGTGAGCACTTACAACAAAAGCCCTGTTTACAGTGAGTGTTACCCACCATCCTTGAGGTCTTAGAAACATGCTGAAGTACATTTGCAGCCAATTTTTAAAGAATTTAAATTGTTGTTTACATCATGTTTACTTGATGGCGGTTTTTTGGCAAATCGCTCCACTTTTCTCAGTGTTACTGCCACCGATGATCAGCAAAAGATCATGAGACCAGCATGCACGATACAAACATCGCCTCTAATGTTAGTGGTGGGAAAAAAAACTCCACAGGGTACCTTTTCCTGCAGTACTCAGACTGAGGGGGGGCCTCTTGTCCTGCTTTGTTCCTTGTTATTTTTAACTACACACAGATGTGACCTCACACCTGCACCTTCCTCACGGTTGTTTCTTCCCTCCGCAGGCACATCAGATCTGTTACTCGGTCCTCTGCCTTTTCTCCTACGTGGCGGCAGTGAAGGGGAAGGAGGCGGAAGGAAAACCCAAGATCCTGTCTCCGAGACCCCTTCCTAGCTAGTCTACGACCCTGCGCCTCTCCCCTCCTAACCCCACCTCCCCCATCCCCATCCCCATCCCCATCCCATCCCCATCCCCATCCCTAACACCAAACCCGGTCCTCGATGTGCCTCTCTACTTGAAACGGCATCTCAGATCTAAAACCACAGACTTCTGACAATCCCTAACTTTACTCTAAGCACACAATCCCCGCTCCCTCCTCCTGTACATACAAGCCTGAGACCCCTTTTAGACCCTGTTGTTTAGACGTGTTTGGTCTGTGATGTCGTGTAAATACTCCCCCCCTTCATCGCTGTCGTCCTGATGATCATACCAACTAGCTAAATGTTTGCCAGCTCCTCTTACTCGGCGTGAAAGTCTTCTATCGTTGCCGCTGCAAAGACCCAACTGTTTTTACCGATAGGAGATGTGAGGGATTGCTCCGAGGCACAGAGTGCATGCAGGTCCCGTGCACAGCCTTGACATTCACTACAGAGTAGCCCCCCCTTCCCCGCCGCCCTCCCTTCCTCCTAATCGTCTCCATACGACTGTGTGAGTTATTCTGTGATATGTGGTTACTGTAAAGTTCCAGTCTGTCCAAGTTTAAGATGGTGAAACATCCAGAGACCTTCTTGTAGTGCAGGAAGTCCCATACTGAAAATGCTACTGTATACTGCACTGGAGCACCGCATGTAAACGCTTCTTGAACCCTAAAATACTGTGAGTGTTCTCAGATGTGTTCTCTTGCCCTCTATCGGCCCGCCGGGCTGAGTTACTGTTCTAGTTCTACTGTAAACTCTCTCGTCTGTGGTCTGCTGTTATCAATTGCATGTTCCTTTGAGGATGAAAAATAAATATTATATATATTTCTATATATAGTATTTATTTAATATATACATATATTGACTGTACATTTCTCTGAAAAAGCGTTATAAATTGTTGATTTGCTAGATGTGCAATACTTAATAAGTAGTTAGCCATTGCCAGAGCCAGGTTTTCTTAAGTTAACTGGCATTCACAGGGTGAAGAATGTTTTTTTTTCTATAGTACATATTGATTGAAGTGAATATGATGACTTCAGTTTGACATGACTGTTCAAAGTTTGTCTTTTGAACTCCAAATCTCTCATGTGACACAAAGCGACTGCTGAGTTGTTCTCTGAGCTTTTTGTCCTCAGGCCACACCCCCATCAGTGATGTCACAGCAGGTGTTTTTAACCCACAAAGATGACAGAGGGTACAGTACCTTTTTTCTATTTCATTACAGCCACTAAAAGCCACGTTAAACACATTCAATGTTTTTGATGAACGTTATTGTTCGGTTCACGTCGTCATGAACAGTTTGTGCACCGAATTGAAATGAAAACCAAAAGTGAAAACCAAACCCACCTGGTACAAACTGCTGTTACACCACTGTGTGGCTGCAGGGGGCGTTGTAGAGCAGTTAATATCGTTCAACTTGATTGAACTTTAATTTCCATATAAAGGATCATATTTGACTTTGAAACCTGTCAGCTGTACATTTACTAACCTGTACCTAGAATATATTAAAAAAAAAAAAACTGGAGATACTGTACGTCTGTGATAACAGCGCTTAATAACGATTCATGGCTAACAAATTCGTGGCAAAATGGCTGCAAAGCAAAAACAATTATCCATTTATCAACATAAAATAATAGTCACTGGAGTAAGATTAAAAGTAGCTTTAAATGGGTCGTATCTGGCTTCCTTTAATGAACTAAAATAAGAAACAGCTAAAATTTACATTTCAGAAGCTGAAGGTGTGACTTCGCGCAAAGACTTAGTCGAGTAGCTCTTGGTCACAATGTGGTGTAACAGCGGCACAGTTTGCTCAGGTGTGGGAGTCGATTAAAAAAACACCTGTCGTTACATCGCAGACTGTCGGGGTTGTGACAAAAGAACAAAAACCCTCCAAACTCACAGCAGCGGTGTTGAGGCCTACAGCTGTGTTCACCCGATCCCCGAGGAGTCGTCGAGTCTTAATGTTGTTTCTGTTACGTGACAGTAAAGAGGTTGAACCCGGTCCTGTCACTGGCCCATTAACTTTCACGATGCAGTGTGTGTGTGTGTGTGTGTGTGTGTGTGTGTGTGGTGAAGTTTCTCCAGATCAGCAATATATCGGTACAGCTCTATCACCTGAAGATGTTTGCTTTTTTTGTTTTTTTATTCTGACATGCTTGTATTTCTAGTAAGTTAACTGGGCAAAGGAAAATCATGTGTAGGATGTTGAGAAGATGCAGCTCCGTTAATGAAAAACACCACACTCGCGTGGGTGTAAATGAGACGCGATCGGAAGCATCTCCAAAAATTGCAACGGGAATGGGCCACAGCTCTTTCTGCTTCAAGGACTTTTTTTTTTTTAAACTGGATTATTACAACTCATTTCTGTCATTGTACTAGCCAGCTGCTGTAATGAGAGGGAATACATGAAATGAGATGCCAGGTGTAAGTACTCCAGTATCTGAAAAAGTATTTATAGAATATGTACAGCTTTGGCAATATAATAAAGTTGTCGCAAATAAAGCTTGGTGGAGTTCATTGTCTGAGTGTGAATCGAGAATCTGTGCAATCAAAATGTGTAAATGAGTTTAGAGCATGACGACTAAAATAGTAAGTGGCTTTTCAGTTAAACAAAAGTACAAAATGGAAGATTTGCTTAGTAGCTTGAGTCCACCTATGAAAAATGACTGGAGGAAAAAGGCACATTTGCCAGAGTTTTAGCAGCCACAGAGGAAGGAACATCTGTTTTACCTGTCACTGTCAAATACCTGATCAGATTTTACCTGGTAGTTTTTGCTTTGAGAGTACATCCACATTGTCTGTTGGTTTTCAACTTGAGATGAACAGGAGGATTCTTCTTTCAGACTCATCAATGTTAAATCTGTTGCAGCTAAAAGAAAAAAACAACCACAAACTTTGAAAGATGAGTACTTTGTGCTGTTTAATAACCTCATAAAAACAGTTTTTGGGTATTTTACTTTTGACAAGTTTACTTGCATCACAAAAATTCTTTTTCTCACTGAACCCTGGTAGCAGTGCAGGCAGTGATGGATCTTTACTGCTCAAGATATTGTTTCCTGAAACATCCGCCCACATCCCAATACAAGGAGGGACAAAAAATATATATGCTGCTCAAAAAAGTTTAAATTAAATTTGAAAAGTCATAATGGTGATTTGTCACATTTGATCTTAGAAAATGATTCCTCCTACTCTGGATAATCCAGGTACAGAAAAAGAGAGTTCCACAATAAGATCTGTGGATGATCCAGATAAACAGGAAATTTGCTCAGTTGCTATTTTAGCACCTAACACAAAAAGCTCTCCATTTGGTCACACTCGGACAAGAGCAGAAGTTTCAAAAGTGCATCGTTGATGTCTTTCAAAAACCAAGTGTCCCAAATTTCTTTTTTATTATCCAAGATAAGCAGCCTTGTTTTTAGCTTTGTCATGATACATTTTTCCAAGTTTTCTTCTTTACGACTTACTCTTCTTAAAAAGCAGAAGAATTTTCTACACTGAATATTTAATCCTCCAGTTTGTCTAAAAAATTTAAAACCACCCACCATTCACCAATTTGGAAATGAATGGTTTTCAGTGGACAGCAATGATACTTCAGCAGGTAAAACCAAAACTTTCTGATGCCACCAGGGGTAAGTAGAGAAGTACACGTCTTTACAGTTGTACATTTTAAAGAGTTCAGTTCCACCAATTTGCAGTTTCGTCATAGTGTCACTTATTTTAAAGCTGCTCTACTGTAGCTTAAGGCAAATCTGAAGTCTGACTGCGACTTTACAGACAAAAGGAAAAGTCGAGAACATCGCAATCTTCGTGTAGGCACAGGATTGAACAGAGGTAGAAAAGCAGTGTAGCAGGTGGAGACAGTTTCCAGCTGGGCTGCGTCTGAAGTCACAGCCACCTTCACTGCTCCCTCTTTACAGTAATATACATGTGAGCTATAAATAATAATTTCATACTCATGATTTATCGTCATCCAAACAAAAGAGGGAGAGAGCATTATGTTGTAAACAGGAAGTGATTTCAGACACTTTTTTTTGCATTGAAGCGTTGCACATCATTTAAACTTTGCACAATGGAAAATGGGAAACATCCAAACTCTAAATCATTATGTATTTATCAAACTAAATTTATGATTTGATGCTTGTCTACTTCAGAGTCAGAGAGATTTAGCTCCTGACCTGTTGTCAGATATTTCTTTGCACTCTGCCCTCAGTCGTCTCAGCGTTTAAAGAGCAACATTAAACTTCACCTGCAGTTTAAAGCCGCTCCGACACCGTTCGGCTTCTCTCCGAAGGCTGTAAAGCTACCTGTCTGAATTTGACCGCATCTCCGGGGCTCATGCCTCATTGTGGACCGAGCTGCGGAGGATCCGGAGGCGAGACATGACTTCGTCCCAGTCCAGGTAGGCGCCCTCCAGGTGTCGCAGCATGTCGGGCCTGCTGATGTAGCTGCTCCGCCCGTGCAGCAGACGCCAGTTATCGAAGGTCACGATGTCACCTGAAACGCAGCATCAACACCACCCAGAGATCAGAAACGAGAATCTGAGGCACATTTTTATTTCATCCCGGGTTTCTCTCAGCGAGGTATTTAATTTTGTCATTCGGCCCTCTTCATTCACAGAGAGCTCCTTAGTTACCGTTGCTATGCGGTTTCCATTCTGGCACGGCACATTTGCAGTTCACAATGATAAGTTCTTAGTAATTTTGGCAAAAATGGGTCCTTGTTCTCACACAGAGGAAGAAAAAAAAGAGACTTCTCTTTTCTATCCAGCAACCGTCAGTTATCTGACAAATGTTTCTGACAGATTATGTTAATATTATCAAGCTAATATTAGTTAGCTCCATGAGTCTGTAGAAAACATCGTCCCTAGTTTATGTTTCTAGCTGACTCATTTTAAAATAATAATTTTGTAAAAGGGATTTTAAATATGAACCTGGTGCCTACATACATTTAACATACATATTATGCTTACCCTTAGATTTCATGTTAAAGCAGATAAACAGACTGTTTCTCGGGTTAAAAAAGACAAACTGAATACTTTAATCAACCTCAAGGACATGTCATCGAGATGGATGCTCTCCAGTCTGGAGCCGTGGACGCTGCTGTCCAAACGCCGTCTCCCTACTAACGTCACCATCCTGCTACACTTTGATGTCTTGTTTAATGTCATTAGTCCATCTCCGTCAATTGGTGCCGCAGACTCTTTGCTGAGCAGTGATTATTTAGAGAGGGTCACGCTGGACTCCGGTAATTTGATTCGGTCTGCGATGACGGAGATGACATTGGCGCTCTGATGTCACTGTGACCTTGATGATGACAAAGTTGATGTTCTGTTCACTACAATTATCCTGCAGAGTGGATCCTTCTCTCTCTCCTTTCTTTTTTTTGTTCACGTTTCATTCAGTGAATCAGAATTGTGTTAAGCCTTCTTTAAAGATAAAAGGTCTTCCACGTATTTTATGTTATGTATGTGGGGAGAGTTTTTAAAGGTGCACACTGACCTGGCTCCATTCTGTAGGTGACCACGTTCTCTGGTCGGTTCATGATGTCCACGTAGGCCCTCAGAGCTCTGTAGAAGGGCTGGACCTGATGCAACGGGACGTCCAGCACCGAATCTCTGGTGGCGTTGTTGTAGTTTATTCTCAGGACCCGACCCTCGGTATCAGTGCTGCTCAGAGAGGAGGAGGAGGAGGAGGGACAAATTTCAGTGTCACATATTTGAGAAGCTCAAACAAGACACTGAAGTTAATTTCTTACAAAAATTGCTACAGATTACTTTTCAAATCGTTTCATCTCTGTTCTTTCATTTCAGCTTTTCTAGTGTGACGATTTGGTGATTTTTTTTTGTTAGTTACACAACTGTAAATGAAATATTTTTGGATATCGGGGCTGTTGGTTGAACAAAACATTTCATCAAGACGATAGATAGATTAATCCATTTTGAAATCACTGGAATCACTGAAAAATGTCCTTTACTTATTGAAAATGTTGAATTAAATATAATTTTTTCAACTGATCTCAGCAGTGTTTCTTATGCTAAAGGTAAAACAAGGCCAAAAGTATGTGGACACCCGGATATAAGCATCGTATATCAACATAAACGTTATCATGGTGCTTAAAAACTCTCCTGTGAGAGCTTTCCTCATGATTTTAATCATTCTGACCAGCAGATGGCAGTGTCTCACTTTAAATCTCACACAAACTCAGCGGCAAGATGAATCACGCAGCATCTTTTTTTTCCCTTTAAACTCCTGTCATTTCAGTTTGTGGAGGTGTGAACGTGTGCTTCATACGGGGACGTGTGTGTGAATAAAGAAACAGCGGGTGATCTGACAGCCTGTCTGCACTCACTCAATGATGCATTTCTTGGACTGCAGCATGAAGTCGCAGTAGTCTGTCCCCGTGTCGGTGAAGTCCACGAGGAGCGAGGTAAGCGTCCTGAAGGCCTCCGGGTCTTCTCTCTGCAGCAGAGCGGCCATGTGGAAGCCGTCCACCACCATGCTCTCCCCTCCCTCCACCGCCTGGTTGATGCAGTGCAGAAACTGCACCTACGATCATCGAACACACACACACATGCCGCACAAATGCTGGTTTTACAGCTCTAATGGCATAAAGAGCCAAATGCCAGCAGATGAAACAAACGTATAAAAGCAGCACATAAACTCAGAAGTGATGCCATATCTGTTTAGTGCAGTTTAATCTTTTAAATAGAGCTTACAAATGAGATTTTACTCACTCCAGGTGCAAAGTGTAATGCGGGGTAGTCTGTATGGAGGACTGAGCCTTCCTGATGTGTAGGCCACATTGTTTGCCATGTATTTGTCCTGGACCTGCCATGTGTGCCTGAGGACAAAGATAACATTCGTTAATAAACTCCACGTTAATTATTTAGCTTCAGCTTTAGAAGATCAGTGGCGACAATTAGCCCGTGTGGAGAAAAGGATGAGATGAGATGGACTCTGCAGGGATCCCTGAGGGGGAAAAACTGGGCGACTTCACAGGAATGCTCAGACTGTGGCCTCTGAAGTAGATACTTCATTGAGATGCAGCAAGAGTCGAGCACTAATGAGGTAAAGTTATCTTCCATGTTCTGTTTGCATGCCTCGTTTGGATGCCCGGCTCGTAAAACAGTCGAATTTCTCTCATGGCAGGCCTTCAGCTTTGGTCTGCAGTTGCTTCACTTCCAGCAGTATGAGCTCATCCGCTGGCAGTGGAAAAGCTTTACGCTCCAAACCTCTGTTCTGACTGAGTGCACCAGGTAATTCCTCTGGCTTAAAAAAAGCTGGAATGCTTTAAGGTTGTTTTCCCCGTGTCTGTCCTCAAGTAATCAGAACTGCAGTAAGTCAAAGTGATGAACTCCGGAGCAATGGAGGGGCCAACAGACACCCTCTAAGCTTCTCCGTGGAACCAAAAATCAATCAAAGCTCAAATAATCGACAAGTGGACACATTTTCCTAAACATTAATTTTGTAAAGTGAGAATCTAGGAATGTCTTTCATCAAAATATCAAGCTGCTTTTTTTCCCTCATTCCCAGGAAAAAGGGACGTAAATAAAGGTCTTTTATATTCAATCTTTACTAATAACACCCTCTGGGCTACGCGCCAGCTAAAATACGATCAGTGGAAAATTCAGCGGTTCGAGATTTAGTTGGGAGTCAGGTTATTAAACAGCGGCTTGGCCGAGGACGACTACAGCAAAATGGATGAATGTCACGGAGTCTTACCCGTAGAATGTCAGCCTGAGATAGCCGATCCTCTCAGCGAGTTTGGCGACTTGGCCCTGCTCTGCCGGAGCCCCTTTCAGGTAGACGATGCCAACGCGACGCAGGGCCAGGAGCCAGGCCAACGCCGCTTTATCGTCACGGAGGACTGCCTGGTAGTCGGCCGTGGGGATGCGCAGCGTTGAATCCCAATAATAACGCTCTGAAATGAGAAAAGAGGATGTGGAGGAAATGTCATTTCATCTGAGCGGAGATTTACATACAGTACTTTCTTTTTGGTTTTTGTTAGTCTGACAAAGAAATAAGCTGCATCTGCAATGCAGCAACATGAAGCTTTTTCACCCAACAGTGAGTCTTTGTCCTGTAGCTGCTCTGTTAAACGCTGCACTACAAGAATAAAACTGTTCTCTATCATGGCAACTTTACCACATTACATTCACTTTTCCTTCTGTTATACACCTGTGTTAGCTTCATGCTGAATGAGAACCTGCATAATTCACTGCCTGCCACATAAATACATCTCAACTGTTTTACTTAACAGAGGACACTGGTAGGTTTTTGTCGAGGAATACATGATAGGCGCAGATGGATGACTTTCAGATTTCACAGATGAAAGCTTGAATACACAAAAACTATTCATGTTTTCACTAACGACACCTGCGTCTACATCATCCTGTTGTGTGGTTCAACTGATAAAAATGGACCAGAACCATCCAGGTGTGCAGCAGGGATGAGCAACAGAGCGTGCCCATTCCCTTGTACTTTCCACCAACACACATCGCCACCTTTTTAGGACACGTTTCTATCAAGGAAAGTCAAATAATGTGTGGAAAGTGTTGTCTTATGTGTTAAAAGGAAGTGAGCAACAAGGATGAGCACTTTCTATTGGGTTTCTATTGGACTGGATTTTTCCAGTTTCAAAATAAACCTAAACTTTATAAAAAAAACATTAAATGTGGCGAACATGTGACCGATTTTATGTTTGTTTTGTTACAAAGAGAAACAATTAATTTATAACTTCATCATTGGTCTCCCGTGTCTTTCGTTTGAAAAAGTGCAGCTTGCCACTGCATGCAACAGTCTGCGCTCGCTCTTCGAGATGAATAGCTCGCTGAGAAAAAAAAAAAAAAAAAATCAGCCTGTCTCTGTCAGACAGACAGAAGTGGAAAAAATCCTCCCACAGCTCTCCACCCAGCTGGCTCGACTACTTTTTCCATGCAGCCTCTCTCCAGTGACTTCCACAGAAACAGCTGCTAAGTACATTTGCGGGAGGAGGAGGAGGGTTTAGCCGAGGAGATTGTGTACCTGTCTGATGTTTGTGGCTCCTCCTCGTGTCGCTTTTCAGTACCCACCAACTTCAAAACTACTTTTCAAACAGCTGCATCGCCGACAGATTACAAGGCTAAAGTCTGCAAGAGACGGAGGCGCAGCGGGGCGAGCTGTGCCGATCTTCATGCATAATTTATCGCTCTCCAAAGTGTCTGAAACATTAAAAGCCATTGTGACTGCACGCTCCTAAGGCCGTAAAAACTCACAGCTGCAACAGACGCAGGTTTAAATGGTGATGAGAAATTTCAGTGCCTGGTTTCTTAAAAGGCAGCGAGGCAAGAAGCCCACGGAGATGCAACATCAGTCAGCAACACAGTGATTGTCATGACTCACAGACCTCCCCCCAGGTCGTTGTCACAAATAATCAGCCTCTGGCCGCACAGTTCGCAGGGTCAGGAACCCCCCGCTTGTTAAAACATGTCAACAGGGAGGAGGGAAACAAAGGCAGAGAATGAGAAACTGGGGCAAAGGTCAAGCCTGAATGTTACAATCACTCTTGTGAAGACTTGGATGTCTTGTACAGGCACGGCAGTGTTTCGGCCCTCTGGTTTAGGGTGTCACTTGTGACAAAGAGGCTACAGCGCCGGTCGCAGTGTGCATATACATCAGCTGAGCAGTCCTCCTGGCTGCAGTTCAGCTCGATTGTGAACACTCGCCACGCTTGCCGCTGTCGGGCGGGTTCATGCTACGGCCGCGGGGGTCAAACAAAAAGATGAGGGCTGTGCATTATTTCTAATCATGTGATGAGCTCCTCACATGTGCTTTTTTTTTTTTTTTTTTTAATTGGGAGGGCTTATCATGAATCTTAGATGTGATAAATCACGAGGAGGTTTCTTTTTTTGGTCTCCTGTCACCTCACACTGGCTGCTGATTTAAGAATAAATAAGGACGTCGTCACCTGAACCACTCCAGGTACAAACCAGTCAGATCTGGAGCAGATAAAACAAAGCTTCAGTGGTGGAAAAGTTCATTTGTTTAAGGACTCGTCTTTCCTCGACTATTTCCTGTACTTCTACTCCACCACTTCACTGTCATTATGCAGCTCTACAGCTTCTGTTCACTTTTCAGATTAAAATTTTCTTTTAAAACAAATATTCCATTTACTGAATTCGATGTATTGCATCCTTCCAAGCTTTGCTCAGAAACCTGCAGTCTTACGAGATCTTTGGTTGTTTTTGGAGGCTGTGTCTGTTGCCATGGGTTTTTTTTGCATTTTTTGTGTTTTTTTTTTGTCTGCTTTTTGCATGTTTTAAAATGCTGCTTAGATACTAATGCCTTTGCAGTAATAATCCACTGAGAGAAAACATATTATTACACTGTCGGTGTCGTGTTCACAGCCTCTTTCTGTCCCAAGTGGCTTTAAAAAAAAACAAAAAAAACGCAGGTTTTAATTCTTTTGCTCATTTGTGTAAAAATCAGTGCTGTTTTCACATGAAGGCCTGTCCTGATGTGTGCTTGAAGGGCCTCTTCTGACAGTTTGACAAGATAGTATGTGTGCATAATCCCCTGTCCTGCCCCCCCCCAACCCCTCTTCTCGGTCGTGGTTTGCTACAGTGGCTTTTCCAGATGAGGAAACCTGAAGCCGCGGCTCCTGTGGCTGTCAGGCAGCTCATGGCAGTTTGGCTCTCCCCTCACTGTGCTCTGTTTAAGCTCAGCTCTCTCTCTCTCAGCGTCGCTCTCCTCTGCAGCTGGGAGCGCCTTCAAAGCTCTGCTGGAATCGCTGCAGTTATCCAGAGAGCTTTTGTTTTGACTTGGGTTAAGTTTTATCACAGAGCTCGGATCAGCTCACTTCACTGGGGCCGTCTGAGGAATGCACAGCGGAGGGCTCAGAGCCAGACGGGCACAAACGACCCTTTTTTTTATAGAAAGAAGAGGGTTTATAAATGAGATACAATCTGTTGTTGATGCGAAAAGCACATTTTAGACAAGTTAATGAAATTAAATAGAATAAGACTGACTCATTTCTGCTGCAATCTGATCCACAAATATCCTATTTATTTCATTTTAGTGATGTGTCACTCCCAATAACGCCTGTGGTGGAACAAAACCAAGTACATTTACTCAACTAATGCACTTAAGTACAGATTTGAGCTATTTTATACTTCTACTGCACAGAAGGAAATATTGTACTTCAAATCTTACATTTATTTGACAGCTAAAGTTGACACATATTTTACAAATTAAAGCTTTATATAGAAAACCTATGATGATCTTATAAAACACATTGCAATTTAACAGACTAAACTTCACAACAGTAACTATGTAATAATCTAAATTTATTAATAAGGTGTCTGGACCAACTATAACACTAAAATTATAATTATAAATAAAGGCATCACTAATAAGAATATAATATACAACAGTATAAACTGCACAGAAAGCCACTGTTCTGCATTATGAGATTATGAGATTATTTTTTCAACTTTATTTGATACTTCAAAATACATTTTGCTAATAATACTTTACTTTTTTAGGGATTTTAGTTATAATACCTACATTTCAGTATTGCTATTTTTACTTAAGTAAAAGGTCTGGCTCCTTCCTCCAGCTCTGAATAAAGCATCTTCTGACGGACTCTCTCAGTAATCACAGCACGTAGTAAATCATTTACATCTCTGTTAATACGTGTGTAGGTAAATACAAACTGACTCTTATTTAAACCAGGTTTTCACCCCCAACTCAGCTTGTAAACAACAAGCAAATAGAAAGTCTGCTTAATGATTAATGATTAGTGTTCTTGAGAGGACATACAACACATTACATTAGCATACGGCCAACAGGTGCATTCATGAGTATTAATTTGTTATCAGACCTGCTAAACTAAATTAGCCTGACAACTTAGAGCAACTAAATTAATTAACACCATATTTGTAAGTTGTTATTTATATTTAGAAATGTGCATTTTCTTTTACATTTCTAAGACTTGCATTTAAGTCAAATATTTATTTCCACACTTTTTGTTTCTTCTGAGGGACTCGACAGTGTATTGATGCAATAAATGAAGGTGGTAATGATGCAGTCATTGCAGCCCTTTAATGAAGTTCCCAGTTATAATCCAGTCAACAATTAGCATGTATGTTTGTGTTTTTACAGCGAACATAATGTGTGTGTGTATTTGTGAGGCTGTGGGACACTCACTCCACCCTGCACTAATTCGACAAACACACCATTATCTATGAAACATACCTGGAGGACAGAACGGCCAAGCTCTGCATTCCCAGTTTGGAGAGGACAGACTGAGCAGTGTTTTCTCACTGGAGAGCTGCAGGCCCTACACACACTAATCCAAACTCAACTCTTTCGCCATTAGCAAGTTCAGGTCCCCAAAATCCTACCGAGCCCTGCAGTAGTTTGTCAAATGGTGTCCTTTTTGCCAACTTATAGTCAAGGCTTTCAGTATTATTTAAAGTGCTGGGTAGGAGGCCTGCCCTGCCAGAGAAATGAAAAATCCAATCATTATAATCACCAAGGCTTTCCATGCAGTCTGATGTAAAGGTGCTGAAATTTCAAGGGATGACAAAGATAGGGGATTTAACCCAAATATAGTTGATCCAGGAAGGAATTACAGAAGTAAATAGCGTGAAAAATAAACTGTGTGTGGGTGAATAATAGTGAAATTTGTTGAGTGAGGCCCAATTTGTCTTGAAAGAGACATGCGATGTGTGAAAGTTTTGGCTTCCCACCATTATTTTTGAGTTGCTAAATCCCTCAACAGTTCATTATAGCACGCTGAACACTGATAAAAGCTAATTTTGACAAATGAAAACACTTGGAAGCCTGGATTCCTCAAATTCCTTTCAGGTTGATAACACAGCGTTGTACACGTGTAGGTGAGCACGTGTTTGAGACGTCCGCTCTGCTGAAGCTGTAAACGGCGTGTGAAGTGACGGTCGAGTTTGGAAAAACAAGTTTTTCCGTGGATGGAACCTCCGCAGCTATGTTTCCAGAAGCCTTTCTGTCAACTGACGAGTGATGACATAGAGGCCTAAATTCAGACCAGATGGCAAAGGGGGAACACCAGCCAGACAGGGAAATGACAAATCAGCTGCTACTTGGCTTAGTTAGAGAACCAGCCAGTCGACCTAATGGAGAAAAGTCCAAACTCCGTTGAGTTCGTTTATGAGAGCCTCGGACCAACTGGTCAGGAAGTTTACAATAACGGTCCAATTCAAATGAAACACTAATTGACATGTACTGTAGGTATTCAAATAGGAAATGAGAACAAAAAAAAATTAAAAAATAAAAATCCCTAATACCACAAGCCACACAGCAAACTTCTGCCAAGGGAACTACAAAGAAAACCAGTCCAATGACTCAAAGTTTGTTTCCATAGCACCAATAACTACATCAATATGTGCAGATTGGAGCTTTACAAATGGCCGACATTTTCATGTAAGCAGTTAAATCATGTTGGACACAAGTTTAAAGTGTATATTTAAAGATACCACCACACTCAGCTCCACTGAGGTCCTCTAAAATGCACGTGGACACTGGTGTCTGTGCAGTGCAAACTGCTCGTGGTCATAAATGTTCACGTGCACATGGACATTCGCAAGGAGAGAAGCAACGATCCTTGTGGGACAAAATGTGTCTACCTTAATGACCTACGTGGAAGCTATAGTTTGAGCTGCACAGTTTGGAGCTTAAGAGCCAAAAGCTGCTGCACAAAATGTTCTAATCCTACACTTTAACACAGTTAAAAGGCTTGTTCAAAAGTACTATTCACTATAGATTTTTACAGTAGCGAGAGTAAAAGCCTTTGCTCTTCTCCTGGTCCTGGTAAGAACTCAGGCAACAGATTTCTGGGTCAACTTTAATTGATTGAATTGGTACTTTTGGTAGAAAAGATAGAAGTATTACACTTATCAAGCCTGCTGGAGATTGTCTGTCTGTATTGGTATCTAAGTGATTTAACAAGCATTATAAATAGTGTGACAGTGAACTATAAAGTACACATTTCTGTATTTAGGGCATGTGTGTCCTTTGTCAGACTTTGGACAGCTTCACGGAGACTTTTCTCTGTGCTAAGATTAATTAAGACCAGACAGTTGAGGTAAACACATCATGAAGTGCCAGGGATTTTTTTTTGACAGACAATCTTCAGTGTAAGGTTCGAAATTTTTCACATTTTTTGGCTGCGAACAGTAACTGGGGATGTTTTTTGGCAGGCCAGAGGTAGATAGAACAGGGACAGCTGTTAGAGTGAGAGAAATCTCATCGCACCTTAAGTGTCATCATTGTTTCCTGTCCATCACACTCCTACAATAAATTTCACAGAAATTGTCCAGCACACTGCTTTCGACATTTTTTAAGCTTTTAATCACTTGGATCATATTTTATGATGCTTTGTGCAAATTTATTTATTGAAGACTTATGCTGCAAGCTATTATTTAGAAAAATCTGTGTTTGAGGAACAATAAAAGGTCCACTTATAGCTGTGTCTCAACTGAGAACCCTCCTGCATCCTCCTCAGGTGAAACTTGGTGAACTCTCTCATGAAATAGTAAAATGTGTGTTCTTGTGATTGAGTCATGCTTCACTTTGCATACTTTCTAGTTTGTTACGGTACAATACAATAGACTAAAATATACTGTTTGGTATCCTGCATAGTCAAACTCGTGTTTCCAGGGTCAAGAATGAGATATACTATGTTAACTATCTTTAAAAGGTATTGCTAACTTTTTATTGATGGCTTTATTAAGAGCAAAAGTGTTAATCCAAACCAGAGCAAAGGTACCAAACACAAAGAGCTGGGACTAAAGTAAGACTTCTTTCTTCAAACTTTTAACAAGATACAACGTAGAATAAAAAGGATGAAATAAACTTTAGACCAGTGTATCGGTCTAATGAGAAACATGGAGTATGTACTGTAGGTGCTAATTCCCACTCTAAAGGATTGCAAAACAACTTTTCCTTGCTACTAAAATATTAGATTAGCAATCACCTGGAGGAACAAGAAGAACAAAAACAATCTGCAAATGATTATTGTCAACAGAGGCAAAGGCCTTTCAGCTCTTTTGTTACTCAACTCCAAAATTACCCTTCAAGTGTAAAACCACATCAGGCTTCAACCTGCAGAGCAGAAAGAAATGTGAAAGGGACGCTGGCCAAAGAGGGCCAGGCAGTAGTACTTACTTCCATTAGTGCAACTTGATGCAGTTATCCTGAGTGATCACAGCAAACAGCTCAAGTTGTTACAAAAATGGCATGCCATTATGCCTTGTTGAGCAACAGTTTACTGAATTAGAGAATGGTTGAAAAGGCAGCTCGGCCCGAAGACAAACTACCCATTTGAGCTGGTGGATAAGTATGGGAGAAAAGACTGCGAGCTCTGTGTATGGGCATATTTTTACTTTTCTTAAAAATCCATTTAACCTGTTTTACATCCATCTCTTAAATACCAGTGACATGAAATTAGTCATGATTCCCACCCCGACTAAGTAAACATGACAAGCACAAAATGGGAGGCCTGAGTCGATCACATGGTTCAAATATTAAAAGCATCTGGCAGGCGTTTTGAGTAAATCACTGACAGATTTATCGGTGAAAGGAAGAGTCACTGCAGATAAGGTTGTGAGTGACATAAGCTTTTGGTGTTCCTGAGAGCAATTCAGCATCATCACTCTCCCCCAGAGTGACGTGAAAGGTTTAAAGTGCCCATGCCAGCGAGAAAATCGGCACGTGTGGATTTCCAAAGGTCCCAAACACGTCTTTGAAGAGAGACTTAATACTTGTGTTAACGATTACAGAGTTGAGGATCTTCGATAAAAACAAGTAAAACTGGACAGCATGCTTGTCACATAGTAGCTGGCTAAATATTTGACTAAAGATGCCAACTAAAGAGTGACCCATAATGAAGTTTGTCCAGGGAAATGGAAACCAAATGTTTTAGTTTGGTTTCTATTTCCACTCAAGTGGTAAAACAAGTGGTAAAAATCAAAAGATGATCATAAAAGACGGTCAAAAACTAAAATACAGTGTCCAGACAAAAATAACTTCATAGTGGGATGTTAGAGATTTTGAGGGAAATGTCTATAAGAACTCCTCCGTCTCAAACTTAACCCACAGTTTAAATTCCTGGTTACAAACACCTACAGGCTCTGGGATTTGTTCGTTCCCAAGGAAGGAAATACTGACAACGGTGAGCTTGTGTTTGGTAAGAACATGCAGATTTTTTTTTCTTGACCCTCACTCTAAATCAGTTTTCCATATGGCAGAGGCAGAGGGGGGTCTGAATGAGGCTCACATTTATACAGACGTCAGCCGTTCAGGAGGTTTCACACAGACATACTGTACCTCGGTTCAGTTCTGCCTGGACTATATGTGCAAGGACGATAAACTCACAAATCAAACGTCCATCATATATGCTACAGTAGACATTTAAAAATAAAGACCTACCGGAAGAGCTGACTGGACATTTATGATACATGGAGAGTCATTCAAAAGTACAAAACTACTGTCTGAGATTGATGGAAAACAGGAGTTCCCTTATTCCCGAACACAATTTGCATGCTCCATCACAAACGATTCAGAAACGCGTGGGAAGGAAAAATTCAACACATTCTAGTTGACCTTGAGGAGCACTAGTTCCATGTCCTGGTCCAATAATAGCTTCGGCTGAACTACATGTGCGGTTTGAGTTGCACCACTCCATAGAAACGGTAAAAGCAGAAGAAAAAAACATTACAGACATAAAAGCAGGAGGTATAGTACGGACTGAATAATATCCCCAGAGCTCCAATTTTCATATTGACCTCACAGTGTCCCGTGAGCGCTTAACTTTCACTATGGAGAACACTTTAACAGGCATGCATGGGCCTGTAAAATCTAGGTGCTCTGCATGAAAAAGGAAACAGAAACTCAAACTGTGGACTATGCTTCAGTGAGTTAACGTCACGGAGAAGCAAGGAGTGAGAATGTGTGCAAAATCCTCGGAGGTGAACGCTGTTCGCCATCCATCTTTTGAGAACGCAGACCTTTCCAGTATTTTTCGGTGCAAGGAATTTCAGGCTGGCACTCAGGAGGAAATAATTAAACCCAGAGAGTGTGTGCACGAACGTCATCTTGTATTGTGTTTTGGTGTATGAGCTTAGCAGTGTCTTCCAGGAGTGCTCCTGGCTCTGCGCTGAGAATGACAGAAAGAATCTACACTACAAAATGACTATCTGTCTGTAAATTGCTATGAGGGGAATCTGTTTACACTTCAACATGAATGGAGGAGGTCTTCAACACACACACACACTCATAACCTTAATCAGTCTGGAGCAGAGCAGGAGCCGCTCAGCCCTGTGGGTCCTTTAGGACCACGTGTGTGTACACAAACCGTCTACAGTCCATCCCCCGCTCCACTGAAACGCCGCTACCTTGTTCCACAGCTAAACTTTCTCCTCTGCTGTCTGGCATACTGTAAAGTGAATTGGGCCATTGTAAATGTACTGTAAAATGACTTCTCTTTCCAGTCCCTAGAAAAACCTCCTTCCTTAACAACCCTGCTATGCTACTGAGGAAAAAATGTGTGGAAAGAAGACTTTAAGAGGGATATTTTTTTTTTTTTTCAGGAAAGGTTAGGAGCGAAAGTTCACTTATTTTCATTATAACAGTTAAACGCAGACACATCAGAACTGCTTAATTGCATAATGGTCAAGAAGGAGCATTTTGTTCAAAACTGCTGCTGCTGTTGCTGCTACATGCCAAGAGTTTTTCTACTCCATTTCAACTCAAAATACTAAGTGTTAAACACACTTAATGCAGACAAGTCTGATGTTCTTCAGTACAAGTAAGGCTTAGTGTTGTCAGCTAAATCTATCTGAATATGGCAGAATTTTTAAAAACTGCTCAAAAAGATAACAGAACATGAGAAGTGAAGATTGAAAACAATGCCAAAAACCCTGAAGTGCCTAAAAAAAAGACAAAACAAAATCACAAACTACACTTTTTATAATTTTACACTGACATCAGGGTGAAGTTCATTTCAGCTGGGAAACCTTGACATGCTGTTACTCTAAACCAGCAATGGGAATTAGACAGCCAATATTCAGACATCAAAATATAAAAGTGATACAGTGTAATATTAAAATTACTGAGTTCATCTGTAACACTGCTAAAGCAGAAACTTTTTGCACTTTTAATACTTGCACTTTTTGCAACTTTTATACTGACTTAAAAACAGACACAGCTAGACACTTTCTAATGTGCTTACAGTGGAGGGAAAATATGAGCATTAGAGCATTTATTTTGTAATAAATCGCAGCAAATGTGTTGCTACATGTTTTTTTTATATAAAATTTAGACTGATATTGACTATTTCATCCCATTTCTGTGTTAAGTGTGAAATCTCTCCGGTCACAAAGAAGCTAAATGGGCTGCTTAGATAGATAGGTATCAGGGTGTACTTAAATATTTTGTGTATTAATGACAAAAGTGTGCAACCCACTTGAAATATGAAGCTCATACTGGCACGTAGCTGCAGTGCAGAGTGTCATCCGTGATGAGCTTCGTCGGGCGTGCCGGTTTGCTGTTTATGTACAAGCAGGTAACACTCACAGCTTGGCAAGCAGACAAATAGCTGCTCTCAAATCCCCTCTTCAAAAACGCAGTAATTTATGACAGTGTTTGTTCATCCTGTTAATTCTAAGACAGTTGCGTTGTGATTTATAGCCTCCTTTAAAAATCATCTATTTGGCCATTACATCAACAACAGGGTAATCAATTAGAGAGTAATCATTAGTTTCAGACCAGTGCAGTCAAATCAGTACCGTGGTAAGTATGCATTATGTGTATTTTTAAACTTATCAGCACACCACTGACTTCATGTGTAGATACACATAGTAAATATATTTGGGAAGGGATGAACACTTTTTAGTTTTCAGTACAGAGAACAGAGAGTTCTACATAAAAATCCCCTGATAAACATTAAACACACACTCAGCGGCCACTTTATTAAGTAAACTAACTAAAACTAAAACAGCCCTACAATAAATCATCCTTCGTGATGGTTATATTGTTTGGTTTATATTGAAACTTGAACTTTAATTCAACTGTATGGTCTGTATTACATCACATAGAGAAGTGTTTCTGTTACCCTTACTGATTTACTTTGGATGGACAAAAAACTAAAAATACAAAATAACACCTCTCTAAACAGTTGAAATAAAAACTGAACATTAAAATCTTTATTAAGAGAGTGTTTATTGCATGACTGTTGAATTAAACTGCTTTAGTTTTAGGTATATAAAGTGATAACTGAGTGTATTCCTGCAGGACTAATTCATATAGAGCACTTCCAGCATCTGGTCCTCAACACCACATACATACACACACACAACACAACACCAATACAGACTTACAGAAAAATATAAGAGCCAGACTGACCGTTAAGGAAAAGCTCTTCTTGCATCGCTTGTCTGGCAGCAGGAGAAAAACAGCGTTTCTTCAGCCACTCTGCGTCGAACACACTGGTGTGCTGGTCGGGCCACACAATGGACACCTATGGAGAGACAAAACGCTTACTGATCCCCACTGGCCAAAATGCCTGAGCTCTTTTTTCACATTTCCACCTCCTAATATTTGGTTCTGATAAACTGAGAACAGTGACAGTGAACAGTGACATACCTCTTTACTGACTGCCAATTCTGTGGCCAACATATGTTTTTAAATAATCTATTATTTAGTTTTCCAGATGTATTTCAACTGCGTCCATAACAAAGGTTTGCTATTTTGGTTCATAAAGTGGGAAAGCATAAAAAAGCTAACTTGTTTTTTCTCTTTTAAAATGAGGATTCCTGTCTACCCTCTGCTTTTTTTTAATACATGCGGAGACTTTTGGCCAGTGTGGTCATTTAATCTCTTCTTTGGCCAGAGGCAAGCAGGAATCCATTGTTGTGATATTTTGAACACACACTTCCAATAAAAAGCTACTGGTAAATCTTGGTAGGGGAAACAGAAAACAATACTGGAAACTTATTGCATTTGATTTTTATCAAGAGGCACACAGTAGCTTAGCAGCACTGTCACGTCAAAGCAACCTGTTTATAGCAGCGTCCCATTTCAGGGGACGAATCCTCTGAAGGATGCAGCTCACAGAGGTGGCTTTTCTTTGGAGGACTTAAAAGGTCAGACTGAACGGGTGCTTCTGCTAAAATTAGATCGTCTCACCTCACAGTTTATCACCAGGCAGTTGTCCTCAAACAGTCAGCAAAGTAAATGCCATTCATAAAGTGGAGCAGGTTTCATTAGACCAAAGTAAAGAGGTGTATTTTTTCACTTTAAATCATGATGACAAACAGAAGACGCCCAATAAAAGTTAAAAAATTGTAGTGAGAATTATTACAGCAGTATCATATTATATTAGTCTGATTATAATAATGTGTGATAGGTAGAAAAGTAATGCAATGTGATGTAGGTCTTTATAGGTTTTAGTTTTTACAAGATTAACTGTAAGTGAAAATGAAAGTTAATGCATCCAACATGTCAAACAATAACATCCAGTGGGACTGTAAAACTACAGTACTTTGAGGAAGTTCATGTTAAAACAGGATGTGAGCTCTGAAGAATTTATTTGACAGTTACAAATCCAGTTTGGGTAATAATTTACGCACTTCTTCTTCTCTCGATGTAGAACAGTCATACTGACGACTTTTTTTCTTTGCAATAAAAATTCTGCACTTATTGTATATTATTTACTTGTATTTTTGTATTTATATTTTTCTATTTATCAGTGGCATTGAAGACGGAAGAGCAAAGTAAGAATTTCATTGTACAGTGAAACCTGTTTTTATGTGCAAATGACAATAAAACGCTTGAATCTTGAATCACAGGTCAGATAAAGGCAGCAGCCCACCTTGTTGTCGTTGGTGACCTCCACAACATCGACTCCTGTGTGGACGTCGAGCTCAGACATCAGCAGTTTGCGGGCCTGAGCCGACTCCAGCATGCAAAGCGGACACTGGCAGTTGTCCCTCAGCCAGGTGAACGGGTACAGACTGTGGCCTCCGTCCTCCCACTCCACCTCCATCAGCCTCTCCTCGTCCAGAGTCCGGACGTGCCTCACCGAGTGGCGAGTTAGAGGGAGGGAGGCCGACCCCAGAGTCTGCTGCCCACGAAGCTGCAGTGAGGTCAGACACGAGGGCAGCAGACCTGCAGCCTGTCCTGGTCTACGACAAGCCCTCAGAGCCTGACCGGCCATGACAGGGGTGCTCCTCTGCAGAGCGGGCAGGGCGAAACGTGCTAATCTACTCATCCACATTTCTGAACCGTTCCCTCCCAGCAACGTTATCTCCTGATCAGACAAAAGGCCACCAACTCTGTAAAGAAAAGAGAGCAATAAAATGAGGGAAGAAAAAGATTCAAGCACTCTTTTATAAGAGTTTGAAGAAACTCAGCTGGACTTGCTTGAGGTCCTTGAAGATGTTTCACCTCTTATCCAAAGGCCTCTTCAATTCTTACTGATTTTTAGGGAGTCTGGGCATTTTAAACTCTCCAGTTCAGTTGACTTATAACTCTTAGAAATGACCATGACTTGACTTAGAATCACACACTCTTGCTTTTCATTAATGTGTTTAATTTTAATGTGTCTGAATCAGATAATCAATCAAATCTATCAAGTTACCAACATTGAGAGTCTCCTGCCACACTAAATTTACTTCACAATGAATAAATTATAAACAAATACACTGTCTGAATGCCGTACAATGAATCTGAGTATATCATCAGCCAAAGTGACGTGGATAAAATAATGTACTGATGTCTTGAAAAAGCATAAACCAAAATTTCTACTAGTTTCTACTTAACACCCCTTTTCAGAGGCAAATCATGGTACTACACTTGTTTTTGAACAATTCCTGACTCATCAGATGTAAAATGTGAAATTTTTGAAGCTGTTCAAGGTGGGAATCGTGCCCGCTCCGCTGTGCAAACCAGAGGTATTTTATAAGCCCTGTCTGCTGACTGTGGGGTGGTACGATCTGGGCAAAGCTGCAGTGTGAAACAGCAGCATTATCATAAGAAACACAATACAAAGTGTGCTGTGGTCTAAAATCCTGCACCTGTGTGCAATTTTGTCGAATTGCTTCCCCATGCCAGACGCATTATCACCCTCAAATTATGCAAACTAGGGCCACAATTGACTATTATTTTCAGAACTGATTAATCAGCTGCCTATTTTCCTAATTCATTAATCACTTGTTTGATCTATAAAGTGGTTTAAAAATCAGGAAACTGGAGTCCAAAGTGACATCGCCAAGTGTCTTGTTTTGTTAGACTAACAGTCCAAAACCCAAAAGATTTTCAGTAACACTTAATAATAAGGTACAATTACATACTTCAGTAATGCTTAACTAAGACATGATTAATGATGATTTAATGCATGAGCTAATGCAGGATTATCATGAACTCTTGTTGCTAGGGGTGTTAAAAAAAAGCGATTTGGCGATATATCGCGATATTACATCGCGCGATTCTTCTATCGATTCAAAATGTGTCCGAATCGATTCTTATACATATATTTTTTGTGGAAATATTCATTGCGCAAATGCAAATTTTCATATGAAGGTGCACTAGTTTACTGATTAGTTGTTTCTAAAGTAATTTATCTTATAGTTTAGAATCGGGATATATCAGGATCAAATCGAATCGTGACCTGTGAATTGTGATACAAATCGAATTGCCAGATAATAGGCAATGCACACCATTAACAAATGATCAATGACTTTATGTGATTAGTTCACACTGAATAGATCATCAATTTAGGAATGTTAAAGCAGAAGTAGGCAATGCATTAAAGAAGTACTTTAAGTCTTTAGACGTTCACTACATCCTGACAGTAGTACATGAGACAGGTAATCTGTGGCTCCACCTGCTGCCTCTGAGGTCATTTGACAAGAATCCACTGAGCCCGAATCAAAACAGCCAATCAGCTTCAATCACTGCTCCTAAACAACGACAACAGTAAGTAAGAAAGCAAACAGAAAAGAGCAATGAAGAAACGCATGTTGAAAAGAAAGAATTAGACCAAGAAACAATGCAAGGAGGGGCTTTGGAGGCGAACTGGAGTGAAATGTAGAGAGAGAAAGAGGAAGCTCGCTCTAATTTTCAAAATAAAAGCACTCTCGCCTAATCTTACCGACTGTGGCTTCGATTAACTGATAGGCGACCAATTAGCTGGATTCCTCGTAGATTAACGTTTATTTCACTTTATTTCCTTAATAAAAATAGCTTCATATTTCTGAGAAAAGACAAACATAGTGGGTGGTTCTTGAGTGTCTTGTTGTATTCTTGAATTTATGATACACTGTACATTAAGTCACACATTAAATTATAACGAGTCATGCTTTAGTTTGGCATTAACTAATCATTAACATTATTAAGTATATGATTTAAACTTTTATTATAAAAACTGTTGCCAGATATTAAATTTCCTTTATTAAGAAAAGGAAAAGCAGCAAACTGAGACACATTTGAGAAGCTGAAATTGAAAACAGTGATCACTTATCAAAACATCTGCTGACTAATTGATGAATTGAATAAAGTCTAACAATAATTAGAAGATTTGTTGTGTTATTGATTGATTTTAATCTGTCTGAAGCAGCCTCTTCAATCTGTCTCCCTCTTTGTTACTTGTTTGCAGGCTTACCAACTTGATGATTAAACTATTTCAAATAAAATCTAAACTAAACCCTTTAAAACATCTAATCTCATTCAGGTTTCTTTAAAGAGTCATTCAACATGAGACACCTGAGTTTGATTAGCACAAAGCACACGTCCATTAAAATACAACCAAGCGTTCACAGAAAGATTTAAAAGTAGAGCTCAAACAAATCTGCCTGTCCTGCCTCTTCTTGTGGTTCCCTGAAAACACTTTCACCAGATAAAAACAAATAATAAAACCTGATAAAATCCGAGTTTAGCCGGCTCATTTAGCAGAGGAAGCTAGCCGGCTGTTAGCTAAGCTAGTTGACAACAAACATCCTGGTTCCACTTTCAGAGGCAGAAAACGACTCGACCTGCTGGCTCTCCTTTAAACTTTTCGTATTAAAACTAAATAAAAAACAACAACAACTGTTTGGCTTTACCTGTAATTGCCGTGTCTCTCTCCTGCAGTCTGTCTCTCTTCCGTCAACACAGACAGACAGACAGAAAGTAGGTGAAAGGTTGAACCTGATGACATAACCAGTGAGAGTGAAAGAGCTGCCCTACTTCTGAGGACTGAGCCTCTGCAAGAGCTTCAGATATTTATCTTTTATCTGCTTTGCTGGAACAATTTAGGAGTTTATGGGTGTCTGTATATTGTATAACACATAAAACATACTGATGATTGACCAAAAACACAAAGGTTTTATAGCCACAACTGTACAAAATGATAGGAAAAGAGCATTTATCTTTGGGTAATTGGTATTTTTGGTATTATTCACTATATTCACAGTTTAATAACAAAGATTTTACTGCCACGCTCTGATAAAGATTTACACAATTATACAGCGAAGCAGTCGTTTGTTTCCAGACACCCTTCCTCCAATAATGCTCATACAAGATGTATTTTTTAAAAAAGGAGATAAAAAATTAAAAAATAGAATGAAATAAAGTATAAGACTCCTGTGCAGATAGGATGAAATGATTAAAGTACGAAGTATGCTCTGTTTGTCTGATAACTGAGCCTCTTGCTGTAAAGTAGGAAGATGCAAGGTATGTTATAATAAAATGCATTTATCACAGCATTTATCTTTTATTTGCTTTGTTGGAACAATTGAGGAGTTTAGGGGTCAATCACCAAGTGTGTGTTTATTATACAAAATGCTGATAATTTAACAATACACAGGTAATAAAGTCTAAACTATAAAGTCAAGTAGAAAAAGGAGCATTTATCTTTGGTTAATTGTTTTGTTAAAGCAACTGAGGAGTGTGTAGTAGTAGTAGTAGTAGTAGTAAAAAAACTATGATGTACACAGGTTGCAGTAATGTAGTAAATGTAAAGACATAATCTCTGTGAGTGAGTGAATGGTGCTCTACTTTTCTGAGCCTCTGCAAGGTGTGTTTTAATAAACTGAAAAGTCAGGTGGGAAGATTTTTATCTTTTGTCGGGAGTCAATGCCAAGTGTCTTTGGCTTTGTTGGATCTAGGGAGCCCTGTATATTACATGCAAAGTGCACAGCTAACACGCAGACGTTCAGCAATATAATGTTCACCGTAGTTTCGCTGTGAAAAATAGCACTAAACAGCAGACACCTGACCTCAACCTTAGTCTAAATAAGTACAATAATTAGTAAAGTAGAAATGTTGACCTGTTGGTGGCTTTACATGAGAAGTCAGTCAGAAGTACAGTTTATGGACCTTCAGTATCTGTAGCAAAGACAGCATTCACACCATATTGGCTGGTTTATATAGATGAAAGATTCTCATATTAAGGACTTGCAGGCTTCCCCTTTATTGGAGATGATTGCAAGATGATTGTATGACTACAGAGGTGGTCATGTGAGAGTTTAAAATACTGTAGCGTAATATTATTTACTTTAAATTTGAATATGATTATCTTGAACAATGTACTTTGGCTGATTTGAAGCGTCAAAGTTGTTTTTCAGGTAGTTGTTTATTAATAACTTTAATAACCTAACTACTACAGGTAAGATATTTATAAAAATCTGTGTCGTAATTACAATTTGGATTTTGATGCTAATGATCATTGGTTAAAAAACATTGGCTGCTTCTAAATAGTGTGAATTTGATGCTTTTATTTGTCAAATTTGACAGTAACTTGAATATCTTCAGGTATTTAAGGACACCACCTTGATCTCTGGGAAATTCTCTTTGGTATTTCCATTATTTTCTGCCATTTTATAGACCAAACGGTTGCTCACTTTATCAAGAAGCTCAGCAATGTAAATCAATAATAAAAGTAACGTAAGAGAAGAGAGTTTATTCTCTGTCCAGTCGTACCTTTTTCAGTCCTTTGCAGGTTCAGGGTAGCTGGTCAGTGAATGTGCCTTGTGTCTTGAATCCGAGTCACACCCGCTAACATCTGAGGTCAGATTTTAAAAGCTTCATTGTGAAATTATTAACCCAGGATCATACGCGACCGCCCGACTTCTACCATAACAAACGCGAGTTTCAAAGGGTAAGTGACAATTACAACTCAGTCACCTTTACAACAGACATCAGTGCACACGTGGTAATTAACAACAACAGTAAAACTGATTGTGAAATGGACTTTGTGGTATTGGTATTGGCATATGGTCAACTTTCAGGACAGAGTCTAATAAAATTGTCCTGTCCTGAAGATATATTACATATATAAACTGAAATTAAATTAAAACATAAATGTAAATATTCAAATAGATGAAATCAAGCTTTTAAGGACTGTTTGACTTTCACATATTAAACATTTGCACACTGGTTTAACATTTACTAAACATGGCAGCACACTGATTTTTTCATGTTAACCAACTGTCAAACTTCATTGATATCATTTAGAAGCGGCACATTTTGTTAAGCTGTTTGACCTTCAGATTTTTTCAGGGAAACTGGCTGCACCGGGTGAATCTTCCCGGATGAGAGGGTGCATAATGTTCTGTTCAATGTCAGCCTGTAAATGACACTTCATCATAAATTCATCGAAATTGCCTGTCTAAAATAAACCAAAGGATAGCTTGAGGTGAAGGGTGTTCACATTACCCAACAATAGTATTTGATATAAAAAAGCTATATAAAATACGATGTAGAACAATTTATGTCCACTAAGGATGATAGTTTAAGCCTCTATACTGATTAAGATGTTTTTTCCTCAAAATGATGCCAATACTCTGATTACTTAAATGAGAAAATCAGGGGATTTTCTCTCTTCATGGAAACACACATTGTAGGCTAAAGGTTTTTAGGCTGTGTGGCGACTGAATATCATATGTCCTCTTTGTTACCTCATCATGGGTCTAATCAGCGGGCTCAAAGTATCTATTGACTGTGTGTAGCCACAAGTGAAACCGTCTTACTGTACTTTGCAGTGTTACGTAATTTTACATCCGTTGGCACTTTTCAGCACAGAGCGGAGCTGCGGACACTCACGACATTTTAATTCACAAAGTTTTCACTTAACCTTACTCACGACCTTAAAAGGTAAAAGTATCACTATCAAACGTCTTCAGCAGGAAACAGGAAAAAACAAGTTGTTTGTGAGGCCAGCACCATTCAAAACATTGTCAGCGCAACTTCCTCGAGTCTCTGCTGCTCATAAATACCAACAACCAGCTTCTTCCTTTAAAGCGCTTTAAAAAGCGAAGGGGGCACTGCCTGTGTGTATAATTAACAGCAGACCTCGAGACCTTGTAAAGCAAACGTGGAGGGGAACTTTGTAATTCTGAAGCACGGGACATTACAGTATGCAGCCCTAATGAATGAAGCGCTACTGCCACAAAATCCCGGGACCTCCTGGACGCAGCTCCACAGGGACTCCTGGCATCGTGAAGAATTATTTAATCTCACGTTTGTGTCGAAAGCGTCAATGTTTCGAGCCAGGCTGCAACTCCTGACCAGATTGTGGCATGTTCATCTCATAAAATCGATCATTTCTGCTATAAAAAAAAATAATATCCTGCAACAACCATGTCCTTCAACCACAAAACTCTTTATTTGAGAAGACACAACACGATCCGCTAAGAATGTCGTCACACAGATGAATGTTTGACACTGAAGTCCTCGAGTGCTGCCCGCAGTCTTATCCGTCAAAGTAGTACATCTCACCACGTAACAAGAATAGATATATGCTGCTCTATTTCAAAACTTTGTATAAACAATGAATACATATTAAGGTGTTCTGTAGTAAAGATATTGGCACTCACAGTATTTACTTACGTCTGATAATACACTGTACATTTTACAAGATTATACTGCCTGTGCAAGAACAGCACAGTAAAGGCCTTGCATTTGAAACCATGTCACAACCTTTAGCACCAGAACAGTAAAGAATTGTGCAAAGTGTGCTAGCCTATAAAGCAAAAAAGAAAAAAATACAACAGATAGGTGTCCATATGTAAACATTCTTTATATTCGTAGAAACATTCATCTGGAGTGTCAGAGAAGAGCGACGATAACGGTCGCTCACGTTAGGAGCTTTTTAACAAAGAGGACCACCCTGTCAGCTGCTTCGCTGCTACATGAAGAGTTATCCAAAACTCATTTGTTTATTCTCATGAATCTGGACACCGACGCTTGAGCTGTCCGACGTGTCCGAAGATTTACTTAATCCTCAAGCAAAGGTGCTAATCCTCCCAAAACTCACATCTTATTCTGTTATTTTTTTTGCTCGCAGAGGACGGAGGCAGTTTTGGAAAACCCTTCAACTGATGACAGTACTTTTACAGGTTTTGAAAACTGTTCTCACTTTTTTTTTTTTTTAAGGATTGGCTGACTCACGTTGACTCATGAAGCCGTTGTTTTTACACGTACACACACACACACACACACACACAGAGACACATACATGTGCGCACTGACCTGTGACTGATTACAGGTCAGTTCAATGAACCAGCCCCAAATGACCAAGAAAAGAAGCAGTTTTGGTGTATTGATGAGCGGACGTATGATGTTAAACTAACATTAGGGTCATACATTATTTATTGGAAAATCTTATTTGTACTCATCTATTTTTAAATATAGTGATGTAACCACTGTCGTGGGTTTGTATGGTGTTTAATGTTTGACTACTACACTAGAAAGAGTGACCAATAAAACAGTTTACTCAGATGATGAGATGTTGCCGCAGTGTTTATACTGTGGTTGTCTCTCTGCCAATCACTGAACAGGACCGCTTTATGGCTATATCGGATTTTTATATGACCTTTGCATCAATATGATGAAGCACTGTGATTTGTTAGATATTTAAGTGTGCTGGGTCAGCCAAAAAGGTTGTTTTTTCCCACTGGTCTTTGTTGTTCCTTTATCCATTAACAATTTCTCTTTTAGCTTTTACCAGAAAATCTATCCCAATGTTGTCATATGAAAAGTCAAATAAAGGATATTATCTATATTGCCCACCCTTCATGGTCTTTTTATAATAAACTAAGATTGTTGGCAGGTCAGATACACTTCAACAGACTTTTTTAAAGTTCAAAACACACATTTTCTTACTTTGTGCTGACAGTGCTTCACATTGGAGATAGTTTTAGTTTTATAAGCCCATATATATATGCTCATCTCTGAAATTTCTGCCATGAATGCAATGGACTGTGTTTCTTGTAGTTTAATATTTATATCTTTTGAAACTGATAGAAATAGAAAGTAACTTAATTAAGATCTTTAAACAGATTATGACACATGACAACCCTATATAACAGGGTCATGAGGTCAGGTCACAATTCAGGGCCTGTGATAGTTGATTTTGTACTTAAGTGGTGAATATGTGCAATGTAATTACCAAATTACCAGATCATAATTGACACACAGTGAATGTGGTGCTTTTGGGGCCCCTAGGGGTCGGGGGGGAGGGGGGATGCTTGGTAATTCAGCTTTGGAGACAGACGTCACAAAACCTGGGCAAACTCAACTAAAACTATCTGCATCGGCTACATCACCTCAGAGAGCCGTGGTTCCCAAACTTTGACGTCTCTTGTGTCTGCGAGTTGTGAGATTTTTCCATTCCAACTGCTGTGACAGATCATTTTGGCAACAGCGCAAAGATGCACTGTTGAGTATTTTACAAAGATGTTAGAAAAGCTCAATTAATCACGCTTTGGCCTCAGATATGCAGCATCTTTTGACCCACTGGATGAGTCTCCAAAGTCTGGAAACCACAAGTCTAGAGCTAAAAAGAAAACATATTTCTGTGTAAGCTTTGTGTTTTATATCCCTGATATTACTGCTCATTTGTTGGTCACCCCTGCCTCTGCCTCATTATCACTCTCCACCACAAAAACTGAAAAAAATAATAATAAAAAATAGTACTGTAAGGAGGCGCGTAGGGACTATTTTCTCTCTCAGAACTTCATGTATTCGTTCTTCATTCTGCTCAGCCTTGTGCCGTGGCTGCGGATGATCAGGGACAGCAGCTCGTGTTTGTCCTTCAGCCCCAGGGAGATGTCCAGGGTGTCCTTCAGGGCGTCCCGGGTGTGCACGACCATGTTGAGAAAGTCGTCGCTGAGCCGGTGTTCCTCCCTCAGCTCGCTCTCCTGGCTCTGCTTGAACTTCACCTCCAGCTCCAGCAGAGACTTCTCCGAGTTTGTGAACGCCTCGTTGATCTGCGCCGTCTCCCTCCTCAGGTACTTCCCGTAGCTGTCCTCCCCGTCCAGGTCGTACGAGATGCTCTTCCCGATGCCCTCCAGCACCCGGGCCGAGTCCTCGATCTGCCTCTTGATGATGGTGAAGTCGTCCCGGATGACCGCGTCCTGGTCCTCGGGGAGCCCGCACTTGCGCTCGTCGGTCATCTTGAAGAGCATCTGGCACTTCTCCGGGTCGTCGTTGTCCTCGTAGTCTCCATCCGGCACGAAGTAATGATGAAACGTCCCGTTGGACATCTCCGGGTGCAAAGGTCCGCTGAAAAAAGCCTCGCACGTCGGCAGCGATAACACCCCCGCGCACAGGAGCAAGTGAAGCAAAGCCATGCTGGTGAAAGCCCCAAACACACTCACGAATAGAAAACAAAACAAAAAAATATCAGCTTTAAATGTTGAAGCCTGAGCCGGGATTTTTTTTTTTTTTTTTTAGGGGGGGGGGGGGACTATTTCATTCCGCTGCGTAAAAGCGTAAACATCCCCAAACGAGCTTTACGCGTCCAAAGTGCGCAGTTGGTCGTAGCTTCCCTCCTCCTCCTCAGTATCCTCTTTGTCCAAACAGGTCAAAGTGGCGTCTCAGCTCCTCTTTTTTTCTTTTCTTTGCCAGTTTCCACCCAGCAAAGTTAGTTTCAGAGGGGGAAACAGTCGGAGCCGGCGCGGGACGTGCTCGCTCGGAGCCTCGGACGCAACATCTGGACGTCTCCAGTGGCGCGCTTCGGCTTTTTTTTTTTTTTTTTGGAGGGGGGTCTAATAATACCTCTGAGCTACTCTCAAATTACAGCCGCTCCGTCACTTAAAAGGCTGCATTCAGTGTGGAGGAGGCTGCCAGCGGGGGCCAGTCAGGCTGTAGCCGGCTGTGTTCATTCACAGAGCCGCTGGGATGGACTGAATAAAGTTATTAGACAGCTGAGAAATACACAAGTGACCACACATAGTTATATAAAACATGAAACCAGTGGTGGATTATAACACTCCTTTAATACTTTACTCCAGAGGGACATTTGTGACACATTTAGATACTACTACTAATAATAATAATGATAATCATCATCATCATCATTATACATTTAATTTATAGACTTTTCATGGTACTCAAATACCCTTTATATGCAAACATGGTCAAATGAGGCAACACATGAAGACATTACAAAAACTAAGACTGAATCTAAAAAACAAAAACAGACTAGAAACGCACAACATCAGAATCACAATCAGTTTTATTGGCCAGGTTTGTTCTCACATACAGGGACTCCTGTTTTACACTGCTTTTGCAGCACATACACAGAGTACGAAAATAACAGAACAGCAGCTCAAAAAAGTTAAAAATAAACATTAACATAACTACAGTGCAAAGGATGCTTGGGATAAATATAATTATGACAGGGAGCTTATATACAGGAGGCAGGTGGGGATGACAGTGTAGTATAAACACTACACAGCAATCATGGGTTTGTGTTTGACAGTGGTGAAATTTACACGTTAAAATACTTTATAAAAAATGCGAATATATTATATCGTTTACAGGCCAAGTGGATGTTAATGACACTTTAAAAACAGTTCTGAAAAGTTGAAAGTTGAGTTTTGACCAGTGATTTGAACCCTGGCAGATCGATGTAGTCTCTGATGTGAGTTTCTGAGCATATGGAGGAGGCTCTATCACCCCAGGTCCCATGTTTGGTCTTGAATGGTGGAGGAACGGAGGCTGCGGGATGGAGTATGGTGGTGATAGAGTGGGTCGGTTGGGAAGGAGGAGGCCTGGAGACGGACTTTGAATTGGATCCGTGGTGGGACAGGGAGCCAGTGGAGGTTCTGGAGGACAGGGATAATGATAGATACTCTGCAGAGTCAGATTATCACTACAAAATGTTAACTAATAAATAAGTTGGGCAAAATATTAGGAACAAATCTCAATATAATGCTGTCAGTACTTAATAATGCCACAAGCCACATTCTCAAGTGCCTCAGTGACATATTGAAAGACAAGTTTAAAATGATAAAGAAAACAAAAAAAGATAAATGTTTTGTCACTGTCCTTCACAGAAGCCAATCACTGGATCCATAAGTGAATATATTTACTCAAAGTATTGTCCTTAAAGTCATATTCTCCGAGATTTTCATTCAAATAAATGTTTGTTATGTCACTATCTATCATCAGACAAGGTAACAGAGTGGTGATGGCCCGCTGATTAAAGCCTCCAGCATTTAGTATTATGATGCAGTTGTTGGTGGCAACCTTCCCGCAAAAATCACAGACAGTGCAGAGTTCAGGTTTTAACTTTTAGTGTAACAGTCTTGCTCTTGAGCTCACCTGTGTGTGAAGAGGTGCACTGTTTTTTCCGGTCTCTGCTAGCGTTGTGAGTGAACAGTTACTATGGACGAACAAAGAAAAGATTGATCACAACCGAGGACATAGAAACTGAAGTGAGGCCCAAAAACACAGCTGCATTGACCATTTATCGACAAAGATTCTGTGAAAGACAACGAAATAAAACTTTACAAGATCCTTTAAGTGTAACAGCACTTTAATCTTTCAAGTCTCTGTTACTTTATATCTTTACTCCACTACATTTTAGTGGCCAATACTGTGCTCTTTGCTCCTCTACATTTACTTTACAGATGAAGATTTAACATATGAAAACTGAGATGGGCTCGTAAAATATGATGCACTGTCACAGATTAAACTGTCCAACAACAAAATTAGTTAAAATTTGCTCCATATGGACCTCCTATAACATTAAAATGCTGCTTGCAGTTCGAGGCTTCAATAGTAATGACTCAACAATATATAATGATATAACTCTGAAAAGGGTCAGTCTGCTGCTGTGATATCTTAAGTACATTTGGCTGATATGTACTGATATGTATTTTGGGTTTCAATAACATTTTGAAGGCAGGACTTGTAATTGAGTGTTCTCACAGTGCAGTATTTCCATTTTTACTCTCAAGTAAAGATTCTTAATAGTTCTTACACCAGCGCCTGTAATATAGCCTAGTACAAAAGTAATGTAAAAAGTATGTTACGTCACTGATAGAAATCTCTCTTTAAACCTGACTTTTACCAACTTTATTCTCCACTTTATCCCTTCAAAAAGTTAAAATATATTGGATTCGAAAGGTTTTGATTGTTTTCTTGTTTTTTAATCTGCAATTGATCAGCTTTTTAAGAACAATATACCCAGACATAATATTGTAAAACCATATGTCTGCCGCTGGCAGCACAATGTCTACACTTTGAACTCAGGAGGCTTAAAAAAACACGTTCTCTTCCTTTAACAAAGTGACCACCTGTTTTTTAGTCGGCTGCTGGCGTCAAATGACAAGCCCAGCTCAGTTCAAAAGAAATAAAAATACGTGCAAGTAATGATCACCTGTTGCATAACGGCGGCAGAAAAGCGCTGTTACACCTCAGACCTATAATTTCCCTCGCTCTTTACTATACTACTCTCATTGTAAATGTGCATACTTGGCATGTAAAATAGATGAATGAAATATGTTCCAGTGTTGAGACAGCATGCCAGAAGTGATTATAGAAGAGGACACATTTCAGTGTGACGACCCAAGAAATGCCATTCAGATGAAATGATAGTGTTTTTTCTAATCAGCTTAATCCGCTTTAGTCAGGAAAGCGGTGCCTGGAGGGGAAGAATAGTTGTTTTTAAACGTGATCTTATATCTCAAGAACTAACATGTTAAGAGTCAGCTAATTTGCTAAAGCCGCAATTCCACTCAGTGTGTGTATATCTTTCCAGTGGAAACGGCAGACATTACACCATCAACTTCCTCTGAAGAGTCCTGCTCTCATTTTTCCACTGCACAAGTGATTATTCAGGTTTGTGACCTGCATAAATTAAGCTTTAAGCAAGTTTTAAGTGCTAAATTCTTTGTTAAACATTAAGTTTATATCTCCCGTTTTTATAAGATAACCTCCTCAAATAATACGGCAATGGAAAGACTGAATTACATAAGCCTTACATAAACTAGGGTCTGCGATGTGCATCAGTGTGATTTATGACGTGGGGAAATGCCTCGCTGCTCATCATGTCTGCGTCTCACCTCAATAAGAAGTAAAAAGTCCTTGTGTCAGTGTTACTGTTGTTCCCAAGTATCTGAAGCTCTCACAACTCACAAATGTTATCCTCCACTCCCAGCAGTAATATGATGCATTGACATGTGTACAACTCCACTTTTATTATAGACCAGCGGTACTAACGCCTCTAAAAAAGAGGGGACAATCCTGTCAGAGACCAGAGTGGCAGCCCGGAGAAGCATAACAGCGGCTGCCCTGTGACATTATTCTGCGGGAGGAATTTCAATGTGGTGTCAGACAAGAAAAGAAAAATGGAAAATGAAGTCATGTTTTGGGTTGGGAGTGTGAGTCTTTTGTGGCATGCTTACATTAAATCATCGTGAAGAGAAAAACTCCACCTACTCACATAGGACAGTCTCGTAAAAAAAAAAAAAAAAGTTGTTGGTAACCTCCCTGTTTTCGCATTAAAGCTTGAACTCAAAACGCAATCCACACATTTTATTTGTCTTACCAGCTCTCCGAGCAGCTGAAGCACCTGTTTTGATCCCCTCGGCCAGGATATTGGACATTGGACAACATTTGAACTTAACAATACTCACCAACATTTAACAACCTAATTTGCGATAAAGCGCCTCCAACTCTGAGCTAAATTGACCGGGCTGGGATTAGATTCCAGTTTGGCAAACCCTCCGCCTCCCAAACTGAGCTTGACTCAAAGTGATTCAGCAATCAGGCTCAAAGAGTCCTTCCTGTGACTGGAGAGGAGGGTTGATTTATTTTACATTTTTGGGCCCGACTGAGACTGACTCCTGCACTGAACTGTAGCCCGTTATTGGACGGCTTGTAACTGGATTCATCTGTTGAAGACAGCATGATCATTAATAGATCCGCTTATTGTCAGAGTCCTGGCTAAAAGTGTAGGTGAAATACAAGTGGGAGTTATTTGGGCTATATTCAGAACAGAAGTCGACGGTCAGCAGTGGCAAACAAATCCAAATGGGAGCAGGCAGGCGGACAAAACAGGCAGTGATGAACACTTAAAAACAAGCAGGTGGAACAGGAAACCACGGCTGAGGCACAATGGCATAAAGCTATGTTAAATGATCTGGCAAAGAGGTGGTGTTTGTGGGACTGTGTCTATATAGTTAGTGCCTGATTACAGGGGAATGAGGAACAGGTGTGCCGACAGGTGATGATCAGCTGACTCGGGGAATGGTGGGAACCTACTGCTGGTCGGACAGGGGATGACAGGAATCTGGCAGGAGGGTTAGTGGCAAGAAAACTGTAGAAACGACACTCTGGATCTGTGGCTGTGACACATACGAGGGGTGAACCCAACAAAATCCACATTTGTGTAAGCGTAATTGAATCTGAAACAGAGGTCCTGCTCCTTTCTCTTAACACTGTTGGAGGTCTTGGCTTAACTATTGGGGAAATTTGGAGACTTCAACTTGTGATAAAAAAAGCTCCACTCTGTCATAAGCTACGACCTCCAAATGTACCCTGGAGATGAATCAACATCTATCTGACACAGTGTCAGCTGAAGTAAAGTCGCTGTGCCTGCTCAAACCAGAGTTCTGCTTCCTGGATCAGATGGCGAGGACACAGCTTAAGGAAACTAGAGCTTTCAGCAACAAGTACTACAGATCGTACTTTACTGTTATCAAACTGAAATCACTGAAACTGAAATCAAACTTTAGATTTAGAAAAGAGCGAAAATATGAATGTGTACAACTTCCAGATGACTTCCCCGTCGTCAACACTTCTCAACTCAAGCCTTCAAAGCCCTTCCCTGCAAAGCTGCTCAATCTTTCTTTTTAGCTCACTTTTCTGCATCGGTTGTCTTCTGTTAAACTTTTCTTTGTCGTGTAAGTTGCTGTTGGCGAAGGAGGGATGGGCAGTTTTGCCCGCCATTGCGTTCGCTCCGAGTTAGCGCCCGGGTGGTGGACTCTTGCACAGCAGAGGAGCACGATGTTTCTCCATCTCATGTTCTGCTGTCAGGAAATAGTGACAGCTTTAGCAAATATAACTAAAACTTATTTTTATTCTTACTTCAGCTTTAAGAAGTTGTTGGATTTGCAATGCAGTCATAATTAAACAACATAGTTTTTTATCTCTAACCCATCACTGTTTTAGCGACGTGGCACATGTACCATACATACATAATTTCTCATCAACACAAGCTTTTCTCTCAACTTATGACACTGATTGTGTTTTAAGTAATCTGGTATGACTTCTTATTATGAGAAGGAAAATTGAAATACAAACCATACATGAATTGATTTTAAATGGAGAATTTACTAAGCTTTGCCCATAGTGTTGTGAAAGTATTGTGAAATCTCTGTTGCTGTGAAAACTGTGTCCAATGCTGCAACAAAAAATCTGCTCCACTCTGTTTCACCCAATTAGACATAACTGAGAAACTCCTATGAAATTTTTCTTGGCTGCACTTCTTAGCCCAATGCTTACTTTGAGCCCTTATGTCATAGTTTGCCTCAAATTATATCCAGGCACCGTGCTTTGGAGCTCTCTCCCAAAACCCTCTGGCAGTCTGCCGCGCAGCCCGAAGCCAAAGAAGTGATGACCCAGCATGCCCACTGACTACAGGATGGTGGCAGTGACATCATACATCATGCAGACTTTTAAGAGTCTGTTGGTGCAGCAGCTCAGACCCTGTAAAATCTCAAATACACAAAGAGAAAATTCCAATATTCACTCTTATCCCTTTTCATTATCAGTCGTTCCTCCTAGTCAGCGAATCTATTGTATTTCCCCAACAGATTGCGGGGCGGGCAGGATTTAGATAGCACGGCGGGGAGACAGGCTGTGCCGGAGATGCATGGCCCTGTCTGAGGAGCCTCAAACTACATATCAGTGAAGCCAAATGTCCTTTGTGTCTGTAAAGTCGACTCTCCTATCGTTGTTTTGTGTATAAAACTGTCCCTCCGCCCTGGTGAGACAGAGCTCATGTGTAAATGTGTGTCTCTCTCCTCTCCTTACAGCTGTAATAAATGTTTGCCATCCTTTCGGTTTAGTGTTATTCTTTTATGTGAGTGTAGCTAATAGAATCTCTGGACCCTTTCCGGCCTTTCATACCTGGCTTATGTAACAAATCATATATTTTATTCCCATATGGAGCGTTGGCATAGTGAGGATCTTAGTTTTTTTTTATTTATGCGGGTCTTCTGGCACGGCGCAGCTGTGCAGATGTGGGTGGACGTCTCAGACAGGCAGCAGTTGCCCACAACACGATATCCCGCAGATCACGTACAGCCTTTTATCTGTATTCCTGCTGGGCTGACTAGAAATACATTGCACGTGCACTGCAAAAGAAAAAAAAAAGTGCTGTTTTGACCCTGCTAGCGATATGGCTCTTGGGATGCCCACCACTTTGAGTGAAATATCAACTATTCTATTCATAACTATTGAATGGGTTGAAGATTGAAGTGAAGTTTTGCAAAGGCATTCATATTTCCCAGAGGATAAATACTACAGACATTGGTTCCTCCCTGACTTTTACTCTATACCACCATCCTAACGTCTATAATCTGTTCTGTTAGCTCTCACATAGCACGCGTGCTATTTTTCATGTGTTTCTCATTTTTTAATTCTTGCAAATATATTTTGCTACAGTAACTGCTGTTATGTTTACTGTCTGCCAACTTTATTCTGCCAAATTTATTCCATCCATATTTATTATTTTCATCCTTTCCATTCCTTGCGCTTATCTTTTGCTGCTCCAGCGACCCGGGCTCACACTGTGCCCCCGACTCTAATGAAGTTATTTCATTTCAGCCTGAGATAATGGCCCAAGAACAAATCCATTTGTCTGCACACTCAATGTCCGTGTCATTACAAAAGACATTTCAGAATGGCTGGTAATTCAGTTTTACTTGGGGAAAATTGTGTAATATATGTAATGTGTTCCTTTTTTTGCTGTGCTTCTGCAGCCAGTGAGCCTCATGCACGCTTCTGCCCTGATGTACTAATGTGGATCCACTTTGGTTCTCGTAAGCCATTTCCTCTCTGGGATGTTTATCGCAAGATTAACTTTAACTGTGTGAGTCTTTTTGCCAATCTGTTTTTCAAAACATTAATTATCCCTGAGAGATGTGCAGGATTAAAATAGGACGGCATGTCACGTTGTTTTATTAATTAACGTGTTTTGTGATTGGTGATTAGATCCCTCAAACAGCTGTGAGCAAAGTCCTCTTTGCTTGATATGATGTCAGCACCATTTTATTTTCTTTTTTAAAGCAACATTCATTTATTTAATTATATTTTTCTTCTTATTTGTCAATGTTTTTGAATCCTGATGTGGTAAATTGTCAGTTCAGCCTCTTTTTTGACAACTGAGGACAAAGTTTGCATAGATATCAGCCTCCAAAACTGGTTAAGGACAGAAACACTGGAGAAAAATAGTCATGCTTCTAATAGGATTACATACATTTATTTAACCTTTTTTGGTCCGAGGTCTGGATCAACTCAAATGTTTCGGGTGTAACCTCTTAGGCATTTTATGAATAAAAAGATGAAACAAGTGTTTTATATTGCTATTCACAGACATTTTTCTTGATGTCATATATTTGGATTTTTATTTAAAAATCTTACAAAAAAAGGCAGTCTATGAGTTCTATTGGATTCCTTTGCCTGAAAGTTTCCAAGCTCTTGTCTGTTTCAAATCACAGTCTTTTTCCCTCCAGCTCCAGCTGTTGCTTTTTAGGCGAGCTCATATCATTTGACTCACCGTGTAAAATAAAGACGGTTCTGACTAATAGACAGAGAAGCACGGACTTGTACTGGCACAGTGTCCTCGCACATGTGTGTGGCTTGATTCATCTCTGAGAAACAGGGAATATTTCACCACAGTGAACCTCATGTGAACTTGTTTTCACGCCAGAAAACAACTGAATTTAGGACAGTGGGTGTTTTGTCCTTATTTCTGTGGAGACCAATAAGAAATGCATTCAGATTTCAACATTTTGAGAGAAAATTAAGGTTACTGTTTGTGGTATTTTCTTTCCAAGTGCCGTATAACGTTTATTGGCAAGTCCTCAGATGCCAAAAATGATTCATCCCACATAAAACTGCAATGAAACCCAGTCACTGGACTTCATTTATGTACTCTTCAGGAGCAATGACATCAGTCCGAATGTACAACAGCACATTTTGTTCTTTATGAGATCAATCTTTACTCAGTCACATACAGTAGCTTGCTTAGTGTTAAAGCAGAAGTTTGTGCATTATTTATGGAAATACAGTTGTTCGCTTTGTGGCATAGATGAAGAAGATTTAAATAATTCTCATATCTGCATGGTAATTATGAAGCTATCACCAGCAACACAGTAGCTTAGCTTAGCACAAAGACTGGAAATGAAGGGAAACAGCTAGCCTGACTCGGTCACATGGCAACAAAATCATCCCACTATCGCCCTCTAAGACTCACTAATTAATATATTATAGCTTGTTTGTTTAATCCATGCAAAAACCAAAGTATAAAACAACAATTCATCATTTTTCGGGGGGTCTGTGCACAACTATTTCTTGACTCTGTACTGGTAGTCAGATTTCATTACTGTCGGGAAGAGCCTGTGCTAAGCCAAGCGGCTGGCTGCAGCATTATATTTAACTAGCAAATATGAGAGTGGTATCGATGTTCTCATCTAAGAGAGTAAATAGCATATTTCTCCAAAGTGTCAAACAATTCCTCTAACATATGCACACCATGTAGGCTCGGTTAGATATTACCGTATGCACACATTACAGCATGAATAAGGCAGCTTCGGTTTAAATATATGATATGAGAATGAGGCAGGAGTTGAATTGACGTATGTTTGACAAGAAGGGTGTCTGCAGCTTGCGAGGAACATTACTGTGCTTTAACAGCCGTGACATATTTATCTCAACCATCAAGCCTTCTTAGGATGATATGTTTTTTTTTTTTTAAACTTTATGTTACGCTTTACCACCACTTACTCAGATTCCCAGTCCAGAAACAAAACCTATTTAAAGCGAATTACCAGCTGTAACAACTCATTTATACCTTATCTCCAGTTACATTACTTACAATTATTACAAAATAATTGATTTCATTTGTATTTTCATTACATCACGGTCCATGCTCCAGAAGAGCTGCAGTTTTATCTGCGGGTGCCACTGGGTTGTTTTTCCAGCGATGTATGTAAAAGGGAAAATATATCACACCAAAATTAACTTGGGGGTAAACTGAATAGAAACCGGATGCTTGTTGATAGCGCCAGAAGTGCTCGGCATACTGCACTATAAATTTAGCAAGACAACTGCGTTTTACAAAGACAAATCTACTCAATTAACAGAGCCATGGAAGAAATATCAGGCATTTAAGAGCAAAAACAAAAAAACCCCCGCACAAACCTCTGTATTAAGAGACTTTGAAGCTTGGCTGCAGTCGGAGTAGTCCGCCGTCACTCATCTTCCTCTGAGTGATCAGAGACATTATGCTCCTTGTACTTTGTCCAATAGTGACTTCAACAATTAAACTACACAATAACTGCCATGAAAGACAACAGTGACTGAAGGGATCTTTACTGGGGCTTTGTCTGAAGGCACTTTTGAAGTTAAATTGGTAGCAGCTTTGAGATAAATCCCCGGTAACTAAATGGATGTCTTAATTTTAATAGAGTTCATTTGTAGCACAGTATCCTCAGTTTATCTAAAGATTCTGGTTATTGTGAAGGGAAGCCACTGAAGAATGTGTGCACTGAATTATTATGGAAAATTTAACTCAATATAGTAACACAAATAAACAGATTTGTTCACAATAAACAAAATGTGAGGTTTTTGAATCAATGAATCTCTACTCTGAAGGGAATAAAAATACATACAATAATGATGCAGACAACTTTTTTCTCAAAGCATAAAAGAGACCTGAGATCTGATCTCTTGCTACGTCAAAGCCTGTAACTTTAGGAAAACTATAATCATGAAGTGATAATGTCTTGCATATGCAGTCAGGAGTGGCGTCATTCGGTATGTCTCATTCAGAAGATAATGACTTCAGGGACTGTGTGGTATTTGAACTCAGGAAGCATAAATAATGTACGCCTCCATTCATTGCACAGGAAATTTGGAAAAAATAAACATACACAGCAGCCACTTAATTCGGCACAACTCTCAGATTTTATGATGCAGTTCTGATGAAAACAGTGAGTCTTGGGAGCCAGATTTGCTGATTGCGGTTTTGTGCACACCAGCATGATTAGAAAGAGTCTAACTTTGCGAAAGTCTCTAAAGGGAGTGGTTTTTCAGTCAGTGCTGGAGTGTGCATGTTTGAACTGACACAGGTTATAAGTGTATGTCTTTGTTTGGTGGATGTTGTTGTCAGTTTCCAACAGATACTCAGATGTTGAATCATCCCCCAAAATCCATCCAAGAGCCTTTTGAGATTCAGGATCTAAAGAGCCAGCAGAGATTTTCATGTCACTTTACTGGGTTGGAGACAAATAATACAAATTATTGAATGATTTCTCCAAATTAACAGACACATCTTAAACCACTTACGTTACCTTCACAGGAAGAATAACATCACCTGGGGATTGTGATGTTATTTTGACCACAAAACAGGAAGTTACATTAAGTATCCAGAGGGAGTAAAAATAGGAGTTATAAATAGTGCTGACAGGACACCAGTGGTGGCCAGTTAGGATCACTTAGGATGGTTGTAGGGGACAGGATCCCTTCAAAATAAAAGAAGCAATTATCTAAAAAAAGCCCATTAGATAAGATACTTTTGTACAGTCAAACTCAAATGATTTGTGAATTGCCTGGTAACACATCTTTAAGAAACTTTCTTCATATTGAGTGCAAATCTAACATCTAAAAAACATAAAAAAATGTTGGTTAATTCCTGCACTGACAGATACTATAAAGGGGACAATGCAGTACTGTTTGTACTCTCACAGTTCTTTCATTGCCAGTGTCCACAAGAGTATGAAAGACAGCAGCTTGTTGAAGAGCATATCCTCAAACAGCCACAATGACTTTCAAATGTTAGTCAGTAAGTGGACTGGGAAGAAAAATGGAGGACTCTGTCTCCATGTATGATCGGAGGTGCTTTCAAGATAATGGATTTACTCTGAACCAGCCACTGACAGGGCTAGATTAGACTTAAATGGTAGTATATGATCAGAATTTTGCCAGTGAAGCTTTCTGTGTTTGAGTCTGATTGCGGTGACTCCTCCCAAAATGCAACTTGCCCTGACCTACGAGGTTAGGAAGTTAATGGAAGATTGAATCTTTGAACTAACTCAGTTCTTTCAGGCTCTGACAAGGAATCATTACCAGCTAGACAAAGTGGGCAACTGTCCCAGTGCTCCAGACCCTCAGGGGCTCTGAGGGTGCCAGGCTCAATGTGTGTTAATTGGTTTGTAGTAGTATCATGAATTACACACTGTTATGGTAAAATATCCCCTGAATATTAAAGCTTAAAGGTGCTTCCTGCAGTATTACTCAATGCTGAGTCAAAATCACACTTTGATCCTCTACTTATTTTGATTGATTTTTTACTTAAATGGCAAATTTGTACTGAATGAAATTCTAACAATTGAACTGACAGATAGTAAATCTGGAGCCAGATAGTAGAGAGGCCTGAGGCAAAATAAAACAAAAATGCAGGGTATATTCTGCTTTGTGTACTACACATGAGCATTTGAATGCAACAGGGTACATAGATAATGCAAAGAAGGAGGAAGGGATATACAATATGCCTATTTAACAGTCTAAATGCCACTTTCAAGGTAGGATGAAAAGTAAGAATAATGAGCCTCATTCAGTGACAGTTCTTAAGGGGAAAAGTCTTGTACAAACCACTTATTTGGTTTTTCATGAAGATTCTGGCAGTGATTTCTATGCATGAAAGTCTATGCACACTCAGTGACACACTTACACACACTTGAGTGCAAAATATATATTTTTTTCTATTTTCTTTAATTCTACAGTTGTAAAATATTATGGAATTTAACTTACAATAATATTTGTATAACTTATAATATATTTTAATTATATTTTCATTATTTTTCAAGGCATCATAGTCTTTCAAAATGAATACACATAATACATAGTCACATTTCAATTCACATCAGGTATGTTAATTGGGAACCATGCCATCAATAATCAGGAGGGGATACATCTTTCAGGAAGATGTAGATTTGCAGGCACACTTCATCAGTGTAACATAGACTTGATATTGGGGAACGAAGCCCAATAGTAAAACCACTGCTGATTCACCGGATGGGCAAATCCCGTGAATCAGATGGAGTTTCACTAGATTGGTCTCAAAATGTGTAAGGACCCGAGAAAAAGAAACAGAGGGAAGCAAAGAGGGAAAGGAAAACTAAGAAAACCCAATTTAATAAAACTGTTAAGATACCAAGTTTCCCACTATGCCCCGTGCTGCACCCAGTGGGAGCTAGCAGTAGCACAGACCGCAGCGACTGCTCCAAATTGGGAGAAAAATGGGTAAAAATGCAGAAAACCACACTGTAGTGTGTGTGTCATCTTTCAAACAATGGCCAAACTTGAACAATTGGTTTCAAGAGCTTTGGAATATGCAGCGCCGATGACACACACACATTCATTTTACTCAGAAAAACAATGATGAAGCTGTGTGTGCTTACAGTATGAAGTGGAAGATGACAAATATAAGAGAGACAGAGCAGTGATTCAGAATGAATTTAACCGCACTGTCACACAGAATTTGATCCATGCGCTCGCACTCATTAGTATAAAACATAGGCTGAATATAAGTGTTTATGAACAACACTTGAGCGTCTTTGCAAACAATTAGATTAATCCACAGCATTTGGCAGATGAGCTTTTTTCACAATATATTAGGTGAAAATGAAGCGATGAGTCAGATCTACAACACACAAACACACACGGTTCCAAAGAAAGGAATAGGATAAGAATTGGTTTAACTGAGAGATGATTCATTTAACCACAGTGAATCAGTCTGGCAGTGCGTTGGGAGAATTGATACGAACCATAGAATCATTTGGACAAAAGGAGAAATGACTCACACACCATATTTCATCGAGGGCTGCGCGTAAATCACAGGCCGTGATAGGGACAGGCGTGAAAATCTCCAAAGCTACAGTATGCCCAGAGTGGCAGACCAAATCTAAGCCAGACTGCTTTTATCGAGGCTCGGCATTAAAATAAATAAAAAAATAAAAATCACAAATGGATATCAATTTATGATGGCAAGTCAGGTTCAAACCCCATTCAGAGGTTGAAACTAGTTCACATCATCAAGTAAAAGTGTGAGGTCAAAATGTTCTTTGCACCACTTTTTGCACATGTTGATGCTAAATCCAGTGTGCAAGAAGAAGACTTTGGCTATTTAAAACATGGCTGCATATCTTCGGCGTTTCTGATTCCGCCGGATGTGACCGAGAAGTTAAACACCGTGACTAAATACTATCACTTCGAGTGTGGGAGGGTACGTCTGTATTCCTCATTTATCCGGCAGCTCTCTGTTTTGGTTTTATTTATTAGCATGCTGTGCACTCTCATGCTGTTACCACAGCAACCACTGCAGAAAGGTTAATGATGCCTGAACCCAGGAAATGGACTAAATCACTTCGAAATAACGACAACTGGATTTGGACAAGGCTGGATTTGATCATTGCAATATCAGATTTGCTTAAAATCTGAACTTGTCGTGTATCTGGATATTTTTAATCAGTGACTTGATTTAGGAACTTTTTCATTATTATTTCTTTGACATGGGAGAAAAATTACCTACCATCCTCTAAAGCTCACTGATTAACTTGCTGTATCTTGTGTTGTTTAAATTATACACAAAAGGAAAGCTATTGTCTATATTTTACCACACGTTTCATTGTTTTGCCAGTCAAATTGGGTGAAAGGTGTAAGGCCATCTAACAGTGAACAGTGTGATCTTGAATAGTTCTTCAAAATTTGAAAATTTATCTGATTTCCATACTCCCCTGTGTCAGCACAAACAGAAATATAACTCTCGGCCAGCCCTTTCCAAAGCAAAGTGAAAAATTTTAATGAAATTTAAATATTCCACCAGTTCAGAATTTGCTTGAGCAGTTTGTTTTTTACGAGGTTTCACTCAGAAGTGTGGTCCCTGTTCCACATGTCCATAAAAAACTCTGAACACAGGTACTTCTGTTATATAGACAATTCATTTCCACCACAGAAGTCCAATAACAATGCTCCAGATCAATAAGACTGTTCCCCCGAGCACACTCCTCCAAATTCCCCATCATTACCAAAGGCTCCGGCGGGGGAAGAGCTGTTTACCCGGTGAGTGGACACCGTGTGAGACGAGCCGAAAGAAATTCAGTCGGTACTTCTCAACCTCCTGAACCGTGCGTGTTTCTTTTACCTCAGTCGGGTTATTTTCCATGTTCGGCCGGTGCTCTGACCTGCCTGACGGGGACGGTGCCCGACCGTGTCCTTCTGGTTTCGGGGTTGTGACCTCACAAAGCGGCGTTACAGTTCAGCCTTTACAGGGGCCGTGCTGTGAGGTCACGGGGCCAACAGGTGCCGAGCTGTGAGCCCCGCCTCTGGAGCCGGAGTTCACTTCTTGTATTTCTTTTGAAATAAACACATGAATAGTGTCACTGCTGACCCTGGAAACAGCAGTGGTAAAAGCAGACTTACTGAAATGGCCATCTGGAGGACTCCATAGTGAGACTGTTTTGTCAACTACACTGAGGTCAAAAATGAAATCCCGGACACAGCTTTTGGGGACGAGCACTCCTCCATGACAACTGGGTAATTATCTCCTGATGAAAGTTACGTGACGTGATTGAGAGCTTCAGTGCAGCTATCAGACGGACCTTGCCGCTGAGATTGTTTTGTCGAGCGACACTGCCGTCATGAATAATACAGCTCGCCCGAGCAGTTGCTTTGTGTTTTTGCTCCCAGGATCTCTGAGCAACATAAACACCTCCGCCATGATGAGAATATGTGATTAGCTGAACCTTTCATTTTGCGGTTTCTCAGTAAGCTGTGTGATTCTTTGAAGCTCTAGCTCAGGCCTGGTCTCTAAAACTGGTGTAAAATATCTCACTTCCATGAGTAACTTCAGTACTGATGTCAGAAAATACAGTTTTTAGGGTATGGGTGTTTTTGCTGGATTGCTCCTAAAACACTTTTAATCTTTTTGCAGCTGCACAGGAACGATCTTGGCCGTACATTTCCTAAATAATCATCTTAGGCATGCAGATACTACTTGGGAAATGTTTAATATTTTTCAATACAATACCCCTGCTGTCTGATAATGAGTAACATTTTGAAGTTAGGTAATCAAATACAAATCTGTCTGACTACTGAACTTAATTAGGTCATGAAGAACCATGAAAACAATACCATTTTTCCCTCCCCTTTATATTGGGCAGGCATATATTTGCTGAAATAGATGATTAACTGTTGGCAAAAGAAACAAAAACACTCCAGATAATGTCAAAGGAATCATTGTCTAGCCCGGGTTAGTGGGAGGAAGGCAGGAGTCAAGTTAGTGCTGAGAGTCATAAAAAGCAGCCACGGCTGCCCTTTAATGAAGTTTTTCGCTTTTATTGCCGTGGCACCGGGGTCTGCAGCATGTAATTACACAACAACACTTATTAGCCCCAGGTAAAGGTCACAGATAGCGGGGGTCTCTGCAAAGAGCTTAAACTTAACTGTTGCACTCCTGACTAGTTAACTTACGCACCAAAGAGTGTGCTTGCGGCTCGCATCGCTAATTGAGCTGACTCCTTAAATTACAATCAAAAAGTCATTCAGACGTAATTTGAAAAGATTTTATTAGCCCCCTCATAAAATTTTTCTCCTTTTTGTTTATTTTTATATTTCTTTCCAACAATATTTAAAACATTTAATTGTTGCTTTGGGGCTGACTGAATGTCTCTTTACAGCTTTGGGAGATTATTTAGAAATTGCTCTGTCTCCAGTTCAGGTTCTTTAAGAGAAACGGTTAATGCGCGAGGTGCAAGTGGAATAATTGCACGGCTACTAATAAAACACCACAGCTACTAAAACACCACGATTAGAGCTGTTTATTCTGTGCATACACTGTATATGCTCCCGATTTTAAAACTTCCATTTAAACAGCACAATGAAGTTGTTGAGTGCGTCTTGAAACGCTGCCACGCGGTCATTTATTTTAGCTCGGCGTGCGCGCATGCTTTCCACATGCTGTAAGCAATTTGTGTGGTAGTTGGCAAGACAGCTGAACCAGTGCGGTAATCTTTGGATCGTACTGCTACATGAATGGGGGGCTGAGGCTCTGCGAGTGTCCGGACTGTCTGCCCAACTGGGTGCCAGGCCACGGGAATGAGCCCATCCCGGCCACTGTCTGCCTGTGAACGACGCCGTAAATGCCCACATTGTGAGACGTGAAAGACTCCCCTTTTCTAATATTATTCTTATTCGGTTTTCTACAGATCCTTTTCACCAGCTCATTTGGAGGTCAGGGAGGATGTGCTTCACATCCCTACAAGGACTCCATGTGGCTTTCCATATCACCGGTGCAGGCCTCCTTGGGTTTTGCTCTGTGGTATATCTGAGACAGTAAACTAAGCCCAGCCTCTGTTAGTTGCAGTTTCCAACCCGTCAAGCTTTCTGTGCTTGCCCTGGCACGACATGCAGTTTACAGTGATGATGATGATGACAGATTCACCATCAAAAATCTTAGTATCTTTTAAACAATGGGTGAAATGAGACAAAGCCAGACAAGAGCAGGCTTCGCATTTCTGGCTGGCAAAAGTTGATTTTTGCTGATTGAAATAAGAAGTGTTGATATATTTCTTCAGCTTTTCAGCTAACTAATTAGGCGAATGTTTAGCTTCATGAGTTGGCTGTAGGTGGGGTCCACGGCTGATTTTTGAATGTTTCCAGCTGAGTTTTTAAAATGAGAATTTTTCGGGGGGTTTAAATGTGCACCTAATGGTAACATACATGATCTCAAGTCACATCCTCACTGGATGATGATGCTACAGGAACATAATAAAGCATTTTTCTTGGATTTCAGTGGAGAGCTAATTAGTGCTATAAATATGATGAAAAAAATGTAAATGTAAAAAAATGTATCGAGCTGACATTTTGTTTGAATTTAATCCTGGTTATCGGCTGCTTATCTTACATACTTGTAACTAAATTGTAATTCATGCTTTACTATTTGTATTTTTAAAATGTCTCTATTTGAAATGCCACAAAAGGAGGGTGTTTAGGAAGTGGACAAACTGATGTGTTTCTGTTAATGTTGGCTGCAGTTGCTGGAATATAAACTTCCACAAATTCAGTAAAGAACAGGACAGCTAACATTAGCCTAAAGTCTGACAGCATCAATGACTGGTTTCCACACAGTGGATGAACTAGTTGTGAAACGGGATTTTTTTTTTTTTTGTTAATGACGTGTTACTTGGCCTACTACTGTAGCTATTAGGCTAGTTAGGTAGACATGCTGACAATTTTGCAGCTTATAATTAAGCAGATAAACACCTTTTTTATTGTTTTTAGGCTTTAAAAAGACACCACCATCCGAGTTCTACATTTAAATGTAAAATTAACACTTCTGCAGCCCTGTGCCCAACACTTCAACATGTGGAGAAGTCCAAGAGTCAGAGTAGCTAAGCTGTGATTGGACAATGACTATTCATGGTTGGGTTTTAGCAGATGGTCAACAAAACACTGACTGCTTTTCCATCATATAGTTGCATAAGATTTGTGTGAATGTGTGTGCTGTCACTCAGTTATTCAGGGGTTAAGCTCCATCTGGATCCTGGCCATTAAATGCTAAACAGTCTTTAACATCTGTGTGGCAGCTTTCAAGAGTTTTCTCAGAGCGCACTTCAAAACATGCCCACTGTGCCCACACCTTGTTAAATTCATTTTTATTGAATGGTCATTGAGTAATTTTATTTTCAGCATCGTACCTCATTCCTCACTATGTTTTATGTCCTTTGCATGTTAAAGTTTTAAATATAATAGTTTGTTTTACTGATACTGTGGTTTCCTGGTTTAGTCTCGATTTTTTTGTTTTGTTTTATATTTGTTATATAAGAACGTTATTTCCCCAGCATCATAAAGAAGTCATAAAGAAAAGAGAAAATACCTTTTTAACCCCGGTTGTAAACACTCCTTGCTCGTCAAAAGTCCCTCCGGTGATACGCTCCGCAGCTAAATGATGTGGACTCTGAGTTCCAAGGTACCGATAAAAGGGAGCATATGAGGTAAACAGTGTGGTTTCGGTGTCACGAAACAAAGCCTTTCCAAATCTGTTCTCCCCACAATGAACTTGAAGAGGTGCTGAATACGCAACTCTTTCCATTTGTCACCAAAACACTGAACGACTCCAGATTATGAAACGAAATTGAGCCTTTGAGACATTTCCTGGACACGTTAGGTTAGAGCTGGGCATGTCGAAAGGACATTTATGGAGAGTGATCTAATCAGTGGGCAAATATTCTACTCAAGTGAACACTGAGGTATTGTTAAGGAAGATCAAAGATTACGGCAAGGTTAGCCAGTGGCCTTTTTGTTCCATATCACTGTAAATCTACAGAAACTGGCAACGGCTTTAATCCTGCCTGACTCGTTACACCTATTTAATACTAATGTGGGCTCAAAAATCCTGAACATCCATAATGGGGCAAATGTTGCTGGAGGCAAGTGACAGATTTTCCTTAAGACCCAAAGCAGTAAATTTTACTGGCAGAAAAGTTACTGAACCACAAAATGCCTTTACAGTGTTATCCTAGTATTACAGGGTTATTTAAGTAGACATTTTAAAGTAGTAACTATATTTATATACTAGGCTAAAACTAATTTTTTAACCTGGCTGTTCACCTGGCCTGGGTGTTGTATTTTTTCTTATGAATGATCTTGTTTTATCCAGTTTCCTTTGAGGTCTACTTTGAATTGTATGTGTATATTGTGGATGAAATAATAAGTATATTAAAACAATCAATTTGGTCTATTCCTTAAATTTCTTACATATTACTGTATGTTTATTGCATTTTCAGTTTGATAGACTGTGTCTTTATTTTAATAATACTTTCTCACACCTGTATTTCTTCCCCCCTATCTGACAAGCCTGTTGAGGCAGATGTGTAACTTGTTGCTCGCACATAGGGACATTTGGATCACTGTGAGTCGCTCGCACACAGAGATTGCATGTGTCGAATCAGTACCCATTAAATTCCAGAGCACATTTACTGTAATAGAACATTAGATTAAAAGTTTTCCTTTTTGCAAACTAAACAAATGTGAAAGGGTTTATGCTCTTGAATCCAGGCTCAAGGAGCAGTGTCAGGTATGTGAAGCCAAGATAAACAGTCCCCACACATCGGAAAAAATGCCTGCACACTGAAAAAAAAGTAGCAGAGGATCTTCAAATGCAAAAAAAAATCACCATTACGTGTGCAAAAAGTGACAAAAAAGTCAGCCCTGGGACAATTTTCTGCTTAATTTACAGACCATGTAATTGGCGGTGGAGGCTTCCTGCAAACCAAATTGCAGTGCAGTCAAGAAATACAATATGACTTTTACATACTTATTTATCAGATTATTTATATTATTAGGGAAGAGAAACTGGTTCAGTCTACTTGAGTTTAAATGTTTTGTTGCACAGAGAGAAACACACAGTTGACGTCTGTGAAAACTGAAAAACCTCACTGGATTACATCAAGGACCTCGTTCAAGGGAAGCATTTCCAACGCAGATTGTACACGCTGAGGATCCAAGAAACGTCAAAGGAACAATAGAATTAAATCCACTGAGTTCCTTTGTGCATCTTTCAAAATATTTTCTCATAGATCTGATGATTGTTGCGTGTGATGTGTTATTTCTGGGCCTGCTTCCTTTATCTGTCTCACTGTGAGCCTGGATTTTAGGGCGGCAGACGTTCCAGCGCATGACTGGATGATGATGTCATCCCTGTGGAAGGCCTCAGTTTTTTTCTGCTCCGCTCACGAGGACCGAGCAGCGACGTCCTGTTGAAAAAAAGGCAGAGGCTCGAACACCAATTAACAAAATCTCACATCCTTTCCGCCTGTGTGTGTTCAGCTTCAGTTTGCAAAGTTGTTAATGGTTATTTTTATCAATTAGAAATAGAAAGAAACTGAAAAATTATCTGATAAATGTCAGTCCACTTCCAAAAAATGGGCATCTTCCATGTTAAGCACATTTGTTTGGTATTCATTCAGTATTTTTAGTATTTAAAAATGGTGATTTATAGTATCATAAACACTTTGTCTCTACCAGTATATTACTTATTAAGTATTTCCCAGAGAGCAGCCATCCTTTAAGATTTGATTTTAAAATAAAGAGCAGGAGTCCTTTTGTTCTTTATCGCTCTGTAGCTTAAGGTGTGACACAATTTATGCAGTTGTACCTCACAGCACAGTCATGCTGCAAACATCCTGTTCCACCTTTAGTCAGATGTGTCAAGCGGCACGAAGCGGTGAAGCTGCTGCACAAAGACAGGCTGTCAGAAGAGGCGTTGGCCGAATCTGGGTAAACTCAGCTTTAGGAGAATCACCGGCCTCCGTCACACGGTATTCATATTATTGTAACACTGTCTTGTCCTTGGAGCTGTCCCACACGCTAACAACAAACAGAATCCACGAGGAGGTCGCTGAGAGGAAAACAAATTGGTTTTGGTTCTTTCGTTTCTTCTTTTTACAGTAACTCTCAGATTACCAGAGGGCTCCTGACAGTGTAACAGTGGGATTGTTTTGACCACAGAAGTTATTTAATCTTTTTTTTCCCCTGTTCTGTTTTGTTTCTGACTATGCAATATATTAAGCTGTGTTCATGTTTATCTCACTGTGTGTGGACGGTAGATGAACAGTATATCTATGGATGTATTAGAAGCATTATATGGGCCATTTTGAAAGCACTGACAAACAACCAATTATAAATGACCTCTTTAGGTATGATGGCTTACTGTTGTGAAAACAAGGACGGATTATTACAGGGTGCTCTATTCAAGGTAACAGCATGTACAACAAACCAGCCTGTCCTCATATATACAGATGGGTAAAAAAAATTAAAGGACAAACCAACATATTGTATCTTAGTAAGGTGCTGGATCACCATTTTCCATCAGAACAGCTTCAGTGCTTCTTGGTATTGATTCTCCAAGTCTCTGAACTTTCCTGGAGGGATTGATGCCATTCTTCCAAGAGATATTCCCTCATTTGGTGTTTTGGTGGAGAGTGCTGTCTAACACGTCGCTCTAAAATCCCCCAGTAGGTGTTCAATTAGCTTTGAGATCTGGTGACTGTGAAGGCCGTAGCATATGATTCACATCATTGTCATCCTCATCAACCATCACCATCACCATTCAGTGAGCCCTCGTGCCCTCCGGATGGGGATATTGTCATCCTGGAAGAGACCTTCATCAGGATAGAAATGTTTCGTATTATTTATACGTATTGTCCTTCAGTCTGGGGGGGCACGTGTAGCCAAACCATGGCAGCAAAATGCCTTTTACCAACATGAAAGCACCTGAATTTGATATGTTTCTCCACTCTTTCATTGAGATTTTCTCATTCTGTTGCTAACTACTAATAATATAGCTGTTAACTGTCACAATACTGACACCATCTTTAATCCACCCCCATATCTGTAGGTACTTCATAATCAGTGCTGTGCTAACCAAGCTATAGATTGTACAAGTTGCCTGAAGCTAATGTACTAATGCTCTCTTTAGTATTTCTCTTGCACTGTGTATATCTTAACTAGATTAATTGCTGTGCTGTATTTACTATGGGGACTCTCTTGCTGTTTATACATTGTTCCTCTCTGTCATGAGCAACAATGGAGCTATAAAGATTTGTCTCTTCTTTTCTGTTGCCATAGTCCCGGTTTAATTTTTAAAAACTAACCACCCGCCACTCCTCGCAGCAGGCCGCCCTCAGTGCTGATGCTCTCGTGCTCTGCCTGCCTACAGTCTACAGTGCTGAGCGTCACGGCGGCCTCAAGTAAAAATGTCAAAGGTCAACTTCTTGTCTTTAACCGCTGTTGGAAGTGTGTTTAACTCACTGCATGGCTGTGCACCTACACACATAGTGAGGGCAGAACAGCTATATTTGTAAAGGGAATATTTGTAAATGTAAAATTCCCTTCTTCAGTACTACAGTCACTTTGGACAAATCTACTATATTTTATTTATACATGAAGTCCTCTGTGGCACAGCATACTTTAGCCCTTGCCTTGCAGTTCTTGACTTTATATCATAACTCTTTCGCTCTGTGTTTCTAGCACTTTGTTGTATTGCATCTTCACAGTTCTTCATCTACTGTACTTCTGCTTCTCTGCACTGTATTTCTACCACCCTTATAACTGTCCGTCCTTGAAGAATGAGCCCCCCCGTTCCCCTTTCTAAAAGTTTGCTCCATTCTGTCCCATCAATGTTTTCAGCAGGCGCCTCAGTCAGTTTCACAGCCATGCAAGTGTACAATTTGCAAAGCTCAGACTATCATTAAGAAGCATCTACAGTTGATGAGCACAGGTGAAGGTGTTGGATGATGCTGACATCTAGTGGCAGAAAATGCATCGACACCATCATACCAATGCCGGAGCGGAAAACATGCACATAAATAAATAAATAAATAAATAAGTAAAGAAAGAAATAAGTAAAGAAACATAGAGGCTGAAAAATGAATATTACGCTGTAATTTGCTGCATTTTTTGTCCTCCCACTGAACCGATCGTTCAGTCTATTCTAACACAAGTGACTGAAAGTTACTTTAACCGCTTTTATTTGTTTATCTCTCGAGTTGAGGTGCAAACACTCTGCATTATTTATGAATCATTTAGTTATTGTGACAGCTCATCAAGGAAATACATCATAATTAATTTGACGTTTGTGTGCATTTAAATTTTAGTGTGAAACCGCAAGTGGCTTAATTATCCAAATATTTGAGATCACACATTTCATATCTAAATCAAGAAAAATTAACATGTCATCTGGACACTTAAGTCTTGTATTTTAGAAAATTACTGTAGAAAATTTGTGTTGGCCTTGAGCACACATTATACTTGATCAAAGAAATACAAAATGTAGTGAAGACCCACAGAGCTTTGATCATATGCAATAATGAAAATATCTCAGCCACTTTTGCATTTCTAAAAGTAAAATCTTGTGTCAAATTCTCCTACTTGACACTTTTTAAAGCAAAATGCTCTCTATTGATAAGATAAAATAAAAAGGATATTAAAATGAAATATTATGATTACAAGTTTTAGATTTATATGAATTCATGATTATGATATGATCCATACATTGATATATATATATATATATATATATATATATTAAAATTGTACAGACACACACCAAGCAGTTATTTGATTGAATATTTAAAAATAATAGCTACTGATTTTGTGTATTCAGCTCTTCTTATCGTAAATGATGTTAAATGATCCAGAACACATCTCACTCCTGTTAAAGAAACTGAAAGCCTTAAAGCCTTCTGCCATCATTATTAGTGGCTCAGCTCTCTATTTGTCACATGTTAATGATCTGAAAGCTTCTTGTTCCTGTGATACGTTGCTTTATCCTGATATTTCAGCCTTTCTTATGTCACATCAAAACCATAAAAGTGACAGAAACCACTTTCAGTTCTTCACTTTTCAAAGTCAGTAGATGGCTGCTGGATGATGACAACTCCATAACTTTGAAAGTATCTTTAACTGTCCTGGATGTCTTCTTGATAATTTCTTTTTTTGAATTATGGTTCAAAAAGTGTTTACCACCATCAGTCAGAAAAAAAATCTGTTTGGAAGCAATCTCCAGATATATGGATTGGAGCCTTTAAAAGTGGTGGTTCGCACAATAATTCAAAGCCATTATGTTTTCTGTTTGCTGTTCATCAGTGTCCCAAAGGAAAAGAAAGGATAAAAAAAAACATAATAATACAGTTTTTTTTAGTCACTGTCACTCAAATCCTGAGGTGACTAATGACGCAAATGTCAGCTGACCACTTAAAGGCGTATCTTGTTTGTCAAACAGTGTGTGGTTGCGGTATGTGGATTTTATTAGACAAATATTTTAGAATATTTAGTCATCAGTCTGGTATTTGTCTTTTGTAGTGTACATGTAGATACTCGTCTGTGGTATTAGTCATCCACAGCAGGAGTTGCTGGAAGGAGCACACGAGATGATGTGACATACTTGTTTGTGCTGGATCCAAGACAGCATCCTTTGACTCATACATACACAGCCACAAATGTGAAGGAATCAGGGCTGACTTGTCCAAATAACCTGAACGTGTAAACAGAAACTTCTGCGCTAACACAGCTGATCTCTCACAGAGGTCGACATTTTTTATAATAGAGTAAAAAGGGTTGCTTGTTGTGACAAACCCACAGAGAATTATCATCCGAGTCTGTGGTCTTATGAAGATTTTAATACTCATTAGCTCATTGTTGTCATTTAACAGCACATTTACTGTATGGTTTGATCTGATCCCGTAGCTGTGGAAATGTTCTCAGCAGCAGCAGGCAGCTGTTTTCAGCACATAAGTTGAACAAAGTCAGCAACTACCTGGTAAAGAAAATCAAAAATCTGGCTCCTTAACTTTACCTTCTGCACGTAAAGAAACAGAAATCACCAGCTGATAAAAACAGACGCCCACTGCAGAAAACTTTAGTGAAAGCCTTTAGCCTGGCAAAAAGTACTAATATACATAGAAGCTGGAATAATTTAATGTTTCTAGGGAGAAGAAAGGGAGATGAGTTTTACCCCACGCAGGTTCAACATCATGACGTCATTTGGGAGGAATTTTGATCTGATTTGATTTTCAGAGTCAGTTGCATCAGCTTGGTACACACTTGTATAGATGAAGGCCCATACAGACACACATGTGCCAATAAATTAACATATAAAATAAGATAGTTGACTACTGATAACTGAGATGTTTACACAGAGTGAATTATTAGTGAATTGAGAAGTGAGGCCTCATTCAGAGCCAGAAAATCTGCCTGATGCTTTTGTTAAGGTGACAAGGAAGCATATAACACTGCTAGAGGGAGAATGAAAGCTGGCATCAGGGAGGCAAAGCAAAGACATCATGAGAGACAGGAGAACAAATACCTTAGCAAAGATATATGGCTGGCAATCCAGAACATCCCAGGCTACAAAAGCAGGAGCTCCCTCATCATGTTTGAAAGATATTAATACCCATCAACAACCTGTTCACCCTGCTGCAGGTGATGCAGAAGTAACGGCCACCGTACCACCAGACTCCAAAGCAGCATCTTTACTCTGGATGTAAGACTTCTAAATGAATCCTCAATATTCCAAAATAATAAAAAATAAAAAAATACATTTTTTGTTATGTTTTGTTTTTGTGTTCGTACCATAAAATGACATATGACAATACATATATGTGTTTTAAAATGATAAATAAATGAGCCCCCAAATAGAAAATAACCTTAAGGTACCCAAGTTTTAAAAGCCTCACTAGTTATAATTTTGCATAATTATGTTGACTAAAATGATATAGGGTGTATGTGGTCCTTTATAGTAACAAAAACTGAATTATTACCGATCTCTGCTGTCATAAACCTCATTTCCTGATGCTAACTTCCTGCACCAAACGTCAGATAAATTTAGTTACAAGCTGGCGAAGAAAGACTTTCTGGACTATTGTGCAGTGGAGACCCAAGTGTTTTTTCAAGAGTTGGTGGAGACCGAAGCAGAGCTAAAAAAGAGAGAGTATCTGCATTTACTGCATATTGATTAGGTGACTAGAAATACCAGCCCAAGTGAATGCTGATGTTGCCTTTATGAGGCGATGTGAGAGAAATGTTTTCAGCTTGTTGTGATTTTGCTCAAACAAAATAATGAATGCAGATGAATAGAGCATAACGTGATACCTTAATTAAACTCAGGTGTCTCCATGACCCTTTCTGCCGTATTATTAGAGTAAATTATTAGTGCTCATACAAACTTGTCCTTTGGCTCCATGCAGAGAGTAACCTTGCTACTGGCCGCACTCTTGTTAAGCTGTTTACCTGCACCTCCGACACCCTGCAACCGAGTCTCTCAGCTTCCATTAATAAACCAGCTTATTCATGTGCCACCTGAGGTGTGCAACTGCCCCCAGACACAAGATTTCACAGAAAAAAAAGGATGAAAAACATGCAGTCATCAACTTCCCAATTTACAGAAATTATTATCTTGTCCAAAATGGCTTTTGCTTGATATGCAATTTTATCCAACATCGAGGAAAATAAATTAGAAAGGAGCAAGAGGTAAGCATTAGAGCATCTTAACCAGACACAGACACATGTTCGAAACACAAAACTGCTCAGCATACTAAAGGCAGCCTTTTGTCACTGTTTCTTTTCTTTTGCACACATTGTACTCTTCTACTTCCCCCGCTTTCCACTGACACTGTTAAAATACAAATACATTTTATTGACATTTTTGGAAATCAAAGAAAGCTGGTGAGCTGCTTGTCTGGTGGTAAAGATAACACTTAGTGCAGATAACCCCAAAGTAGACTCATAAAGCCTTTATTGACTATTCATTATGGAAAGCTGATAAGCTTCAGCCAGTGCATTTTGAGCCCGTGTCCCTCATGAAGGCCACGAGACTATTATGTGTCACAACACAGCCGAGTGGGATGAAGACATTTTTTATACTATTTTGGAGTTTATTTCTTAAAACCCTGCTGACGGGACAGTGAGCAAACACAGCAAGCTCCTGCAGTGGAACCAATTTCGGTTTCATTTATTTCATAAGGGCAGTGCACTCAGTATCAACGCTGCTCTTCAGGGATACATACATTAAAAACAAACAATACATGAAACAGCCTGTTGGTCGAGTCAACAAGTGTCCAGATTTCAATTTGAGTGCCTGTAGATGTCTTTGCTCCCTTGTAGACCTGTCTGACTGAGTCCTGATAGTGACGCTGTAACACTGCAGGATGCTCTTGAAAGCAGCATTTTTTTTTTGGCTGAAACCAAACACTGTTCAGACCCATAAAACGTCACTGAGGAGATTTTCCAAAGATACCAAATATGTTTGGAAAACTTTGCATAAACTGACATAAGAGAGTCATAATATTTCCAACTTGTGGAGCAGAAGCAGTTTAAAGGACACAAAGTTCTGGATTTGAATATTTTCCTCTGTGTAAAATTATATAGCTTCAATAAACAACATTTAAAAGATTAAAAAAAGGTGAAACCAGTATGTTAAGGGGTTACAGCTGGACAAAATTCAGACCAAAATAGGAAAGGTAGACCAAAAAAAAGGAGACTGTGTACTGTGTCCATCAAGGGGTTAAACCTTAAAGATATCAAGGCAGAGCCATTCAGCTTCCTTCTGGGTCTCACTGGTTTCTGCCAGACACAAACCTGAAGAAGATAATTCAACTCTGACAGTGAAGTGTCCTCTGCAGACCGGCAGAAATACATCCTCAGACACACACACACACACACCCACATCCACACACACAAATCACACGCTCTTTGTGGGTTTTAGGAGGGTATCGTTAATGCTTTTTGTGAGCTCGCAGTAACATAACAGTTGGACATAGACTGTAATCAAGCCCGGAGAGAAAGCTCAAAGCACAGGAATATATAAAACCACAAGCTGGCTCTGTCTGAAAAACAGCTCCACAACATTTATTTTCATGGCTAACCCGCAGCCATGTTCTTTTACTAAACCTGCAAGGACTTTTCCTTTTGTTTTTTAATCTTAATTGCACACTGTTCCTGTATTGAACACCTCCTGAAAGCCGACTGAATCAGTATGCAGGGATATGCCAGACTGCAGTTATTCAAATGTCACAGGCATGTTATGAAATAGAGAACACCTTGAGTGTGATTACATGTTGTTACCTCGGATGAATGTGTCTTCTATAGACAATTTACTGCCAAATTTCATTTTCACTGACTCTGAGTCAAAACCCATTAAAAGCCTCCTGATGAAACCACACAGGATTTGACTTGGTAGAAATTATACGCTTTTTATGATCAACTGAGGAAATAAGTGAGAACAAGTGCAGTTTGAGTTTTTCATTATGCCTCTCCAAAGATTTGCAAAGTGTTTCTGTTCGGGCTGAGCCACAGAATCTTTAGTATACAGGGAAAACACTCATCAAATCTAATGTTTATCCTGAGCAACCGAGAGCTTCATTTTGGAGAAAAGAAAGAAAAAACAGAAAATCATTTCAGTTCTTCAGATGAAACTTTAACTCAGAGTTATCGTCATGAAATTGAAAAGTAAATGGAAACAGCTGTACACTGTTTGTAATGGCATCTTAAAACACGTCTCTAATTTGAAAGCAGACACAGACAAACATTCGCAGTGTGACCTATTTTGCTGTCTGTTTGCATCTAATCAAAGTGAATTAACCTTAAATACAATAATAGCTCAAAGGATGCTTCTTAGAATCCACATAAGTGCACCCCCATTATATCATTTTGACTCTTACATGTTATTTTCCAAATTGGTTCCCCTGTAAAGCCAAGGCGGCCTCAGATCTCTGAAAAAGCCTGTCCGTGTCTTATTAACACTTATTTTCTTCAATGTCCTAAAAAATACTGAGAATATTTTACAAGATACCAGAGTGAGCATATCTTAATGGTACTAAATTATTTAATCTTACATTGGTGAATCACCAAACTCTCAAACTGGACATATTATGGTTGAGCAAAAAAAACCTTTTAATGTTTTTACTTTGTCATCAGTCATCATTTATATCATCCTTGAGTTACCACGTCCAGGAGAAATATTTAAGTGGTGAAAATAGGAAAATCCTCATTGTATTATATTTCTCACATTGTGATTTTCTGGAATCTGGAGTGTCAGTATGCTGAGCATAAACTATTGTAGTCTCATTACATACGGCCTGTTTGAATCTCCTGTCAAATATATGAGCTATGCAGCATGGATGACAATGCAAACAGCATATTGATATTCAACATCAAATGGAATTTATGCAAAAACGGGTATGCATGGTTGAATGAGTGAATTCTGTATTCAGTGTTAGGGACCCATGTGCATGACTGAGCAATACATATGAATGAACCAGATTTATGAAATCAAAGGGGAAATCCTCTTTTCACCATCATTATTCACTCTATTATGGGTGTTTTTGACAAATCTGTTTTAATGAGCAAACGTAAACAAATATATTTACCTAGCTGTATGTACAGCGTGAGGCAGTCAAGATAAGAGCTCATTAAATTCGCCAGATGGAGAAGAGGAGCGTCAGTGCTTCTTTTCCTTCATCTGAGAAAAAAAACCCCACTATCCTTTAGGAAAAGTGGTCTGCAACAGATGATTTAATACTTTTTTTCTTCTAGGTTTTTAATAAAAAATTGTATGTTCTTAAATAGAGCCAGGAAAATCATTTTTTTGCATGCTGATGTCATTGAGAAATAATTGACATGTTAGGATGGATTATAAACAAGTCTTGTGTGTTTTCATTCTGGCAACATTTTTCAACGATAAACTTCTCCATTTTTAGGATGTAGTATAAGGAGTTGCAGCTTTTGGTAGAATTACTGAAATGAAATAAAACCAAAATATGCAAATTAGTTCATAAATCATAAAGGCTAAACTTCCTGTATCATCTTTTTCTCTTTTAACTCAGTAAAACTCACTTAGTTATACTTTTAATCTATTTTATTAGACTACTGGCCTCATATGCTTCAGCAACAAGGATGAACTCACTTTTTGTCTTTTAAAGTTATAAACATAATGAGTCTATGGCCCCTTGATGGAAACCTGCAACATTTGCGGTATTACGACCTGAGTGACAGTGGCTGCCTTCCCAGAAAATTCACAAGCGGCGCACAGTTTGGCTTTTAACAAGGCTTTTAACGCAACAGACTCGCTCTTCAGCTCACCTGTGTATAAAGCAGTGTGAAATGGGAGACTTAAACCAACCAACCACTATTTAATAATAGCATTAATTTGATCCGTTCACCTGCATAGCTCTGAGATCAGCTTACTGCTGTAATGGTTGATTATTTGTTGGTATTATGTATGTATCATATATTTGTAAGAGTGATATCATGACAGAAGATGCTTTTTAAAAGTTTTGATAATACAATAGTTTTCAATGACATGGGCTAATTATTGAGTAGCAAGTTAATTATTCCAATAAAATCAATCGGTCAATAAAATATACATTATATAGCTCAGTGAAGATGCATGTTTTAATTAATGTTCATGTAACAAATCAGATTCACTGACCTGCAAATCAAAGATTCAGCAGGTTGAGTGATTGTTTGTGTAGAACTGTGTTAATAACTTAATAACCTGCATCACTGCACCATCGAAGCTCTACAAACTTTTCGCCAAAAAGAGGGACATGCAGCACAAAGTGAATTAGTTTAGCTATTGGTCTCCTACTTGGTCTCCTGGTTTGTGTTTTTAATGCAGTATAATCAGTGGATGTGGTGGTGTCAGGTCAAATGACGTCTTTACTTTTAGCTTCCATAACAGATACTGCAAGTTGACAGATAAACTGGAAGTGCAGCAAATGAAAATGGTGGAAAGCAGCAAAAGTAAAAAACCCTTGTAGTTTTTTGCATTGGAATAATTTTAGCATTAATTTTGTCCTGAAATGTTCTGCCCAATAATCATATATACATACAGACAGTAATATTGAACAACATAATGCACTAATGCTGAGTAATATGAGATGTTCCTCTTAGCACTGTGGTGGTTTCTGTTTAAGTTTCCTTTACTACTTTTTTTTTTGCCTTGAGGTCACTGGAAACTTATCTTCAAAGCACAATGGATGTATTCATTTCGACATTTTGGATCCAGTTACAGGAGGTTATACAAGGGATTGTGCAATGTGCTGCATGCTAATGTGCGTCCCTGACATCGTTATAACTTTATAACAGCTTTACAGATTCGCTTCCTCTGTTTCTATGTTCCTGACAAAGACAAAACAAAAACAAAACTGCTTTCGCACTTTTATCCGTCTGTCATGTCGGGTGCTGAGTAAAAGCTGAAATAAAACTTGGATCATAAAAGTGCTGAGTTGCTGTTATGAAGCTCTTCATAATGTATTTACCGAGTTTAAGTGCTCCACCTTTTTACTTTTTCATGGCTTTTGCACACTTTTGTTTTGCACCAAAGTCTGAAGCCTGTTTATCCTCTAGACGTGTCTATTATTCACGTCCCTGATGAGGCTACATGATCCCATTAGCTTCAAACACTGGCAGGCCGTGTGAGGTGGCAGCGACAAGCTGTCTGTGGGCTCGGGACAGTAAGTCACTGTTAAACCTCTCTTATGGCAAAGCATCAACAGCTGGCCTCCAAACAAAGACACCTTCACTGCACTACTTTGAATAAATGTCATTTGGTTATCACAATAAAGCACATGTCTGTCTGGACACATAAATGTTTTTCATCAGCAGCTGATGACTTGTAAAACTACGCTAGAGTCATATTTTAGTTTATTTTTATATATTACAAGATATTTTTGTAACTGCACTTTGGTAGGCTGCATTTATTTAGTGCTTTTACCCACCCACATGCAGCAAAGGTGGTGGAGTTGCCATGCAAAGTGCTGGTAGGGGGTTGATCTGCGGTTCAGTGTTTTGCTGAGAGACACTGTGACACATGAACAGGAAGAACTGATATCGGGGAGAGATCGAGCCGCCGACCCTGCAATTAGAGGTTTCCATGCACACAGCTGCCTTTTTATGGTTTAGTGAGTAAACTTGGGTAAATTTACAGTCTACAAATAAAAACGTACACACGGCGGGTATTTTATGAGCTCCTTTCAGAGTTTTTCGACACGTGTTTAAATTTTGAAGCCCGGCCGGTAAAATAATGAAAAGATAAATTAAGGGCCTGGCATTTCCCCAGTGTGAGGAGGGCTTTGAGACAGGCTTTAGATGTGTAGATGTTGGATGATATAAGCGACAGAATGTATGGCTGAACAGAAAACTAATAAATAAAATCCAAAGCATTGGTCAGTTTTAATGGTACTGTAGTAAACAGTGATTTGAGGGGACTATCTGTGTCTTGGTATTTATAAAATCCTGCTTATAGACCTGTCTGAAGTCATGACAGTCCACAAAAAACTACAGAGTGCTGCATTATTTAATATTTCATATGTGGCCAAATCAACATTCAGAATAGAAATGTATCTCACTGATGCTTTGCGAGTCTTGGGAGTGTTTTTGAGTACATGTGTGCGATATATTTTTGTATTTTAGTTAGCAGGAAGAACAACAGCTTTTTCACAGAGGTCGTTTTCAGCATCCCTCAGTAGGAAAGTCACAGGTGTAAATAATAAAAGGAATGATGGCAGACTTCCATTCAGCTACTTCAGTTTCGGGGTCCTGTTATCGTGCTCGCCAGCTCACTGTCATGGCTGACTCAAACACTTGGATGTAATGGAGCAGTCGTTATTGTTGTTGGTAACACCTGTGATTTTTCTCACGTCGCTGCAGGTATGTGGAGTGTTTTTTTTTTCTTTCTTTTTTTTTCTTCTTTCAAACTTGTATTAATTTCAAAACAACTCGAAGGGTTTTTTTTTAATTCGCTCGCTCAGATTCATTATTAGCGAAACAAGTGCAACCACTCACCAGAGCGCACCAGCTTTGAGTGCCACTTCATCCGCCTCGCTTGAAAGTTCAGCTGCTGCATGACTCAGTTAAACAAAACAGAAAAAAAAAAAAAAATAGACACAACCCCATTTGACGCACTTATGGTATCTGCGAGTTCACAAAGTCACACGTCACCCGGTAGCCTGATATAGACCAGAGACAAAGGCGTGGATGAAACCCGAGCTCGCCAGCCTCCCTTTCTGTTGCCATGACGACAGCAGCCGCCGTTTCCAGTGCCACGGTGAGAAGAGAGAGGGAACAAAAAAAAAAAAAAAAGGGCTCAGAGGACTTGTGACCAGAGGCTCCACCCAGTCAGGGAATTCACAGATCTAACCTGGCAACTCTGAAACCTGGCAACCAAAAATTTATGTAATCAAATGATTTGGATGGGAGCGTGAAAATGAGGCGGTTACAAATTGACTCATTCCCCGAAACCCCCCCCTCGAAACCCTCTTCCTCCCTTCTCTTGTCCCCTTAATTCATTTCCATCCCTGTCCTGTGTGGCCTTTTCGCAGCGTGCAACTGGATGCGGTTCAGGGCGTGTTGCTCTTGCTGGCAGGTGTAGAAGCAGGTTGAGCAGGTTGTTCCCTGAGTGCCGCTCTGCTGGGCCCTCCTCCCTCCTTTCCCCTGCTTCTCTCTCCAGGGCCGACTGCTGATTCACTCTCACATGTTGGCAGCTCAGTGAAGAGATTTTGTTGCCTGTGCACCTGTTCTCATCTGATATAGTCCTAAGAATAAGGTAAGGATTTACTGAGGAAGGATTTAATTCTTTGTCTTCATTTTGTCAGGAAATGTGTGGGGCTGTACACCGGATGGATGAATTTTTGTCTAAATGTGTTCAACACGATTTGAGTCGCTGTTATATTTTTAAGTTAAACTGAAAAAAAAATCACAACTAACCTGTTTTTTTTAAGAGAAATATTTTGGTATAAAGAGTTCTTTATAATTATTTATAGATTTGGGAACCATAACAAATGGACAAGTTATACTTTAAATGCCTTAAAAGGTTAAAATATCTCTGTACCTGGCAGTTTTCACCACTGTGAAAGAGTTAATATAGAGTATCGGACACAGAAAGGCTTTTATTGTCAATGTGAAAGTAAAACAAGTTTGTTGCTAGGTGTCAAAACATCACAACAAGGGACATTCATACTGCAGGAACCAACATAAGCACAGGGAAATGCATACAATGCAGTTATACAAGTCTTAGTCTGTTTTACAGTGTTGAAAACTCAAAAGTTAGATCCCCGTAGTGCGGTGACTGATGATTCTGGGATAAATAAGTATTTAGGTAATTCATTTCAAGTAAAAGACTTCACAAAATTCATTAAGTAAAAGCAGATGAATATCACAATTATTATTACAAATTATCAGTAGTAAATAAATGAAAAGTTTGTGTGTCATTGTTGTATTATTAGATCATTGGTGGAGATGGAGCTAAATTTACCTGCTTTTTATATGACGTATATGAGGTTGGATAGCATATATGCTAGCTTCATCATCATTTATAACCTAATCATGTGTTTATTATACATGTTTATATATGTCTTTTATATTATGTAAATCTTAATCTAAAAAGTAATTAAACCTGACAAAAGTAGAGGAAAAAAGTATAGTGATTCTCTCTACAATGTAATGAAACAGAGATATAAAGAAAAATAAAAAAGAAGTACCTTAAAATTGTATTAAAGTAAATATACTTAGTTCCTTTCATCCCCTCTTGGGACTTTATCTAACACATATATTGACAGTACAGTGCTGTACGTTAAAAGGTGATAAAAAAAATGGGTGAACTTGAGTGATTTACAACATAAATGTCAGATAAGTGTTTGTGTGTGGGTCGAAGGAGTTCACAGTGTGTATTTGTATTTGTGTTTTCTTTGAGTCTGTGTGTGTGTGTGTTTATGTGGGACTGGATTCCTGTAAGTCACGGCTGACAGAGCTGTGGAGGTGGTAGCTGGTGGAGACTCTGACAGACCAGCAGAGTGGGAACTCTTTTCAACGAAGGGTCAGAGGTGAATCTCTGTTCTTCCACCCGCCGCTGCACAGAGACTCATTGGTAGGATGCTTATGGCCCTGTACTCGGCTAACATGCCTGCTGTGATGACGGACGTGAGAATATTTTTAGTACTTTAGTAGGAAGTGACATGTTGAGTTTACGCAAAACTGGTTTGATATTGAAATGCCCACATACTTCATACAAACAAGCAATAGTGGAAACATTAGTCTCTGGCAGATTTAATCAGACCAGGTCACCTTCAACATTTTTGAGTTCAAAGTAATTGATCGTGTCCCTTGTGACACTGTAAAAATGTACACAGTGCAAATCAAAGCAAAGCAGTGACTCTGCTGAGCTGTCTGTCATACTGGTTCGACATTAACTCGTCTCATTTACTGCAGATTCTCAGCGTAATTACATGCTAATTAGAAAAATATTGTTATGTGCGAGGGGAACACGTGGTACACGGCCGCCACAGAGCTCCCCAAAACGGCACATTCAAAAATGAACTTCTGCTATCATGTGAGTGAAAAGTCACCGTACTCTTCATAGAGACGTTTACACCTAAAAATGTAAATGTAAAAATTTGATTAATTTATAAAATAGCGAGTTTTCAGTGTTCTGCAATGTAGAAACCTGGCAGTTTTCTAGATAATCAGACATTTCCATAAGCTACTTATGAACAGATGTTTTTGTAATTTTAACTTTGTGAGAAATTGTGTTTTTTTTCGGTTAGGTAAGTTTGGTATGACATGCCAGTTACTAAAATGCCCCTCAGCCTTAGCTGCAATCAGCAATAAATGATAAATTCAATGTGCTTTATTGTTCCAATTGGGAACAAAACACATGACTTTCTATGGTTGGCTGTTTCTCACTGAAAATACTTTGCAACTCTTTTTTTTTTGAGCCCGTCAAAACACTAACCTTTGACTTGAAAGTTCATTATTTTTACTGCTGCAGTGTTATGATGATTAAATTGTTCCCCACCTCCCCAAATCTCTGTGGATTGAGCCATTTTCTTTAATTATGTGCTGTTAGCGTGGTATAATCAGCAAACTTGAACTGTTTGATTGATCCTGTGTTCCCACAGCAGGCCGCACCATCAACAACCAGCAGGTTTTCTCTTTATTTCCCACAGAGATGAAAAAAAAAAAAAACCCAGAAACATGACTGATGTGCAGACCATTAACAAGCCTGTAGAGAAAGAGACCACAGATGAACTCTCCTGGCTAACTGGTCACTGACAATTAACACTGTGTTTTCATACTTATTTATGAAAAACAGTTTTATCTTTCTGTGTTAAAAGGATGAGACGTTGCCCGCACCTTTTCAAAACTCACACCTTGTATTTAAAAGACAGATTTGATTGCATAAAGAGATTAAAAACTCGCTGGTTTCAAAGAAGTGAGGAGGAGTTATTTTCCAGGAATGTTCAGGTACAATTAACGTGCTAAAAAAAATAGTTTGTTATGACAGGAATGTGAAATCACCAGATTTGTGTGTTGGAGCCCGTGTTACCACACGCCACAACATTACAGACGGCTCCACTTGCACCTCCTGTAACAAGAATCGACTCAGAACAAAGCAACCACTTTGCAAAGTGACTCGCAGTGAGGAGGCCCGGTGGGGAAAAAACTGGAGCTGCAGTCATTTGTGTATTGGAGTGAAACCGAGGGGAGAACACAAAGCTCACAGGGCACTTGTGTAAATTCATACTGCCACAGATCTCACTAGAGCTTGTGTTAGGTAACGGTGGTAACTCGCCATGAAACAATGCAGGCCGTCGAAATTCACCAAAAAGCTCTGTGGCGTCAATGTCATGTTTCACGATGTTCTGGCCCACGTTCGCCCCGTCAAAGGCGGGAGGAGAGACATGATTAGTCGTTCAAGGAATTTCATTATGACTTGTGTCAGTGCGGCTGACCTGCACCGTTGAAGCAGGTGATTCGGAGCTTCTGGAAAATAGGAAGAAACAGAGATGTCTTGTTGCCCACTGAGTCTTTGTGTGTGGTCGGGGAGAGTTTGAAGGCTGCGATGAACGAGAGTTTAACACCTGTGGCTCCTTCCTGATGGTGCTCATCCTGGGGCAGCTGGTAAACACACAGCTCGGTCACTGGGAGGAAGCAGGAAACAGAAAACAAACAAAAAAACACACTTTTTCTGCCTTTTAGTTTTCATGTGAAGCTGAATAAATGTCCAGCTATACTAATCTCTTTCAGTCTCTCCACTTGTAATTACACTTCATATAATTATCTCGTGAAACTCTTAATGCTACCAACACTAACTAAAGCTATGCATATTTTCATGTCCTTAACAATTTTCCATTTCCTGCCATCACATGATCAGTATTAAACAGTGAGACCTCACATCTAACGTCTTATCACAATGTTCACATGTGAAGTTCAACCTGCTCAACGTCTGGCACTTTGAAAATCAAAATGGATTAATTTATTTCAAGAAATAAAGTGATGTTTCTGTTCTTTCTTGTGTTTCAGAGTGAAGCCAAAGGGGAAAGATGAAGCTGTATTTAAAAATCACAGTCTGCCTCATTCTGCTTGTCCAAGCCTTTCACCTGGCATCGCTCCAAATTACAACTGACTCTCCGGGGCGGACAATTGATAGAAGCTGGCTCCGTGGACACCCCAAAAATACAGATAAAAGTCAAAACGCTGCAGTTACTGAAGAGGAGACAGCATATTATGAGGAGGCCGATACGACTACTATGGAGTCAAATAACAACTACACTGAGGTAGCATCTGGATCCATGGCGGAAAATGAAGAAGGGGAGAACGTGACCGACAGAGAAAGAGATGCAAACGCAACATCTGATGATCTGAATGTTGTCACTACCACTGTGCCTCCAACATTTCGAAACATTACAACCAAGCAACCTAAACTACCGGACGCCTCGGTTTCTCCAACTAAAGCGACAACTGATCCCTCAGACTCGAGGCAGGTCAACGCGACAGGAGCCGAGAAGGAATTTCGTAACTCGACGGCGGCTCCTCAAAACTCCACCGGCTTTCCAGATTACTCTAATCACACCGATTTACAGACCACGACCTTGGCTCCAGAGAGCAACGCTACTACAGAAGTGACCACGGCAAAACCAGAGGAGGAAAATACAGGGATGACAACTGATGGCAACACAACTGTAACAACCCCAGTGGCACCAGAGATAAATGCGACATCCACCACGTCTTCATCTACAACAACATTCATGTTTGAGACCACAGAAACGAGCCCGACGGCTACAACTGCCGCCGCCGCTCCGGACGCACCCAAGAAGCTCAACAACACGGACAAAGCTGCAAGCTCGGGGAGCGGCTCGGACAGAGGTACTGCTGCAGTTTCAGGTGTCACCGTATCTGGTGCACAGTTCTATATCCGGCTTTGTGTGTCTTGACATCACCTTACAGACGCCAAAAAAAAAAAAAGGCTGTGTGTAATTCTGAGCCCTCCCGGCTGATTTGTGTCAGGGTTCGAGCGATAAGACCACATAACGGGCGCAAAAGCCTCTACAGATCACCTTTAGAGACTTGATTTTAAAGCAAAGTGCTCATTGCTCACTTTCATATATCACTGTTGCTTGTTTTACGTGCTCCTTTTTTTTTCGCCCTTTCCCTGACCCACAGTGGCCTGCATCTATTTTCCCACTGGCAGAGGACAAACGCCCCTTCTTTCAATGGAAAAGGTTGTATTGGGTTTCAGGTGCTGTGAATGTGGCGGCTATGAATGAGGAGGTCTATTACAACCACCTTCTCAGCACGACAATGAAACCCTGTTTTAGTGGCATAAAAACCCTGAAAGAGGCGGTCAGGGACTGAGGTCAAAGATCTGCTTCTGTGCAGGGGCGTGAGACTCTTTACTCTTTAGTGTCGGCCTCGAAATCAAGGAGATACGACTAGAAAAGTCTATCTATCTGTCTGAAATATATCTATAAGAGGCAGTGTCAGGGGGGGTTGTTGATGAGGCCACATGCAATTGGGAAAAAGAGATACTTTTCCTACAAAATATATGTGGGTAAAATCACAAATGACACCATGGCAAGAGCAGCAAAAAAAAAAAAAGAAAAACCTTTCAAGAGCTGGAGCAAGGTTTTTCGATTAAAATAAAACTTACATCACATGGACAGATGTGACAGCAGGACATAACACTAACAGATGATGGCAATAAACAGTGGGAAAAACAGTTGTGAAACTGTGGGGCAACACAGAAAGAAAAAACTGCTCCACAGTTACAATGACAGGCACAGCGTGCGCATAGAAACTGTACAAAAACACAAACGGCTGAGTACAGATAAACACAGAGTCTATAAATACGAGCCTGCAATGCAACTTCAATCTTCAGACATCAATAAATAAAAGTATGCATTCACTCCAGCCGTTTGACCTAACTGAATAGCAAAATACAGCCGTCAGAATTACATCAGGTTGTAATCGTGTGACCTTACAATACAACAAAGCTCTACTACTTTGCTAGCAGCTCTGTGAGGCTGGAATATTCATACTTACGAGGCATTTAGTTCAGGATGACACAGTTTTCTTTACATTTATTAGCTGAATCAAATGGCCATGAGAAAAAAAAGTACGAGAAATACTTTAAAACTTGACTTCCAGTAAACCATAACGCTTGTTTGTGAGCCGACATTTAAAGGAGAGTGGATGATGAGATGACGACGATTTGTTATATCTACTTTCAAAGGAAGTGGAAAAAAATGCGTCTACAGAAAACAAGAATTGAAATACACTGTAAGGAAAATGGTCCTTTGGTGTGACTTGCCCCAGGTTAGGGGTAAATTGTTCCTCGCCAGTGGGCAAATTGAGCCATTTGTAGACAAACAGAGCTGCTGAATTATTTATGTTTAAGTCCTGATAAAATACAAATGTGGTATTTCTCATTTGAAGGATACTGAAGACGATTCTGTCACGTTCACAAACCGCCTTTTTTTTTTTGCCGCTGTCCTCAAAACACAAACAGTGAAGTAAAGAGAAAAAGTTCTTCATATAACTTCAAAAATTAGACTTTGGAAGCAAGTAAAAACTTACAGTCTAAAGATTTTACAGTTGCACATTTTGTTAAAAGACTTATTGTCACGACAGAAGCTCTTGTTTGTTTGTCAATTTGTATTTTTAGCAGTGTGGATGCAGCTCATCTCGTACTTGATGTTTTTCACACCTGCACAGCTGCCATAAAGAGAGAACACAGATGTTGTTGTCATGCTTAACTCTGTGCTATATTTATTATTATATTATTTATCACATAAAGAACTGTTATGTATAATACAGCAGCGATCCATGGAGAAATGTAATTACATGATTCAAACTTTTAGGGAATTATATGTAACGTAAAGGGACCTGAAGTAAAGATGACGAGTACAGCCTGCTGCCTTAAAATATTCAAATGTATTCAAGAGATTATCATGATTTTGGCATGTTAATTGCATTAATTAACGCAGCGTAAATGAGACAAATCTGTATAACTGACTAATTGGGATGTGTATCTATGCGGAGTGCTGCCACTGGAAGCTGCATTTCAGAAACACGTTTCAGCCGTAATTATCCGACAATTAAGCCTCAAAGACGGCAGTTGATCTGAATAATTTTGTTGTTGACATATTATTTATCTCTCTCTCTCCCGCCCTCCTCGACCCCCCCACATTTCTCCACGAAAGGTTTGGCATCAAATCCCCAGAGGAGTCAAAGACAAAGCGCGTGGGGGGCCGTGCTGGGAACGGCGGTGGCTGTGGTCATCGTGGGACTGGTGGCCTACGTCATCCTGAAAAAGAAGCACCAGAAGGGTTTTTCCCACAGGAAACTGGTGGAGGACTACCCCTCAGACCCAGGTATGCCAGTTCCTGCAGTCAAACACTGAACTCGCTCAGCATGTTAAAGGGAGATTCCACCCCGGGACACGTGTAATTACACTGTTATCTGTGATTGCTTGATCAGGATTTCATTAGGGTTGCCAAGTTGATCTAGCAAAGTTTTTGTAATATTAAAAAACCCCTCTGGCAGATGGCAAACACTCAGTGTAACGCTAAAATAACACTGATGCACTCACACACACAAACGCACATTCAGTCTCTTACTACTTCTCACTAGTTTTTTTAAAAACAGTACCTTTTCATCACTTAAAAAAAAATGGATTTAACAAGTAAGTTACAGTATATCATGTTAATAAATAAGCTTTAGATGTGCTGCAGGATGAATGTTGTTACCTCTGGTTTTTATGCTAAGCTAAGGTGACTGACTGATGGCTGGAGCTACATTTTTAACGTAGAAATATGGAAGTACTGCCGTACTTCCCATCTAAATCTCAGCAAGAATTACCCAAAATGTAAAACTATTCCTTTATGCATTTGGTTGCTCTCTCTCTCTCTCTCTCTCTCTCTCTCTCTCTCTCTCACACACACACACACACATATACGTGCACACATACAGACACAAGCATGTAACTCGATCCTGCTTTAATGAGGTAACCTTACCATGCAAAATAGGATCATGTACTATGACAGTTTGCAATTTGTCTCATGCTTACCATGAACTTAGAGGGAGATTGTATTTTGTTCTCGCAGTTCCCCTACACTAGCTCTTACTTAACCTCTTGGTTAAGGGCCAACTAAACTAACTACTTCTGATGCAGCATACAGGTATATCTGCATACTTAAGAGTCAGACTGAATTGTAAATTGTAGGTCCTAAGGCTCATTTTCTGCACATATTCTCACCGGTGGAGCAACGCATGCCTTTCAGCGTGAATTGATCCTTGCATAACATGTCGGCGATGCCCACCGCTTGGATAAATCACATATTGCTCAGCAAATCAACCACTTTGCTGTGCGATGTGATGGCAACATGAGAAAATAACTGCCTCCTTACAGCCACCTGAATCACGTGTACTGACTCATCTATACAGAAATTATTCAGCACCACGCCACTTTACTTGGCTTGTATGCTACATGAGCTACACCATTTACCACCAAGTTATATATTTTGTGTTTGTGTTGTGTGTCTGTGCTCCTGTTGTCAGTCAAACACACACACACACACACACACACACACACACACACACACCAACATGCCTACACGGTTTGGAGGCCAAGAGAGCATTTCTGATCAGATTGGATTTTTTTTATTATTCAAGTGATAAAAAATGTATTAGTAATTCATATAGAAATCACTTTTACACATTGATTTTTGACTGTGTCTGATCTCAGGTTTACTGTAACCTGCATTACCAAGGTCAACCGTATAACCTACAGTACACACACAAACACACACACATCAGTTTCATTTCTACCTTAAAAATGACAACCTTGCCTTAGGCTATACAGTCCATACAACATCATATTATTTTTATTAAGAAAAATTACAGAAAAAATCTTGATGACATCAGATGTTCAAATAATCTGCTGAGATTTTTTTTGTTTGTTTGTTTTTCTTCTCTAGAAACTGAGTGATTTTTTTTTTTTGCGGTAGATCCTGGAGGGTTGGCAACTCTATCTCTGTATTACAGTTGTTATTTTGTAGTTAAGTGTAAGAGCACCCATTTTCCTACAATCCAACTTGCTTACTCTTACCTCAGTTAGGTGTAGTGATTTCCTACATTTCCAAGAATTACCTTGAAAAAGCTCCATGAAGGATGTGAAAATATGTATGACTATGTATGACTATGTTTGGCCAGCTATTTGTGGGAATGAATACATTAAAATAAAAAACAACAAAGTAGACCGACAATCACAATAACTGTTGGATTTTAAAGGTGATGAAAGTGTTTTAGGGTGGATTTTTACTTGAAGCAGGTTTAGATATAAGTCTAAAACACATACAATTATTTCAACATCACTGAACCCAAAAAAACATTTAAACTTCGCATGTAAATCCAGCATTAACAAGGAAAATGGAAGCACCTATTCTACATAATACAGAGACTTGGTACAAATATCTAATGTTATCGTCTAATTTCCAGTTCTCAGATTAGACAACGGCGAACCTTTGGATTTGAACTTTGGTGGTGCTGCCTATTACAACCCAGGACCGCAAGGGGACAACATCCAAATGACCAACTTCCCGGGACGCCACTGAAAGGCTCCCAAGACCAAAGTCAAGAACTCCCATAAAACGAAAGTTTACCAGTTACGCTAACTGGCATCTGAGAGACAAGCACGAACGTGGAGTTTTGAATATAAGCCTGAGAGTGACATTTGTGGATGGAAATTACGATGATCTGTTGTCAGCTGCCGCGAATCATACCGATGTTAGATTATGCATTGTGGTGAGTAGATTTATTGTACTGAAATAGAGGGATCGCTGAAGGCAATCTATCTTAACTACACTGCAACTGCCAAAATTAACTGTCAGCCATTTATATATATTGCCAAAGGGAATCAAATGAAGTCTTTCCTAATGAAGAATATGCTTTGCAGTTAATGAAGGATGTTAAAAATGAATATTTGTTATAACATTTGGTTCAATTGTAAATTTTTTTTTGTGTGTGTGTATAGGAATGGGAGCCACAAAATGCTGTTAACGACAAGCGAAACAAAAGACATTAGCGTGTAATCAGATCAGCTAAAAGAGAACCAGAATGAGACTCTGGTGAACAAAAAAAAAAAATTTGAAAAAGGGCTGTTGTTCTGCAGCCTAAACGACAGATGACACAGCCAGTCCATCGAGGCCTTTACAACAAAATCCAGAAGCCGTAGTGAACAATAGCATTATCCATATCAACAATCACCTGCTGTTATGGCATCAGGAAGGCGATAAGAAGTCAAATTTGAACCGCGCTTTTGGATATTCCACGACTGGCACTCACAGCCAGACTGAGAATTGAACCGTCAAACCAAAGATTTGAGTTTGATTTTCTACACCACGGAGGGAGGTGGAGGGAAGCTGGGTGCTGTTTTGTTATTCATAGACTGAGGTTTTGGTATTCAGGATGGGAGTTGTGTATTTGGTCCTAGCACCACTCAGTAGCAACAACTATATCATCGTAATATACTTCTTAAATCTTCTGACCTCCAAGTGTCCAACAGGAGATCTGAGTTTTCTCGTTTCTCACCTTGGAGAGTGACAATAGCGTTTCCCTGCTGCATACCCAGAGCAGAATTAGAGCGTACCTGATGCTGAATCTTTAAAAAAAAACTTTTTGCTTTGCTTTAACTTTGAGTGACAACCTTCAGCAAGAAAAGTCTCCTTTTTTTGACAGTGTGGCTGAGCAAGAAGGGAATAAGCAGGGATTAACTACACTCTTGTCTTTTTATGTATGTAATGTATGATAAAATCTAACAATATTTCAAAATTGTTCATTTCTAAACTTTCTTACTTTTCTACGTAATATAAAACACACTTGTATAACTGTATATGTGAATAAAATGTATGCAGAAAATAGATCTCTCAGCTCCCTCGATCCTTTCACTCATCATTATCTGAGTGAAGCCTGCACTCGATCAATAAGCGTCCTGATTATGATTGATACGTGCCTCCGCTCGGCCTAAACAGCCAACAATAACTCTGTGATGTGTGATTTTTTTTGGTGTAAGATGTTTCGCCGGCGGGCGCGGCAGGTCTGCTTCCTTCCTGGCTCTAATTTCAGACATCAATCAGCGCGCGAGGCGTTTTGTCTGACTGAGAGAGAGGAGTGTTGTGTCGCAGTGTTAAAGAATCGCAGTGATTGCTGCAGAAATAATGCAGGACAGATGGATAATGATAGAGGTCTACATCGGTTACCACTGCTTGTTGAAATCTAAAGAACTTGATGATGCCTTAATAAACCTACAAACACCCAAAAAACATTTTCTTGGTTCTATCTTTTGATGTCAAAAGCTTTCACGAGTTTTAAATCAGATTTTCTCAAGGTATTCTTAGAGAAATCATTGTTTTATTCATTGAACACATGCAAAAACATGCAGATGCACACACACACACACACACACACTACTTATGCAGTATCAAGAACACATTTGGAAAAGCCAGGGTTTCTTTCATTCACCACCAAAACGTGCTCTGTGGAGAGATTGTTCCTGTTTTAATTAAACACTACAATTCACAATGTGATTGTTTGGCAGGCTGCTGAAATCAATTAACTGACGCCAAGTCCTTGCCAAAGAATGTACATATTTCATTGGGGGGTATTGGCAGGTTAATTTACACTTCTAGCTGAGCCAAATTAATTTGAATGAAATTAAACGATCGCTATCTAAATTGAGGCTATGTCAAATTTATTATTTGCTAAATTGGAATTCATTTTCTTCAAGCGAAGTCGCTGGAAATGCATTTAACCTATAAGATTAGCCCGTTGTAATAATCCAAATCACTGTCTCCTTATCAGATGAGCCTCGACAACAATTAAAACAGTCAACAGTGCATTGTGCAGGAATCCTGTGATTTTAAATGAACACGGGGCATTTACGTCAGGGCAGAGGCTGAAGGTAAGAGGGTAAGAAGGTAAGGCAAGTTTTTCGTAGAAAGCAAGTTGCATACTTAGTCTTACTGCAGGTGGAAGTATCTGCACACTGTGTTTTTATGTCGCAGCTAATTATTGTAGTTCACGTATGACTTTAATAAAAAATCATGTTTGCTTTGACATCAACATATATCTCCTGGCTTTTGTTTTTACTTGTAAACTTTGTCAAAATTGTAATTACCAAGAAGGAGAAATTTAAACATTTTAATCTCTTTCTTTCTATCATTTTAGCGCCGTCTACATTAGTGTTCCTCCTGGGGCACTGAGTCTTTGTAACGACTTACATCTGAGTGGTGAAATCGCCTCTCTGCGTGGGAGGGCACTAAAAATAATCTCATTTCACTTTTAGTCCAACAACTATACAGGCAGTTAACAAGCTGGGTCCCTGACACTGATAGCCACTACATAGTCTCATCACAGAGCTGAGCTTTCGGACAGTCTGATCATTTACTATCGCCACAAGTGGATCAACAGGTATTAGAGTTAAATAAACGAAACGTGAAATTTATAAGGGAATCAGTGCTAACATTAGCAATGACCGACTAGCTTCCACTCTCCATTTGTAAAGTTAACAAATGTAACAGCACACAGGGTCTCTTCAAATCTTGAACACTGTGAAGGGGCCAATGTCTATAAGCTTTTGCTTTCTTGTTGAGATTTCCACCGGAAGCCCACAAAAGTCATTGTCCTGCACAATCCCTTCAAAACTCTTAATTATATTCCTCATTCCTGAACATTGATGTACCACTCCAACAAAAGAGGGGAAACAGCGAGTCTGGCCTTGTTCTAAGGTAACACACAATCTGCCCAAGAGCTCTTCTAAAGCTTAATAATTAACACATTACATTGTGTTTAATTTGTACAGACACTGAGGTGTAAAATGGCAGCGTTCCGTTTTATGGGGGTTAAGTGTCAAACTATTTCTTTGCCAGGACCAGCTGTCAGACAACCAGCGGAGGCTTTAAAAAGTTGCAGGAGTGCATTTGTTCAAAAAATTTGAGTTGCAAGAAACTTTTTTTAATAACCAATCTGTTATTTATTTTCTATGATTTGTATAATAGCTCATATTAGCCCTCATTAATGGTCAATAATTCCAATAACTTGTGATTTATAGTAATAGATGCCAGGTCACTAACAGTGGATAAATGATGCTCGTAGCTTTAAGCAAGACTGCAGGAGGGCGGAGTGAAGATGGAAAATACAAAATCTAATGTTTGTTTTCTACATGTAAAAAACAAATTTGTCTTTGTTCAATCAGAAAATCACGGATGCAAGAACAGCTTACTTCTCAGACTTAATTACTACTAATAAAAACTGTCCCAAAGCTCTGTTTATAGCACAATCAATCAGCTTGTCTGTCCTTCTCTCGCAGCTATCTGCCACCTTGAGTGAAGTTTATGGATTGTGTTCATCCTTTTCTTTTACACAAGATCCAACACTGTGTCCCAGTCCTTTTCTTCTGATCTACTGAGTAGTGTTTCTAATTTACAAACCAAATTTTCCCCCATCACCATGCACCACCTCATAGAAATTATTTCTAACCTGTCCTCTTGCCAAATTGATATTTATTCCAAGATTTTTAAAGAAGTCCCTCCTGTCGTTAGCCCTGCTCGCACTCTTATAAACCCGTTTTTCACCTCTGGTTATGTCCCTGGTTAATTTAGGACAGCCAATGTCAAGCCCCTTTTAAAAAATCCTGGCCTCAATCCATCTGATATGTTCAATTTTAGAGCCATCTCAAATTTACCTTTCATTCTCAAACTAATGGAAAAATGGGGCGCTCCAGGGGTTAATCATCGGTCCTATTGTTTTCTCTCTGTATGCTTCGGGCCAGACAATCAGTTGCTTTGGGTTGTACATAACCTATCATTGTTACTCTGACATCGAACATATCATTCATGCCTTCATTTATTCCTGCTTTGACTACTGCAATACCCTTTTCACATGCTTTAGTCAAGCTGTTCTGGCACGTCTTCAGCTTGTACAAAATGCAGCAGCTAAGCTATTAACACCGACTGGCCGAAGATGTCACATCACTCCTATTTTGGCCTTATTACATTGGCTGATAATGTCCAGGATCAATTTTAACATTCTTTTAATTACTTATACAGATTTTTTAAACCCAGCTTTTTTTAATTTTTTTTACAATGGCCTTTTCTATAATTTAAATGGTGTGCTCTGGGTGGTTTTCAGGAAAGTATTTTCTTGAACATGCTTTGTGTGTTTTTTCTTTTTTTCTTTTTTTCAGTACTGATGCAGAAGCACTTTGTAATGTGCTAAAAAGGTGCTATATAAACAACATTTACTTACTTTGTTACTTAACATTTTTCAAAATGTTGAACTATTCCTTTCAATTTGTGATAGAAATAAAAACAGCTCCATGTGGAATTGTTTTTTTCCACAAAAAAAATAACTGAAATAATCTCTTGTACAAATGTATGAAGGCTATACAGCACCATCAATGTTGACAGCGATTTCCTGGCAACCGGCCCTCACTTATGAGTCAGCTGCTGCCATGGGAAATGACCCGCAGAGACTTGAAACTTACACAACCACAAAATTACAACAACTGCAAGAGCATATATTTCCTTACATAAAAAGTGCAGGGAATTTAATTTTCAGTTTTACTTTAATGTCTTTAATGCAGTGATAATATCAATAATTTATAATAATATTAATATTATAAGACTCTGACGTGACTTAAGACCAAAGAATTCTGATTTTATTTCTTCTCATTGATAACCCACATTGAACTTTATGAAAAACATTATGATAAAAAAAAGCATATCAATTTCTTGAATAAATCATCATAACAGACCTGAAATTCCCCAGTTTTACTTATTAACTGGGAGGAATAATGGGAAGCTGCGGCATATGGAGGCTGATGTGCAGCTGCTATTTAAGACTCTGTTGCCAAAACCTGCTTTACTTTTAATCCACAGAGTCAAATTCTGGTGAAAGAAGGAACAGCTTGAACTCCAGTTTGACAGCCCATTCAAAAACACTTGAACAGCGTTAGCACTCAGCACACTCAGGAAATACTGATGCGTCTTTATGTCTTCATTTGTTGACACAAAGAAAAAATAGAATGCGAATTTAAGATCTCATTTGTATGTACAGTACGATCATATTGTACTACTCACAGTTCTAATATCTTCCTCAAACCCTTAACTTTTAGTTTAACCAGTTAACTTCTAATCAGGAGTTCAATAAAATAAATAATATAATAACAGAGAGCCAAGAGTTACTTCTAGTGTGCCACATTTGATGATATTTTTAGTAAATGCAGATTTAGTTGAAGCGCATTATCACCTCTGACTGTCTCAACAAGACTGATGACTCTTTCATGCCTGTGAGTTAAATCTGCAGCTGGAGCCAGGAGACAATTAGACTCTGTCCAAAAAATCCACTTAACAGCAATGTTGAAGCTCACTAATTATTCCATATCTTGTTTGTTTAATCCGCACACAAACAGAAATGTAAAAAAAAAGGAAAAGATTTGTTTTCTGTTTTACTAAGCCTGGTAACTATTTCTTAACAAACAGCAGGTGGACATCAACACATAATTACCCTACATACATAACTAACAAATTGTAGTCTTTACTTTTTCTGTTTGTGTGAAAAGATTAAACAAATTAAATACAGTTGTGTTAAAGCAGAAGTAGGTAACTTATTTAAAAATGGAGGCAAACCGCTGAGAGAGGAAGGGACCTGGAAGTTTTACTCGTTCTAACTTTCCACAGTTCACATCTTTAATAAGTGAGTTTTTTTTTCTTGCCTCCTGCCCCTTTTCTGTACTTAACACAACAAAAACACAAATTATATTGGCAGACACACAATAAAAGGAGCATTAACAGAGGATAAGAGATAGAATAATAGAGTGGGATTATGACAACAAATGATGAGAAATTATAATCTGATGAGAACAACAGTTAACTGAGGAAACTTTCTTCCTATGACACAATACTTGTGTTTCCATTTTTGTGTCAGTGCGGGTGTATTCGGATGGATCTAGACTTCTCCCTTAATTGGGGAAACTAAGTTTGGGGAAAGCCCATAGGGAATTAACTAAGTGAGCATAATATTCCCAAAAGTATGCTAAACCAACACACCGTACGTGTGTGTGTGTGTGGGTGGGGTTGAAGGTATTGTTTTGCATTTTAAAAGTACACCTCCAGCTCAGGATGTTGTGACATTAAAGGGATTCCTGGGGTGTCTTTAAACGCGAACTCAATCGAATACGGCAGAGAGAGTCCCTCTGTCGCCGTCTCGTCACGCAGGTCAGCTGCTCTCTGCAGCGTATACATTACCCATGTGTCTGACAGGGTGTTGTCTGTCAGGGATCTTTCCACACTGGTTGCTGCTGCTGTTGGGGTCACTGGGGTGGATCTGAAAGGTCAGCGTCCTCCTCTGACAGAGCCCGTTCCGTGAAAGATAAACAAATACGAAAGGTTTCCAAATATACCGATGAGACAGGGGAGGATATTTGCATAGACAGCCGCTGAATAATGACGAGCCCTGTGTTAAAAAAAAAAAAAGAAAAAGAAAAAGAAAAAAGGCAGGCATTTTTAACATCAGTTATACAAACTAAGATCACCTGAAAACACCTGCTTTATTCAAAGCATGACACCCTTTTTTTTAACAACATGAAGAACATCTAGGCACACCTGTCAGGTAGGGAATAGTTTGACTTTGACTTTCACTAAGCCTCACAAACATTAGGCAACCACAGAGTTAAATTTCAGTAAAATTCTCCTGTAAAAGCCAGCATTAAAGTACTGAGTCTGAAATAATAGCCGGCATGCTGATTTCAATTTGAACAAATGGCCAATTACCCAGTAGCTACCCCAAAAGATCACATACACTCTTACTTTTGTGTTGTTCTGGTCAAATACATTTCTTCTTTGACAAAAATGAGAAGATAAAAGATAATAAAGACAACTATGATGGAATCTCTTACCTTCTTCATCAACAAAAAACAAGAAAAAATGACAAGTTAGGAAGAGATCCAATCAGAACTAATCATTTTGTGTGGTGGGTGCACATGATTGGATAGCAGCGATCTACCCTGTGAGCATGGCAATGACTCGCTGTAGGTCTCATAAGCTGTAATGAAATGTCAATGTGTGCGAGCAGAGCAGATGTATGAATAAATCTCACATTTGACGTCAAGGAAAACAAGCTCCTTTTTAAACTGTGTGGAGCAAAAGTCACCAGCGAAAACTTGACAAACGTGAAGCAGCATTTCCAGACAGATCATCCTTAAATTCATGCAAAGATAACTTCATCACAACAGTCACATCAGTTTATCAGCTTTTGCTAAACTTGAAATACAACACAAGTTAAAAGAAACTGTCGTGTACTGATTAGAAAAGTGAATGACCCACAGTTGCTACTCTTAGATCATAAATTAAAAGACAAATGAAGTATCTGATGTCCTACAGACTTATAGAATATGGTAGGGTTTTAGACTATAGCATGATGTTCATATTGGGGCTCCTGGCTGCCTATAGGGTGAGGTAAGGGTCCCTTAACTTGGTAACAGATGTGGGGGTCAAAAGGTGAGAAAAACAACTGCACTATATAATCTCCCAGAAAACATAGGAAGAGAGGGGATTCACAATTGGCAGGGAACCTCTCACAAGCAATGTGCACTGCTTGTATAGATGCTGTGTCTTCTTGCAATAAACTTTATATGTAAGTAATACAGCGTCGGCGGAGTCTTCTTCTTCATCTTCACATCAACAGACCTCAAGATAACCATCACTGATTTACATGCTTACAGGAGTAAATTTCTTTGTCTTCAAATTGAAACGTATTAAATAATGTAGATAAATAAAACATGTTTAATTTCTCACAGTTAAATGTGTCTGTATTGTGCATTCAAACCTTGATATCGTTTCATGATAACAAGTCAACAGCTGTTTCCTCCATAATGAGGTTGGAAATTCTACAGAAACATTTAAATAATGCATTACACTTTAACTAAACATAATTTTAAAACTATGGTAGATTTAGTTGAATAAAAAAATCATTTATGATATTCAGTCAACTAAAACTAAACTAAAATTAGACAATTCAGATGTCTAAAATATGACTGACACTAAATGACATTTTGGTCAAAAGACTATAATAAATAAAAATGATCTGTCAAACAGCTCATATAGTAAATTTTTTGTAAGATACATTTCCACAGCACTTATTCCATCAAACAACAACAGATTCATGTCACTATATATATAGTTTTCATTTTTGAGTGAAAACTATATATATAGTTTTCACTCAAAAAGCTCATAAATGAAGAAGAAGTCAATGTTAATAATCTGCATGGTCCTCAAGAATCTAAATTTCACAGAAAGTGATTTGACAGAGATCGGCTGAAATTAAAATGGTGAATATGACAAACAAAATACGGCAGAACAGCAATGTTTTTTATCTCATGGACCTACGGGAAGGACTACACTCTTTGTCTGTGCCTTCCAAGACCGTTACAAATCGCAGTAGCAAAAATAAAAACAATTTTCCGATCTAACCACTGTGGTTTAGGTTTGGTTTGGTTTAGGTACAAAAACAACGTGGTTAAGGGAAGAGTCGTGGTTTGGGTTCAGGGTTCTGCTCGGGGGGAACTATGATGGCAACTGATGGCAATGTGCAGTCACCTTGTACTTCATGTACTGAAAAGAATGATAACAACGAACAACAAAGCCGACAGGAAACTGAAGAGCCAGTTTATAACCAGTGTCATTGAAATAGCCTCTTTACAATGAATGGCCAGAGCATGGTCGTAATCAAGGTTAGAAGAAACCAACGATGAATGTTGAAATGAAAACTGAGTAGCGGACATTTTTCCTCCCTCTGTGTGGCTCTATAACAACATCACACTACTTCCATCTTTGCTGTAGACTGACAAGAGTCATACTGTAATCCTTACTGCTGCTAGAGGGATTTGTCTCCTAAGCATAAACAAATGTTTTTGGGCATTCGCTCAAATGACTGACACTCGATGCTCGATGAGACTGTTGAACCGATGATTTTCTTGAAAAAAATAAAAAGGGAAAAAGAAAATTTATGGTGTGAGAAAATCGATACCTTCGAGAGGCAGGGTGAAACTAAACAATAACATGGCAAAAATGTCAAAAGTGCCAAAAATCTTCTTCTTGGCTCTTTTTTTAAGATTTTAAATTTCCCTAGTGACACATGTCGATCCAGCATTTTTATGCCATTTTTTAGAGAGGTCCAGCTGGAGTATTTTTTAAAGCCCTTTCACGAAACTAAGCATGGACTTAAGGCATTCAGATAATGGGAGCAAGTCCTGTGAATGTAGCAGTAAGCAGACTTTGGACAAGTAATATTCCAAAGATATGAAAGAAAGTGGGCCAAGAATGGACTTAAATAAAATAAATAAAACTACTCCAATGGCTGCGAACGAGAGAGAGCGAGAGAGAGTGCCAGCCAACGCTTGCATAAAAGGTACAGTGATAAGTGTGCTTTCAATCCAGTAAAAAGCTGTAAGGCTCTTTAATAAAGCCCAGCAGCCAAAGATAATGACTCAATGCTTTCATCAAACTCTTATAATCAATCAGGCATAAAAAGAGATGATAATAGGGAAAAATGTGTCTACCTTTTGGTCTATGTGAAATCATTACATTAGTTTTGCCTGCCTTTAGAGCAGGTTGGGCCAGGTTTCACACAATAGAATTAAATCATATGTAATTATAAGGTCAAAGGTTTAGCTGCAGTGAGTTTCCAGCTAGGTGCATGAGGCAGCTGTCGGCTTGTTGCAGACTCGGTCACTTGACTTAGTTCCAGCTGCTTTGAAGCACCAGCTTCTCCACGGGGGACGTGAGCCGATGTGTACTGAGACACCCCACGGGGACAAGATGTAACCAGTGTGCACATCAAGTTCTTTGTTAAAGTGCTCTGAGAGGAGTGCGAGTTAAGTCTCAACTCTTCATAAGCAAATGGGGAGTGCAAGTTTTTTAGGTTTGTGATGTTCATTCCAGACATAACATTAGTTTTAGTGGGCTTTTAAGACTTCAACAGCCTTCAAAAGAGATGATGACAGATAAGGTTTTGTGAGGTATCTGGAGGAGACATACAGGGAGACACTGTGTCCAGTAAAGCAATATCAAAGTGGTGATGTATTTACACATGTAAGTTTTTTGAGTTGAGTTGACCAAACCACCTGCTGGCTTCATATTTATTGTACAGTCATGACATTGGTATCTATCTCCTCATGCAAACCTCCATCAGAAATACTCTTGCTTCAACATTAAAACATGTCATCCAACAACATCAAAATATCAAAGCTGTAATGATCTACTCAATCTACAGGATACTTATCAGCAACTATTTTGATAATCTGCCAATCGTTCCAGTTATTTTTCCAGCAAAAATGACAACAATGTGATGGTTTGAGGTCCTTTAATAGAAAAATGTGCCACTCTTCTTACATGGTGATGAAATGAATATTTTTGGTATTTGCCAACATCTGATGAGTTCATGAGTTCGGACATTTTCACTGTTTTATATTATTTTAATTTTAAGCAATTAATTGAGAATATAATTGGCAGGTAAATCAGAAAAATAAGAAAAATAAGCATAAAAGCAGCTTGACAAAATATGACACATAAGGAAGAGGTTTGGGGGGGAGTTGGAGGGAGCTGGGGCAGTAAATGACAGGAGCATGAGTGTACCAGCATATTAATAGTGAGAAGGGTGTGATACATGAATGTGTCACATGTGTGTGTGAACGTTACTAGCAATACAGCTTACGAATGCATCGGTGATTGTATATGGCATATATATATGGGATATATATACACTTATGTAAATCTTAATCCATGATGAATCACAGATGATGAAGCTCACTGTTTTGGTTAAATGCCTGCATCTTTAATGTTTTGATTCACTCTCTGGACTGTCTTTTCGTCGCAGCAGTCAGCTACTTTCAGCAGAAAATCTATCTATACACTACATACCCAGCACCAAACAAAGTTAATGACTAGCTGGTGAACAAAATGAAGCATCAAGCAGTTAACAAACCAGATATCTCCTTCAGACGTTGGTGGAGAACTGATGAATAGAGCTAAAAGAAAAAAAATATTGTAAATAGAGTGTGAACAGAGTTAATATTACATAACAGGTTTGTCATGTCAACGTAAAGGTGACGGGATGTCAGTGCAGTGGATATGCCTTGTTTCCACTGCTGACAAATGGCCAAGAAAAACAATTAATCTAGATTTACCCATACAGTTTATTAATATTGGACAGTACAAATCAAGTGTGACCTTCAAATGAAAGCAGTTCTATCACAGCGTGCTATTTAACAGAGCTGTCCATGCACAGCTCGAAAAAAAAGAAAAAAGAAAAAACAAGGTGAATTGTTCTCCATCAGCTTCCTCTATAACAGCTTGTGCAGCATAATCCAAGTGTTTCGTGGACAGATGTTTGCACTGCAGGTCTAAATGTCCAATATTTACATTATTATTGCTTGGATTTTCCTCAATGAAAGTCTAAGTTTCGCAGTGAGCCAACTGCCAACAACAATCTGGGGGAAGTCATTAGACTGTTTATAGAGGATTACGTGAGAGAGATTTGAGGAAACAGGTGGTAGTCTGACATGAAAACAACGCCGTGCGGTCTGGGTGGTGGCCGGGTTTGGCGCTTTTGTCTTCAGCTGTGATGACCTGGATTTAACTTACGCTAAGTATGCGCTGGTCATGGCCTCGATATGTACTTTTGATAATAAGTTAATGATAGGAGTGTTTCCTGCTTGTGTCATTAATCTGAACATGAAACACCAGGCAAAATCATTAATTACTGGCCATTTACTTTGCAGCAGAGACAAATGTGTACAATATTGAAGAATATGCTGATATGTCTGTTTAAGTCAGCAAGTGAAATGCTAATTAACAAAGCAACTGAATTAAGTCAAGATGAAATTGGAGGGATATTAAGGGAACATATTCACAGGATGGCAGAATGGTCACCGGTTGACAGCAGCTGCTCTCCGTATTTAAGCGGGAGTAAACCTGCTGTTTTGGACCATTTCCAGCTCAAATGCTGCAAAACGATCTCGTTAGAGGAAGTAAATAAGTCCACAGCGAGGAGAGTCAATCAACACCAATTCTCACATCTTGAGTTGAGTTCATCTGCCTGTAAAAAGCCCATTTTGGAGATCTGGATAATCTGATTATTCAAAAGAATTTCTGCAGTACATTCATGGGAAAGTAAAAGTCCACCTACAGTCATAAAATGTATCTCAGTCTGTGGATCACAATAAAGAGATAAAAATTATTAGTCATTACATTTAGATTTGTTGTATAGCAATCAGCTACATCTTCCCCTTTCCCCAGGAGCAACTAGTTTCTTTAGTTTCACATTTCACATTAGCACTTAAGTGGGATTATTAAAATGCCTACATGTATATTACAATCAACATCTAAATAAAATAACACGGTGAGGAGGGACATTGAGCTGTTTAGGTAGGAATTTTAAGTGACAACTGGACAGACTCTATCTGCTGATGAACATTATATGACATGATCGAAAAACTTAAGATCAGCTACTGAATGGACCTTGACATGAGAGTGTTTTGTTAACATGTCCCTTGTGGACAGATGCATGAACGGAGATAATATATCGATACATATAATATTACTAAATGAATAACTGATTGATTACTGATTCCACCCGTCACAGAGTGTGAATACATATTAAACAGGAGATAAAAGCAACCTTTGTCATTTCAAATGTGGCTTAAATAGACTGCAGGCACACAGCCCCACACTACTGAAAATGTGTCCAAACCAACTAATTTACACCTCGAAATGAATCAGTGTGAGTTCACTCATGAGATTGCGGTTGTCAATTGTGTTGACTTGCTGCTGGCTCGGTGCTTCTGCACTTTCTTCTTTTATATCTCATCCTCCTGACAATGTTTGTGGTTTTGGCAGATAAACAAGCAGCACAATACAGAATAAAACAACAGATGGTTTGTGCCAGTCAAAGTGCCTCTTCAAGAGTAAAATGTTATTTCTCTGCTCTCCCCTCTATTCCTGCCCTCGTAGCATAGATGTAGATGCATGCACACATGCACACACACGCACACACACACACACTCATAAACATACACACAAACAGGCTGACACACAGAAGATCTGAGGCATGAGAACTGCAAGGCAGGCAAAAAATTTGCCTCTGGTCCTCTTCATCTTCGCTCCTCTCCTCAGCAGCGCAGCTGAGTCCTGAGTCCCACATCTGAGCAACTGTAAAAATGTTGTTTTTTCATCTTTTAACTAACTTAAAGCACAATTTGTTTCTCTGCAAAATAAACTAAAAATTTGGATTAATGAGCAATTTTGTGAGGACGAGCAAAGCAGAGTCTTGCTTAATTTTAGGTTAAATAAGGTCACAATGCAATATTTGTTCTGTGCTTTTTGCATCTTGATAGTCTAAATTTATGGATTTTCATGGGTTCTTGAACATCATCTTCCATAAATAATTGTTTTACTACAGTGCATTTTTCAAGGAGATCTATCAGACACTTTTCATATATTCAGATTTTGATCAAATTGATCCTGATGCTTCATGGAAACTAGTGTGGAAACGTGTGGCTCCTTCACCACATTTCTGTGCATAATCCCATGAATGGAAACTCATCAAGGAAGAAAACAAACAGCCTTTCTGTATGATGGTTTGACTTACACGGGGCTTGCAGGGTTGGCGCAGCAAGATTTGCATCAAAGTAAATCTCTCAGCAAAGTAGAATTAAACACTCGTATTGTCCTTAATGAAATGTGATGCATGGTAGGCGCATACCTCAGCATCTCGTGAACAGCTCAATGAAAAATGCGGCAGAGTATCGTACAGAGTGAGCTCACTGGGGAAAATGTAGAGCAAAAGTAATCAATTATCACACCTCTCACCACATGCACATTGCAGGGGCCCCTTGATTATTTAAGGGAATTAGCTATCGATCAGCTAAGTGAGTCAGCGGGACAGCCACCAGCCAGCTACCCGGTCAGCAGTGCCGCTGTTGACCACCCTACACCCCTCTGCCACTCATCAGCCTGCTGGAGCGGTGGGAGGCTGGTTAAGCACTCATCACTTCTCACTTGGCACCTGACTTCAGATGACTGGGGAGGAATGCAGAAATTAACAGGTACTAATTATGTATGGGAGGCAGGCAGGCTCAAATCAAGGTCAACAAATGTTGAGGAGGCATGGAAACCTCGCACCATATGCCAGACTGCTGCAATGAAGTGTGCGCCAAGCATGAGTCTCTGCATGCTCCCAGTTCATTATCACCATTATCATCCAGGATGTCTACGTTCACACCAGAGCAATCAGCCATGAAGCTCAGTCATTAAAAGGATACATTGTGCTTTACACAAGTGCTCTCGCCGAACAATTTACAACAATACACAGCTCCACGCAAAGAGGCTGCCATCCTCAGCAGATCCCATTATCTGTCCAGCCAAGCTGCTGCCTGTGTGACTCTTCTGGGAGAAGACTCACGGCGTCTCTGTTTTGATGGTTTCTATTTGTGGGTACAAAATAATTCAGTCTTTTTGAAAACAGACATTATTATAACAAAGGCGATGAGGATGAAATGGGAAATGTTTACAATGAAACTTTGCAGAGAAGACAATGTGAGAGACTTTGGTGAGCGTTGTTCATAAAGCACACAGCATCAAACCATCCTGCATGTAAGTGGGCCACGGAAAGTAAATTATGTTAATGTGAATGTTTGCAGGAAATAACTCTCATCCTTCAAATTTTTCTGACTACCACAGTGATTTCCTCATTTTCAATTAGCCGTGATGTGGAACTGTAATTTGATCAAATTTTCTTACATTAGGATTACTTTAAGCTTTTTCTAGTTAATGCAAATTATGAACAATAACATTTCACATTAGAGCTGCATCAAATGGATGTGTGTTATGTGAAAGGGGTTGCTGTTACTGAGTCTCTAAAGAGAGAGAACACCCAACTCTGCAACTCTTTAGTTTAATGTTGGTGAATATGGATCAGTTTTGGCTGCTCCTATTGCATCCCAAAATGCACATTCACACAATAAAATGGGATTGCAGGATTAATTGTTTGTAAAATATGTGGTGCCAGAAGCTTAAGGTGACAGTGACGTGTTATTTGGACAGTAGGTTAACACAGTCAGTTCAAGGGAACATACAATACATGCTGTATGCTGTTGTTCCTGTTCGTACCATTCACTCATATCTCACCATGTGCTGCATCTCTTTTGTGCGTCAGTTTCTGGTCAGGTGAAGCGGTTCATGTGAAAATGAAAGGAACAACACAACTAATAAAATAAAATCCTTCTTCATTTTGGACTCTTTGGATCTCTCTGTCCCTTCAAAGGTCAGCTCTGCCAAGACAGTTTGCAGCTGATCAACAGCATGAATCTGTGTGTCAAAGTTCACCTAAGTTGGACCCTCTATACTATTATATACTATACTATGTTATACTATACACACAACTGTATGTTATATTTCTGTATTACAGTATGTATTACGTTATTGGTTCATTTCACCTTATCCAAAATCTCATATCACATACTAAATAATGATGTACCATATTATATTATACTATACCATGCTAATGTTACATTGCCTTACTCTACATGTAATATTATACTTCTATTACATCTCTATATTAATGGAGACTAAATAGGTTCCATTAATTAATCATATATTAGTCTGGTGTTTACAGTTTACATGTACTGTGCTTGTTGACTCTGCTGCTTCCAGCTCCTGCAGCTGATAAACCCACTTGTCTGCCTAAATTGCAGAAAAGCAACAACAAGCTGGTGCAGAAACATCTCACAGTGATGAACTGAATGCATCAGATATTCTGAGTTGGCTGAAACCAAATCAGAGTTAGAGGGTGAGTGAAACTTATTTCTCTGGTAGAAGTACAAACCTGAAGGAAAGGTAGTGTCTCATGTTTGCAATAATACAGCTTACAGTGGGGGGAAAATAAAGCAGATTCAAATAAAACATGCACATACATAAAATTTTCCACACGTGCTAAATATGTCCAATTACCTACAACACATATTTCCACGGTGACGGGCAGTAATTGTTTACTAGCATGTTAGCAAGTTTCCAACTTTTTCCAACATGAACAATTTTGCGGTGGATGCAGAGTCGGCTGTTTTTAATGTTTTTCCGATTGATCAATGCAGCTTTAACCATGTTCGTGGCCCAAGATGCTTTGTGATTCCTTTGCTTATACTCCTCAGCAGAAATGTCTGATGCAGGATGCAGCCAGCCTCCATTTATCATTTGAATGCTGAGAGCTTGTCTTGTGTGGGGGTAAGGACTGCACAGACAACACTCTGAGCTGATTGCAAAGCAGCCACTGCAGCAACTGCTGACACTACGAGGCAGACGTGACGGCCCTTAGCGTGGCCACGTGTGCCCGGCTGCGGGCTTTTCGTTGTAATTAGTGTTTTATTTTGAAAATCAACCTGCTGTGTCCAGGCCACGGAGCTCAAATTTCAAAAGATGACAAAAATGATTAAAACTTCTGCTATTGTGGTCGTCAGCCACTAAAAATTTCCTTTACCGACACTCACGCTGCATGAGTGGAAATAAATACACCCTTTTACTGAGGCGCTCTTGTGGTTTGAGGTGCCACACAGTTAACAATCAGTACACCATGCTTTCATTGATAATTGATGTCCTGCATTATTAGCCTCTTTCAGTACCATTAAGAGATCCACAATGTCAGTTGTGTGTGTCTCTGGGTCCCACTGCTCCTGCGGAGTGTATCGTGCTGTGGCTGAGACGAGGAGCTGATTAAAATCTGCCACAGCCCAGTGCACCGAGGACACTCACAGTTATTTGGGGCCTGCAATGCAGAGGATGGTACTCATTTCCCCCTTTCTCTCGCTGTCATCAAACCAATTGCACCTTGTTTCCTACTTTTTCTTCCCACTGTATTCATGTGTCTGTAACGAAAGACGGGGGAAAGAAATAGCTTTGAAGGACTTCAGAATGGGAGCTGAAGAAGGAGCTGAATCTATTTCGGAGAGAAAAATACTTAAGACAGGTATATCTAGACACACAGGCAAACGCCAGAGCTATTTTTCTTTAGACGGGATGTGATTACATGCTACATTACAATGCAACTCATTACTGCTTATGGTGAATTAATTACATGCCTCTCAGCTGAACTAAATTAGGACCTGGTTGGTTGTGATACTCAACAGAAAGACGGATGAACACGGCTCTATTTGATGATTACTTTTGCAGAAAGTTGTTGCAGAGAATAGAGACATTTGATAGCTATCAGTCTTTCCCAGTTTTGCTAACCCAAATCATAATCTTGACATATGACATATGGCCTTATTAAAGATAAATAGAAGTAAATAGATCATGTCATACCACATGTACAATATGTCTAACATACTGTATATAACGTGGTTGTTATCCCATCCCTTTTCCAATAATAATAATTCCCACATAACATCAATATCAGAATCAATATTTCCTTTACTTTTTGACACTTCACACATTAATATTGAGGATAACTGTGAAATCTGTATGTCATTTCATACTGAGCAGATTTACCTCTCACTTTTCCCTGAGACTTTACATAATTGTACCGTGGCATTAATTAGAAATAGGCTTTTGACAAATTAGCTACATGTTAGCTGCTAAAAATAGCTCTGCAGGTGCCAGTGAGGGCAAACACACACCCATACATTGCTTTCACTGTCAGTGAACTGCATGTAGCTGGAGTCAATAAATCAGCATACTGCGAGTGGTTCAACAGCACTACAAACAAACAAACAGCATAATAAGGGACAAATTCTGGTGGCAATTTACCTTAAATCTGGCGTGTAACACATTTATGGCACTTAGTACAGTAAGAGCTTCAGAGCGACTGTATTAAACGCTCATGAATACTCATAAATTATTTGTGGTGTACCCTCAGGACAGTGGGCCAGTTTGAACCACAATATTGAAAATAAGAATAAAATGAGTCCCGCTAATTGCCATTTTAGCTTGAAAAATATGTCCTTAATACGATATTTTAAGAACCACGGAGAAGATTTTCACAGCTAAGTGAGAGTTTCTGCTACCTGAATGCTGTTTATGTGTGTTTATTCCAGGACATTCACTGAGAAGCAGTGGAACAGTATACAATGAGTGATTTTTTTTAGATCAAAGAATGAACATTATTGCAATTTAATATATAGATTAAATACTACTACTACTACTAATACTCATATTAATAATAGTGATGATAATAATACTAATATTAATAAAAACAATAAAAACTAAGCTAAATGAAACTTTTGTAAAAACCTCTGCCGTATTGAATACTGTGGTATCAGTAACAGATTTGCAGGAAAACCTTAAAAGATTAGATTAGGATGTAAAACAAATTTATTCTCTCATGCATACATTTACATTAAACTCAACTAAATAACAGGTCAGGTTTGATTTAAAATGTGCACTGTGAAGCTGCATGCAAATGCTGTTACCCTTCTGGTATTATCATAATATTTTCCTTTGCACTTGTGCTTAAAGCGGGATTAAATCATTTTTTGGCCACTTGGGGACAGTGTGACAAGTTGTCAACACAACATCTGACACATTATACAGCTGTTGAACTTACTCAAATTGCTTATTACATTTTCAGTAAATGCAGAGCATCATGAGTTGACACTATAAAGCTGCAACAAGCTAAATATACATCTTTAGAAACCTCAAAGCAAATTCAGGCGAAATAAAGGTTAAATAAAAACTGCAGGGTGAGGTGATATGTTTAACATTGCACATAGTTATGTGGTTAAAAGTTACTGCAGAAAAATAACCACAGCAGCTTTAATGTCAAGCTGTCAGATCATTTTTGCTTTGTTGTGTTTTGAGGTCATGTTGTACTTTCACATACTGTATACACACTGTTCAAACTGTGTACCATTAGTTTTCTGTCCTTTGACAAAAATGCATTCGCTTCCTTTTTATTTGCCTCAGAGAAGACGACATCTCCTGTGCACATTTTGCACGCCAGCATCGCAGAAACACAGGCTTTCCATTCTAAATCTGTATCCAGCTCTTTGTGTGCTTCGCTAACCCAGCCGGTGGTACACTGCTGTCAGGACAGAGCTTGTTCCTGCTGATTTGTGCACGCCTCCTCCAAGATCCAAGACTCTTTATTTCCATAGCAACCAGGGCATCAAATTTGGTACACAGAAATCAACATGAAAACAACATAAGACTAAGACACAAACACAACATACAGGAAGAGAGGATTCAAGGATTATGCCTCCACAAGACTGCTGTTGCATCACATATTGTATGTCAAATCACCAAGAGAAATCTGCAGTCTGTAGTTTTCCTGCTTTTTTTCCTTTAACACTATCAGATTATTTTCCAACTATTATTACCCCCTGTAATCAGAGCCCCGGTCTGTAATTGAACACAATCACATGCTTTCATGAAAAGTTATTATTGATGAAACATAATTATAATTGAAAATATGCACTTGTTTGTCGACAAAATTATTATTGTATGAGAAAACATTATTGATTGAAGTCTTGTTGTTGTGTTGTGTTTAGTGTACATGAATAAAAAGGGCACCTTGTAGAGTTTTCTTGTAATAAACAAAGTCATATTTACATTCAGCCTTTCTCATTAAAACACACATATACATTTTTCGATGGTTTTAAAACCGGCATTGTTTACACCCATGTTTGCTATCTTGCAGTGTTCTTCCTCTGTACCCTTGTTACTTACCTGTAATTAAATCTTACATTCTCAATCGTGTCGGTGGTCCTCACGTTTTGTTTACAATCAGATAATTGATCCTTCATTTCCATTTTTTAATCCTATTATTTCTATGTGTTATGTGTTTACTTCAAGGTGCATCTGTGGGTGTTAATTACCAACTAATAAAACATTTGTGGATGTCTGAATAATCCTGCATCTCTCTTCATATAATCTTTTCTCCCCAAACCAACCCTATCGCCAAACTGGAAGTCGGCATCAGATGATTCTGCTAAAGCTATTTCAGTGATTAATAGTAATCGGTAGTAATTTCAGACTTATTAGGGGAAGCAAACTCCTGCACTACTGTACACGCAGATGTACTACATGCCAGCTACCACCACGACTTCCACATCCTCATCTGCAGAGATACTGGGCTGCTCTAACTGATATCACATTAGTCTGCACTCCTCGGCGATCCTTTCACTGTGTCCTGGCCCAAATATCCCCTTTTCCCTGCAAATACATCAAACAGAGAAGCGGCCCAACTGTCAGAGAAAATGACATTTTATTGTGACTTTACCATATAGGCCCCTCTGGCTTGCACTTGCTGTTGCTTTCTTGACAAGGAATCATTTTATAATTGTTGTAAAATAGATTGTGGCCTTGTCAGTACCAGCCGCTATGCCCTGCTTACATTGATTTAAATTGGTCTGTCTTGGAGGACTTCTATGGAGCTCCAAAAGGGGCATGAGGTTGAGCTTTCACTGAAAATCCTGTTGACAAGTCAGGGAAAACACTTGTGCTATCTGCAGCCCCCCTGGCAAGTAGATACAGTCTCTCTCTCTCTCTCTCTCTCTCTTTTTTTTTATTGCAAAACAGGAAATTCACAGGGCATCAGTACAAATAATCACACATTTCCTGTGAGACTAGTGTGTGGATATGAATATTATACTATATGATTGTCTACCACAAGCTGCACCTGGTCAAAAGGTTTTAAAAAAACGCATACATACATTTATGAAGTAATTCAAAAGCAATAAAAAAAGGTATGCATGCTACACATATCATATAGATTTGAATATCTGGCAGATCATTTCAGGAAAAGTCAATAACTGCGATTGTTGTTTTTGTCATTTTTTTGTCACATTCACAATATGTCGAGAACTTTGTGGTTTGATTTGGTGAGTAAAATATTTTGACTTTCTTGCAGGAAAAAAACTGCCTCCCCACCACCGACACAATGGTCCACTTCCATCCATCATCTCAGTCTTCAAAACCATTGATTTTCCTTGCCCCATCTTCATATAATCCTTTAGTGATGGGAAAATGTATTTTTCCCACTTTCCCATGTGCGGAGCATGTATTTGAATTTTACAACCCTTGGCTCATTTCATGAAATTTCAGGAGCCGGGGCCGCTGGACTTCGTGCCGCAGCTTTGTGGACACAAGGCAGGTGGTGAAGTTATTACACCGCAATACTTTCATTCATCAATTTGATACTGACCGGTGCATATCTCATCCTGAGCTGCGGGGTATATTGCACAGTCCTGCCTGAGAATACGGAGGCTTGTGCTGTGTAACAGCTGTCGGCCTAGATAACAGATGAAAATAACCGAAGTAATGATTATGTGTTGAAGTTTGTTTAACCTGTACATGTCACTGAGTCAACCCACAGTCCATGCAGGTACTGAAAGCAGGTGGCGGCGATTTTGTTAATGTTACATCCTCTGAGATTACCTCTTATTTTTCATTTCTTTCGCTTGTATTGATTATTCATGATTGTATTCCTGCCTTTGCCTTTTGATCTACTGCTGTTATTCCAACCATGTTTGCCTGAGTTTAAATGTTCAGCTTGTTGCACTGTGTTTTACTGTTCTGAGAGTTGCTCTGGTACTTATGAGTTGTTGTATTTTGCCTTTTATTGTTATGGTCCATTAATAATTCATCTATTGTAAAGCGCTCGGGCTGCACTGTAAAAACTGCCGGTGAATCAAATGAATCACTAACTTCATCATTGCGGGGCGTGGTATGAATTTGGTCCCTCTCCCCCTGTGAGGTGGGCAAATATTAATGTTTCAAACATCATAATAAACTTTACTATTCATTTTATGCTTTTTTCAGTTCAGCAAGTGTAATGTGTCGTACTGAGCATGTGTGTGGTCCGGCCTTTGTGGAGTATAATCTGAATGTGTTACTGGAAAGGACCATATCTGTGTTTCTGCACATTTTAGTCCATTTACTACGAGTCAGATATACTTTACATTACTGCTGACCGCTTTCCCAGAACAATCCATGGTGTATGGATTTGTGGTTTTTTTTCTCCCTCCAGCTCCAAGGCAGCCAGTGGTTTGCATCACATTTGCATTTCTGTAAGGTGTGAAAATCAGCTTGCGGAGCCTTGAAACTTACCTGAATACCCGTAGGTGATCCATTGAGGTGGAAATCTTGTTTGCACTTGATTTTATGTAAGTTATTGTTGAAAAGCATAGACTTTAAAATCAATTTGCAGACATGTACACGGCCACACGACGATAACATGACGACAATAAGAGCAGATGTGAGTTTTACTGACCGATTAAATATTTCAAGCAACATCTTTGCAAGTTCTTTTAAAAAACTCTAAAGAAGTGGAAGTCGGCGGGTGTTTTGGGAGTGAGAACAAAAGTATAAAACTACTGACAAAAAAAAGTTCTTTTAAATTAAAAGTATTTTAATGACATCCATTGAGCAAAAGGTTAAAACAATTTCACAGGAGGAAGAAAACCAAGGCTCTCTGAATATAATAGAAAGCCTTCAGTGTTATTGTGTTGTTGTGGAAAGCCTTCATCTGGGTCTGAGTGTAAAATACAAACACACTTAAGCAGCGCAAGGCATGACACATTCAAAGAAAAACACACTTAATGTCACGGCTAGTTCGCACAAGGCAACAGGACTGAGGACAAACACAGACACTGAGGCAGAACAGGTTGAAGAGAGAGGATGTCACTAAACCAGTCTTTAAAGGCTTACAGCCGGGCACGAGAAGGCAGTAAGGAAGGAAACACATCCAGAGGAGGGAAAACAAAAGCAGGCAGTTCATAATGCAGTCAGCGGATATCGGGCAGATAATCAGGAAGCGCGCTACATGATGAACTGCAAACAGAAAGAGGTGGTAAGCTTGCTTACACACACCAAGGGAGCAATGAGAGGCAGGTGGGACAACAACAACAACAAGTGAGCAGGTGAAGTTAGAAGTCAGGTGACCAGGTTTGATAGGAAAGTCTGAGTCCATCTGGTGGACAGGTGAAGAATGGCAGGCCTGGAGAGTCACTCTGAAATGCAAAGGCCCCGGGGCAATGAGACAGGTGCAGGGGGGCGGACTGAGTAATGTAAAAAACATCGGAGGCAGCCGCTATGACATTGAAGTTCATGTTCCTCAAGCACTGTGTCAGCTCTTGTCTGCTTGACACCGTCACATTTATGAAATGTCTGAAAATGTAAAATGAATATTATCAGAAAACCAGGTCACTTTACATTCATTTCTTATCAGCTAACTCTTTAAATATGAAATACGAGGACATGTCCCACTGCAAATTGTATTAAAATCCGGCAAGAGGAGCCTTACAAGTACCCTCTATATCAACCTTCTCATAGTGTATTAACAAGAACGTAATGACAATCGTATAATACGTGCATCTGTATGCTTGTCAGAGTGAGATTTATTCAGAAAATGTCACATTTATGTAGTAAATTGTCTTAGTAACATGTTTTAAGTGTTTTTTCCATGCTGCTTGAAAACTGTGAGGAGCTTTCTGCAAAATATTCCATCAACTCTGTCAGTCATATCATGGTCTTCATCAGGAGATGGGGTTCGCTCAGTTGTTCAAACCCTGATTCTGAGCACCTCCAGGACTTCTCATCCATGTCAGCTCAAAAGTTTTAAATTCTTCAATCCTGGAAAAAGCAGGCGACAAAACAATCTCTACTCAAGGTTCTCTAACTTGCTTCTTCTGGAGGAGTTTGGATGTCTTTCTTAACTTCTTCAGGTAACAGTTGTGTGTAAAGTGAGGAACGAAGAACAACTTTTATACTGTTAATAAAATATCTAATACTTTTCTCCACCTCCTGTATACCATGAAGGACAAACTATAGTACACATCAACAGAACCACAACCTACATCCTCCTAAATCATGACAACTCAGTGGAAAAGTAGCACATAGACTGCAAGTTTCAAAGATATTAACGTGAAACTCAAGTCACTAACTTACAACAGACTCCCACACAGAGCTGGATTGAATTGAATTCTTGGGGGAAAAAAAGAAAAAAAGATTTGCAGCTGCTCAAAGAGATTAAAGTCTTTCTGAAATATAAAGAATATACAGAAAGAAAGTGCAGAAAGTCATAATCAACCCAGCAGGGCAGCCATCATGGTGCCAACACGTCCATCTGAGCACACAAGGCTGTCATGAAACAAAGAGGGGAAATTGTTCCATACAAAGTGGCAGGTTCTCATATGTGAAGGCCTCATCTGGCGACACTGACAACCAGAGCCAGGCGCTTTCTTTTTTGAAGGTAAAATTACGCTGCTGGGTAGGAGTGGGTGTTTACATCACACACTGCTGCACATAATGTTGACCTGCGGGCCCATCTCTGCGATGATTGAGCTTTTTCACTCCAAGGTTTAAAGTTTGAAATGACAGGCAGAAAAAAATAGCTTGCGGACATTTTAGAGCTGATTTGGAGTTCAGGATAATGTGTGACAGGACCGCGAGGAACGACCTTGAAACTGCTAAAGTCAAATTTATACCTTCATTTTTATTCCTATTTTACAAGAGGTCTCATTATGCCATGCTGCGAAACATTTTCCCCTGAAGTACGCATTATCTTTGGCCTGTCCAATTGTGGCCCGCAGCTACCGCCTTTATTTATTTTCCATTTAGCAGCGGCACAAAAAATGCTCCTTCAAAAGCAGCTCATTTGAACAACAAATATGGTCCTGATTCGCCACTTGCTGAAACATATTTCATTCCCTCTCCATAAGGGGAAATGCAACCCTAGAGAGGTTCCTTTAGGGAGAGAAACTTTCTTTCTTGTTATTTCTAGTCATGTGTAGTTCAATATTCCAATCATTACACATTATGCTACTCTGCCGTGCCGAGCCAGGACTGCACACAAAGCAGGAAGCGCCTAAACCTGCTGTGGGATTAAAAGCAAGCTTTGCATAGCTAAACAGCGAGATCCCTCGAAGCTGCCAGTCCTTTCAGTGTGCCATCCTTATAAATCAATACTGACATCAAATGTGACAGCTATAGATTTAACAACTTCGCCTGGATCTTAAAGAAGAAAGTTGACTCCAATATAGTTGCCTCGCTTTCCTCTTTAGTGCCTCACCCCAGTAAGGAGCTATTGACTGTGTCGACTCAGTGTGTGAACTGGAATTGCTATTCTTTCTCAAATCTTTGCTCTCTGCTGTTATTTTTTAAATCATCTGCGCTTCTGGCACCTGCAGTGCCTTTTCTTAGGCTACGGGGCTCTTAGTTAATAATATAAACACGTTATCTATTGGAAATCTCTTTCACACGCTCTTTCTCTCACTCCCCCTTTCCCCAAACTTGAATCATCCTGTAATAAATATGGTGTGAGGGAACAGAGTCCAGCAGGAGGAGAGGGAGGGGAGCGGGAGGAGATTACTAGAGCTGCTTGTAGAATTTTAAAGATCCATTATCTCAAACTGACCTGATTTAATAAGCACTAGGGGACACTGGAGTATTAAATCTATCTGTGCTTTAATGAAAAATTCACCTAAATTATGTCGTTTTCAACTGAAAGTCTTCCTCCGTTTCCAAAGGATGCATAGCCTGAATAACTTGAATCAGGCTATAGGCACAGGGACATGAGAAATTTCCACATCTGAGAAAAATGACTGTTGATGCACAGATGATTTTATAAGGATATGTTTTTCCATGTGCCTGTGTCAGCAAAGGTGGGGACCATAAAATAATTGCTCCCATCTTTTACGGCCGTCTGTGTGGAAACTTTCATTTTTTTGCATCATTGACAAATCGTGCATCTTGTCGACTGTGAAACATTTAAATCACACACTAGTCAAACAGGCACTTCCTCACCAGCTGGTCTGCTGTCACATCTTTTTCTTGCAAACGTTTCCTCGGCCTTCAAATCCACAATAATACTGTGGAAGAGTGGACTGTATGCCTACACTCTTTTACATAAATGAAGCGGTCCTGTCTTCGAGCGCTGTAGCTGACAAGCCATCAGCATATGAATTTACATCGCCAGGCTGTGTACAAGTAAAGGGGGTCCCTGCCATTTAAGAAACAGCACTTACTCAAATGTTGGCATTAAAAGTTGCAATAAAAAACAATTAATCACAAAAACTGTTTTGTTAGAAAGCAGTTCACTGCTACTTTTCCCCTGCAAAAGAAACTGAAATGTGCCAAGCTACAAGTTAGTAACAAAAGTATTAATGTTGAATGGAATTATTTAATCAAACTGAAACTTTCATATCCTCTTTGACCGTCTACTGGGATGAGGAAAAACTGAAAAAAAAATGGAAGACACCATCAGAAAGGGCATCAGAGGAGGGATCCTTCTTCCAGGTCGGACAGACACATAATATATGTACAATAACATTACAATGGTACAGTCTGATAACAACGATATAGACAGTAAAAAAAATGAAGAGGTTGCACTGAGGAGGACATTGTGCGACTTCAGGGAATGCAGGATATGTAAAACCTGAGCTGCACCGCCTCATCTCCATCACGGTGACCTGGAAGAAGGCAGGCCACACAGACGCACGAGAGGCAGGCACAGCATACACATAAACAGTGACATGATAACATGCAGAATAAAGGGAGGAGGGTGAGGGAAGAGAGGCTGAGAAACTTCCTGGGGGACGATGGTCGAGTCCACGTCTGGTTTGAGACACCGACAGCCGGCCAAAGAGAGAGAGGGGTCCAAGGATGGCTGATGGTCCAGCAGCAGGGAAGTCTTGAGGAGGAGAAAACAACACATACCCAACCAAACGAGCCCAGACAATTATTTTAAAAGTGCCCAAAAATGAACAAGAGAGGGACAAGAGGAAGTCACAATAGACCCAAGGATAACTGGACCCACTCTAAAAGGTAAAAAAAAGCCAAATAGAGAGAGGAAATTGGCAGCAGCATGAATTTACAATCAGCCGTGGTCAAAAAGAACGATGTAATTTTTCCTACACTACATAATTCAGGCTTTCCATTTTACCAAAAAAACAAAAACAAAACACTGATCATATGATGTGCTACACGATCATGGCTGTCCACATGGATCCATTTCCGTATCAGACCTGATGTATTCAGTTACTGGGATCCAACTGTGAGGACCTAAACAAGACAGACATGGCAACCCGTTCAGTGGATTTGATGGATGTCTGACAGATTTCACTGGAAAGGGGCTGGAAGCTGCTGCTATTAAAATGAGAAGCCATTTCCATTTCATTTTATTAGTAATGAGCTAAAATCAGGACATATATCAACTTTAAATGTAGAAATCCAGTTTGCAATTTAATTCCCAAAGTTTAAGTTGACTAACACGAAAAGGTTAATAAAATGTTACAGCTTGAATAACTTGAAGTTAATCAGGCTACAGAAAGCACAGAGACATGAGAAATTTCCACATCTGAGAAAAATGACAGCGTTTCTTTGCTGATTCAGCCGAGCTGAAGCAGAGATGATTTTATAAGGATGTGATTTTCCATGTGCCTGTGTCAGCAGAGGTGGGGACTATAAAATAATTGCTCCCATCTTTTATGGTCGACTGTGTGGAATTTTATTTTTTAAATAAAACGTCCAGCTTATGTTAAATTTTACAAGCAGTGTTTTCCTTTGCTGCACAGAAAAGATGCGTCAGAGGAGGGTTTTTTTTTTTTTTTTAGCAGTAATTGGGTATTTTTAATATGCGAGTACACAGCAGCAAGGTCTTAATCAACGTGAGCTTCAGTGCAAGATGGTAAAAATGAAAACACTTCACTTAACTGTTCTCAAGTACACCTTGCTGTATTCACCAGACTTTTTTGGTCAAATTTGAATTACATATTCCCCAAGTAAGAGTAAAAAAAACACATATGCAATCAGCACTATCCAAAAAAAGACAACTTTCTGAAGGTAAAACATTTCATATTACCTCTTCATTGGACAATTTCTTTGCTTCTTCTTTTAAAAACATAAATCCTACTTGTTATATACTTATAATGACTATTGCATCTTTAACATTTTATTACAACTACAATATGTACAGTCCACCTTATGTTTCAGTAACTTTACATTTTGTTCTGCAGTCTCTTCTTCACAGAGTCCCAAATAAGATGTGATTTTCTATTTATTATCCACAAACCTGCTGTGGGCTCCGGATCTCCTTTACCTGGCAGTAAATTGAGTCTGAGTGTGTTTCAGCCTGTAATGGGTTTAGAAGACACCCTAACAGTGTAGCCTATAGCTGCATCACAGACTTCGAATCCAGTTGTCTTTAACCCCGAGACCTGCTCCTGTGAGGCAGCAGAGGCAGCTCTGTCTCTTAATGTGCAGGATTACATACAACGCACAAAAAAACGAAGAAATGTGTCGCATCCATTTTTGTCCTGAGAGTTTTTTTTTTTTTTTTTGTCCTGAAAACCTGAACTTGTGAACCATCCTGTATTTTTCCTGCAGAATATTTCTCTGTTGGATGGTTACTGGTCTAAACCATTCCTGAGACATTTAAAGTATATTCTGCCCTGCCAGTTGAATACTGATGCTTCATCTGTCCAATGAGCTGTGAATGAAGCGAAAGTGACACTTCATCCTCTTGTGCATGTGTTTCCTCCGCTCCTCTTATCCGTTCATGATTCCACATACGGTCCTTTGATGCTGGTAATGGAGGACAGTACAGCTAAGCTTCTTTCATTCCAGTTCATCTCTCAACATCCAATATGTAAGATTATCCCAAGTTATGTGATACCACGTAATTCTTAACATGTTTTATGAGCTTGGTGTCCATTAAAACTGCAGCAAAGAACAGAACATATGGTCTGAAAGTCTATAGAGTAAGATGAATATCCAGGGGTTTCAGCACTGCAAGTACATTTCATGAAATTTCATTCAGGAGCTGTAACGTAATTTGCCGAATGTCCTCAAATCATACGTGCGCCTGATGCAGATAAGTAAAAAAATCTCTGAAGTACATGAGAATATTATACACTTGGAAAATATACATTATTGTCCTCTGTTCTTTAGTGGCAGTTCCTTAGAAAATGATTGTTTATCAGTTTGCTATTACCATATTTATTTGCGCTCTTTGTTACAAAGCTAATTAAGGTTGGATCATGTTACCATGGATGAGAGGATTCAGATGTTAATAGAAAAATCTCGGCAAGGACTAGACCGACTGGAAGATTTGTGAAATGACATGGGAAATAAAAATAAATTAAAAGGGCCCTCAGGGGTAGATGGTGTTTGTGTGTGAGTGAGACAACGAGCAGGAGAGTTGGGCGACGTGTGAAACACTGTGCCGAGGTGGGAGAGTGAGATTTTCCATGATGAGTTACTTACTTTAATACTCACACACTGATTTAGTTAGATCTCGAGTCTGTAATTTGACATTATTGAAGCATCTCTGAGGAATAATTTGAGCTGAATCATGCAATAATACTTAGGGCAGCAAACACCAGTTGAAAAGGTAGACTGTAGTAGACAGCTGCAACTATAGTAAAATAAAACAAGATCGTGGCATGCTAGCCACCCTTGGATTTTTATCACTGGCGGGAAAAACATGGCCTGAGGATGGTGCCAGAGGAAAGGCCACATGTGCTTATTGATAGCTCAAGTGACTTTCAATCAGAGAGATTTAAAGAATGAACTTAACAGCACTCAAAAATCTTGTCTTTGCTGACATCCTCTGGTTTAAGTTCACACCTTGCTGTATGATGTACTCTTTGACATCATTGTTGGGTATGGTTACAGGTGCAAAAGAGCACATTTCTGACCACATCGATCAGTGGAGGATGATTCACAAGAATCTGAGCTGCAACAGGAATTTTGTTGGGAGAACTAATTTCAACATATCTCAGCATACCTTATAATGTGTTGTAGTAGTCGATTGTAAACATACATGAACATCAGACTATAGCAAGTCCCAAATATGAAGCCTCATTTACAACACAGGTGAGGTGATGGAGGGAGATGCTGCAGTAAAAGTTTTTTAAATCAGAAATAAGAGTGATTGGGAAAAGCTGGCGGTTTAAAAAGGCCACCAAGCCACACTTTTCAGTCTGCAGGAAGATGAACAAATGATGTAACAATGAGCCAATGATATTTTTACTTTTTAATTTTAATTTGTTAAGCAGTGCAGATCTTGTCGGTGCTAACAGCGCTGACACAGAGGAAGTGATGTTTCGTCATATTTTCTATTCTCTCCGCTCGCCACAAGCATATCTGGCCACAAAAAGCACTGATAATCTATTATAAATGATATGTTACATATGATCAGATTCTGAAAATCAGAATTTAAAAGTTGCATTTGCTATTGTTATTTTGTTTAATGTGATTTGTCTTTGACTGTTCTCCATGATAAAGATCAGCTCTGTGTGTGATTACAAAAGAGCAGAGGAGCAGAAACGCTTGTTGACTGGCGCGGAGAAATGCGCCTCAGCTGTGAACAGCCGGTCTTGTGTGAGAATGGTCATGTTGTGGTGCCTTCACCTCCCGTTTGCCCCCGGGCGTAACCCCCCTGTCAGACTCAGGAGCCAGCGGAAGTCAGTAGTGCAGCAACAACACCGAAAAAAAAAGCAGAGACGAGACACCTTTTCCACAACTTGTCATAGCATGCCATCATTCATTTCATTATTTTTAATTGTGCTTTTCCCACTGTGACATATCAAAATGTCTACTGTGAAAAAAAAGTTGTGTTTGTATGAATCTAATTCTGTTAACTTAATTGCACTATCTCAGTACTTTGCACTTCTTTAAATCCAACAGTATTTTCTGTATTTTTTTTGTATATTATCTTTACATATTCTGTTGTATATAGTCTTTATTAATATATTCCATTTGGTTGTATAATTTGCATTTAGGTCTATATTTTACTTTATTACTTAGGTTTATTATTATTTTTAGTTCTATATCGATTTTTCTTTTTGCCCTTTTGGTCTTTCTTGTAAATATTTTTGAGTATTGTTGAAAGGAGACTCAAGAATCTCATAGCCAGCGACTGCTCCATGCAATTGTTGTGCACTTGATAATAAAATCTTGAATCTTGAATTGTTCTGACATCATCCTAAACCTCTGGAGACATAAAAAAAACAACAACTTTAAAACAAATCGGTGGGCGGTGGAATAATGTTGTGTGCATGCTTTGATTAGTTATCGCAAAGAGCTCAGTTGTACACTGAACCTCCAACTGCCAATGAAAATATTCACATCTCATAGACATAACACACAAAAAAACTATTTTCTATGTCATGTTCAACAAGTTGGCTTAGGCTTAACACAATAGAAAGTTAAACTGTACATCAGGTGGGTCCGTGAGAGCGAGGCGATTGGGTGAGAGCATTTCTATTGAGTGACAAACCATCACAACACTTGTAACCTAGCAACACCTCTCTGCAAAAAGTATAAGTCTGCTTTGTGTATATTGTCAGAGATATTAGACACCAGTAACCTAGCAACGTGTCAAAATCACTTGTTTCCACTGCGGGAACGTCTGAAAGAAACAGAGGTATACGAGAGCGCAACGTATTTTCCATGCAATAACCTGTGAAGAAAAGTCTTGATAAGGACGCAGTGACCCTGATCTCACTTTAATGGAAAGGAGAAATGAAACAAGCAGCAAGGGTAGTATGAAAGAGAAGAACTGCTGAAAAGCACAAAGCACCACAAAAAAAAACAAATTCTGCATCCCTTTTATGGCTAAATAGAGGAATAGAAGAACTGTGCTGGTTTGTACTCAGAGATCAACTCTGCCTGCTGTGTTTTCGTACTGTAGGTGTGTTGAGAAAGATGGAAAAGAGATAGAAAGAGAAAACAGACATGTAAAGACCACACGCCACTCAGATGGGTCACCGGGTGACGTGTGCGGACTCAGTATCAGCTTGAGCCGCCGAAACCGAATGTTTCGAATTCAACGCGAGCTTCTGAATGAATTTCCAGCTGTGCTTTATTCTCAGCTCAGCTTCACACAATCCCTCTTTTTTTCCTCCTCTGTCATGTCTGTCAATAGGCAGTGGACAATTTCCTTGATAATAAAACTCAGCTGTCATGGTCAAATCAGGATTACACAGAAAACAGAAAAAAATGTATAGTTCTGATACATAGTTTTGGTGGATTTGGGGCGGGAGGTGATGTTGTGCCAAGCTGTGGGATGGTGGAGAGAGAGGCAGCTCTCATATTTTCAGATTGAAGATTTTTACTTTATTGGTTCATAATGTCCTCATAATAATTCCAGATCCCAGAGAGAAACTATTTAATTTGGTTCTAATAATAGGAAAACAATTGTGTTTCATAAGAAAAAATTCTATTTAAACAGAAATAATTATTATTCATTGTTCATTTATTTGGGAACACATCATCCTCCATGTACGGGACACTGATTGTGTGGTTGAATCTGGACAAATTTAATGATTTCGCATGTTCAGCTCACTGGCTGTGCACAGGTCAGTCGTCTCAGTTGTTTTGGCCTGTGAAAGCAATGTCTACCAACTGTGACCACAAAACCTGTTTTCTGTTTGAATAATCTTTGAAAGATAATTATCCAGAAACAAATATTAATTAACTATATGAAAAAAATATCATTTTGTGCAGCAGAAATATGTGACCCTCAGATTTAATTTGACCCCTATGGTGAGCTCCATCACTTCATCTTACTCAATCAACAAACTGGAAATCGCTGCAGTATACAGACTGAATACTTTCTTCATTTGCATACTCACTTGCAAACTGCAGGCCTGTAAAATAAATCAATGCCAAGGCTGCTCTTTGATTGGAAAAAGAAATAAAGGGTTTATTCATGCTGACTGTGCTGCTGACATTTGGATAAAAACTGAGGAGGAGCGTTTGTTGATAAAAGTGTTGCACCGATGCACCAAAGGTTGCGTGTGGTCAGTGAAAGCAGCACATCGGTGTCAGCACCTCACTGTAAAGCACTCTCTCAGGTGTTATTGTGTAATTAGTTTGGGGGTTAATTGAGTGTATCTGCTGTTTCTAGCAGGCACTCTGGCATAATGGCGTGTGGGAGTAATGCGTCATGATTCAGATGGACTTGTGAAATGCCCTGAAGGACATTTTGTTGTTTCTTCTCCTTGACAAGGACACAAATACATATCTGGACTAAAATAATACTGTAGATGTTTTTTTGTCAGGAGAGGCTGCACATTTTGAAACAGTCTAAAACCTAATTAGAGGGAGCTAGTCATGACAAGGAGGTAGCCAGGACCTCCAGTCTTTCACCAGGAGGAGTTTGGTTGGAGGGATATTGGGGGATTGGTAGTCAGACTCATATGTAAAACAGGGTCCTCAAGGGGAAAACGGTGAGTGGAGAATGGGGCAGTTCTTGGCCCAGACCCTCGTCATCAATACTCAGAATTGGGCAATGCAGTGCCTGAGGAGTAAAAAATGATACCATGAAAAGCTGGGTTTTTACCAGAGTCAAGGGCAGATGAGCAATAAAATCAATTTATGTGGGGTGCATCTTATATTGTTTTCCACATTAAGCTTCCTGGCCTACGTAGATTTACGTCTGATTTTTCTCTTCCATGGCACATTGTGACCACAATAACACCTGCTGGGACGTGAGAGGGTTACAGCTCAATGACTCGAGCAGCAGTTACTTAACCAGTTACTGTGATTTTCACCACATAAATGGTCTTGCATTTTAATCTCCAGCCAGAAACCAAATGACAAAGCGATGCGTTTTAGCACACTGTTATGTATATTTTTGTTTTGCAGCGTTTTGATCATTTACCTCGTCACAAGATGCTTCCAATGAGTCCCTGCTCTAATTAGCTGAATTACTGTTGCTCTTTTGAAAATGTGGCTTTGTTATCTTGCCAGCCATCTGTGAATGTTGGTGTATTTTCTTTTTTATGGCAACTAAAGCTTTATATTACAGAGGGAACAGATTACCCTCTGTCTCCTTACAGTACACATTCTTGTATCCGATGATATTAAAGTAATGCAGTTTAGAGATTATAGTTTGGGGACTTCCATGTGGCATCTGAGTGAGATGTGACACACTAACTTATCTCTCGGGGGAGCAAAGTTTTTAACCCTGACGTCGTTTATTGAGCCGGTTACGACACAAAATCCCAAGGCTGCCATTTTATCTATGTGGGAGTCTGAGCGGAAGATGTAGTGAGTCAATTTGATGAAGATGAATGTAAGTCACAAAACTTCTGATGTACCCGAGACATGGAAAAACCATCAAAGTGACACTAAGTATAGGTGCGCTGCTGTGTCCTTTACTGTATCCCGTTCTTGCTGGAGAAAGGTCTTCGGGAGTGAATGTAGTAATTCTTCAACTGCTGATGATAAAGTACAAGCAACATCTTGTCCCTTTCTGTTTTTATCACTTTGGTTTCATCACTGTCTTTGACTTTGTGAACTGTCTCCGCCGCTTCCTTTCTTTGCATGCAGAACAACCCAAAGTCATTTGATAATACAACTCACAAAGACTTTACATCAGCTGGCTTGCTTGGGATACCCCGCAGCGCACGGACAGGTCATTATCAATACAAAAATAACAGCTGCAACTTTACAGATGTTCCCCGGTGAGACGCACGAAGACACACCTGTATGTGAGACAGGATACCTGAGGTGGCTTTGTTTTTAAAAAGTCACTAATACCAAATCAAGAACATGACCAGAGCTAATTAATGTGAATAAAATATGAGCTAACTAGCAAACATACAAACCAGACCTCATAAGCTAGGTATTCTATTGCATATCTCTGTTTAATTATATATCTTATTTTAGTTGTATAATTTATATTTGAGGTCTATATTTATTTTATTACTGTAGCATTATTATTGGTTTTGGTTTTATATCTACTTTTGTGTTTATAGGGACTTTATTCTAAATATTTTTGAGCCTGAGACTTGAGAGAGCAATAGCTTGATGTCAATTTTTGTGCACATGACAATAAATTCTTGAATCTTGAATTAATTATCTTATCAGCATAGCCTATATGACTAATTTATTTGCTAAAAAACAAGTAACAATGTTTGTCCTTTTGTTGGAGGCACACCAGGGTTTGTAAACTCTCACTCTTTTGGCTTGAGACACCCACTTTCAGGCATTATCTCATGCTACTCAAACAGATGCCCCGCCAGGAAGTGACAAAGCTCGCTCCGTGAAGAAAGGCTTCCCACTTCCTCAGATCACCTCCTATTGCCTTTGCAAGCTCAAAATCTATTTTCATTTTTATTAAAGCGTGGACAAATGCCACCATAGCATTTAGAGCCTTGCTAAATTTGCAGTGGGCCTTATGGCGGACACACAACTCGACAAGGGAACACATAACAGAGCAAAACATCAATACAAAGCGAGGTAGATGGGGACTTTGCTTTCCTCAGACACCTTGGCCTTTTCCCTCCTGGTCTATTTTATCTGTCTGCTGTTTTTAAAGGGGATAAGAGGAGCCATTACTGAAGCGTGCCCCCAACTTCCACCTGCTGATACTGTAAAATGTGTGCAACTGCGCTGTGGGGTTTGCAGTTGCATTTGCAGAAATAGGTACCCACAACAATTTTTGTAGTGCAGATGATGGCCGGAGTCACGAAACCTTGGTTATAAATGTACAGCAAATCTGTTTTCCAGCAGAGGTACTAAGTAATGTACACCTTGCTTGAAATAGTACTCTCCTCAAAACCATAATCAAACTCTTAAGCTGCCCCATTGTAAGCTCACAGTTATACTATGTACTATTAGAGACCACTCCAGAGGTCTCTTAAAGGACACTGAGTGATTTCCTCAACACACTTAAGGTAAGTCACAATAGGTTCTAACTGCTGTGGTATTTTCAAAAGGCCTCTCGCAGCTTTAAATACATCCTCCAGCATCAGTAGCAAACGTTCAGACAAATTAATGGTCCTCCAGTGTGACCTTCACCCATGAAGTAAAGACACATCAGAGCCCAATCATTCTGTTTGCCCTCGCAAATTTTTAATACTTCTCATGGCGTAGTTAAAAACACGCTGGTGGGTGTAACATAATTAAATATCTTGCTGACACTAAAGCTAAATGCTGACTGAAACAACCTGACACTAATATTCACTGATGCAGAAACAGTTTCTGCTTTTCACATAAAGCACATTAATGGACTTCAAGGCAATTTGGTGATTGTCGGCGACAAAAGTTGATCGCTGAAAATAATCAGCCGCTACCTCCTGTTGTGAAATAGTTTGAAGTCAACATGGATAAAGTCTTCTCTCTTAAGAAGGAGATCAGAGATGAGAGCGGCTCCAAAAAAAACTGCAAAAACTGTAAAAGTGCTGATGCTGGAAGTTATTTTCCCTTCCATTAAAATATAGTTTTCCATTTATTAACCATTTCTTATTTTATCTGTGCCCAGGATGTGCAAGAGGAGCATCCATAAAGGCCTCAGATGTGTCATCCTGGATGTAAAAGTAACTTTAGAGAGGAAACTTAAGGTAAGTGACTTTACAGTTCTCATATCGTGGAGAATATTAATCATGCATGAGCAACATCAAATTGCAGTTTGGGATCTTCTGTTATCCGCATTTAAATGTCAAAACGGTGGAACAAACTGTAGTTTATGAATGAATAATGTCTGAAAAAACTGATATTGCGCCCAGAGCACAAGCACACGGCGCTGCGGGGAAGACGACTTAAACAAAACGCTACCACTAAAATGTCAGTACGACTCGTGTGCAAACAGAAACGAAGGGGCGCAATTTTCATTTTACAATTTTAGCTTCTCTGTGCCCCTCTGCAAGACTTATTCTTATTCTGCCTCCGAGGTTAGTTACATGAAGTACTGATTTTTTTGGTTGCATGCTTTTAGAAAACCATAAAACATGTAAAAGTGGGAGAGCTCAGTGTGTTCACTGACTGAGTATAACAATGGGTGATGGTGTTTTAGTTTCATATAACTGAGCTTTCAATAGAACATGTTTAAATATGTGAGATCTTAAATTACATGGAAGCAAATTTGTTACCTGAAAATATTAAAACAAAGGTACTAATGAGAGTTATGTCTTTTATGCTTGAAGAAACTGAAATTGTTATTCCTTGCGTCCCCTGTGTTCCCCCGTCTGTCCGTCTATCTGTGATGTGGGCGTGGCGCTCCTCTCGCTCTCTCCCAGCTCCCTGATTGCTGTTCATCCTACTCACCTGCTCCAAGCTGCACACCTGCTGTCTATCTACTCATCTTCTCAGCAGTACATCAACCCCCCCCCGCCCCTTCTTCATCCACTCATCTCCAGACTGTTCAGTTCATCAGTGCGGTTCATCGTGTTTCTACAATCTCCGTTTTCTGCCTCTCGGCCAACGGCTCTGTTTTCCCTGCCTGCCACGCTCCGCTGTGACTCCAGACCAGCTCCTCATACCCCTGCTCTCTAACTCCTCAAATAAACTGCACTGAACCGTTGCCAGTCCTTGTCTGAGTCCTGCTTTTGGGCCCTAAATTAACACAGCGATACAGAAATAGGAGGGAGTGAAGAACAGCACCTGAAAATCTGATCAATTTTCACATCTCGAAGAGGAAAACAAATATCTTTCTTGTCTTTCGTGATAAATATATATGCTGGTTACAGTTTTTCACAACTTCTGGAGGAAAAACATGAGGTGTAATATAAAGTGTCATGTCCTGTGCGACCAAATTAGCTAAAGACTGTTTTTTTTCCACATTTTTTAAAAACATTTTGAGAAGTAAACTAAACTAAAGACGAAGCAAAGAAGACAGTTAAACAAAATAAATATTATTTGACACAGTGGAAATATGTTTTTTTTATTATAAATCCCGTCCCTAAATTTGGAAACACCATTTAATCCTCATAGGAGTCTTGGGCTATTTAGGCCGTTTGTAAATACTTCTGATTTTGCCTTTAAAAAAAAATGTTTGCTATCTCTTTTTTTATTTTCAGTAGAACATATACATATTTATGAACTGGCAATTCATTTTTCACTTTGACTTAATGTGCTGGGACGACTGACGTCACCACAGTATGCTGCATGTGTTCGGTATTTCTAAATGTTATGTTGCCAACCTGGTGTGTACGTTCACACCCAACACAGGAATTGTTGATGACAGATTCTTGGGTTGTTAAATTATTCAACATTTACTCTATTTTTTTCCAATATAAAATTCACTCTCATCAATTTAAAATAAGATGTTACTCAGTAACAGCAGTCATTGCATCGTTAAAAAAAAAAAAAGTGAATGAATGATTCATTTTTTTGCATCACAGAGAGCTTTGGTTGTGTGTTTTTTCATCTTACTGTGTGTCATCCCCCCAGCTGCTTGGGGACACGTCTTTTGAAACTGTACATATATCTATAGAACAAACCACGGCCCCCTGCTCCCACGATCAAAACCTCAGTTCCCCGTAAAGCCTCCTTGGCTGCCGTCCGCTCTGATCGCGGCCACGGTGACAGGATCACATTTCAAAACACTTGCACCATCAAAAGAGGCAATGTTTTTCAAATCTAATGGCAGTGTGACACTAAAGAGCCATTTTATTTTAGAGAGCCGTTTGCATTTTTTTATGTGCACGCTCAGATTAGATTTTTTTTCTGCTTCATGAATTCCAGATCAACAAAAGTCAGCTGCTCTGGGAATCACAACCAAAAACAGTGTGGATTTTTTCATTCTTGCCATCAATACTTAGGAAGAAATACTGCATATTAAAAGTTTGACAAAGAAAAGGAGCTGAGAAAAACAAAGAGGCAGAGAGAGAGAGATTTTTCCTTAACTCTAAGAACAGAGGACTATTCCTATTTTCACTGTGATGACAAAGTATATTTGGATTTATTACCTAATGAGGTTTCACAGGATTCAAAAAGCCAAAGAGGCTGTAGATTCATCACAGAGGAACTCATTTGTTTCAAATGAAGTAAAAACATGAATATCTTCTTTAAAAAATGCTTTCGGGAGGTTTTCACACTACAAAAATCCATCCAGTGTGCACATATCACGAAAATGGATTCCAGGCTCTTTAATATCATATCGCTTTACATTTAATTTCCAAAATGAAAGCAAGCAAAAGCTGAAGTGTGAGCTGGAAAGCAGAAATCTGCAACTTTCCTAGAGCAGCGAGGTCGCCCTTAAAAACTACCAAAGATACTATTTTTTATTTTATGCGTTCACAATTTTCAGCCTATCATACCTGAATGGTCCCTCATAAGAAAAAATAATTGGACTGAACAGAACGTAAACCTGCCGTGAGGTGAAGAGATATGCAGAGTCTTCTGATTGTTTGGTTGTTGTCTCTGCTTGTTTTATTTGACCATTTGAATTATGACATGAAACAGAGGCTGTTTTTATTTAATCCAAAACATACTTCAAACCGCTCTCTGTACATGTTCCAACCTCTTGGGAGTATATAGCATATTTATTATTCTAGTGTGCAGAGCCAGTCAATGAATTCATGTTTTCCCCTCCACACATTTTACAGTGCAATCAATTTGGGGCTGATGCCCCTTTTTATCAAAGCCAAGATGGTCACTGAACTTTTATTTTGAACTGCAAATTGCTGTGGTTTAGTACTGAGACAAAATGCCTTTTAGTGCAAAAACAAAACAGTGGAAATAGAAAATATGAATCAGGGTTGGAAGATCATTTTTATTCAACACATTATTAGTATTTTTTTATTAGAATCAAGATGCCTGCTGTGCTTTCTGTAATGAAAACCCTATACATGAATATAAAGAGGAGGAAAAAACAACAATAATTGAAGGAATTCAATGTGTGTGAATTATCTGAACACTGTATGAAGTAATATGAGGGCTGTCACTAATTACTTTTACATTATCAGTTTTTGACAATGTGTTTTTATTCTAGTTAATCCACTAATTTATATATTTCTGCAGAATCTCTGAACATGGTGGAAATTGTTCACCATCTCAGTGTGCGACGTGACATTAAAATCCAAAGATAATTTATTTTTCTCTCAGTTACAATTATTATCGTTAGAATATTTTTTATTTATTTTTCTATTCTTGTCCATTGACAGAAACTTGACAAATTGCATTAACACTGAATAAAAATGTTTTCCATGTTTCAGAACCACAGCGCTCCTTTAAATACATGTGATGGCATTAGATTATCCAGGCTTCTAAAAGCAGGACATAATGTTTACATGAATAATACAAAACCAGGATACAACAAAAATATCTAATCCAGCAACCATCTTGCATTGAAACAACACAGTTACTGTGGATTATGTACATTAAAACCAATCTTTCTCTGATGATTTTCATTTTCTGGCTGCAACATACTATTGACAGATTTTCTTTGTTTACATCATTAATTACCCATGTGATGTAAATTCATCATCATTATGTTGCATTAATGTTATTAATAAATTGTCAGTGATTACTTCACTATAAGAACATTATGACTTTATGAACAAGTCAGTGCGGACAAATACTGTACATCAGTATTTCTGTGTGGTGTGAAGAATTCAGGCAAAACCTGTTCATCACTTATTCTGTTTCATAGTCTGTGCCTCCTTCTCGCTCACTTTCCCTCTCTCTCTCTCTCTCACACACACACACACTGTCTCTTTACTCCTCCATGACTGTCATCAAACATGCCTTTTCTCAGCCCTCTCTTATTCTTTATATTCACTGTCGAGCTGCCATGACATTGTCTCGTATGCTGCACTTTAAATATGCATCGCTCTGGCGTCAAATTGAGTTCAGCGTGTGTTTGCGACTTCAGAGCTGTGGCAGAGACTACGGGGCTTGAACGGGCGCAGTATGAAGTGACCAACAACCTTGAGCCTTCATGGATAACAAGGACTTCAAAGGAGCGAAGGCACATGTGTCGCACGGCAACGCTTCTGCTCACTTTTATTCGGGGATCAACAAGATTCCCTTTTTGTGCGAGTCAGGCTTTGTGTTTCTTTTTGATCAGAGTGCAGGTTCTCATATAATCTATGGCACCTCGGTGGCTGGAAATATCAATGGAGCAGGTGTCATGCTCGCCTGACAGCAGGTTAACTCATCTCATCTCAAAAATCCATTCAGCCCTTTTGTGTTTGACATCTAATAAGCCCAGACTTAAATTAAAAGCCCATTAATGCCACCTAATCGGGCTCTGACGTGCTTCCAGCATCAACCCCCGCATCTCACTTCCTCCATGAGGAATTAGACAGGGCTGGAGGAGCGTATCTTACCTGTAGCACTCACTGCACAGCTCCACAGTTCACTCCATTAAAAAAGTTTCAGGACTGGAAGGATGAAAGTACAGTGCTGTAATGGAGAGACACAAAGAGGGGAAGGCAGACAAATCTTTTACTGCACAATTACATGCTACTGTAACTTATAATTAAAGGCTGTGCTGCTTTTGTTGATAATTCTCGCATTGTTACCACATTTACACCTGGTATGAACAAGAAATCTGTATCCAGATAACTTGTTTGGAAAAAAAAAAAAACACTGTAAATGCACACATTGAGATCATACGGCGATCAAATTGGTCAGACTAACTGCTCCAATGTTCAAACTCTGCCTCTTCCCTTTATCTCAAGCACGCCTGAAAAAAAAAGCTGCAGACAACCACTTCCTCAGCAAAGGGAAAATAAGTCGAGCTTAAAGAGCAGCATCGCTTCAGGAGACTCTTGAGGGATCGCTAAGACATGCAAGAACGGGGCTGCTGAGCTGCAGTAGCACTACAGCTAGCAAGCTTCTCCACTGGCACTGATTTCTAACACTTCTTACAGAATCAGTAACATAAGTCAGGTTATATGGCTGGTTATGGCTGTCTCGTGAACCGAGCCTTACCTAGTCAACCCTATTCTGAAAGTGTAATATCAAATCAGACAACTCTACAAATCCATGGGTTATGTGCAATCATAAGCTTTTAAAACCCTTGTTTTAAAAATATCTGTGCATGGCAACTACCTGGTGGTTACAGTTGTAGTTGGTGACCTGTAAAAAAATAGCTTTTCTGCATATTTGCTAAAACTGTCACTATGCCTTGACAGTAGTACATGAGACAGATAATCTATGGAAAAGTCAGGCTCCTCTGGCTCATCATGCTGCCTCTAAGGGTATTTGAGAAGAATCCACCATGCCTGGATCAAAACAACCAATCAGAGCCTGGAGGAGTTTCAAAAACAAGTAAACAGAAGAAGACCAATTAATTAATTAGATCGAGCGAGTCTGCGGGGAGGTGCTTGGGAGGCGAACCGGTACACAGCGGACAGCTGGACCTGGAAGTTGCACTCGTTCTGATTTTTAAGATTAGTTCACTCTCTTCTTAATCCTACTGATGGCAGCTTAAAGATTAGAGAAAGGTCACAGTGACGGTGATTGCAAACCAACTATGGTTACAGTACGTTTTAGGGTTAGTCTACTGAAACACTGTGTAAGTGTATTAGGCAACAACATCTCTTGGTAAAGCCTCGTTAAAATGAAAAGGTGTACTCTGCTCTCCTTTATGAAAGTTGGATCACACAAAACACCCACCCTCACATCTTACCTCAACACATAAAGTTCGTCAGCACTGGTCAAATGGTTGAATTATCCGTGATTAGTGTGCCATTGTTATACTGCCACAAAGCCTCTTTAGGAGGAAGTCGGTGTGAATAGTCAAGTGCGCAAAATGAGTGACTTTGACACGAGAGCCTGTGGTGTCCCAGCAGTCTAGTTTTTTCTTTTAACCATTACTCTTTGTTGAATGAGAAGTTTTTAGTTGCCTTAAAATTAACCAGACGTTAAACACAAAGGTGGCAGGTCATGCTGTTTTCCTCGGTCACTGACGAACGAGCTATTCTGTCGTGTAGGTATGAGTAATTCTTTCTTCTGAGCATCTCAACTTCAAGGACAATAGAAGTCACAAATATGAAGCTACTGATCCTGATGCAGCTAACTTAGTGGTAATGTTAGCTGCAGGACCTAGGTCGGTCTGCTTTTCTCCCTCTGACGAGCCCCACCAATCCGTGAGCATGTTACCACTGTGAAATCGTACCATGGACAGTATATAAATATCATTATATGACTTTATATTCTGTCTATGAACATTACTCACTGCATGTGATAGCAACACTGTTGACAGCATTTCCACACCTGAGTCTGTGCTGGTGACCACAGAGAAACCTCTGCTTTTTCATGTGAATGTTTAGCTCTGTATAGGCTGATTTTCTTTTTTTTTTTTTTTTAAACCTAGTCTCTGTACTTTGGAAGGTAGTTTTCCTCTTGTGTCTCTGCTGCTTCATTTTAGAAGGTTTTCATCTGCAAACCAGTGAGAGGCTTTTATTGTGAAGCAGGTATACGTTTTTGCATGAGAGTAGTTTTTTTGTGAATTGAATTGTGGGCAATTCAAGTGATCACAATAACAAAAAAATACAGTTTAATTAATATGTTAACATGTTTATTTTGGTTTATTCTCTATCTGGTTTTATATCATGTTGTTTCAGTCCAGAATGATGGTTCATTGATGACTGACGCTCCCTCCTGTCTGGCCAAGGTGCTGTACTCATAACCAGTATGATCACAACTAGCTGGTTACAAAAAACTGCAAGGCTGTTATGTTGTTAGACCATAATATTAAAAAATACATGTTTGGTTGGATCTTTTAGGCTGCATTAAGGCAGTTAATGCAGCCTAAAAGCAGCACGATCCAACAATGTTTGTGTTGGATCGTGCTGCAGCATAATGTTGGTTTTTTTCTATGTAGGGATTCAATGAAATTGTTTTCATTATTAATTCAACTGTTGATTTTTTTTTTCTATTAATCAATTAGTCTTTTGGGCTTTTGGAAATTGTATACATTTTATATACCCAGGTGCAACCTAAAGTGTCTTATTTTGACTCGACCACAGCAGACCACAAACCAAAGATGTTAGTCTACTGTTTACTGTTACTGAGTACTTAAGAAACCAAATAACTATTCACATTTAAGAAAGTGGTATGAAAGAATTTAAGAATTTTTCTGATTTTTTTTTTTTTTAATGACTCAAAAGTATTGATGCCTCAAAGTAGCTGGAGATTACCTTTCTGTCAATCGACTAATAAATTAATTGACTAATAACTGCAGCTTATGGTGCCGGAAATGTTGTTTCTTTGGAGTAAATGCACCAAAATATTAACCAAATCAACTCTGTGTTGTTGAATAAAGGCAATAACACACATATTTTGGGTGTATCTAATTTATTTGTGTGGAACCTGACAAACTAAAATTATGTCAGACTGAGTTGTAAACAATACATTGAGTAAAAACCATTTTTTTTAATTAATTGACCATAAATGTATTATTTTACTATTAAAAATCTGATGTGGGTTGAAAGGACAAATATAAAATATGTTGCTTGTAAATATATTCTTTAAATCCATATAACATAACTGACTTAATCTGGATAAGATTAAATATCTCACGTTGATCAGAAGGAATTTTATTTAGTTGGCTCAACTCACAATCATTGTGTTAGTGTAATACATGTTCATCAACTTAGATGTCCTTAACATTTTTACTTTTAACTAATGTAATTCAATTTCATGGAACCTGCTGACAAAATAAATGTAATAAAAAAACCAACATTTCATTTTTTTGAGTGCGTAATGTTTTCAAGGATGCGTACTGTACCTCCCTTTAAATCCTTTGAGCATTTTTTTTAATTACAGGTGAGAGAGGCAGAGCTGGTCGAGGACACTCTCTTTTGTTTAGAAGCCGCTTTGATTAAGTAATCTATAGGCTGGAGGTGGGAAAAAAAAAGAAAGCATAATTATTTTTTTCTCTGAGTGAAAATGCAAAATCGAGAGTGCCTGAGAACCTTATTTCAGTTTACTCTCCATCAAATTTGGAGTCATGCTGAGGAAATATTTTTCTATGAGTTTCTCTTGGTGCAAGACAGCGATGACAAAGTGCTTCTGAACCTACTGCTTTGAAACACATCAGAGAAAAGTAATGCTTTGTGGCACATCTAATTCATCAATGCACCACTACACTCTCCCTTTTTCTGCCAGATTCAATGGTGATGCCTGTTTTTTTTTTTGTTTTTTTTTTCTTTTTTAAAAGTTTGCCTCTGCTGGAAGCAATCTGCAGAAGAGCAGAGCCTCTCAATGTAGTCTGGACCGGCAGCTTGACCCAGTCGATTATCTTTCAGCTCCACTTATTAGCATCACTTAGCAGCCACCGCCCCTTAAACGCTCTTCATGCCAGTAGCCCAGTGGAGAAATTTCCAGATTTGTGGAGAAACTGGGACTTTGTTATAACCCGCTGCAGTGGGTGAGGAGTCTGCAAGTTTTTCCCCCAAACCAATTGCTATTTAACGCACCTTTAGCCTTGTGACAGGAGCCCATTATTAAAATCAGTGGCTGTACTTCTTTTTGGAGCCTCTGGAAATTTTGGAGCCTTGAAAACACCTCAAACCCTGTTATTGGCTGAGGGATTCACACCACTCAACGCCAAGAAAAAACCCCAATGCAGAAAAATTAAAAAAATTCAGGCTGATGGCATGGTCTCAACAGATGCCGCCACACACTTCTAGAGAGTCATAAGTGATGATTGCGAGGGATTATTTTTGTATCAGTCATTTAATTTTTTTTTTTTTTAGCACAATCCTACTCATTATACCTTTTTTAAAATTTTTTTTAGGTGCCTAAGTTTAACTATACTTTAACACCAATTTAGTTACCATGACCATATTGTCGTGTGCAAATTTTAAAAACCTTGGCCACTAAAAACCTTTGATAGGATTGTGTTTGTGTTTCATCCTCTTTACTGTTTTGAAAGAAAACCCTTATATCATGCATTGCATCAAATAAAGTAATACAATAGATAATTTTCAAATTGAAAGAGAATAGAGATGAATCAATATCTCATCAGTCTAACAAAAGCTGAACATTTTTAGCTTTTCACAGGTCTTTATTGTGAGGCTTTTGTACTGGGGTACAATATATTTTACATGTTTTTTTCCTACAGTAAGAATTGCAGCACTACATCACTGACAGGGCTTATTGTCCGACACAAATCCCTGGCACCACCTCCCCCCTCCTCTGCTGTGCTCTGCTACTACACCGCCTTTTATTGGCTCAAACCATAAAGTCACACTTTCACATTACAGCAAGTGAACACAGACTCAACATAAATATCAGATAAAGATGCAAAATGTAATTCTGTCTGTTGTTTGCATTCCAGGTCTTCTTTCTAAAAGGTATGATGCTGGTTATTCACTGCAGCACTGTCCTCCGCTGCTGTGCGTGGCGAGTAGAAGACTGCAGAACAAAAACCATTAACTACATCACTCCCAGAGTTCAGGCCAGCAAGTGTGTTCTGAAAGCCAGAAGTCCTGGATCTGGCAAAGGAATTGTTTAGTCATTGGTATCGATCAACACGCCTTTCAAACTGTGCAAAGGTAATATATTAATGTGCTTTTGTCCTAGGGTGCTGTAAAAACATTAAATCCCATCTGCTAGATGTTGGGTGTATTTAAAATGGCAGCATTAAAGAATATTTCACTTATCGTGGATGCACTGAGAAGATGTGTGGGATTTTTTAATATCCATATTTTCACATATGAAGTTATGAAGGTAAATGTGGCTGAGTGACTGTCAACTGCTCTTCACACACTCATTTTCACTTCACAGTGTTTCACTGCAAATGCATTTTGTTTAATATGAATGACTTTAGGAGGCATTACCTGGTGACAAGGGTGTACGGTGTATTCTGAAGAGGAAACCTCATGAGACAACCTCAAGAGGGAGAGAGAGCATTTACACACCTCATTTAAGTACTGTATGAACTGTACAGTTGTCCAATTCAAAATCCCTACATTGAATGTGCAATCAACTGCAGAAAAAAAATCATAAAAGTAGTTGTAGCTAAATTATTTATCTATCAATGGTTAAAGTATAAATAATTCAATGTGAAGAATGATTCGTCTTATATTTTTAAAATGCTGTTATCAAATCATGTCCTATTGTATGTCATCACAGCTTAAGCTGGTCAGTAAGTGTTTTAGCTGAATTTTCCCAAATGCATCATTTTTTTACGTTTTCTTCTGAATTTCCCTTTAAAATGTTGCAGTACAAAATATAAAGTCTGCAAACGTACACATACTTCAGAGAAATAACTGTAATTAAAGCAATTCATATTGGTAATTTGGCGCAGCGGTGTTGTAAATGTACTTACACCTCTGCAGATATCTTCATATGCTTCAAATGTAAACATATATCATTAAATGAACAGGAGATTAAATATGCTTTTTGGTCTTGAGAAAGTTAAAAGTAGGTTTTCTGTTAAAACACCCAAGAGGAGGACACGTTGGGCTCCTCCGTCTCGTGTGCTCTTTGAAGCTCAGAGTAAGACTGTGAGTCAACATATATATGTGTTCCAGGGTTATATTAAATTATAAGGCTCACATGAGCATCAGCAGACACATCTCGTCTCCCGTGGCACCGCAGTGTAAGCAGACTTTACTGCATGGAAACAGCTCTATCTGTTTAATTACCCTCCTCTGAGGCATCAACACATCTCAACTGCCACCCCCCACCACTCATGAATTAATGATGCACATCTCTGGTTGTTATTAGTAAGCTGCATTGGGAAACAGACTGGTCGAAGTTAATTTGAGATTCAGCTCTAAAAAACCTGAGGTGGTTGTTGTTTACCACTGTAGTGACTGTTAAAACAACAAATATACTCCTTCATTTGTTTCAACAAGATGCACAGCCCTTCAGGGCCTGCATTGCGCTCTTTGGATACAAGGCCAGCTGGTTTTGGGATCTTGTCTTGAATTTGTTGCGCTGAATGTACATGTAGTTCGAATGAGAAGCTGAATCAATCATTAAAATGTTTGAAGGATTATAGTTCAAAAGTGGTCCTGGGCGAATTAAGGATTATTTCTGCGTCAGTTTCTATGCCGGCGTGAAGTGAGCGGGGCTCAGTTGGAAAAAGGTGATGTCACCAATCACCACCAATCAGGATTTAATCAGAAACTGTTGTCTGTCAGTAAAAATCGAATGATTCCCAAACAGTCCTGACGAAACAGATTAACTTAGCTTTAGATTGTTGAACTCATAATTAATAATAGCAGTCTCTAACTTTGTTGTTTATAATGATGAATATTTAATGTTGAGGAGAAACGCTTAAGTAGGGCTGAGCAAGGAATCAAAATATTATTGAATAGCAATATGGCTGAGTGCCTTATTTTGATTCTGGGAACTGATATTTTTTAATCAGTTGCAATCTGTCAAAATAATCATAATATTATCATTATAATTTTTTGGGTGGGTTGCATGATATTCAGCCCAAAGACATAAGCAGGAGAGGAGCAGGAAATCTACAGTTCAAAGAAGAGAAGCTCTAATGTTGTTAAAAAGGTATTACTGAATATATATATATTTGTCTTTGCTCTTCTTGTGTTTCTCTTTATTTTAATTTCAGAAAGCTGCATATTGTTCTGTCAGGACTTGGTCCACATGGGAGCTACAATGGAAATTGCACTTCTTCCATCTCCTTGATGTGGTAGAGCACTTGTGAGAAAAGCCTTTGGCTGATGAAAAGCCGTGGGCCGATACATTTCTCAGTATTACCTGGTGACTCTCAGCGCAGGCAGATCTCATTCATTACAAATCCAGCACAATTTAATAAAGGACAAATAAGTGAGGAACAGTGATTTCGGATCTTCCCGAGCATCCGTTTCAGCGTACAAGTTTTCAAATGACATTCAAATCTGTTTCCAATATTGGGATACAGAGTTCTTTGAAGTGTTGTGTTTCTGCAGGGTTAAGCTGCTCTCACTGTATTAGCTGTGTATTTCTCAGGAGGTGTCTAATGCATTGTAATTACTTACAGGAGAGCTCCTCGACTCTGTGACACCACAGTTTTGTAAAATATGTATGTTTTCTGACTGCGTCTAATATGATTAAAATTGGTAGACAGAAAGCGAACAGTAAGTAGGATGTAGATGTAAAGGCACCGAGTGCTTGTTTATTACATGGGTCTATTAACTCAGTGTCCATTTACCCAATACGAACCTTTTAGAGTGATCCAGGTGTGCTGTTTCTGTTTTCAATGCTGAAACTGTGGAAGATTTCATTTCAAGTTGAACTGAAGTTTGAATTCTGTTTTTGTGTAAGGAGATACATACAATAAAGCTTTGAGTCTCTTTGTGGCCATTTCCCATGACTTCGGTTGACTGACATTTGAGGGTCGGTGTTGCTAGGAAACGTGCTGTCAACTTCCGTGGTGCGCTACCAACTGGAGCGTGTTAGTCCTGTACATCCCATGAATGTTGATTCAGGACCTTTCTGTTCCCCCATTTTTTCAACGAGCAAACATGTCTCTGTCACAGAAACAACCTGCACATAACACATTTGTCCACATATTCACAAACAAGCAAAACACTTCCAATCCAACATGTAGATTTAGTGATTTAAGCCATCTGTCTTTTTAACATAACATCTGGGAGGACCCATCACAGCGTTAAATATATACTTTAGAGGATTTTTATGCGTAAACATCTGTTGAATCACTTTCTGTTGCCGAATGATGCAACACAGCGGTGACCGAGCCTATGGTGCACTAATAAAGGCCTTTCATTTGCAGTATTGGCATTGATTGGTGCTGGCAGTGACTTTCCATTGCCGCAACATACTCACTCTTCAACTTAACTTGTGTGTGTCTCTGCTGCAAGTAAGTGGTTACTATTTCTGAACAAATAAAGAAAAGATTTATGACTACAGACAATGAAACTTGAAACAGAAGCTGAAAGCGAAAAAAAAAACACACTGGCAATTACTGATTAAGCCACAGGTGCTGTGAAAGAGAAAAAAATGAAAAGCTTTGAGATTGCAACGATAAGTTTGTTTTCCACTAAACTGAAACAATATTACATTAATATTGAATACCCACAAAGTTATCAGACCAGTCAAATTACAGTAACACTGTCAGTTTGCCCCTGGAGAACATAAAATGTAGGGGGCGCTCTCATCACAGAAAACATACATCTAAGTAAAGTTTTCTTTTTGGTATGTATAATTTTGACTAAATACATTGAAACGAACAGCATTTCCTTCAACTCTTCACTTAAACAAGAATAAATAGTGCATTTTTTTGGGAGACTATTTTCAGCTGCGGAGTAATATACATTTGGTTCGCTCGTGAAGACTTCATGGCAGGACAGGATATGTGGGATTGATTCAGACAGTGCCAATGTTCGTTGTGATCAAAGATATCACCCAGCACATAAGAGTGTCTGCTTTGTATGTGTGTGTTTTTAATTTTAGAAAACAGTGGAGCTCCATGAGAGGAATATGAGAATATGAGAAGAAAAAGAAAAAGAAATAAAAATGTAAAATGTGAATTGCATTTTTTTTCTTGCATTTTTTAATGTTTTTTTTTTATTTTTAGGGACTTTTGGACAGCGAGACATTCACAGTTTAAAATAAAAAAATATAAGGGGTCTGTAGTATCAAATCAGCTTCAAACTCTCTTGTCCCTGCTAAGGAGCCTCAAGAAAGGCTTGAATGACTTGGCATGTTTTCCCTGTAAATTCTCCCTGATGCTGTGGGAGAATTAGCAGGGAGGAAAAAGGATAAATTCACTCATGCCTATCTATTTTGCTGTGTGCAAAACACATTACAATTCAAGGCCGAATTGGCAGCCTGTACCCTTGATTACTTGTTCTCATTTAAAACACCCCAAAAATCTCACAATTAAAGCTCACAAGGCTAGCACTTGAATATTAAAAACATGGTGACTTTCCATTTCCTTGGGTTTTTAAAGGATAGACATCAATGCTGCTCAGTGTGTCTCTGTGAGTCTGTCTGGGTCACTTTAATGTATTCTTACCTCTTCATTTTGGCTTTAGTTTAATCCAGCGGAACAGCGACAATGTCACATTCACATAGGTGAAAGTTAACAAACATGGCCCAATAAATTATCCAGATGCAGATCTTCTAGAGGCCGACCGTTCCTGTGAAATGATGGGTAGATAAAAGTAAAGGTCAGAGCTAATATCCGTGCTACAGATTTTAAACTACTCCGTTGCTTGTCCTTTTAATGAAATTCACCCAAGTTAACTCCCCACAGTGTAGACTTCTAAGGGGGGAAAAAAATCCTATTGATCGAGAGAGTTGTGGGTATTCTCCCAAGCATTTTCACAGCACATTTCACCGCATCAGCACTGCCTCGGGCCATCATAGTGAAAGCAGCAGACTAGTGTAGCTCTTGAGGAGCTGGGTGGAGGAACTTGATGCAGGTGAAGTGAATATAATGACTTAGCTTTTGACATACCGGGGAGACTGGAGCACTTCAGGGCTCGGTAACAACATCCCGATGCCTTGATCTCTTGTTATAGACTATTGATCCGATGTGTTAGCATCTGTATTTTAAGGGCATGGAGTTTAAAAGATGCCAAAATACAGTGTTAGTATTCTACTGCCTTATTTCCACACGACTGAAGCAACATAACACTTCTGCTTTATTTTATTCTTTCTTTCTTTCTTTTTACTGCCCTGCAAAATGTGTATTAATTAATTAGTGCATCTCGGTCATGTTGCAATACTAGTAGCAGACGAAGTCACAGTTGTATCAGTAGCACTTTATATTGGCAGCAGTAGTTGAGGCAGTAGTCGCACTAGAAAGGTTGGCACCATAGTAACAGTACCTTATGCAACAGATGTACGTTTTCCACATGGAGGTCTCTTATAGTGACAGCTGCACCATCCCCCTCTTCAGTTTTTAGACTTTCTTCCTCTCTCTGGGCTGGAGAAGCTCCCTGTATTTCGTATGCCCCCCCAGAGAGTTTCCTGCTATCGTTAAACACCGTACCCTTTTCCTCCCCCTCCTCCTCCTCCTTTTCCTCCCTGCCCTGTCCCTCATGTCCTCATCAAGACTGTCCCTCGTGAAGCCCTCAGTGCATAAATATAAGGCACTTCCCCACTATCAGTTGCCAGATCATCTATTTAGCTTTACTGACATAGTTTCCCAGCCATGCCTGCTTGCCTATTACCTGCCTGTTAACAGTATTTTTGTGACCAAGACTTGCTGCCTCTGCCTTGATGCTCGGCTATATCAGAGATAAACATTGAAACTCTGGGGTTCTGTCCCGCTCCATATATCAGATTTGGAAGAGTTCATATGAGATGAGTTCAAAATTATCAGGTTGTACTCAACCTCCAATCTTTTTCTCATGTAAAAGTGAACTGTATTATCTGAACACGAACAATAAAGCTTAAATCGAACCTTTGCAGTCTTATTTGTGTCTTTGACGCTGGCTTATCATGGTATCATATCAGAAGTTATCAAAAGCATTTAAAAAAAACCTTGTGAGGTTCTGATAAAATTATATTACCTGGAGACATTAAAAAAAATAAGCCAGAGATGTATTTCAAACCAACTCATGGGCAAAATCTGCCAGCCAACAGCAGTCATTTCAGCCGCAATAAATAACAGCAGATGTCTAAAAAACTGTTTCTGAAATGAAATTACCTCAGTGCAAGCTTGACAACTGGAGCAACAGTAAAGGGGATGCTCATCACATTTGCCAAATATGTCAGGTATGAATAATATGTATGTATAGCAGGTATGCATGTAATACCTGCTATACATACATATTATTCATACTTTCAACATACTGTTCTGCAGAATATACAATATTTTCTTACAGAATAGAGACATAATAATGAAAGTGGTATTATGTTTTGTTATAACTTTTTCAGTGCATATTTGAAGTGCCTTTTTGCAGAATGAGCAGCAGTAATATTAATACTGGTAGTTGTATCCACAGTAGCAGTCATAACAGTAAATGTAAGTACACGTAAGATTAATGGTAGTACTACCAGTAACACTACTGACAATGGCGTGACAGTGGTAGCACGAGTTAAAGCCTAGTAATGATAATGATAATGAGTAATATATTGTTAGTTAGTGATATCTTGTTATAGAGAGATACTAAAACAATTGCAAATAAAATTTAACATGGAAGCAACTTCACCTCTATAACAAAATTACTGGGTCAGACACACTGGCTGTGCCCCTGCAGTGAAGCTAAAATAAGCTTCACACTACTCCGCCAGATTAGGCTTAACATTACTGTGGATCGCTGCACAGTCTGAAACCATAACACAGTTTGTTAATTGAGACTGTAAAAACAGGGCATTGTAACAGTCGAGGAGAGATGATGTAAAATGGTGCTTAAAAATACATAAGGCTCTCCGTGCTATTAAAGACAAAACCAGAGTAATCAGCATGCCTAAGATGGTAAATCCTTGTCTGAAATAGATTTGTGGCCTGCTGCTGACGGTTTAAACATTCATCAAAGAATTCTTTATAATGTCATTTTGATGAATGGATTTAAAGGGTTTTAAAAGACAATTATTTTTTTCTAGAAATAACTTTAGAACAAATAACAAGATTCTCAATTTCAGAACAATTACCTCTTGACATTAGGCAGAGAGTCATTTACTCCTAGCAAATTACAGCCAGAAGTTGGCACTGGGTACTGCTGGCAAAGCAGTTAAAGGAAATGCTTGCTGACAAATACGACAAGCCAAAGGTTAAATAAAGCAGTTTTGGCCCCAGAACGGAGCATGAAGACGCATAATCACCACGGGAGACTAAACAATTTCTGTTTGATGGGTAGAACAAGAACCAGCCCATCGAAGCCCAATATACCAACCTTATTTCCCAGTCCATCAATTACAATAACATGATTAATCACATCTGACGGTGGGCTAAGGTCAAGCGGTGCTAACACAGAGCACTTACTGGAGGATGCATTTATCAGATTATAATTAATAACCCAGAGAATGGTGGTTTCGGTGCTGTGGGGTTTACAAAACCCTCCACCTGCTGATGCTACAACTTCCAAATTTTGGTTGTGAAAACCATTGCAGGTGAAACCAGATACCCAATTTACACTTGTCACTTCAAGTGTCTCTTATACACATAAATCCAGACAAAATTTAAGACACTTTCATTTACACTTTCCACATACACGCGTCTCAGTTGGACTGAATGCAAATTTGATTGCTCTCCAACTACGACTTCATGCACATCAGGGTCAGCTCTTCTCCAGTCTGGAGGGTGGTGATAATGCACCTGAAGCTATTTAATAATTGCCAAAAAAAGGCCCTTTCACATTTTAGTTACAACAGTAACATTGAGTCAGACACTAAAAAGTATTGATGAACTAATATAGACACATGGATGAATCACATTTAGTAATTAAACCCGAGAGAAAAACCTTCACAGGCTCACATTTACGACACTCCCTCGCTCACGCAGATCATTCACTAGTTGCACTGATCAGCGATCAGATACATCCAACAACACCTTGGTGCAGCTTCATTATCACATATTTGCAAACTGCTGAAGGCACTTCTTTATGGTGAGATAGAGAAAAAAATGTAATTTAGCTGTTGTTATTACAGAGCTATTGTTCAGACCTTGTTATGCTCACTGGTGAAGTAAAGTGTTCGTATTGGATGGGTGGACGGATTCTTTAACGTTTACTTATTTTCTACATCTGGCTGAAATGCATCTTTTCAGCTATCATATTGCCATCCATCATGAATGCTTCTTGGATGCACTTACACTTGGCTTTTGCTTTGGCAAAATGCTCAAGATGAGTCTCTATATGTAAATTTGGTCACTCAGTCTGAAATGTGTCATGAGAAAGTCAGTATAGACACAGAACTGTTCACAGCACAGAGCAACTCCAGGATATTGCGAGTGAGAATAGTCTCTCTAAGAAGAGTGTCAAGGCAACCCCTGGTCTTTCAGTGAAATTGATGGAAAGTGTCTTAACGAGTCAGCTTGGAAGTAAATCATGAGAGGGAATGGAGAACTGATGCGGTGATGATTGCGCAGTTAATAATTTCTCTGAGTTAACGATCGGAGCAGCAGGAACACCTGTCGGGCCAGTGATTACCAAGCGATCAACAGAAGTGAATAAAAAAACCTGGAGAGGCAAGTTTAGGAAAATTTAATCTAAGTCCAGATGATCTGATTGTTGATTGTTTCCTGGATGGAGCAATAATATGCACAGCTGGGTGAAGTCATTAAGAGATCCGTTGTGGGAGGAAGAGTGTGTCATTTGCACTCAAACTGACAAAAAAGAGACAATTCTGTGGGATGTTCATTAAAGATACGAGAGCACGCAGTGTGCTTATGAGGTGTAATAGCTGCTATAAAAAAAGGGATAAAATAACAATACGCTAGTGATCAAAGAGAGAAATAGCTGCTCCCCTTAAGAGTGTTTAGACACAGTCCAGAAGCAAGAATTTGGTTTTTAATTCAAACTATAAATGCAAGTGAGAAACACACAACTCCTGTTTAAACCCCTTTGTTGTCATTTAATGCAGTGGAAGACAGAAATTCCAAGAACAGCTGGCTGTATAGAAGTAGATAGTGGACAAGGGAGCAACCAGCTGCACAAAAATGATCAGTGTAAATGTTAAGTTGTTTAAACAAACGGCATATCAGGATCTCATTTGGTGTAAACCTTTAATTTAAGCAGGACCAAAGGACCTCAGGCTGCTGGTTGTTTACAGCAACTTGCAGGAACTTTATGACCAGCAAGTAAAAATAAAATGGGGAAAAAGACCATGCAGTGATAAAATGTGAGTGTTATTTTATTAACCTATTCAAATTTAACTGAAAAAAGCTAGGTCTCTATGGTTACAGTCACTGATGTTTTGCAAAGTGAAATCAGCAGCAAGTCTGGACTGAAGCGAAAAAGAGTCCGAGGCTTGCTACTCCTTCGTTATGCCCACTGCACTGTGCCTTGTCCCAGGCCTGAGGCCCACTGTCCCATAGCTGTTTTCCAGACAGTCCCACTCCAGTGAGTCACATCACTTTACTTTTAGCCACGCCACTGACTGGGCCGGTTTCCCACAACATGCAACCCCCTCGGGAGAGACTGCCCTCCCAAGAAGAACAACAGCATCAGTCGTTTCGGCCCCAAAACGACATCTGTTTAAGTGACAAAGCTTCCTCAGTCATATTAATCATGACGGGAGCAAAGAGTGAAGTATGGTGACGTTATGGATGGAGGTGAATGGATGAATCAACAAACTGGCAGACACGTGTTTGTTTCCCATTTCCAGCCATCGCCTTTGTTTTTCTACGAATGACCACGATCGTTCCACAACCATAACCACACCTTTATTATTGTAACCTTGACATCAAAGGTGCCCTAACCCCACCAAGGAAGTAGTCAATGTGTTTCTCTAAACCTAAACATGTACTTTTCTGTGCCTTAATCTAACCATGCCTCAGCCATAGTGTTGTCACATCTTAATATATTTTGGAAAGCACAAGCTTGTGATGTTATCCTTCCAATAGAGGTGTTAAATCTGAAAATTCATCTATGAATTATTCTAGCGGGCATAGACAAACTACATATTTCATAGTTTGATTTGCTCAAGCCCTGGGGTGACCATCAAACTGTGTTTCAAAGCTAATATCAAGCAGAGTGTGTTAAAATGTTGATCTGCTAAACAGGTTAATCATGCTTTAAAAAAGTATTAATTTAGAATATGCCAGTTTATTCTTACTGTGTTTGCATGAGGCAGTTTTATTGTAATAAGGTTCCTTTTCAGATTATTACTCGAGTAACAAAAATTAAACTGGTCTTTCCTGTGTGTGTGTGTGTGTGTGTGTGAGTGTGTGTGTGTTTTTAATGATAGTGAAAAATAAGTTCACTATGTGGCGGTTTGTGGTCATTTGATTAATTGTAACTTTGTACAGGAATATGCATTACTAAAGCACTGCATCAACTGACATGGTGAGGTCCTTAAGGTGTGCTGGGTCCTTCTTTATTATCCCCTTTTTGGCCTTTATTAAAATCAAGTTTCAAGACCTTCAAGACCTCCAAGTAATTAATTTGGAAAATGAGATTTCATTGGTTTCACTTGGGTAGAAACAATCATTAAACGATTCAAGTCTTTTTACTACATTTTATAACACTTGGGATAAATGGAAGATAAAATAGCACCCATGACTAGTAAATTAATAAAAAAAAATCTACACATTTTAAGGCTGTAAAGTTATTTGATTAAATTTGCAAGTGTAGCTGAAAGGTAACAACATCTTCCTCCACATCTAACAAATGAAGTTTCAGACATGCAGCACATGTCTTGGTTTATTTCCATTAGTGTGCAGCGCAAAGGCTGTGAAAGTTATGTAATTCCAATTTATATTATGCATGTTTCCAGTTGTTGCTCAGGCTGGACTGTTCACCAATTCTCTCTCTCTGTGATGCACTAGTTTGTCTCTGCACTGTTTTGTGTATTCTGCCCTGAGCAAGATTTTAGTTTTGCAATTCAAGAGGAAAAAGAGACCATGTGTAGGATTTCAGCTCTCTCTTTTTTTTTCCATAAATCTGTCTCTGTGATTTCCCTTGAACACTCCTTTTGTGCACTGGTATTTCTTATGTGTTTCTAACCTGTTGTTTTATTACACCACCGATTTTGCTGGATAACATATAAAACTGTAGTGCAGGATTTTTGCATCTGTTACATTCAAGCCCTTTCCAAACTAATTCACACACTGATCATTAAGCCCATCACTGCCGGGTTTTTAAATCTGATGTCTGTGGCGACATTCCCGCGGCTTGCAAGAGCTGAAGCGTCTGGAACATGAACACGCGTGAGTCTAAGATAGTGGGTCTGTGGTTCTGCAGGTTGATGATACTGGCTGAAGGGGGGTGAAACCATCGTGACTGAGCTGTAGGCTACAGCGTCTAAAACGGAAACATGTCCAAGAAAAGTTTCTCATGCTCTAGATAAAAAAGAAACTTGGCCCTCAGAGGAAGTATTACAGTCAAAAAAGGAAATTGATCAATGGCGAAGACAAACAGGGAAACCCACCTGTGTAGCTTTTCCTCTCTGGAGGGAGCTGAAGAAGAGACAAGACTGAGGGCAGACATGGATGTCGAATTATTGCTCCCAGACAGTTTGATATTTGTGAAATATTTGGAGTAGGTAATGTAGCTATTACATTTACTCTATCTAAATAAGGGATTGTTGTCTTGGAACTGTGGAAGTTTCTCTGTATTTTTGTTTCCTCATATGCACGCCTTAACAGTTTGTGTAAATACTTTCGCTGCCAGAGGGGGCGACAAAAGTTCAGCACTCCAGCTTTAATCTCAGATTTCCTACTTGTATTGCCAGTACTGTCATTCCACATTCTCTCATCTTAATGATTCTGCAAAAAAAGTGCATACATATTACCCTCCTAATTATGTCATTTGCATAGTCCAAGATTGATCACTTAATAATTCTTGACTCATTACCTAAGCCAGCTTTGTCTTCACCTTGGTGCACATAGCTTGATCATCACCACTTCTCCCTCTCAACCTCACTCCCTTCACCAAAAAACGTTTTCTCTGTCCTCGGGTGATTTTTATTGCCAGCCCTAAGAATATCATCCCCTTTCCAAGTCAGGAGACAGTTTCTCATTGCTTTCAAATCCCTTCCCTTAAATAACCCTCATGCAACGGTGCAAGGTCCCATCTCAATCTACTCCTCTTTCCTGTGTTGCGTCCCTGGAAAGTTTCTTCTCAGTGCAACAGTGGCCAAAAATACTATCCTCATAAAATCTGATGCCCACTGTACTATGTGACTTTGTCACTTTCAGTGTCAGTGGGATCAGCTGGGTGGAATCACCTGTCATTTCAACCCTGTCACTTCAAAATTATGCTCATATATTACTAATTTGTTTTGCCAAATAAGTTTTACAGGAAATGTAATTGCTGCCAGGCTTATTTTTGTTTGTAATGTTTGTTTGTTTTTTTGTGAAGGAGGTGCTGTGTTTTTGTGCCGCATGCAAGCTGTAGGAGGGAGATCTCAATGGATGAAATTTAATTGAACTGAAAACTCAGTTGAAACTATTGACCATGGTTCACATCCTGAACTCTGCAGGTCATTTTCACTTTGGAGAGATTGTGGTTTCAGTTTAATATAATAAAATAACATTGCATGTCATGTTTCAAGACCCTGTTGTCTTGTGCTATATTTGACCAAGACCAAGTTCTTTCTCGAACCTTTTCCTGTAACCAAGTGCTGTGAGTGCTGAACGCAACCATAAGTTGATAAAACCTGATGTTTTATTCTGAGAGTGTAAAACTGTCTGCTAAAGAAATGACTTACATTGTCAGTGAATGTTTATGTTCATTAAAGTATGTCTCCATTATGTTGATAAAAATGTAATTCAGCTTTCATTATATTTTCTCCTCAAATGTATTCGCTGTTGCAAATTAGTAGTTTAAAAATGTATATGTATATAGGGGAACAGGATTGGCATTTAGTCAGTAGTAGCTACTAATATTGCTGCTGATTTAGCTGGAGTTGAAAATGACAAAAAATGTTATTGTTACATTATAAGTCATGTTTAAAGATCCTAAAAGGTTACGGTAATGAAGAATGACCTGTATAACACAGGTAATGGCGAACTACACAGTAGGACAGAGAGGCCTTTCTGCAAAGTCTGTAAGGGTTATACAGTATGAGTACTCTAATTGCTGTAGGAAAGTGAGCCTATTAGAGAGAAAACACCTCCAATGAAGATGATGGCGAGCTGGCCAACTGCCCAAAAACATGAACGATTTCTGCACATTTGCTCATTTTCAGTACGTTCTAGATGCTTGTTCATTTAGAGCTGTCCCACTGTGCCAATTTTGTTTGTTGTGCCATATTACTAAATATCAAACTCTTAGGCATGCTGCAAAGGGCCCTCAAATGCTTCTATATAATATTAGCTTCTTCTTTTCACCAACACACCCAGTGGACATTGGGGTGGGTGATCACCCGGAGAGGGGACATTAGAGTTCGAATGAGCTCAACTTTTGGTGCCCTCTGAACAGATGGCATCAATTAGGTTTTCGTTCACCAGGGAAATACCGGGGAGAGTCCTGCTTTCCACTAAAAGGAAGCCAATTGGATGAACAGCAGAAGATCCTCTATTTCATAACAAAAGTCCTCTGGATCATCTTATTTGGATGTTGTTTTACATCACCTGGGTGAATGAGATCACTCCATAGAGCCATGACCCCTGAACACAAAGTAAAACTTGGCTCGACTGTAACTAAAGCATCTCATTAAAAAGTGATACAGTATTTCCCCAAGTGCTACGACTGTACGTGCCAAATAAGGTACATGATTAGCATCGCTATATGTCCCAAATTCACACATTATGCCCAAACTCAGCTTCCCAGCGTTTTAAATATTGGCATCAGTGAACACAGTGAGAAAGCAGGCCAACACCCAGTTAACTCCTCTCCTCATCTGCCCCGGCTATTCAGATTTTAAATTTATTTAAAGGAAAACCTGATGGTGCACTATTTTCTCTCACTAAATCTGTTGGTTTTACTCAGCATTTTGCCTCTCTCTGTCACTGTCAACATCTAATCTTTATCTTTTTTTTATCCTTAATGTGACACTTTATCAGTTTGACTGCAAAGTTACAGTCAGCACTTCCAAAGGAAGTCAGTCAACAACTTAACTGATGACCTCAACTCAATTTTTCAACATCTGCGCCATTGTTCTGCCCCACAGTGTAAAGCATGTAGTTCAGTCAATTTAGATCCGCTGTATAATTGCCTCTGTGAGATTTGTCTAATGGCTGCTGTGAATACTGCTGCTGACAGCTGTTGAAAGACCATGCAACAACAATAACAGTGGCGATAGCTAATGGGAGGGAAAAGACCCAACTGAGGATGTAATGGGCTTGAAACCCACGAGAATTTATGAGTCTGAGGATAACTTACAGGGTTTCAAGTGTCATAAATATGAGCAACAACAGAGGGCCAGAAAAACAGTAGTCGTGTGAAAAAAAAAAAAAAGGCTGCCCTCAGCTTTGTCAGAAAATAACAACTTGAAAAGATCTCAAACACGCTAAGGAAAAAGAGGTGCTTGACAAACATAAAACGGGGACCTCGCATTGATCAGCACATCTTAAGAAGTCAAAGATACAACCTATTCAAGCCTGGTGACATATAGCGAACCCTGCTCTAGCTACAAAAGCCAAAACACTGGGTCTAGAGGGTCAAGAGTTCAAGCAGCCAAAGAAGGAAAAGACCAGCGGGCAGAAACATCCAGAGTAAAAATGGCCTAGGGCTACTGACAAAAGGGAATGGTGAAACCGGCTCGCAAACGACACTAGACAGGCTAAAAGGAAGAGCTGGGAGCAGAACAGACAAGATGGAGCATGTCGGAGGATGTCATACAGTATACGACTCATGAGAGGAGAGGTGTGGAGTTCAGAGAAACAAAGAGGCAACATCAGAACCAAAGTAGTGTAAGCGACAGCAGACAGTTGTAGCGAGGAAGAGAGACAGCTCGAGAAACGCCACAGAGAGAGACATCACAAAGGAAGATCAGACGGATCGGAATGGAAGTGTCAATATACAACAAGTAAACAAAGAATCATTTGATAGAAGTGACTTGAGGGAGTCTTTGAAAAGAAATGGGGGGAGAAAAAAAAAAAGGACATAGAAGAAAGGAGTTATGACAGTATTTTACAAGCACCCCTTTAAATATGTAGAGCTCCTCTTAAAAGCATAAGGCTGATGTTATTTCTATGTTTTTATTATTAACAACCGTTCCCCTGAAGATACGAAAAACCAACAACGAGTTTCTCCTTCTAAAAACGATTGTCTGGAAAGCTACAGCGTGACGTTGCTCCTGCTTCAGTGCTGAATACAGAAACTTTTAAAAATGCAGAGGCTGCTTTTCGGTGACATATTCCTTCACCGTGACCAGCAAGACCAGAGTGGTTTATTTCAGACAACTCATCAAAACTCTGTGTTCTAGCATAACCTTTGACCTTTGCTTGTGGGCCGATTCTCTGCAGGGATAAAAATTCAGCTGCAAAGTTGTTTCAGGATAAAAGCAGGGGTATGTGGTCGAAGGCGTTAGCTATACAAATAGCCAGAGAGTGTATGCCAAGGGGGCTACTTTCTGTGTTTTCTTTCAGCCAGTCTCAGAGACAAGCGTTTGAAATGATTCATGGAAAAATCATTCTTAGTGAGAAAGCTGAAGGACGTTCCTGTTATATTGAAAGAATTTCACAGTTGCAAAACCTCTTTACAAAAATTAAGATGTTGCAAAAACTGGCGTCTAGTATAAACAGTGGGGCATCTTATATTTTGTATGTGTGTAACCAAGAGATTTTTAAAGGTGTCCTGTGCAGTTTTTTCTGTGAATGTGATTGTATTTATATTCAGTGTTGTGTCCTTGATGTCTAACAAATGTCCTGAATGCAGTTCTCTCCTCATAAAACATTGGCCAAACTGATTTAAAAAAAAGAAAGAGAAACCAACATTGATTACTTATTAGCAGTATTCTTTTTCACTGCTTTGCTGGTGTTTTCTTTGCTCGTGTTCCTTCCTTCCGCGTTTTCATGACCTGCAGATCTGTAGAGCAGTGTGAAGCCATTGGCAGGAACATGAATTTTGTCACCCATGTGCATTAAAAAAGGAGCCCACACATAAAAGCCATGGCTCCAAAGCAGTGTTAGCAGTCAAAAGCTCCACATGGTACCTCTGAGACATTCGAGAAAGCTTCAAATAAAGGGTTACAGTGACATGTCAATTAACTTGTCCTTGCCATAGCTTTTTTTAAGAGTTATGTCTGCTTTATAGGGGGTCAATCAAAAATAGAACAAAGCCCTGCTAAATCAGAGCTTCGATGCAGATAAATGTGTCAGTTTTTTAGTTAGTTTATTATCTCACATTAACACTGTATATAAAAGCATGAAAAAAGTACTCCGAAGGCTGAGGCAATACTGCAAAATCTAGCAAAAATACAGCCAACACTTCGTTTCAGTCTGGCAGAGGCAACCAACCTGCCACCCTCGAGCTGCCTCTCTGCCACTCTTCTACAGCTCGGCTGCCGAGCCGCCACCTCTCTATCACTGCTTCGCTGACATCCCGTGTCTGATTCTCTCTTAGTTTCTGCCACTGTGGGACCACCAGGAAGCTGTTTCTCCACGCCACTTTCTCCTCTTAAAAAAAAAAGTCCAGATGTAAAAAGTGAAAATATTTAATGTGTTCACGATTCTTTATTTGACACGATGACACAAACACAGATGGTACACATGGTGCAACCACTCGGGGTCTTCCTGATTGCCAAATGACACATGAGAGAAGTGTGCCAGTATAGTTGGCAATGGAGTGTGTTTACAATAAGATGACTTCATTATCAGTGGTTGTATGGTTTTTATGTGCATCAGTGAAATTGGATTTTTCGTGAAAATTCAAGATTTTAAAAACTTGAAAAATAAAGAAAAATAACAAGAGGCAGAGATGCCACAGTCCAGTCTGTCACTTCGTTTTATGCTTGTTTCTCTGGAAGAGGCAAGGAAACACCATAGACCATTACCCTGTGTGTGTGTGAGTGTGTTTGTGTGTGTGTTTGTGTGTGTGTGTGTTTTATGAGGAAATTTATGTCAAAGTCACTTTGACCAACATGCCTAGCAAAAAAAGTTCATTAGTCATTAAGTCGAAAGTGTTCTTGTAGAAATTCCTTGCAAAAGACACAATTAAAGCAGTGAACATGACTGTGGCTTGTGTCTTTGAAGTCATTAGCAAGCAGATGATGAAGTGCAGCACAGTAATTCCTGGTAAAAAAAAAAAAAAAGAGCAGTTTCGACCACTATATTGAATCACCTGCTTGTGACTCTCCTCCTATTTTGGCACAGTCGAGTTCAAGGTGACTTACTAATTCCAAACAGGTGCGGGCAAGATTAAAAGAAATTAAAACAGCCCTAAGTGTGCCTGATGAACGTGGCACAAACCTCCATCAAGCACCGTGCGTCATCACCAAAAAGGAGCCAACTGACTCACAAAAACTTGGACGGTAACTGTCTTGTGTGGAGCTGCAAACACCTAAAAAAAATGACAATTGTTGAAGAGAGGTGTGACACTTGTGTTCAACGTTATGCTTTCCCTCACCTCCAACTTGCTGTTAAAGTTCAACCTGTTTCAACTCTGAGCTTATTTGCAGTTCACTTTTCAAAGTTGGACCGTTGAGCTTGTAACACGATCAATATAATAGTTGCGTGGCAGAGAGCGAATAAGTTTGTTGAAAGAACACGGTGCTTGGAGCGATGTCACTCATCAGGTGGAGCTCGCAGGGCTGAAACAGCTGTAGTTGAAGCTTCTGAATACTTCTGAATTGTTTGTAATCTCTTCTTTGCTAAAGGCGAGCAAGGTTTAGTAATAAGTCTGTGTATTTCTATAACAACTGGAGCATTGATCAGTGGGTTGCTTCTTTTGGTGTATGCCACATATTTCAAAAGTGTTTCTATATCAAAATCCCCATTGTTTTCTTTTTAAACTCAGACACATAAATATATCCAATCAAATATGATATAAAGTGATTGGCTAAGACAGACCATCACTTTAAACCTTTTTCATGGTAGACATTTTGACTTTTTATAGTGGTATATTGATGGCTAGGTAGACGACTTTATTGATTCCTGGAAGGTGAGGTTCCAGGAATCAATAAAGGTGAGGTGTAGCAGCCAGGTACATTAAAATGCAATGAAATACAATAGAATAAGATACAATAGAATTAGATAAAATTAAATACTGAGGTAGCACAAGAAAATAGACAAAGTGCAGTGGATTTTCAGATCAGATGTTCAGAAAAGGTAAAGGCAAATAGATAGCAATAAGTAAAAAGTCGCAAATCGAGTTAGCAATGGCTCCATGAAATATCCCAGTAAGCCAGCATGCCCAATACCAGGACCTTGGAGATGACCCACCTAAATGAAATGCAGATTTTTATGATGTTATCATAATGACACTCCAAAATGTCTGCATGAACAAGGTCGGTTTGTGGGTTGTACTCATTTACAGAGTAATATCATCACTTGGAGGTGTGAGTGGAGACCAGGAGTCCTCCCAACAAGAATCCACTTACATTTAAATGATTTGATCCAAATCCCTCTTGTAACTATAACCGCCTACATATTTTTTTTTCACTCTGTAATATGTTCCATTGTTGAATCCAAAGACCCTCTTAACTGATGTGACTTTAGCACCACCAAAACAACAATGTGACCATTGTTGTGTGAGCACTGGGATCTGCTAAGGTGTGCAGCACTGGGAGTTTTAGTGTAAATCTGAGAGATGTGCAGCTTTTTAGAAGAGTGTCCCTGGGTAGGACTAGAAAAATGATGCCACTTTTGGGCATCAGGTTAATTCCAACAGTTTTTTAGGAAGCAGGCAGAAGATAGCTGAAACCAGAATATAAAAGATAACTGTGCAAATATTGGTACAAAATCCCAGAATTCCTCAAAATGCAAAAACATTTTCTGATAAGACAGAGCCACAAACTACTGGTCCAGTTGCTCTGGAAACAAAGTGCACACCACATGACCTGATTCCAATATCAACACACCATGTAACTGAGGCAGCATTTTTTTTCTGCCAAAACGGCAAAATAAACGTCCCTTCAGAAGGCAGACACAGCACCAACCAACCCTATTTGACCCAGCATGGAGGTTGTCAGCACCCTGCTGTGAGAATAATGACAAGATGGTGACAAAGGTCAATTATGGTAGTGAAAGAAAAGACAGAGAAGTACTGGGAGCATGATGGAGTGGTAAATGTGACTTTCAGGGGCAGCAGGGCCAGATCACTGAATCGTTTCCTGATCTGTTGGGCCATGAATGGCAAACGGCTTCTAAGTCACATTTCATACAGTTGGTCGCTGCTGGGACACGACTGTCAGTGTGCAGTGACTGCTGCACTGTCAGATTAGAGCTGAAAACCTATTATTATAGCCGCTGCTATGTTTTTGATAGGGGGGCTATCAGCTTGCATTTTTTTTTTTTAGATGGACTGCTAGGTGCCCACTATCTGGGACTTTACTATTTGGGTGTACATTACAATCAGTCCAACTTCATGAGCTAAAAACGGTTCCCGGAAAGCATCAGGTCACTACTCTCCACTGTGTCCCCGAAAAAAGAGCCATGCTTTAATTTTCCAACTGAATTCCCGCTAATGGATACCTTAATATTTCTATTACCTTGCAGTGTTCTGGAGGTTAGTATTATTTTGCAATTAAAGCATCAATCCTCATTTACAAACTATATTAGGCCATATATCTCTCCCTGATTCGACTTCAGCCTAATGCTGACTCTGCATCTCGGCTGTCGTCACACACACTGCGGTACCACAGTATGACGGCTTAACTCTGAACAATGTGCTCTTTGGGGACATTTTTGGTGACTTTACTTCTTGGTCAATCAATCATTTATGCTTAGGTACAATTATTGATATAATTTGACATACCTAAGGTCAGATAAAATGATTCCCCACACCTCTTAGACCACAGCTGGCACAAATACATACACAGAATGAATTTCATCACATTTACTCTTTAAATAAAGTAAATTCTCTTGGCATTACGAATGTACGGTGGCCGACCTTTACCCAACCCTCAGAGCAAACAGCCATGAAAAAAAGAAGCCTCGAATAAATTTCAGTCAAATCAAGTTGAGGTTTCAACTACATTTCATTTTTAGCTTGCCAAGTACTGAACATTTAACCAAAAAGCCACAAGCCCATAAAATTCTTACAGTACTGGAGCTAATCGCAGGTTACAGCTTCTCAGAAGAAAATTGCTACCAACTTGGCGCGAGTGGCACTGTGAGGAACTCACTCAGGAGCTAAATGTGCCTGCAGATCTGCAGCCAAACCTGTATTCAATCTTTGCAGCTTCAAAAACAATTAAATTTTGATTAAAGAGATGATCAAGCCTTATTAAAAGATTTAAAGCAAAGCTGATGCACTTAAGACTTTATATGTCTGTAACTTTTCCTTCATGATTAAAACCAACGTAATTCAGTTATAATTGACTTGCATGGATTTATTTAAATGTCAAGCAAATACAATGGATTAAATAGGTAATGAACACCACCTTCAAGTTCTCAACTTTAATATCATTTTGTGAAACATATGAACATCCAAGCCTCTCATTCGATCCATTCACATGCAGTTATAGGAAAAGTAAATGAGATAAGTTCCATCTAACTGGATTTTACATAGTAAGTCTGAACAAAGTGAAACTTTTTCATGGAAATGTGAAACAGGTATCAGCAGGTACGATAGTTATAGAAAGAGAGATTGTTCTATTAAGGATTGTGCGCATACAGTGGAAGTCACCTAATGTTTTAAATACACATCAGGATAAAGACACGTGGGTGGATTAGTGTTTGAGCAATATACTAAATGTACAAATAAAGAGTCAAAGGGTGGATAATGCTTCAAGAGTGGTTTGAAAAATATTTATGAATACTTAAAACACCTGAAAGGCCACTTGCAAAATATCACATTGTAGGGGAGTAACAATCTTTTCTGCAGGTGGTGAACATTTCATACTTAAAAGATAAACTATATGTATATTGTAAAAATAAAGAAAGACATTTATTTTCGATAATATACATGACATGGTCTCCTGATTCCTTAAAGGAAAATTAAAATATGAATATTGTGAAAATATGCTTCTTCACTTTATTGGCAAGAGTTTGCTTGTAGTAAGTGTGCGTGTGTGTTTGACCAATGAGAGTTAGCCCGACTGCAACAAGCACTGTTACTGCAGTATAATAGACCTTGCCCTCTGATTAAAAATCACTTTCTAATCAAATGACGAATGACAAGGTAGTACAGAAATGTAAACTGTATTTTGGTGTTTCATTTTCATTTAAATTTCATTAAGCTCTTCTTGTTTTTCTGTTTACAAAGTGAAAAAATCATCTGGAAGAGCAGCAGAGGACAAACAGGCCAGTGGCAGCCAATTCCTACAAGATCGCCGCGGGTCCATCTTCACAACATAGACACACACACATATACACAGGAATGTGTATATCCATCAAAACTGAAAGAGTTACAGCGGTATTCAGTTCATTTTCAAAGTATGCCACACGTACACTTCGGCCAAATCTCTGTCATGTACCATACCCTGTCTGGCATTCAGCTAATTTGTCACTTGGCCTTTCAAATAATGGTTCGCGGGGACAGAGACGAGCAAATCATTTGATTAAAGTGGGGCATTACAGTGGGGGTGGAAATCAGGCTGACAGGGAAATGTCCCAGATGTTAGGTTTTGGACAATGAATATGCAGAGGGGGTGAGAGTCTTGGCAGTTGGCACAGGTTCATTGCCTGCATTCAGATGGCCTCATTCCTGTCAGAGCCACAGCCACACAATGTCCGTCTGTAGAGCTAAAAATAGTAACGCAGGCAAAGAACAGTGGGGAATTGTGCTCTCTTAGGGCTGCACTGACCTGAACACATTGAACTAAGTTGCACTGTCATACAATGTCATCTTTTTCTTCCACGGGGCAGTGTATATAAAACTGTAAAAGATGACCAGACTGTACATGGGAAACTACACACATCTTCTTCCATTATCACTTTTCTTTCTTTCTTTTTTTTTTTTCTTTTTTTTTACTGTCAAGCCCTCATCTGTCCTATATAGAGGAACACCAGAAATTCCCTTGAGTTCAACTATCTTGTGTCTGAGTCACATGCTTTGTCCACAGATCACTCCTCTAGATCATTAAAAGAAATGGCCGCCATGCTGTCAACCGTCTGCAGTCATGACTGTCGGCTGCTCTCTTTCTCCAAGTTTTCATGGTTAGCTCTCCTCCCCATTGTTGCCTCCACCATGCCATCTCACCAGGAACAGCCAGCACTCAAGTGTGCATACTGCAGACAGCTGTAAAATGTCCAGCCTGCACAACTGCTGTCACTACAATGGTTTCTAGGAATTTGTGCTGCTTTCTTAGGTCAAGTGAATATACACGCTTGGTATTCTTGGCCGAGACAGCGCCTTTCCCTCTGCTTTTCTCCCTCTCTGGTGATAGTGTCTTTTTCATCCTTCACTACCCACTTAAAGAACCTCCTCCACTCAATGTCAGTTTGTCTTTCATCCAGATAATAAAATGAATAGCTGGTTATAGAGGGTGTTAAGTCCTTTCTTGTGCCGCCACCTTTCCTGGTCCGCCATGGTGCAGGTGATCCTGCAGAGCTGCATCCCACGCTTCCTGCCACTCTTCACTTTTAAGTAAACTTGATCCTTAAACTTCAACATGACAGCAAGGCTTGTGGTAGCTGTAGTCACCCCTGGAAACCTCTTAGCCACCACTAATGCACCATTCAACAGACGTCATGTGTCAGGTAAGAAAATAAGTGCCGGCTGCAACAACGTTTTTTTTTTGGTTTTTTTTTCTTCCTGGGAAAAGTGTCATAGTGGAAGAAGATGCATTGATTAAATTCATAAACTGGTCATAAACCAGCATACATGTAACACACATGTTCAAATATACACAGAAAAATCCCCAAAACACAGATTTAATCAAGCACAGGACATGGACGTGGAGGGACAAAAATACTGATCAAATCAAATTGAGTTAAACAGATTAAAATAAACTATATGTAGAGAGTAACACAAAAAAAGGTGTCTGGCATAAAGTCAAAGCATGACACAAAAGCACAAAAATGTCTGCATCTTGAATGCTTCACAAGGCCAGCATGGAAAGACAGTGTGTAGTGTGGAGCCTTTTACGACCGTGGTAAAAGGCTCCACGCTAAGACTGGTCATGGTTCAGCATATAATCTGACATGTCTCTCGGCCAAGCCAGGGGCCAACCTGGATCTTCTAATCTGAGATGACCGTGCGGAAAGCCTTTTATGTCATTTTGATCTAAGCTACAGCTGGAAATCCTCATTCATCTTGATAAAAAATGAAAATAAATTTTGGTGGAGAACAAGAATCGTAAAATATGTTTTGTCTTCCCTTTAAATTTGTGTATTCATAACCTTTTATATGATGGCACAGTTGGTCCTAAGATGTTGTATTGAAACCATACAGTATATTAGTCAAACAGTCTATGTGAAACATGAGAAGAAAGGGACCATTTTGCAGCCTTTTTTTGTTACATATTCATTATTAAACTAATAAACACTGTAAGGCGTCTTGTAATTAATTCAGTCGATTTGTATTCACATTAATCCTGCATTTGTAGGCTTGAATGATGGCTTTGCAGCTCTTTTGCCACCATTTGATTGGTTCCTTTTGTTCTTCTTTAACAAACTAAGAGCTATTATAACTGTCAGAAACTGATACCTCCTACTCTGAATTAAATCTCTGAGAGGTACATTAAAGCTTTTTTTCCCCATACAATTTGTCATAATTCCGATTGGTCCTGAACACAGCACATCTGTCAGATTTCAAGCTGGTTAACTGCAGCCAGTGAAGGCAGCACTTGTGGGAAGTGTGGCCTGTGTGAGTGAAAACCAGGATGAACCTGGTCTTCATCATGTGGAGGTGACTGTCATGGCGGATGCTTTGTCATGGTGGTAAAGCAAAGGACAAACACCTGGTGTGAGGTAGGACAACCGGCTCTTTTACTGCTTGATCATGTTTACTGCAACAGTTTGTCAGGTTGAGTGATAAATGTTTGGCGGCTTAATGCTCTGTGTAAAGGTTTAGACATGCAGGAGCCAGTGAGATAAATGACAGACTGATGGATTTGTGTGGAAGAAAGAGCATTTTTGTTACAGTTCATCAGTGTTTTGTTGTGCATTAACCAAGTTGCTGCATCTCCTCTGATGTTCCTCTGCAGCTGATTTCAGTTGAAGTAATTAAATCCTGTGTTGGCACCCAGCACAGGTGTCTGTGAGTGAACATGTGCCTGTGTGCACTGCAGCCATCTAATACTACAGTATTTGTTTTTGCTCCAGACCTCTGATATGTGTGTGTTTTGTTGGCAAACAGCATGAATTTCATTGACCAACAGTATTAGGTTGTGGTCTCTGCTGTGTGTATGCTCACAGGCCTCTGCCCTAAATCTGTGATTGATGGCAGCCTCATCTTTTATACCTCTGAGAGAAGGACGCTGCAGAGATGGAGGAGCCAGAGTTTGTGTGCATGTATGCATGCTCTTTTCTAATCTATAGCTGTGTCTGAAGGCATTTTCATGAATTTACTCTGCTGCAAAATGTATTCCTATCTTTTGCTATTTTGTGCTTAAGCACAATAGTAGTTTCCAGCACAGTCGATGGATATCCAAAGAGCGTTGGCGGGCTGTCAGTGATTTCTATTTAATTGCATTGTTTTTTTGAGGAGAAACTGCAAGATAAAGCAGACCTACTTCTTTCCATGAGTTTAAATTGAGTTGTACCATTTTAGTAAGAGTTACGAAGGCGATTCATTTTAATTAGGCTGATTACCACATACGTTGATATCTGTTAAAAGGAGCCGCGTCGAGAACATCAGTGTGTTTTTTGACAAACTGTAGATAAGTTAATCATTTTAATGAATGTGATTTAAGCCTCGAGTGTGTGTGGAAATTATCTTTTTGTCCTGTTTTTTGAGGAACATTTGAAATCCTGGTTTTCGAGTATAAGTTTTGTTTTTTTTTCCCATTACAGTTTATCAATTCAGATCTCTGAGAGACTGAATGATTTGGTGGTAATGCGGTAGTACATTCACGCCATAACCACTGCAGTCTGAACAAATCCTGGAGCGACCACTGACCTAAATTGTGTAAAAGTTGCAGATGCAATTTGTAAGGACAACACCATTTTCAATAGTTTTTCCTTACAGGCCAGAGCCATTGACGTCACAGCATAAATATGGAGGTGCTAAATGCAAAAAACATAAAGACAACACTGTCAGAAATGGGTTAAATGAATATTTCTAGGAAGTAAAGGCGAAGAAAAATCCAGCTGTTGTTCAGTGAAGAGGAAGTTAATTTAATATGTTTTCACACATATAGTCTGGTACTTCACAATGTGGATTTGTGATTTGAAAAACACAGTTGGTTTCAGGCGCGACCTTAATAATGTCTCCATCAGTCTTCTGTCTCCCAACGGTGGTACTTTGTTTGCCTCTGTACCACACTGGTGCCCTCCCAGGTTAATATGTGTCCTCATAACATCTCCTTTGTGGCTGTGTTTTTGGCAAAGGACGGGTATTTTTGTGGAGCCTTCACTGTATCCTGTTCAAAAGAGGAAAGTTGGAACTTCTTTGAGTCAAAGGTGATGCACTGAATACATCACAAAGTACCAACTGTGATAAATTGTAAAATAGACTGTGGTTCATTTTGAAGGTTATGTAACCAGAGTGTTCCTACAGTGGGAAGTTTACATACATTTTTAAAATACATCATCATAAAGTTTTACCTTTTTAAGCTGTTCCAAAAAATGACAAGATGTTAACAAACTGTAGACTGGAGAAAAAAGATGATTTAATTCACTCAAAGGCTACCAGCAGCTACCGACAACTTTTAACATGAAATTTCTTCTTGCAAGTGTTGCCTTTCCAGCTTTGGTGCTCCAAGCAGTAACTTGCCTCTGCAGTCGGGGCAAACTCTGCTTTTAAGAACAGTCAGGAGATGTAGTGGGAACGTTGCATTAAACAGGCACTTTATTCACTCTTGGCAGGGAACGCTACACATGGCCTCTTCAGTTCTGACTGAATGGTAGCAAGTCTGGGAAATTAAAGTCTAGATGGATCATTGACCCTTTGAGTCATTATTTCTTTTTTTTTCTTTTTTTATATTTCCATGTATATATTGTTCCCATTTTTTTATACGTCCTATTGTACATTTTCTTATATCTCGTATATCCTCTTATATCACTGTCCACTAGTTTATTATTTATTGTTTTTAGTGTTTTCTACTTTCGCTACCATTTGCTGCTGTAACATTGTGAATTTCCCCACCGTGGGACTAATAAAGGAATATCTTATCTTATTAGGGTGATATGTGGATCATTACTCCAGAAAGCCATCACGTGAGTTGCTCAGATCACATGAGTCAGGGAGTGAACTCATTGTAAGTGGCTGATAACTGGTCTGTTTAGTGATGGTCCCTCCAGTCTTCTCTGGCCAAAATTGTACAGTGCTGTCCTCCAAAAAATGTTCCCTTTCCTTTAAATGTAGGTGGACTACTAAATCCCGACCTGAGGAGTCGGCTATCCTGTGTTGGACCATATGCTTTTGGAGCGGTTGTTTTGTTTCCACAATGAACAGGTCAGAGCATCTCTCACTGCACTTGAACCCGAGCTGACCCTTTCTGCTGATTAACTGTAACTTAACAGCCCATGGAGGCATCTGATGTCTGCTACATGTACAGGTACCTTTTTCTACACATGCACAGATTTACCCATAACAAACCTGCCAGACCATGTCATGTGCATACGTCTGAATACCTACCCAACAAACTAAGGGTCAAATGTTGAATATTCAGGTCCAGCGCTATGTTAAATGATGTTTTTGTGTGAATTAAGCTTAAAATAATGACTGGAGACAACAGGAAAAAGCTTGGCTGGCTCTTTTTAAAAGTGATTGACATATTCATTTAAAAGAAGTAGAAATGGAGACGTGGTTTTAAGGGGAGTTACTTGTTGAAAAAACAGACAATGAAAGTGGCACAGCTTGCTGAAGTTTAATCATCGCAGTCAGGTTGCCAGGTCTGGTACCGTCATACTGTGGTTGGAGTTTACACTTTATGAATGTTTGTCCATTATGTTCAATTATGCATTATGCAATAATTTGAAAGCAGTTTCTAGTAAGCAGGTGTCTTAAATGATCAGTACTCACCTATAGATGTGTAGATATTCCTAGTTTGTAGTTTGTAGTTGTATTAGTAAGCTGTTTTGAGCTCTCTGAAAGTCAACAGTCAGGAAAAAGACAGTTTAAATACAGTGCATGGACATTACAAATGACAACACAGCTAGCAAATGACTGTCCAAAAATAACACAGTTCCTATAAATTCTTTCTCAGTTTTTTTTTAGTTTAACGTGATGAATAAACAAATTATTCCTAACTTTGTGTCAAAAGACATACAAAATGTGAGATAATTGTGTGTTCGTCCAGTCTGTAACAGTGATTGAACCTTTACGATTTCATACAAGACAAATGAATGAACATGAAAGCAAGACAGACGTCAAGGGGAATGAATGAACAGGGCCAGATACATTTTATGACACAAAGAAAAGCAAACATGACTCCAAACACCTGAGTTTCTCATTCATAAAAGATGCAACACTGAAACAGAGCCTCTTCAGTACACACATAACCATTCAGTTGCATTAACATGAATTATTGCTCACCCCAGTAATGACATGCATAAAGCAAATTCTGATGTTCTGATCTAAATCTAGCTGGGCTTTTAGATAAAGATCAAAGACATCAAAATCTTGCATCTAATTCTCGGGCACACACACACAATCGACATGCACACACGGATCTCGCATTTCATCCGACGCTCTGAGCCACAGAGGGCCTCACACAGGAAAAACTTTAGGAAGGGCCCTAAATATGAAGTGATGCAATCTATCTGACACATCTTTCAATAGGTGTGATTGGAGAAGCTAACTATCCACTCTCTCGCTTTTTTTTTTTTTTTTCCTGCTTGAAGCCTCGCTCTTGTGCCGCTTCCCTCCGTCTGCCTGGGTGATGAGGGTGCAGTGAGCATTAAAGGGCTGCTTTGAACAAAAAGATTCGATATGAAAAGGAATGGGATATTAGGCACCATGAAGGGATCATGGAGCCGCAGCTCTCCCTCCCTTGAAGCTGTCATATAATTAGATAAAGGTAGACGCTCCGCTGCGAGTCCATCCCCGTTGAGAATTTCCTGCGACCCACAGGTCAGCCCGCAGATAGAACGGCAGGGGGAATGCAAGATGTTTCTACCTTCATGTCAAGGTGACATCACCTCACAACAATGAGGGAAAGAAAAGAGAGGAACATGGCAGGAATATTGTATGAGGATAATTTGATGATAAAAGACAAGGGAGGATATGAGGACACATCTGTAAGGTAAAAGGAGACACATTGAAGTTGTCTCACTCTTTCCCCCCATGCAGCCAGCTCGCTGCACTGTACAAGTCACAGTTTAAAAAAAAAAAATCAGGGGTTATGTTAACCTCTATGGCATGAATCTTTTTTTATTAACCTCCCATAACAATAAAGTGAGAATTTATTCATAAAAGCCATGCGAATTAGAAACTTTTTGTTCAAAATTTCTTGGCGTCTGCAATCTCTCACATCTTGGCAACTGCTCTTCTCTGAGAGCAATCGATGTAATGCTCGCTGAAATATCTTTATCTAAAAATCTCAAAATATAAATGTTCTTTGCCTCAAGTTAGGCACCCCGTGTAGTTCAATCAATCCCAGAGCCTGACATGCTTTAATAAGCATAGGTGCACATTTTCCACTTTCAAATCGTTTGCCTCATTCTGACCCACTTTTCACAAACCGTGTGTGATATTCTGACAGGCAAGCCCCTCCGCTGCACACTCAAAAATGCTCTGTAACTTGTGGAATTGCAGGCAACGCAGGCCTTTGGGCAATTGTTTTCTTTGGATAAGTGATATAAAATCCTGGATATTCAGCACAGCAAGCCTTGGAAATGAATATAAAACCTCCTCTGAAATGCAATCTGTCATATCGCTTTTATGAGTCAGTAGATATGTGAACTTGAGCAATAACAAAACCCAAAACAGACGGAAAATTAACAGTCTAATCCACAATGATGTGAGGGCGCTTCGCTTCACTGTGTGGGAGGCCGAATCTGTGAGATGATGGAGCATTTATTTGAAAGTTTACCCTTGAATGAGCTTAATTTCTTCATAGTGCTGGCAGTTGCGTGGTGGAAAGCGCACCCACATCCCAGAGCCCATAAAAATGATCTCTCATTTAGTAGTGGTCTCCAAAAACTTTTATTATTACAATATTTTGCTGCAGATTTTAGTGTTTGGTTTCTTGTTTTTATGATGGAGAGACTCTTAGGTACATTAATTCAAAATTGGTTCTCCGAGATCATGAGAATATCTGTAGGGTCCAATGAAATCTGTCTTAATTGTTCACAAATTCCATGTTTTTTATTAGATTTTTCTTTTTTTTTTTAAATTAAGCACATTTTTCATCAATGAAAGTGAATATTACATCTCTATTCAGTGTTGTCTTTTTTTTTTAGACTGTTCCTGTGCACTTATCTCGCAACCGGCTGTATGTAGAGACCAATGTTATTTGTGTATCTTGGACGACAGCTTGTTTAGATGAAAATTAGGTTGTATCTTGTTTTCTACCTTTCTACAAAGAGGCATTGATTGTTACTTAGCGACACAGACAGACACAGACACACACACAGACTGTTTTTAATTTAATCTATTTTATTTTGACTTGTAAAAAAGATTTTTCTCAAACTGAATTATGAAGTAAATGAATAGAATGAAACATGTGGCTGAACTGTTACATTAATGTTGAGTTTTTATTGTTATATTGATCCCCAAATGTGGCTGATCAATGTGTCAAATTTCCCACAAACTGACCTGCAGGATTTATACTCCTTTCTCTGTCAGACAAAGCACAGCTGAAACTACTAACATTAGCTCGGTTCCATTTATGTGTCCCATTAAGCCATGCCAGTTCGCAGACACTCATGAAGGCAAGACACGGAACTGCATCAACTAAAGACTGCTCTCTCCATTCATAATGATAATAATTAAGTCTGCCCTCGTCTTGCTATGACATGTCAGGATGTCTTGTGTGAGACAGTGAGGCACAGACAGAAGAAAGGCATAGACTACTACCAAGGAAAAAAAAAAGAGAGAGAAGAAAATAAAGCCGACAGAAACAATAGGGTGCCACTGCACCTTTGATGCTTGGTCTTCTAATAATGATCAAAAGTAGACTGCAAGATCTTTCACATTGGCAAGGGATTGAGAACCATGACTCCTCTGACTAAACTCACTGATCTCCTTCCTTTTTGTTCTTTAAAGTTTGCCTGGGTCACACACAAAAATAGAAAACTAAAATAAAAGTGACCTGGAATTACCTTTTTTTTATTTATTTATTTATTTTTTATTTTTAAGGTTAGTGAAAAAGACGTCTGGCATTTTTAGGAGAAAGCCCTGACTTCAATTGTTGCAGTGTTTTACTTGAGTAGGTGTTGCTTTGGGGGGACATGTTAGAAATAAATATGCGCAAGAAGCAGCCAAAAGACTTATGTGGGTAGTGTGTTCAGACTGCAAGAGGGGATCTGTCTGCTTTTTGATCTGCTGCCTCCTAAAATGTGGTTTAGCTTAGACAAGTGAAGTTATCTGGTTAGGGTTGTTGGAAGTTTGCGGTCCTGGTTAAATCCCCTACAGACTCGCAATCAATCCACACTGGTGTTTTCACTTAATTTGCCTGATTAGGCTCCCGCTGCGTCGGCCTCAAAAGACCGATTCCCTCACCTTCCTGTTAGCTGTGTCATTCCCGTCCTGTCCTTTCTTTATCTTATGTAACACCATGTAAAGCTCACACTATCGATGCAACAATCATTGTTGATTATTGCATCGATACAGACATGAACACAAGTCTCGTCTTGCGCCTTAGCTTGTTGAATGAGCGACCATACAAACCGTCACTGGGGAAGACTGCACCGCTAACATCACTTTACAGGCTGGATAGATAATTAGCTGCTTTTCTGTAGAGCTTTAAGTAGTTGCTAGTGTGGACTTTACTCTTCCGTACCACTCACAGCATGATACCTTTCTATAAAGGCTAGTTTGTTTACTTTGTCTTGGCGACGGTGTACCACCAACACCAACGTGCCCCTCCAGTCAGCAAAGACAAATATCCTTTTTTTTAAAAATAATAATTAAAAAAAAAAAAAACCTTAACAGTTCATTTAAAAACACTTTCATTTTTTTTCAGTTCAGACTTCAGTTACGCTGGTTTTAACAGCTTTTTCAGTGATTTCAACCAAACGTTAATTCACCTTTGGACAGCTTGAAAAATTTTGGCAAGAGCAGTGGAGTGCTTTCGTAGTTGGAATCAGCAAATGTAAAATATGATCACTCTTCTGTCATTATCGCAGTGTTTATTGTGCCCTTGGTGCACTTTGTGTTTTCACTTTAGTCTTTTATTTTCATACACTCTTTTCATTAATGCAGGTTGGCACAACATGAATTTGACATTTAGCATGTTGGTGTTAAAAAATACTGGAAACTCTGCCTTAAATTGGCACAAACCGGTACTGTGCTTTTCTGTGTTTTGGAGAGCACCCATTAGAATCAATGTACGGTGTTTTGGAGACATCATTTAATTCCCAGCTTAGTTATCTGTAACCAACCTCAGCCTGAACACAGATCTAATCAGCCAGAACAACTGAAGACGTCTGTGTAAGTGTGAAGGTCCTGCAGGAATGGGGAGAAAAAGCTGTCACGGTTAAAGGAAAAACAATGTTGACTTTTGGTAGAAGACCAGCCTTTATGCCCTGACCTTTTCAGCAGCAGCTTTTGCTAAGCGATAACAACATCACACTAGTTCCTGCTTTGGTACTGAACGGAAACAGGTTGTTATGAGGTGTCTTTTAAGAAGTGGCAACCGATGTTATCCTCTCTGGCAATGTATATAAATTCTGCCTACATAATAATGCGGTCCAATAAAGCAGTTCTATGGGCTGTTACAGTTTTGACTGAATGTTTGAGGTAAATTAGCGCAGACCTTTTTTTAGTCGGCACTGAATGAGATGGGACAAAGACGAGCTTCGGTAATGCCTTCTGAACTTTATCAAAGGTTTCATTCTGTATTCATCCTAAATGGAATATGTAATAAAGTTCAAGGACTTAAAAAGGTGTTCATAAAGTTAGTAAAAACTGTCAAGCGATGACATTAAACAATGATTACCCTCATTCACTTTATTAGAAGCATATCTCAAAATGAAAAGAGATTTTCTGAAATACTTTAAGGGACTACATAAAAGATATAGTAGTAATGATTGAAATGGTACTCGGTGTCAGAAAGCATATTTATCAATGTAAACCCATCTTATGAGGCAGGTTTCGCCTCATTTAGCCTGCAGCTTTGTTCCTCCTCACTTACATTGCATTGTCTTAGAATTGAGCTCTGCTTACCAAAGCTCCCCTAATGGGAAATGCTTGTATAAAAAGTGTATGTAAGCGAAGACACACTATATCAGCAGCCAAGGCACAACTGTGTAACTGAAATGCTGGGAAATCCCTTTTGGATATTTGCCGTTGTGTATGCCCACCCACTAACAGTGTGCACTGTAAGTCATTCATGGCCGAGGGTTATGTCAAGCCTGCCTCCCCGGTAGTTTCAAAGGTAACTGCAAAAAAAAAGAAAACAGCTGGCGGCTCTGGCTGGAGAAAGTATGAAAATCTATCTAATAGTAACTAAGATAGATGATTCAATTTATCTTTTGAAGGTGCTGTTGCGAAAGCTGAATTAGGTAGACGCTCAGTGTCCGCGGGTTCTGGTATATTTATTTATTTTACATAACTGGAGCTATTGTTTGCAGATGCAGTGAGGTCCACTAAATGCTGAATGGGCTGTTTCAAGGAAACAAGTTCAGTTGTTCCATTAGTATTTGATTGCCAGTACAAAGCCCATTGTTACTTATTGTTAAGATTGAAATTATTTTACGTCGACAGGGGCATGGTGTGGACCCAAAATTAGATTCAGTGTCAGTACAGTGGTGTGTGTACTAGTGTTTAGATCACTGGTTGAAGAGTGTGTATGGGAATGTGCTGGGAGCAGAGTGTGTGCTGTGTGTGTAAAAACTGTACAGCGTGTAACTCAGTGATCCAGGTCCACATCGGCCTTAGATTAACACTTTTTAATTCAAAGCCCTTTACAGCGAACATAGCAAACCAAAATGCATCACTACAAACCACGTGAGACCCTTCACTCTGCTTATTGCTCAGATGAATCTGGGCAGAGCAAGACTCAAAATTCAGACAGCCTTTATTAGTCCCACAGTGGGGAAATTCACATTGTTCCAGCAGTGAGACATAGTGGAAACAACTGTAGGAAAAAATGCAAAGCAAAGACATAGAATAAAATAAAATATCAACATAAAAAAATTAGAAATAAATAATTATACCTTCACATAGTGCAAAGATGACATGCGTGAGAATATACATATAATAAATAAATATATATCTCAAGTAAAAGCAGTGATGGTATTGCACATGAGTCGAGTGATTGTGATTGTCTGCAGAATAGTGGGAGTTAGTGTTATAGTGTTTATTGTGTAGTCTGACAGGACCTGCGATACCTCTCCTTCACACACCGTGGATGGAGCAGCCGGTCTCACTGAATGGAGCTGCCCAGAGCTGTCAGAGTGTCCTGTAGAGGTGTGGGCACGTGTTGTCCAACAGGGATGACGGCTTAGCCATCATCCTCCTGTTTCCCACCACCTCCACTGAGTCCAGGGGGCATCCCAGGACAGAGCTGGCCCTCCTCACCAGTCTGTCCATTCTCCTCCTGCCCAGTCCAGATTATTGTTCAGGTGAACACCCAGGTACTTGTAGCAAGAAGGTAAATACAGGAAGAAGGTCCTGTGTTCTGGACTAGTGCATATATCTGTAAGAGAATTATTATCAATTATTATTTCCAAGCAATTTAACATGGCACAATGTCTAGCTGCTGCTCTTAGAAACAGTTTGCAACCAGGTTTGCAAAGCACACCTGGTTACACCTGGTAGTTGGTTTGGTCCAGAGTTTGTTCTGGACCAAACCAAGACTACCTCCTCTAAAGGCTCTTAGTGTGGATGCTTTGGTGCAATTATTGTGTGTCCACTTGTCCAAATGAACTGAACCAAAAGGGGAAAATGAACCAGAGTTTGACTTACCGGACTAAAAAAAGCACTGGTATGAAAAAACCCTTATGGCGCAAAAAAACTAAAAAAAAACAAAAAAAAAACAGATACATCGGTTCCAACCATGATGGGTGAAAGACTCTCTGCACCACACTGAAAATAATGTTGAAGTGCATCTCAAATTTCTGAGCTAGACATTTTTTTAAATATATATTTTTGTACCATCTCCTTTCCAGTCGTTTATTACTGGAAAAACACATTTAATATGACATGCTGCTTTGTGATCATATAAAAAGGCAACTCTTTGTTCCAAGCTTTGATTCAAATAAAGAAGCACCACAGGAAATGTAGGAAAGTATGCAGGCTTCGCTCTTTTATATAATTACACTGAATCAAAGCTCAAACTTTTGGCTTTGTCAAAATTTAACGGAACTAATGAGTTAGTATTTATTTTTTTCACAACACGCACAAGTCATCTTATTGGATGGTTCTTATTGATTTAATGCCCAGTTTACAAGCAAATCAAAAGAAAACCTTGTTTCTTTTCCCACTGTGATACTGCAGAGTGGGCTACGAGTCCTTAATTGTGGTCACTTACGCATGCTAGCCGGACGGTCGGTGCTTATTCAATCACCAATTTTCTTTTTTTTTTTTTGGAAAGCAAATTACACTTGGTGGTTGTCCAGTCACATACTCTCATGAAAATGAGTTCTCACAGCGGTGGCAGCGCCTTGTTTAATTGCATACTTTTATGCAAATCAGGTTCAGACACAACCTCTTGCCTCAGTGATACTGCTGTTTTAAAAAAAAAAAAAAATACAGCCCTTGAACACAGGCACGAGGCCCATTGTAGCCTTTGTCTAACATGGTGACATCAAATAACAAAGCAGATCAAAGTATACAGAAGAGAAGCAATGTAGGATTTGGTTTCATGCTTGCTTTTTTGTGAGGAAAACAAAACATGGTAATATTTCTATGAAGACCACATGGATGGTGGGTTTTGAGGGCATATTATTGGGCATTCATAGTGCTTTATGACTATACTCAAACTCACAAAATGCTTTCTGATGCGCTTTATCAACAGTCATAAAACACTGAAGATGTGATAATTAATTATAAGGTCACGTGTCTTCTTGATGCTCTTGACTAGTTATAAACCCATGCATGGACATGTTGCTTTTGTCATGAAATGAATAATTCATCTGTTGGAGGTTTTTCTGTTTTTCATTTTAAGTTTAGTTAAAAAAACACAAGAAAATATTTTAACATCTCTATATTCACCCTTTTCTTGTTTGATCCTTGATCCTCATTTCTGTTTTCTTCAGTTGAGTCATTTCTCCATGCAAAGCAATGTTTTATACAATGCCACTCACAACTGCGGGCTAATTTAGAACAGGATGGAAAGTTAAGGCGTGCTTTCAGTGGGCCTTAAATAATGAGTGCCAAACAGCACTTTCTGGTTTAGTAAATCACACAGTTGGACTGATTTGATTAATCTCATCACCACATTTCTGTGATTTACAACCGACAAGGCTTAAATTTAATATTAATCAGGGAAAATGAGCCTTCTCTCCATCCGTCTAGATTCCAGGGTTGCAATATGCTTTAGCACCTGGTCAGCAGATTATTGCTTCATATCTAGAGCAATAAAATGATTATCATCCTGTTGAGGGTGACAAGATCGGCTTGGTTCATCAGTAAGGACTGTGAAATACTCATTTAAAAGGAAGAAAATACCAAGTGAATGTCAGAGACTCATCACATCTTACGATATATCCATCTCCAGCATTTTTTTACCTAATAAATATGACATGCCATGATATTATAAATAACATGCCATGTTTTAGTAAAGTAGGAACTAGATTAAGAGAATGCCGCAATGGCTAGCTGCTGCTCATAGAAACAGTTTGTAAGCTCTTTCGCATCCCAGAATGCAAAGCACACCTGGTATTTGGTTTGCATAGTGGTCTGATCACGATCCCATACTCCAGAGTTTGTTCTGGACCAAACCAAGACCACCTCCTCTAAAGGCTCTTAGTGTGGATGTTTTGGTGGAATTACTCTGTTTCCACTTGTCCAAATGAACTGAACTAAAAGGGGAAAATTTAAAGTGAGTAAAGAAATTTATAGTAAAGTAGGAGCTAGATAGAGGGAATGTTTTTTTTTCTTTTCTTTTTTTAGAAGATTGCATGCTGTGCTGCCTTTTCTGCACTTTTTTGTCCCTGCAAAGTCTTTTCTGAAAGACTGAGTAAAGCAGAGTTTAGCATGCAAGAATAGGAGTTAAGTACTTCAGTGTGGATAGATGAATACAGCTGGACCTGTTATCAATGACTTGTTCCAGGACTAATACTTATGCTACTATAGAGACTCTGCCTCTTACAGCTGCTTTTAACAGAGTAACATCCTGTTAATAATCCCTTTGTGTGGTCTTTTCAGACATCAAAGGATTAAACACCATAGGCGTAGCCTAGTTTTGGAGGGTTTCATCCAGGGATTGTAAACAGTTACTTTTGGGACATGAGTATGTAATTGGTATTCAAGGTTTTTATTTTTTATTTATTTATTTTTTTAATTCCAGTATGTTTTTTATTATAAGCTAAATTTATCCACGCCACGATTCTGAGAAAACACAAAGTTGTATGCCGCTGGTTTAGACAATGCTGCATTCTTGGAGCGCTGTGACAGGGGCGGGTTTGGTCTGCTGTAAGGCTGCAGCACTTTGTAAGGAGGCTAGAACAGTAGACTGCTTGTTTCCATGGTAACCCCGCCAGTGTGTGAGTGAAAAGGAGGGTGCCACGGTGAAGATGCTGGAGGTGAGCTCATGATGCAAAATGATTTGACCACGTAATGTTCTTCCCTAAATAACCGGGCTGGCGTGGTGGCATCTCAAATGTCTGCACTGAATCCAAGTTGTTTTGGTTTTTATTTATTTATTTTGGCTTCCAGCTCGGCATGCGGCCCACACTTACTGTAGTTTTCTCCTAAAATAATACTCGAGACTGAAGGTTGCTGACGGTACATTCAAGGTGGGAGACTGACGTGTCTGATGAGGATATCTTCACAGTTTTTGCTCCCTCATTATTTCAGAAAGAGAGTGCTTTGATCTGTAAGAAAAACCTCCTGAGAGTTGCGAAGTGCGCGGATGATGCATAATATATTTAAAGTTACCGAATCTCCAAGGACCACCTTAGAAACTCTTTTTATCTGTGACCTCTATAAAACTAACATGCTTATTTCATAGTTCAGTGATTAGTGGCATATCAAACATTGACTATAAACAGATCACGTATCCAAAAGTTGTAAAGTGAACATCATGTGACCCTTACACAGGTACATTTTGCTCCTGAAACTTAAATATAGAAAAAGCACAGTACTCTTCAATGTGTTTGTGTTGCTTAGTGTATTATGATTTTGAATTTACACAAAACAATCTGTTAAGTTTGATTTTGCATCTGCTGAATTGCATTAAATGTTTTTTTTTTTCCTCAATAAGCCTACCTTCTCTGTAGACAAGGTTAATCATGAGTTCAGTTATTGGAAATGGAAAACTCATCACTTTGAATCCAAGTGTTGATCCAGGTTCAAAATATTAAGTTCAATTAAATATCCAATGGTCACCAATTATGAAATTACTAAAAGTGCCACAATTCAAATCTAGTTTTAAATGCAAATAAGGGCAATGATTAAATTGTCTCCTCAATATGTTTAGCTTTAAAGCAATTTTCAAACTAAGCTATTAAAAAAAAAAACCACACACAACATTGCTCGGTGCTTCTCAAATTTGCAGAAACAAAGAAAAACCAAAATGGAAATAAATAAATAAATCCTCTATTTAATTCAGGGGTCACAAGCTAAAATGGTTGAAAACCCTGGAGGATTACCCTCGTGCCAATCAGCTGTCAGACACCAACAGCTTGTCCTTCAAGGTTCACTGAAGTACTGCTGTTTCATCCTAATTACGCTGTCCCATAGCTTCTCAATTAGAGCATGGTAAATTAAGTACAGTTTGTGTCCACTCCTGGTGTTTTTTTTTGCTCATGCCGTACAGTTCTCATTGGTGCAACTGCTGCCGGAGAGCAATAAAACTTGCTTTCTAGACATAAATGGGCAGCTTGATATACCATCGCCAGGCTGTGTAGACGGAGTTGTCTTAAAAAGCTGCTGGATTTTCTGCGGGAAAGAGACCAAAGTACTTCAGAAGTCCATCTGGAGGCAAATATAGCAGATGGGAATGTTTTGCAGTGTCATTTACATATAAAAATGTTACTCCTAAGGCCAGATTTAGCCATCATATGGGCACCGTTTCTATATAAATGATCATTGTTTTGAGTGGGTGCGCCAAGATCAAAGAACTGAGTTAATGCAGTGAGTTGTGATGGTAAAAGCATGGCCACCCAGCAGTAGGAAAGTCTTGTATGGATTAGGAAAATGGTATGAAAATGGTAAAACAAACACTTTTTTTCCCCCCTTACTGGCCTTTCTATCCCTGTGTCTCCCTTTGTTCCCTCTCAAGTAACAGGAATACTGTTGCTTTCTCACGCTCCCACCCACTCCCATTACGGGATGTGTGTTATGTTGTTGTTGATGTTTATTGCTCTAGCTGCTGGCCATGTAGCGCTGAAAACCGCAGCTCATCCCTCAACAACACAGAAATCCTACTTGGAGTTCCCTCTAATGTGCACCCAAAGGACCAAACTACATCAGTAGGTGCACGATGAGACATTTTACCAAAGGTGATGTTGAGCCGGCCGTGGCAGGCAGAGGGAATTGTTATTTAAGATGGTGACAGGGATAATCCCTTGTAACGCCATCGCCTGAAATTTCTAAAATTATAGATTTTACAGAGTAATTCCATTACTCTTGTAGCCAATAAACAGCCATATCATTCTGAGCTGGAAACAAACACTTCTCCCTCAAGCAACTCGGCAGCAACTACTCCTTCCTGGCCTCGTTATAGAGCAATCTGTACTCCACGGCTCCTTAGATAATAAGATGTTAAGTCAGGTGAGACTTTCAACCTATTGTTTCGATGCTGAGGGCTTATTTTGTCGTTCCACTTCGGCCTTGGCCTCTATTGCGGCAGCACATTAAAAAAAAAAGGATTTGATGTTTTCTGATGTTATTGACATGTTATGATGAACCGTGCAGTCCCTTCTTGCAAGCGTATGATTGTAATTTCTGCAAGAAACTAGAAACCCCTTTCTCTCTCTCTTTCTCTGTCTTATTTAGTTTGATCTCACGTCTGATTACAGTACCCCATGCTGCTTATGCCAGCACAAGCAGATAATTATCATGGTGTGCAGTGCAAATATTGGGCACCTCTCCTTTGGCAGCCTAGGTTTCATTCCAGTCTGTCATTTATTTGCCTGCGCATTAACCTCTATCAGGACTTCACTGCTCTTGCACCAAACATCATTGTCACTTTGCCAATGAGTCAACTTGTTCTTTGACACATTAATGATTTTGCTGTGGCTGGGGCCGAACGTAATGCATTTCCATTGCTCTTTGGTGTAAGTGCAGCCGTGACTCGATTTAGAAACCACTGATGTATTTCGATACGCTGTAATTGCATGCTGGTTTCATTAAGATCAATTTATCAAGTTTGGCTGTCTCTCCTATCAGTGAGAGACATTTCTTTGGTATTCCGTTTGATCTGGGAAATCATGGAAATGAAATGTCTCTTGGTGGAAATGTTTCCTCTGAATGCAAAAAAAAGTTTAAGTTTGGAGGTGGAGAGGTCCCCCTAAATATAGAACAGAGTTACTGAATTTCTGACTTCACACAAATGTAAACATTTCTCACTCTGGTTTATTAGAGATTTTATAGAAGACAATGATGTATGACGTAAGGGTAATTATGTTGGTTGTCACCAGTATTAATTTTAAAAGAAGCTCATTAGACCACTCAGGTGATAACAGATCTGTATTAACTGATCTTTTTGTCCTTTTGGGGTCAGCAGAAACGTTGTTATAGCGAAGAGTTTCCTATTTGCACATCCAGCAGAGTATGAATAATTCATTTAGAGAGATGTTTCTGGTCACTTGGGTGGTGGTAAAAGCCAAGTGGAGACTAAGAACAGCTCTTTTTTTTTTTTTTTTTTAGCTTTTGGTCTGTGGGGAGTATCTGGCTATTCGAAGCTAAAGGCTCCACTGTGTTGACCAGCCAGTTTCTCACTCTGTCTGTCCATCATTTGGAGCTGAAGAGGCAACGTGTGATGGGTCAGAGTGAACCAAAACAGTCAAGGACTGGGCCAGAAAAACAATAAAATTAATTCAAACACTTAGATCTCAGGGGAACTGAAGAGTTGGGTGATTCTTTGTCGACTCGTCACTGTGACAAATCACTTTCATATGCAAGTAGCCATTTGATCTATTGTTAGTAAAAACATTGGTTATAGATGCTAAAGTCCATCTGAGCAGGTAGTGATGTGATTTACTGAATCATATATAATATTCAAGGACATCTGGAAATTTAGATTCCCCAAATTCCCCCTCAGGCCCCTAAGAAATTTATGACAAGACTGAAAGTGACTTAAGGTTAATTCATTCTATTTGCTTTTTTACCTTTAGTAATTTAACTTATTTTGTGCCCCAAATGATAGTCTTATGGTGTGTTCAGATCAAGCAAAATTTGCATGATTGCATGATTACATATGAAGTCAATACAAAGAAGCGTAATTGTGCAGTGCAACTTAAATATTGCTCCGTGCAACAAACACAAGTTTAAATACTGAAGCTCGAGTGAAAAATTAGTTTGACACTGTGTTGTGAAGTCCTACCAGCATTGAGTTTCTCTTGATGGCACTGAGAAATTACAAATGTTGGATAAATATGTTGTCGCTGTCTGTGGGCAGTTATTAATTAATATATTTAATGTACAAAGACAGAACAAAAAAAAATAACAGGCAGAAAAGTGAGCAAAACCATTGGACTATATGTGTTTGTTATTTGATTCAGTTGATGCTTATATTTAATGATTGTTTTCATAATTGATCTGCACAAAATAGCACAGTGGTTCTTGCTCTTCGTCAGATTGAGACATGTGAAAGTCTTCATTGTGTCTTGAATAAATAATCACATTAAAAAAAGGCATTGTATAAAAAAGGTGTTTCATTACATACCCTGCTGAAATGACCATGGCCGTGTGTCAGTTTGACTTGACTGGCATATTCACGTCTTCTGAAGAGCTGGTGCAAATCTGAAGGTTTTCTGATAAAAAGGCTTGTGTTTGCAGGGGATTTAGTCATTTGTGCAAAATGGAGACGCACTGAATCACACATAGGCAGATGTGCAGATAGAGTCACGCGCTGAATCTCATCTCGGCTAACTGAAAAACACATTGTCAGAAGATGCCCATTAAGCAGTCAAGAAGGGCTCAAAGGCGATGTTGTGCCTCCCAACAGCATTCTCATTCACACTCTGTAATAGCTGAGCTCCCCGCAGGTTGACATTATTTTCCTCCATCAAGACCAGTGCAAATACTACGCAGCTGAGACTGAAGGTTATCCTCGGCCTTAAATCTGAACTGAGCTTCAAACAAGTTATATTTCTAACACAGAAGCAGATGATATCTGTGAGGCTTTAATGATGATTCAAAGAGAAGTTGGTGGGCTGGAGATAGTCTGCTAGTGGGGGAGTTGGACTGGAGAGTTTCAGCAAAAGACTGAGGACAACCGTGTGGAAGATATATTAGATATTAGAATATCTTTTATGTGCCTTAACAGGAAGCCACAGATGAGTGTAATGCTAAAAACTCAGAGTGATTGAATGAGTATTACTGATAGAAACACATAATTTATACTTACATTGATAAAGGAACTGTTTGTCTGTTTAATAAGGTCAGTATTGGCACCATTACAAATCAAAGATATGAGATCTGTGCATCTGTAACACATTTTAGAGGAAGGCAGGTCATAGGGGAGGAGACAGTTGATTGCAGATTTGTAAATTACAAATTGCTTTCCACTTTTTCCACTGTAATATCCAACGTCTGGCCAAGTTCAAATAAAAACCTAATGCAGAAAAATAAGTCGAAACAGCTAAGAACTTATTAATATCATCAGGGAACTGATTTATTTTATTTGATTAAAAATGACACCATTGTTATGTGTGTCTGTTACCTGTTGTGTATTTCCTGTTTTATTTTGTAGTCTCGTCTTTACCTCACTGGTTTTGAGCACTTTACTTCCTGCCCTTTGTGTTTCCCTCCTTTTTTGATTGCCTGCTCCATCCACCCCTTCAATTGGTTTCACCACCTGTTTCCACTTCCCTTTCCTCCTGTGTATTTAATAAGTCAGTCCTTCTCCTTTGTTCTTGGTCATGTCGTTGTTCCTACTTGTGCTTTCTCGTGCTACTTGTCTTTCTTTGCGCTTCCCCGTGCTTCTTGTGCTTCCTCGTGCTTCTAGTGCTTACTTGTGCCCCCCAGACTGAGCTCGAGCTCGAGCCTCCCAGTGAGCCTCCCAGTGCCCCCGACTGAGCTCTGAGCTCTCGAGCCTCCCAGTGCTGCCCCGAGACGGAGCCCTTTCCGTCGGCCTTCCCCGGGCCGACACCTCTCCTGAACTGATTCGCGCCGTTGCCAGCCGCCAGAGGAGGTTCGGCCACACCGTCCGGTCTCCGAGGGTTCCCGCCTTGCTTCGCCTCCACTCCACCGTCCGGCCACCAGAAGGTTCTGGGCTTCGTCTTCGCCACCGCTGTCGGCCTCTGGAGGGTCTCACGCCACCCACCGCCATGTCCGGTCTCCTGAAGGGTTCCGCCTCACGCCACCGGCCAGCCAGAGGTCTCCGTCTTAGCCTTCGCCTTACCGCCGCGATAAGGTCGCCGCCGGCCAGAGGGTCTCCATCTTCGCCGTCCGCCTTGGCCGCCGCCGGCCGCCAGAGGTGCCAAGTCTTCGCCATGCCTCGCCCGAAGGGTTCTGCATCCGCCGCCGCCGCCAGAGGGTCTCCGTCCGCCGCCCGAAAGGCCGTTTTTCGCTTTCGGGCCACCGCCATACGCCAGAGGTCTTCCGCCGCCCGGCCTCCGAGTTCCAGGGTTCTGCATCCGCCGGGCCGGCCGCCAGAGGTCTTCACCTTCACGGCCGTCCGGCCACCAGAGGGTTCTCCATCGCCTTGCCGCCTTCATTCGGCCTCCCGAAGCCTCCGGGTTCTGCTTCCGCCGTCTGCCTCCCGAGGGTTCCAGCCTTCATCTTCGCCTCTGTCGTCCGGCCGCCAGAGGGCTCCTGGCTTCGCCTCGCCAAGCAGCCGCCTTCGCCACCGCCACCGTGCAAGCGCCAGGGCCCAATCCCTCCTCCAGACCCCTCCGCCCATCCCGAATCCCTCCTCCGCACGCCCTCCACCCTCCCTGCTTAGCCTTGTTGGACTTTCTGGGGATGTCTGGAAGCCATCCCTTGAGGGGGGGTGCCACTGTTATGTGTGTATGTTACCTGTTGTGTATTTCCTGTTTTATTTTGTAGTCTCGTCTTTCTTACTCACTGGTTTTGCACTTTAGCTTCCTGCCCTTTGTGTTTCCCTCCTTTTTTGATTGCCTGCTCTGCCCCAATTGGTTTCACCTGTTTCCACTTCCCTTTCCTCCTGTGTATTTAAGTCAGTCCTTCTCCTTTGTTCTTGGTCATGTCGTTGTTCCTACTTGTGCTTTCTCGTGCTACTTGTCTTTCTTGCGCTTCCCCGTGCTTCTTGTACTTGTGTTTCTAGTGCTTACTTGTGCTTCCCTGTGCTACCCGTGTTCCTGCGTTCCTGCCTCGTCCCTGTGTTCCTGTGTTCCTGTGTTCGTGTTTGCCTCTAATAAAGAGTTCAAACGTCTATCTGCCTCCTGCCTCGTCTGCATCTGGGTCCAACTCCACTTCACCGTGCACCTAACCTAACAACCATAAATCAACACTCCAGTATTCATGACCACAATAAAGGCTAATGGCTTATCTATTCAGGGATACTTTCAAGTTGCACACTGATACAATAACTTCAGTGTTAGGAAGATTAGTTCTTTTGTACTGGGGCCGAATAAAGAAGTGTGTTTTCTTCTCAAACACATGAAACAAAACATGTTAATGTATTGAGCTAGCTCTTTGTACCTTAATACATTGGTACAGTTTTGTTTGGTCAGATTAAAACACTGAACACATTTTAAAATTATATTGTGCCTGAAATCATGAGAGGCTGACAAGGGAGTGGCTGGAAATATCACCATAGACTAGGGTCATTAGAAGCAGTTGAGGGGTCATTAGAGCTATTACAGGAAAGCTTGGACTGAAACTATTTAATATGGGGTGCGTTTAGCCCTGATAAAATTTGAAACAGTGGTGCACTGAACATCCTGTTGTGTTGCAATGATGGCAGCTCAAAACGCCATCCATTGCATTCTTTGCGAAGAATTTTAGGAGCCTGATAAAGCTGGTTTGAAATGTTTAATACTACAAAGTGCACTCAATGTTACAGTCACTGGCCTTGCTGTCCAGAACATCCCAATCAAGCAAAGGTGTATGTGGAAACTGTTTTTTTTATTATATGCACATTGCTGCTGATTAGGTAACATCTGACATCCCCACCAAACAAAATTAAACGAACCTCAAAGCCTGCAGTGCACCATTTCAAGGAAATGTGTCATTCAGCCCGGAAACCGTAGCAAAATGGTGCACACCATTTTCAGATTGAACGTGCACCAGGTGGTATGTGATGCAGAGGAGCAAGTCACGGCAGTTTAATAATGGAACATATACTGTACGTCTTGCAGCTAAAGTGGGGCAGCTGGAGTTTCTTTGCTGAAGGGCACATTGACTTCAGAAAACTCTTTTATTGTTGGTGAATTTTTTTTTTTTTTTAAGCATACCTACGGCTCATTATTTTTGTTTTTTTATTTTGCAGGAGCCATTCGGAAATCTGTTTGTGTTTTGAATTGTAGATGGGTGAAAATAACAATACACGTTATTGAATGAATTATATTCTCAAATGCATCATCATGAGAGGCCCCGATTTATTCTTGCAGCAGGAAACTGAACATTTGGATATGCAGGGGAGAGAGTATGTGGGTGAAATTCAGTGCTGCTTTTAAAAATCCATTTTATGTCAGGAAAAAAATGGTCGAATGTGAAAATCAGGAGCTCTACACACACTGTACATGTATTTCACAGAACAATCTTTTCCTATCGCAGCACACTGGTCAAAATCCATTTCTTGATTTTCACTTATAAAGCTCTTTTTGCAATCACCCACTCATGTCTGTTTTCATCTCCCCTGCATGACTTGAGTGAATCAGTGAACACAACAAAGAATGGCAGCTTTCACTTTTCATCTGTTTCACACAGAGAAATGATAGTTACTGGGTTTTGTTGTTGTTGTTGTTGTTGTTGTTGTTGTTGTTATTGTTTCACTTAATGTGGTTGTATTGTGATATTGCAGTTGTTAATGTATGTTCCTTAAATGAACAAGGTTTTTCCATTGACATGTTGTCTCAAAGCACTGACCCAGTGCTGAATAGGTTTTGTGGTTCCTACTGAATTTTACACTAAAGAAAGTAGACCTGCAATGGATGATTCTTACTTATGTTTTAATACATAGAGAGGAAATGAGAGAGAAAGAGAGTGGAGGAATGACATGCAGCTAAAGGCTCCAGCTGGACTCAACAGACTTCCCTCGCTGATTTTCATAGTTCAGTAATCTGCTGGTTATTTGCTTGATCAATAGTTCAGTGTATAAAATGTCCAAAAAGTAAAAGAAATGCTATATTTTCCCAGATTTCTAATTTGCAGTGATATTAAAGAGAAATAAACAACAAATCCTCAAAAAAATGAAGAATTTTGGCAAATTGATTCATTTGATTAATTCAATTTGTTGCTTCAGTCAGTTAAAATATATCAATATGGGCTTTCATATGTGAGACAGCCCGATACAGGCTGCTCATGACGCACCACTTCTGCCGATAGAGACTGGTCATGGAGGGGCTCATCCCCCAGATCTACTTCACTTCACCTCCAAACTTCAAGATTCAAGTAAGGAGTACAGATTGTGAGGCTCTTTTTGTTATCGCAGTGCTGCAGTTTATACAAGTCTAATAAATGGAGATACAATGAGAAAGCCCCAGATTAAAATATTTTTATGGAAATATTTACTATTGTGCAGTAAATACAAAACCTCATACACATATTATATGTATATATACCATGTTGCATTGTGTTAAAAAATACACATAAAGGCAGGTTATCTCTTGCCTTTCATTCAGTCTGCATCCTCTGAAAATAACAATTTACATATTCAGCTCCAAATGGCCACTGGATTGGGAGTTGCTGCCTGAGGCGTTGCCTGTTGGTTTCACCACCCAAAAGTCTCCTGAAGAGAAGTTCAAACATAACAAGGTCATAGAGGCGATACTCCTGAGAAGCAAATGGAAGAACTTGGCACCTGCCAGTTGGTTTGAGGTCTAAGAGAAAAAAGGGAATTCTACTAACATTAGTACTGTGAACTGGCTTTTTAGTAAAACTAATGCATTTTGGCACCTGGCCTGTGTCACTGATTTCAGCACCAAATGAAAGCAGGTAGCAGCAGTATCCCAACAGTCTTTAATTTCACATTTTATGAAATAACAAATGCTCTATCTTCTGTTGATTTGTGCAAACAACAATTGAAGCGAACAAAGTAATTCAGAATAACAAATCAAGCAATTTAAGGATAAGAATTACCATTCATGTGCATGCAAGTTATTAATTTTATGCTACAAATTTGTAATTTATATGCAGGAATTCTCAAAAAGTTTACCAATCATACCTGGTGGGCCTCATAGAGGCTGACTTTCAGTGAACGGTTTAATAAAGCCTCTAAGTCATAGCTTGAGTTGGGAGCTCTGCTTTGATATACATGGCCTGTTTCGAGGCGTCTACTTACTTCAGATTGCCTTAACAAAACACCAGGTATCTGCCAATTACTGTCTCTACTGAAGGCAGCATTTGAAGAAATTGCAGTATGAAAACGGTGTACAGTAATGTCTACAGCAGCTTATTTATGATATATAACGAAATCATGAGAGTTTAAGTTTGTATTGGAAAGTATTGCCAGTGGCTTAATCAAACTAAATTCAATTTATTCTTCCAATACAGACATACTAACAGTAACTTTTGTTACTTTGCACACTTCTCTCCTTCAGAAGTTGGCAGACATACAGAAGCATACCAGTGGATGCAAGGAATGATTAATTTCATTATTGATGAATGTTTTCATGATTAATGGCTCTGTCTGTAAAATCAGATAATACTAAAAATGCCTATTAGATTTTCGCACAGTCCAAGTGGCCCAGTCTTAAAAAAACTTGCAGTTAGCAATTGTTAAAATTGGTGATGATTAATTTTCTGTCAGTTGACCAATGAATTAATTGATTCATCGTTGCAGCTCCACTAATGTTCAACCATGCAACAAACCTTTAAGAATATGCTGGCTAGCAACATACCGGACACACTAGTGCACGCCATCCCAAACTGTTGAAATATAACAATGACAAGATAAATTGGTTTGATGGAGGACAGTGAATCAAAAACCATTTGGTCATGTCACACTCCATGTTAGTCATTGTAGTTCAGGAATGGGCTTTCTGTGGATTTCTACTGGAAACATGAAATGATTTATATTCATTTTTGCCTCAAGCTGCTACTGAGGCTCACTCGCAATTACTGACTGTGCCAGAGAGGTCAAGAAATGAAAATGTCGTCAATGAATAAATCTCGGTGCAGCTTTTGAAAACAGGTGTGACATAAAGATGTTAAAAATAGCAAATGTAACTGCATAATACTTGATATTAAGGCCTTGTGAAAATGTCTAGTTCATGCAAATTGCTGGTTTATTGTTGGTAGTTCAACATTTTAATACTTTCTCAGTCTAGTCATAGTGACAACTTTGTGGTATTAACAATTTGATGTCATTTACACACTGATGACATGTGATTCGGATGGTGTCCACACATATATAAAGTAAATTTAATCTTTAACAGTGCACCTTTCAACCATTGGTGAGGCTTGGATGAGGTCTGTGTTTATTCCAGTAAAAACTTTAACAAAGTGATCAAACATTAGCATTATTTTTTTTGGTCCCCTCTGATTTTATGCTGCAGCACTCAGAGGTACTTTGTATCAGGAGGAAAGCAGATGAAGCACTCACAGCCATGAGAGTAGAGAAAAATTAATAGATGAAATATATTTTTTTGTTTGTAAAAGGCATGATAATTGCTCATATGACTGGTAATAATATTTCACCACAAATTATTCATGGGATGAAAACACTTAAAGAGGAAGTAGGTAACGCATTAAAATATGACTTTTAGTTAGTTTTAGTAGTCATTTGACAAAAATCCACCATGCCCGAATCAAAACAGCCAATCAGAGCAGAGGCACAGGCTTCGCTCTACTACTGTAGATGCACTTATTTCGAGCAGATGTGACGGCAGATAAACAGCAACCGAATGACAAAATAACGGTTTACACCAAAGATAAGGTAAACAGAAGAAGAGCAATGAAGAAAAGCAAGTTAAAGAGAAAGATTAAACTTATCGATGCTGCTTTGCAGATGAGCTGGTGCACACTGTAGTAAGAGGAGCAGGGTGTATACTCACTCTAATTTTCAAAATAAGAGCACTTTTAGAGAATCTCCTATTCCTACCAACTGGTGCTTTAAGTTCTGAATCCCAGTTTAAGACGTGTAAACATGTTTGTATGATTTTCCTATAGTGAAGCACTGACCCAAACATGCTTCATTTCAGAGAACGTATAGAGACATTTTAAAACTTGTCTTACCACTCCCAGCTTTCTCCTTCGCTCTCCCACACTCTGTAATCTCGTCCTCTAAAAGCTCAGCCATTACCCTGGGGGTTTGAGGTGGAGCTAACAGACACCGGGATCTTCTCGGCTGTCTGCTTCAATCTCAGATATGGGAGATTATGAGGGAGAGAAGTCCTCCACCTACAGTGACCCTCGGTAGTAAAAGCATACCGAGACTCTGTCCCTCTCTACAGCATAGGCTTAACAAGCGAGAGTGAGCTGTAATGAGAATATGAGGTGAACTCCCCCATCATCGAGACACATGCTGTTTCTTTGTGGCTTTCCACCTCAATTATTCCGATGTTTCCAAATGTCTAGTCAGCAGAGACAGACCGAAAAACTGTGTCTCGAAGATCTTTTGATAAACTGAATCTCACTTTGACACAGAAAAGTCAGGTTTTTCCCAGCCAGCTGTGGAAAAAGCATTTTGACATATTGAGCGTCATACCCGACGAGGTTTGAAGTTCCTGAACAGCAACCGTTTTTTTAAGCATGCGAGTTATCAGAAGATTATCGATTTCAAAATGTCAGTGGCTTGTGACTAGGAAGGTCATAAGATCTACTCCTGATTTAGTCTAGTGCCAGCGGCCGCCTCTCTTCTAATAAAAATGACCTTTTAAATGTAATTTGCCCAGCGGTGGTGTCAAAAGTTAAAACATGTCCTTTTGCTCTCCTCTCTGGGTCCGGATGCATGGCTGCTTACCAGCGCAAATGAAACGTGAAAGTTTGTTTTCCCCATTCAGCCAAGTCAATGAGGATGAACAAATTGGTAGAGACATTGGATTCTAAGGGCATTGTTCATTTTAGCCAATTTGATGCAGTTTCCTATTGATAAGGGTGGGATGTGCTGTCGCTGTCGGTCTGAAGGCCTAATAATCCATCAGAGGTGGGACATTGAGTTTAAAAGTGCGGTCAAGGGGCACTAACACCCAGACATTTACAACAATCCCACCTCTTGAACCACAAAGCTGAGCTGTAGTGCAACAAATATACAGGTATTTTTTTAGCACCAGAATAACCTGAGTAAATTTGGCAGGGTAAAGCAGGTCTGCTGTCAAGGGAAAAAAGATGTTTCACTTTTTAAGTTGTCTCTCATTAAATCTATGTAATATGGTAGAGCCGTAACTAACAATTGCTGCTATTCAACGATTATTGATTCACCTTAGTTTTCTTTTTTCAAAAAACAGCCCAAAACTTGGATGTTTTACTTACCATGATAGAAGATTAACAAAAGTTGAAAATATGTACATTTGGGTAAGCTTGAACCAGGAAATTTCTTTTACCATTACTGCTTAGAAAACTTAAACTATCGATAAATTATCCCAGTGGCTCCCTATTGATGAGCAGTCCCATATATGGTGCAAAACCTTAAATACTTTCACATATTGCTTCAGTGTCGTGATTGTCCGATCAGCACTGCTAGCTAGTTTTCTCCATTTTTGTTTACTGACCAATCAATCAATGGCACAGCGCGGGTCAAGCCAAGAGTTAATTTTAAGAATGCGCTCTGCTGGACGACAAACCAAACTACTTTTAAACTGTCTGTTGTGAATTTTATTTGAGTTTAAACAGGTTGTTACAGCGTGAATGTCATTTTCTTCCCCCACTTTCAAATGAAAGTTTGAATTTTGAATAAAAAAGTCACAGCCCCAGTCCTCATAAAATGATCTTGTACAGTGACAAAGATGGAAACAGAAGCTGATAGTCATTCTGATTCATGGTGTTATACATATCCTTACATATTAAACAGGATTTGACATTCCTGCGACACTGCATCTCATATGCGCGCTCGCCTAGATTGAGGTGGAGGAGGTTGGCTCATCTTATTGTTTTTTCTGCCTGCTGTTTGCTCAAGCTTGTTCTTTGCCATGTAGTTGTGAACCATCAGAATTCAATACAGACAAATCTCATTCACATAACATTATGACCAACTCCTAATTAACCATGATAATTTCTTCAGTGAAAGATTACACCCTTTATAAATGCCAATCTCATCTGCCAGTAATTAATTACTTACATACATTTAATATATTAAATAAATGTTTAATTCACATTGAAAGCCAGGACATTGACAGCCAGGTTTCTGTTCGTTTTGTAAATGCTAATCAACATACATTCCAGTGGGGCTTTTTTTTTTTTTTTTTTTAAACACATCTGTCTGCAGAGTAGTAAGACTCTTGTAATTTTCACCAGCTATCAATTGAGAGTGTTCTCTAAGGAAAAATGACTAAAGTTATCTTTTCCAGACAAGCATCCTCCTGTGACAACAAAGACAACAATGATTGCTGTCTCTGAGAAGCAACAGTATAAATAAAAGTGTGATGTTGTTCTATCGCAGCGTAACCTCAACTGACTCCCACACCGTAAACAGCTATTTACATTATACCCCCTGTCCTATCAACAGTAAGCATTGGTTTATTTTGGAAATGACCATTAGTGTACCCAAACCTTAAATATTTGTCTAACTCAACAAGATTTTACTTGCTCTATCTCTCCATCTATCTCAGTTATTTCTTAGAGGTAAGCTGAGAGGTGTTTTTTCCTGCTTTTAGTGTTGCCAGGAAAACGCTCATATTGTCATTTTGAAAGGCAATACTAAATGTCTGATTTTGTTGTTAAAGTTCAGTTTATGATGACTTGCTGATGACTCACTGTAATATTAAAAAAAAATAAAAAATTCATTGACTATATCATTGTGATAGTTCTCTCAAAGGATTTCATGCATTGTTGACATTAAACTGTGGGATGAAAACATGAAAACATGTTCTTTGCCCACACATTGCATTATTTGACAATGTAGTTAAGCGCCTTTTGTAATGGTTCAGGGAAGTTTCAGGTTATGTTTACATAGCTAAAACTTTGCCCAGTTCACCTTGACAATTCTGGTTCAACAGCACCTTTTATTAGGCCGGTGACTGATGTGTTGTTTTCCCGCCCTTGTCCTTCCTTGTGTCAGTGATTTACTCCACTCCTTTCTCCTCCTCCTGTCTGTCTGTTGCACCATGTAAACATTTTCTCTACATTGAGTGACTGAAATCTCTTTAAAAAAAAAAGAAAACAAAGTCAGCAGTGGTTGTCTCTAACGTGTGTTCATGCATACACGTCATGGTCGGTCGGTCCAAACTTTCCTGCCACAGCAATCCTGACTTCCACTTCCCCCTCCAAGAACCAGAGGCAGTCAACAGAGAAAGCATACTAATAAAATGTCATGCTGGAAAGCGTAGAAAACACTTAAGAAACACCGTAGAAAATGCTCTCCCACCAAGTGAACATAAAGCTGCTCTGGTGAACAATAAAACAATGAAAAAAAATCTCAAGTTAAAGGGATAACAAGGCCACTTGTTTCCGGTTTAAAGAGAAAACAGCCACGACTGCCTCTCTTATCTTTGCATTCAATCGAGACCAATCTGTTTCACATTGTTTTTCCTTTCTCAGGTCGCAAATTCACATTTCAGCTGTTAACATTAAAAAATCATACTGTAATCTTTGCTGACCTGCTCACCTCAAAATGTCAGTTGTAGTAGAAAATCAACTGTGGTTTCCAGTTTCTGAAAAGCTCACGAGGCAAACCGAACTGCTCCACAGAGGACAACTGAGATGACTTTTTTTATAGCCTCTGGCCTGCCTTCCTTGCTATAATCAAACTGTTCCAGTGTCTGCCTGTTTTTATTATGTTTGTGTTATTCCTACAGCAGTGGGAAACACGTGCAGCGTTTCTCCCAGTTTTTTTTGTGCACAGAGAATGTTTGTAGTTTGAGTCACAGGGTTAATTTCATGAAATGTGGGAGACCATGCTGTGCAGGTCGACAGTATCTGTGGATCTTTTGCATATTTTTGAATTCAGATCCCAAATTCCACCAGAACAAAAGCAGATGCACGGCATCATTATGCAGTTTTTATGTGTCTCGCTAACTGCATCATCGTGAACAACAGAAAACATTTGATTAGGCCTGAGACTCAGAGTAAAGAGAAGTAGGTGAGGCTGTTATTGTTTGGTTTACAGTTTGAGGAGCAGTATAAAATCCACTCTACCATTCATATTATAAAGGTATTAAAGTACATTATTTAAACAAACTTGAAGCTGCATCAATCAATATTTTTATTTAAATCAAATAGCAGTAATGTGAAAGGCGTCACTTACAGAGACTCCACCTTAACACACACATCTGCAGGCGTATCAAGCTTTTTTTAGCCTGTTTTCCACTTAGCTAAAAGCTTTAATGCAAAAATGCAAATGCTCATTATATAATAAACTACAAAGGCTAAACTCATTGTATACTTCCAATCCAGCATGAAATGGCAGACAAAGTTGGTGAATAACTGCTAAAAAAAATTGAGTTTCTAGCGGCTAAAGACGGTGCATGTTGGAGGAGCCCAAAGTGAAGCTAGAAGAAGAGTGAATGTTGTATTTCCCTGTATACATGTGTAGTAGTGCTCTGTATCTGCTGGACATAATGCCTGCAACTTATTTTCATTGTTGATTATTTTGTCGAGGATTTTCTCAAATAATGGATTAATCATTTTGTCTATAAAGTTGTGGAATATGACAAATGCTCAATAAGATTTTTCCAAAGCTCAACGTGATCTATTTAGATTTGTATGAATTTGTTTGGATGGCTCCATTAGCCAACTAGCTGATTCATTTTTGTTACTAGGCTCATGTATAAGTAATTTTTGGTAACATGTCAGTCGTAACAGCTAAGACAATAATGTCAGGGTGCGTGTCGAACAGCTTGCTTTGGAATTTTTCTGCACCCTTGTGGCCAGAAATCAATGTGTGCAGCCATCACAGCAAAGACAGGGTTTCTATTGTGCTCAGGGATTTTCCAATAACTGTACGCAGAGGCTGAAGGCAGTACCTGTTCGTCTACTGAACAATCAATCATTTCATTCCTCTTCCTTCATAAAGAAATGTATGTGCTAACAGTGTTGACTGCTATGGATTCCACCTATTGGTTAGTCTTGTGTTAAGCAGCTTTCTACCACAGAAAATCATGAAATGCTTATCAGTTTTATAATTGAAATGAGTTTTGTGACTCGCCAAATACGTTGGATCTCACGGCAGCTTAAATTGAGCCTTTTTTAAAGAAACAGGGATTTTCTGTAGCCTACCCAGCACTCTGCACAGTTTTCTCTACAGACATTTTTACTAACAAATAGCTTTTTATGATCGAGGAAAAAAGAAAAACATGCAAATGCCTTCTCGCAGTGAGGTACACAGAAGGCACACAGTGTCCGGGGCTGCTGCTCAATAAAACATAGGACTTTCATATAATCTTTATTGGGCTGCACCACTGAAATATTAAAATGATATTTTCTTGTTTCTCTGATCATGATGTAGTTATTTAAAGACCCATGGTGTAGCTTAAAGTAAAAATTAAATCCTGGCTAAGTACTATCAAGTCTCATTCTCTACCACATACGACATTAAGATTAGGATGTGTCTTCACTTAAGCTTTTCGAAGGTCATACACAGCACAGAAGCAGCTGTGTGAATATTTTTTTTCTTTTAAGTGCTAACTGGCCTGAAAGAGAGGGGAAAAAAAATATGACCATTGCAGTGTTGGGCCAGTGAAGGTTACCCAGAGCAGTAGACGCTGCAGGATGTATTTTTATGGCGCCGGCGTTAATGGGAGAGTTGACAGTTGTTTCAAGTTTGGGATGGCTGAGGGGCTTAATGAGCATTTTCACAGCATCTAAGACAGAGGTGCACAATTTTCCGACAAAAGGCCCATATATATTATTTGTAAATTATTCAGAAAGTGGTGTTTCAGCTGTAGCCTATTTTAAATGCAGTCTTTGGAGAAGGCCTGCCATTAGTGAAACATGGTATTCATCCAAACTTTAATGGTGCCCAGTTGTTTACTAAAAATATTCTGACGGCTCTCAGCGAGTGCCTGATTGTAGCCCATTTTTACTGAGAGCTGAACCCTTTTGCTGCCTTTTCTTTTAACTGGCAAAACATTATCCAGGAGTTGGTCCTTTTTTGCATATGAAGAAAAGCAATTGCATCTCATGGCCATCTGTACTCACGGGTGCCAAAGTAAAAGGCCGTAAACAATCAAATTATCATTCAAGTCAGTTTCTTAAAGCAGAAATGCCAAATATATACCTCAGATGTGATATTTTGTGCTTTTCTTTATCATACATGTCAGTAAATTGAGTATCTTTGGGTTTTGGACTGTTAGTTGGATAAAACGCACAATTAGAAAATGTCACTGTACTCTCTGGGAAATTGTGATTGTGTTTTGTTTTTTTGGGGGATTGTGACTCTTATTATTTATTTATTTTTTTTACTGTGACATTTTATGGACAAAAAAAATAATCAAGGAAATCACAGACAGACAGATTCATCAATAATTTAAAAAACAGTCATTAGCTGCAAAACTCTGACTCTGTCCTATTTTTTTGTATTAAAAAAAAATAGCTTAAAATAACAGTCGCTTGCCTTTGGCAACATCTTTCATCTTTATGCCAGTAAAATGGGAGCAGGTGGGTGATAATGGTGTCAAACTTCAGAGGACAGAGAGTTTAGTTTGGGTTTCAAAACGGTATGAAGATTGGGAAGAAGAGTTTTGTAAGCCAGAAATCTAACTCGCCTCATTGGTATTGATCAATAACCCTCTCCACCCTGAGCAGATATATTAAGGTCATTTTGTGCTATGAGGCAGTGAAACCTTGAAAAAGCTTATTCGATTTAAACTGTGCCAGAGACCTGTCAATGCTGTTGCAACTCCTTAGTCACTAAATGAGGTTGATAATACCTAAGTAAGTTCATTACATATTTTTGAAGGGTTTAATCGCAGACAGGGTTATTCCTCACAATTATAACTCAGTTTATTTGCTCACCTTACCTTATTTAAAATCATGTCCTTTGTTTATCTTTAATCACATCAAGTTTATGTTAATTATTTTTATCCTGTCATCGTCAAAAGCTGAACAAACATAGTATGAGTACAGCTGTGGGTGATTTTCTCTCATACTGACCACTACTGTTTCCAGACCACTTCCCTTGTCAGACAACCGGCGGGGTGAAAAGGTCTTTTCAGGCTTTAGGTCTGCAAGCAGGAACATGCTGTTCTCTGAGAAGTCACTGTACACTCCGCTGAAATAAACGAATTACTGTGTTTATATGAATGAATAAAAGAACAAAAAAAACCACCATCAAAGCTGAGTACTTAACAGTCTGACACATATTCTGTATTAATGTTTTTAAAACACTGTGAAAATGGTAATTACAATTCTATTTATTTTTCCTTTCATAGCTCATTTGAAAAGGATACTTCATTTTGTGACAGCAGCCATTTGCATTAATTGAGGGAAGCGCTCATGATTGTTCCCACAGAATTTCTTTGCTGTGCTTTCCTTGCTTGTTGGTCGGCTTTGAAATGAGAGCTTACGTAACCAACCAAAATGTGGGTGGTGTAAGCATAAATTATTTGAAATTAAAAGGGCATGCAGAGTTTTTTCTTATTAGAATACAAAAGTAGTTTGTATGTGATTTTTCTTTCAAATCGATCTTGGCTGGAAACACTCGACTCAAATACAAGTGCAAAAGGTCAATTGTACATTGCCAAAGTTTCATAAAGGTAAAAAAGGAAGGGTTGAGGCTTGACAAAGGGGCATCTAGGGTCAGTGTTCATTTCTGCCCAAAGGTAACACGAGCACTTTCGCTCACCAGACGTGTGTTTGGACTGACAACAGGGGCATTTAGTTGACCACAGGGGCACTTGGGTGGTTCCTGTGGCCTCTGGTGTGACATTTAGCCCTCTGTCTCATTAGGCCACAAACATCTTAGTTGAAGATTTCACCAAAGGGCAGGCTATGCAAAAAAAATATTTTGTTAAAGCTCGACTGATGCTGGATTTTTGTTGAGAGTTGATACACAAATAAAGTGTGAAAAATCAGATGAAGATGTCTATGTCCAAGATTTCAAACCTCCCACCAGAACTTAAGGCATCACAATACTCACATCTACAAAAGTACGGCAAAAATACCCAACATTTTGTATATTTTTCATAGCAAAAACTGACGGGATCAGAAGAGCTTTTGACATTTTACATTACAAGACCTATGTTTCGTGTGAGTTATTGTGCTAAACACCTGAATATATGGCATGAAAAAAATCAATTAAGTGGGTTGTTTGTTTGTCTTTGTTTGTGATTTTCAATCAGGTTTCATATTGAAGGTGTTGATGTATAGTTTCTGTGTGATCACAAGAGTATTAAATGAATAGGATGTAATACTCCCTGACTCCCTGTCCTTTGTCTTGTTCTATCTTCCTGGTGGAGAAATATCACCATTTTTTGTTCCAGTAAAGTCTAAGGAGCTTTAGTCCAGTGTGTGTGTGTGTGTGTGTGTGTGTGTACACTGAATTTCTTTGCTCAGTATTTATTTTGCCTCAGTTTTGTCTGTAGTACTGAAAACTGGGATAATTCAATAATGACTTTTTTTCCCTATGTATTTTGTCTCTCTCTGTCAAAAGATGAAGTATGGGTAGTTTGTTCTGTCTAAACCACAGCAGAGTTTGCTTCAGCTGCGAGTAAAATGAATGTGTTATGTGACAAGATGAAGGTGGATGCATTGAGGGCAGCAGCTGCTTTGTCACCGATGTCCTGTTAACCAGGAAGATTGTGAAGGACACGGCACGCAAATCCGTGTCCCCCATGTTCATCCATACGGAGCTGCACTCAGTGGAAAAAAGGAGTGTGTGCTCCTCCACGCATTAATTTAGGCATTGTAGGGTGTGTTTTAAACGACTACAAACAGCATGTAAATGTTTTTGGTGTGTTCCATGACACTGGAGCAGACTTTGCCTCTGGTGGCAGCTTCTTTTATCTGAATTTCAATGTGAGAAAAAACAGATTCTAGTCATTGAAAGGCCACATATAACATGTCACTTAAAAGCTTGTCGCGTCAGAAAAGGAAAAAAGGGTCTTCAGCTTTACAATAAGTCGAACGGTGATTGACCCTGGAAATCTCCTTGACATTAAAGGATGGAGTTAAAAGACGTTTTACAGTTGGTCAGGAAGCGAGCGCGGGGAGCGGGAAGCTGCTGATTTCTGCAAAAAACAGGGTAGTGGAGGTGGATTGAAATGACATCATACTTAAATAGATATGGGATGAGATCAAAAACCAGTCTGGTCAGCAGGCAGAGAGATGGTTGACAGATTTGGTTGGATTTGCTTTGTCAAACTTTATTTTATATTTTACAGGGACAAGGCAGGGAGCTCTGAGTTGTAGTTAGCTTGAAATCCATTTCAGGTACATCTTTCACTGCTCTTTTTATGAAATGGTTTCTTTATTTACAGATTTTTATAATGTTTCAAGGCTAAGATACAGTATATTATACTGTGATTTTATAAAATGTAGTAGCTGACTTTTCTGTGTCATTATTGTAATGTCTCAAAAGATTTATTGCAAAAACGTCAGATTAGAGGAACCAAAGTTTATATTCATACATAAAATGAAAACAGCTCTAAAATAAACTTAATTCTCGGTAGGTTTAAGGTTTCAATGTAGAGACTCTCACCACAGCCTCATTCAGAGAGAAATTACCCCCGCTGTATTTTACTTTACTCTTTTTTTTTAAAGAAAAATGAAAATCATAACCACCACCCATGTCCCGCTAACAATTGTTTTAACTTGATGAACTGACTAAACTTGAGGAAATGAACACATTTTAAACACCTGTGGGTGCATGGAGGCACACGAAATTTGTATTTCTAAATAGTTTCCTACTGCTGTAATCTAATTAGGTGCCAAGTGGGTGGTGTTTGCCAAATGGGAGTCTTGGCACTAATGAGTGCTCCACAATCATAGGAGATTATTAAAAGTAAAAGTAAGTGTTAATCTTTGACTGACATCTAACCACTTGCGGCTGCACTCGTGCCTATGCGGTCCTTATTCTGGTACTCAACGCAGGTTTAAAATAACTGCTTAGAAAATCTGCGCCGGCGTTCTGACCCAGGTTTGCTTCCCACACCGTTCAGAATTGATGGGAGTGTAAAGCAGCTCTTCCATCACCAGCCTCCACCTCATTAAAATCATTTACTCTCTCAGCGCATTAGCAAGCTGAGGTTTAAGAGCTGTGGATAAAAGAGCAGATGAAGTGGGCAATCTTGACACACTTGTGCGCGCTCTATAAAGATTTTGCAGTCATTCATGTGTGTCTCAATTCAGTGTCAACACCAACAGCCAAAGTTTAAAGAAGAAGAGGCAGCTTCAGGTTGTGTAACTGGAGTGAGTGCTTAATTAGGTCTGTGTGTGCTTAAGTTCACTGTCATAATACAGCTGACCACTGCTGTCTTAAAAAACATAAGCACACCCATTTCCTCAGTTGTACTGCAATTGAAAAATGTTATTTTCTGATACATAACTGGGTGTGTGTAAAGATAAAAACATATTGAAATTAATTTCAGTGCAGCTTTATAAATACATTAAATTAGAAAGTAGCTTGCCTAAAAAAAATCTAATTTGATTGTTATATACTGGAGAAACAAAGCATGTTTCTCTTTTTAAAAACCAAAAGTTTACAATACAACTCATTATCACTAATATCTAGAAGGCCTTAGCATACCTGTGTTTTCATCTGTAAGAGTTACCGTACATAAAGCCCAGTGACTGCGCTGCCAAAACCACAGGACACATTTTGTCTTAGTCTGCGGTCACGTTGACAGGACGGTGCAAACAGCTCGACTGATGAAGATAATTCCCCTGATAAAGACCCGAGACTGGATAAAATGATTGTGGCATTGAATGAAAACACACAGGAAGTTGCTGTGAGGCTGAGAGCGTTTTTCAGAAATGGCACAGATGGCATTTGCAGAAAGTCGCAGCGGAGAAAAGCAACCTAAATTAACCTTTATTTTACAGAAATCTGATATCAGGTGAGCGTGCCACAGTAACATCTAGAGCGACATTGTTAACTAAAAATGCAATCATTGTCTTGAGTTAAAATGAAATAAATGATAAAATAAATTTATTCCATTTAGCTGCTTCAGTCTTTGTGTTGTGCATGATGGCTCACTGTCACACTGTCATGATTTATTTGGACCAGCAAAGTTGATCATCTTAAAATATATAATATGATACTAAAAAAAAGTTTAAGAGGGGGAATGTGACTCTTTAAATTGACGTGAAACCATCTGTTAGAAAGAAGAGGTCTCACTCTGCTGGAGTTGAAACTACTGAAAGGCTCAGACCACTCAAGGTTATACAGCAGCGTTCAAGAGTGATGCTTCTTTTAACCCATAAACAGTCCTTGGCTGAGTACAGACAGCTGCTCGCAGGGAGCACACAAACCCGACGGCAGCCAAGTATCAAACTTGGCCTGCCGTCAGGTTGCTCACAGAATTCATGTTAATTTGCAACAGCTGACCTGAAGCAGGCGACGTTTGTCATTTTAACCGGCGAAAGCGACCGTCTCCGCCGGTTTAAAAAAAAAATGAGAAGCTGCTTCCTGAATGTTTTGTACTCTGCATTTTGCTAATGAAAAAGAGAGAGGAGAGATAACAGATTCGTTACACTCTGAGCTTATAGCGAATTTTGCCAACCCAGGTGTCAGAACAGAGTCTATCACCGGTGCACCCAAATAGTTTTTCATATCCACACACTCTTAATTTTCACTCACATATGCAGTGAAATGGTTGCAGTGTAGAGCAGACCTGTCAGTAAGCACAGGCCGAGGTGGACAAAACATACAGGAGTGCAGTTAAGAAAGGATCCTATTTTGATCAGCTTTATTTAAGCTGATACTGATCCATTAATATGCCACGATCAGCCCCGACACCGGTCCACAGCATCAGCTCGAGACATCTCTAGCCTCCGCACATTCTCAGGTGGTTTGCTGTTGTGATTATACATTCAGCACTGCTCACTTGCTAGTTTCCTCCATTTTGCATTACAGATGAGAACAACAATGTCTTTTTTTGACTGAATAAATCACACTGACCCCCACTGGAGTACAGTGCGTGGCCTGTTGTACTTATATTGTACATTTTTACTTTGGACATTTAATTACAGATAGTTTGAATTAAAGTGACAGTCCCATCCTGCATATCATTTGTTCTCAGGTCTGTGATGTTTTCTGACTAAATAAAGCTTGTGAAGTGAAAATAAGCAGACTCTTGCACACTATCTGCACTGCATATGTGCATGTGATCTTAAATTCAATGTTATCATATGCATTTCTTATTATTTAAGAGAAACACTCTGGATTTGTTGCCGGTTTGAGGGTCCTTTATGACCTGTGTCTCCTCAACAGCAAAGCAAATGAAATGTATTATCTTTGCAATGTGGCAGTATTTTAAATTCAGGCTAAACAGAAGTCATTTTCCAATTTGCTGGGCGCGTGTTTGCCGGGTGCATTTGAAAACCGGTTTCTTGTGCAGCTCAGCAGGAAGAAGTCTGAGTAATTGTCCTCAAAAGATGCTTCATTTCCACAAGCTGTGAAAGGGAGGCAGCAAATGAGGATGGCACCCAAAAACCACAGTCACTTTGATCAAATCCGAAGCCTGTTTACGTCACTGCAAGCTCGAACATCTTTCTTCTCCCCTATCACTCCGGCCACTGTCAGCTCTGAGGTTTAATGGGAGCATTTGCAAGATCTGCCGTTGGTCTCCAAATCCTGCTGACAGGCCCTTTTGTTTGCTTCCCAGCAAGACGTGGACCCGACCTGGAGGAGGCTCCCAAACTTGTTTAAAAAAAAAAGATGGATTATGGGCCTTAAAATAGAGCTGTGCACCTGTCGCCTAACATTTTCCAGCATGGACACTCTTGGATCCAGTGACCGCACCAAATGTCACATGAAGGAGATGCTGTGACCATAAAGCTGATTAAAGCTGTCGGTAGCTTCCGAAAAGAAGAGTCACAGAAGTTTTTCACAACGAACTACGGACTCGAACGAAAAGCGACGTCTCTCAGGATTTGGATCAAGTTCTGAAATGGTCACAATGACATTACGTACATAACAATGTGGAATTACATTACCTCTACAGTGCAGCTGGAGACTGATGGGTATTTGAGGGTGACAAACACTAAAGTGAGGAGGGGGTTGTGGCTTTTAACAACAAACATTTTTATACTTTAATGCTCTTTATCTAGTTTATTTATTATATATATCTTTCTCTGCTCAAATTTGATTGCTGTACTGTTTCTCAATTCCTTGTTTGTTCACCCGTACTTACTGTGTGACTGCTGTATGACTCGGATTGATCCAAGAACTCTCCGGAGAACTCGAGTTCTTCTGGTTTCCTCCAGTGCCTTTTCTTTAGACATTCATGAAGCGGAGTCATTCACCCTCAGCATAAGCACAATTCTTTTTGCTCGATTTGAGACCATTTTAACTTACTCTGTAGTCTTCCCCTCAGTTTGTGCCCCACAGGGCTAATTTGCATCCACTTTGCATTGACTTTATAAGCATTCAGGCCACCTCTAAGATCTGCTTTGTGCTCCGTCTGAACACACCTTTAGTCATTTATGGTCATGATCCCACAATGCTGTGGTAGCATATGTCAGGTGTTTTATGTTTGAACCTTGCAGCACTTTACTCATTTGTACCAGATGATTATTTAACAAAGCCAGCCTTTTAAATTATGTGATGAATTATATCCAAAAAAAATCAATCAATCTCTTGAAAAATACTGACTTGGTTCTGATCTCCTATGTCAGTCCCCCCGAATAACCTCGTCTGTTTGACATGTCGCTTAATATTCGCGGGGTGTAAAATCCTGATCTCTCTTTGCACCGTGCAACCTTTTTCCTCTGTTGATCACAAACATATTCACTCATTTCTTTCCCACAAAGAACCATTTATTCTTCACACATTTACTGAAAATTACAGTTTATTGAAAGGACACAGAAAGGTCAGATAACACAGATACATGTAGCTAGGAGTTACTACTCAGTGCATGGCACATTCTCAGGGAGACGACCCATTGTGAGTCTTTGGCTCTTTTGCCTCTGGAGTGTTAAAGGCAGCAGGAGTGCTGAAATATTAAATGTTGAACAGTTGGCCAGCCAACTTGAGCCTCTATATTTCAAAATGTGGAGGAGTAAATTAACCTTGCTACAATGAGTGACAAACAATAGTCTAAGTTGGGTAGTAGTAGTAGTAATAGTAGTAGTAATAGTAGTAGTAGGAGGAGGATTATTTTTTTTATTTGTCAATTGATATACTTATCACAGGATACAGTGTCAGACCTCACCAGTGCAAAGGGATTTTTCTAGAAAGATCACACATCTAGAAAGCAGTGTCCTCACTTAGAATAAAACTCAGATAAGTAAACAACAAATGAACAATCATGAAACAAGTTACCAGTGCCATTGCTACCTTTTTAAAAAGAATTTCTATAATGCATGCCATTTTACTATGGAGGTTTTCAGATGACAGTTTAAAATTCGTTGACAATTCCAGTGTCTCAGCTTTTGCAAACAATGCTGATATGCGTGTGTGTGTGTGTGTGTGTGTGTGTGTGTGTGTGTGTGTGTGTGTGTGTGTGTGTGTGTGGGCGCACATATGTTTTTTGTGAGAGTGCGCAAGTGTGTGCTCTTAGAAAGATCCTTCAGGCAACGCAGGAGCTCTGCAATTTGGATGGTTTGCCGTCCGCTCAGTTGTATTTATGTGGCTTTGTCTTTTTGCTGCTGCCACCCTCTGCCTCCTCGCTGTCGTCTGAGAGCTTTGTGTTGAATTTTCCAGTCTGCGCTTGGCTCCTTTGCTGTTAGGTTCAAAAGATAAAGATTCATAATGAGCAAGACTGACACAATAGTATTCCACAGTAGACATGTGGTGATCTGTAATGCTCCTAAATATCTGTGGGATGGAAAGGGAGTATTAAAACACATATTTGATATTTAAAGGGGAAATCCTGATGGTAAGCCCTCCATTGCTATTACTGCTGGACATTGTAATAATTTCTGATTCCTCTTGAGGTATCTGCCTGTATATGTATAATAAAACTGAATGTAATGTTGGCTGAGGTTTAGTCCACCCGGACCATGAAGATACTTTTTGCCATGGAATGTAGGCCTGAACGTGTTATGGTGATTGTGTATGTGTTTAACCATCTGGTGTTATGTTTCACACAAAAACACAAGACACATGCATGACACATACATGTAGATATATGGTTGTTGTAAGTTGCATAGAAGGTGAGAAGGTGAAGCTTAGTTGGAGTGTATACTTGAGGATTTATAGGTTCTAAATAACTGCACAGGGATCAGATGTTCCTATGCCCATATTAGGGTAGTAGAGACACAGAGATTTAAAGACACTTAAATTTGATGTATGTTCCTTTCAGTTTTGTTAACACTAAATCTGGGATGGTTTAGGTCAGAAGTCCAGGGGATGAGCTTAGTTCATCCTATATGGGAAAAGGAAGTGATGGATGACCAATTTTGGTTAAAGGGTTGGATTTTCTTCTCATTATACTAATAGAAATTAGCTATATGTTGAATATGGAATGAGGGTGTTATGTAGGCTTTAAAATGTGTGACTTGGGTGTACAGAGTTGGAGTTTTCATCATTGGCAGAATCTCTCTCAGACATCTGCAGAGTCTGATTTCTGATACTGGCTTGCTTCAAATAAAGTTCTCTTTGTTCAACAAGCTTGTATCAGCGGAGTTTTTTCCTGCACCCATCATCGCACCATCACTGTTCTTTCTGAAGAAAAGAAGGCCTAATAAACTACACTCTCTCAGTCCTGGTTCTCACCACACAACTCTTCCTGCTTCTGTGGTGCAGCCAAATAAAGATGTTGCCTTTTGAAAGACTGAATGCCATCAGTCCAAAAGAGGATAATTGGAAAATTCACCATAGTGTTGTTGCCAGTTTTGCTGCTCCTCCTCAGTTGCACATTTACCAAAGCTAATAGCACATTATCCTCTGTAGTTCAAGTTGTAAGCTTCCAACTTGGCTAAAGAGTCACTAAACAGTCACTATCATTTAAAACCAACCAAGAAGTGCCCTGTGAAGTTTCCCTGGAAACAAGTCAATGTTTGTATTCTCAAAGTCTTCCTCCTAAAAGTTCTGCAAAGAAGACTTTAATGTTGCTGTGTAAGTCCATGTTAGCGCTCCTTTCTTGTCACCAGCAGCTGTTGATAAGCAGAATCGAGTGAAACTAAATGCAGGATGTTGATTGCCGCGCCTGCTTGCTCTCACTTGTACCTGTCCTTTATCACGTTTACAAAATGGGAGCCCATTCAAATGTTTCCCCATGGCACTACTTGACGTCAAAATTTCACAGTAGTACATTGAGGCTCAATGACTGCAGAGTTTAGTGTGAATTGTGAGATTTTACACAATTTACAGTTTCCTCAGTTTTATCTTAAATATAGTCTTGTCTACCTGTTGTGGTGCATTAGGTTTTGAAATGCTGATTTCAAAGGGGGTACGCCTGTGGTTCGGGACAAAAGTGTCAGAGTCCTGCTGATGCTTATTCTCGCTATTGAGAAAATCAGTTACACATGGGAACGAATGCAATTAACTACCTGGGGAGATGGAAAACCAGCAGTTTTCCAGGTTTTTGAAGACTCGCTCTGACAGCACCAGCAGCCTGTTTATAGAAAGTGTGTGTTTTCCTTGGTGGGGGGGGGATGTGTGTTGCTGCTGTTGTGCCTTTTTTTTAAAGAGATTTTAAAGACAAAATTATTGGGCTCCAATGTATTTCATTAACTGAATGCAATTTTCTGTGGTATTTTGAATAATTTCAAGTCGTTTTTGGCAACAGCATGTTTAAGCACTTCGTACAGGCACTAGAAACCAATTCCCCATGCAAAGCATCTGTTTTGTGTTTACCAATGTCACTTTGGAGAATGCCTTAAGGCTCGCTGACTGCTTGCAAATTATTATAACATCACGCTGCATGGCACTGGGTTATAGTTCTATCACCTGGCTTGAAGCGAAACAAACAAAAAGAGGCAACATGAACCTCCGCATTTATCCCATCACTGTCAGGGCAGCTTGAAAGGAAACTTTGAATTGGATCATATAATATGGCAGTTTTTTCCGAGAGAAGACCAAATAGTACATCTTGAACTTAAGTACTTGGGTGTGATTCAGTGACTGAGCCTTGGTAGTCAGTGACTCTCACTTCAATCTGCAGGCAAACCATCTCTCACTTAATGAACTCTTGTGGCTTCTTGCCAGCCTCCGTTGCCGCCCACTTTGCTGTGGGTTTGGGATTTTCTTTTTTTTGTGTGTGTGTATGCATCTTATTTATCTCCAGCAAAAAGCCCCTTAAGGACATCCAAAAGTTTTTGTGCATGGGTGGATTTTTTGGGGAAAAAACTTTGTTAGCAGCAGCACTGCATATGTCAGTAGTCAAGTTGATTTTAAAAAAACATGGCAACATGTTCTCAGCACTGCTAAATACTTTCAATTCTGGCTTTATTTTAACTCATGTTGACAGTTTGTTGGAGGGATTTTAAGAAATCTTTAGAAATACCCTTTTTATAGTACTATGAGCATCATTTGCTGTGTACTCTTGCCCCTAAAATAACTAATCCTTGTCCTTGACCTATTTTATTATGGGCGTCAGTGGATGTGTTGCTGTACGCCAACTAACTAAATAAGTAACTGACTGTGCCACAGCAGGCAGATGGTTTTTATTTCTTGGAATATTTCAACAACTAAATAAAAAAAACATGTATATGAAACACATTTTCTTTAGTGTTCTTGGATATTTTTATTAGCAAAAACAGGAAGAATAACTATTTTAGACTTCAAATTTATAGAATCAGGAATTGACAGACATGTTTTTATTATTTGGAATAATAATTAATAATTGATTCTGAACAACTACATATCTGTCTTTTTCTCAGAGTCACCCTTTGTGATTTTTATATTCTAGCTGCTGTGCTTCCACTCTCACCTTTTTAATGAATTCAGGAATGTCAGTAACAAACATCACTGATGCCACTGAGCTTCAGAGATACGCTCTGTTGTTTAAGTATGCCAGGGTTTGCTGAAGTGTTACAGTATTGTTGTATTTTTGACTTTAAAACGTTACTGTCAAAGAATCTTAATGATGGACTTGAGCAGATATACTGTTTGCAATCTAAGCTGTATATGGGTTTTTGGCTTTGAAATGTATCTAGTGCATTTCCCAAAGCTGGAGCAATGATCATTTTCTGCCATGTTGTTGATTCTTTTTAGTTATTATGGATGGTCTGTCAGGCCGTCGATGTTCAGGGCACATTGATGAGAGCCTCTTTGTCCGATCGGTCTACCAGGGGAGACTTGTTGCACAACATGTCTCAGCTAAAAAGTGCAGACATCGCCCCGGTTTTTATTTAAACCCGTCTTTGTGGTGTACAAAAACACAACAGGTGCGAGGCTGCAGGAATAGCCTTTTCTTCCAAAAGCATTTGAACACAAGGGGAGGTGCCACTCAGGTTCTCAGTCTCACAAATCGAACACATAATGAAGGCAGAGTAGTGACAGGAATAGAGGGCACTTTAATGCAGATTGATCCACAGAGAACGAAATGCCAATCATTACTAATCAAATTGTTTACTACACCATGAATGGAAAGTGCTGTGCATGAGGGATATCGATAGACAGCGGAGAAAAAAAGGAGTCAAATGTGGATGCATGGCTGCAACGCAATGTGAAAATTTCACAATTAACGAGATAAAAGAACACAGTCTGAAAAGCCATTAGCCCAGCTGAGACGTTACAAGTCATCTCTTCCTATTTGTGAACTTAGCTGCTCCTCCTGAAACAAATTTATTATTTAAAAAAATACAGCTGAACATCACAGAAATCTTTTGGGTTTAAAAGCATACACCACCACTGATGAAATATACATTGTTCACCAACACAGATTTCTCTCTGTTGTTGTGTGTTTTTTTTTCCGCTCGTCTTGCATCCTGATACAACACAAATGCCTCGGGGAATGAGCTGCTTTTGACTTCAATAACATGTAACATATTATGTAGAACTGCTTCACTACATTGAATCTAAAGCAGAATACCATTATCTTGTACTGCTTTGAATCAGTGACACAGTCCACTGTTGTATGGCATTAAGAAAAAAAAAAAAAAAAGCAATTGTCAGACTCTCACTGAATATGGCTCTGGCACAAAACAAACCAGCGAAGTCAAATCTGCCCATTTGTCGCGATCTCTTCTGAAATATTCTCGCATTCTTGTGCAAATAGTCTGTGTGTCTATAAATGGATCGCTGCCACTTGGAATGCAAGACAGTTGCTCAGTTACACAGTATTGCACTGCATTGAAATGAGATGCATTGTTTTGCCATACCATCTGCCACCGCCAAACAGGTGTGACTCAATTCAGTAATATGATGAGGGAGGCAGTTCTGCATAGTCTTTGGCAGGGCACTGAATAGCACGCACTATAGGTGACATTGGCACACTGAATATTAGGTTTGAGTAGATTGGTTGCCTTCTTTTAGGAATGTGACGTGGGCGTTGTGTGCCTTCCTATTGCACTGTATCACTTTCTGTGCTTTTGTTTCGCTTCTTTGTGCCTTCACACACAGTCGAATCTTTTCAGGTCATTAGTTGTCAGTCGCACCGAGTCAGGTGAATCTGTCTTTCTTTCCATGAAGTCCTTTTTAAAACCGCGCCCGTCAGGCTATATGGATTTCACATTTTAATAATGAGACTGTTGCATAAGGCAACAATTTATTTAAAAAAATATAAATATCTATAATAATAGCTATAAATATCTTGCTCATTGTCAACAATCACCGTGAAGAGGAATGTCTGCATTTAAAAAGATCAAAACCAACAACGTCTTGATCCACAAACATTTTCCTGTGTTCTGAAGCCTGATGTATGTTATTCCTTTGTGCTGCAGACCTCTATTGTTGTCCAAAAACTATTAAAAGCTCATCTATCAGCCACAAAGTTTCCCCAGCTGTCATATTCCTTCATTACCAGGAACACACACCCTGTGGTTTATTTTAGATGCACGTCAGATGGTGTCGTAAACACTCAGTGGTGAACCAAATTAATCCACGGCTGAAAATAATCCCCAGAATATGCAGTGTTTACTTCTTTTTGAGTAATGTTTGCTAAAACGCACAGAGGCCAGCTTTTTTAGATGATTACAAAGATTTCCTAATAAAGATTTCCATTTTTAACACATGAACTTGGGAGTGTCAAAGACAGGGTAGGGACTAACATATTATTGGTTTTGGTCTTTTCATGTTATTTGTTAACAATATGAAACATATAGAAAATCACCAGCCTTATCTTGTAAAACATTTCTCCAGATTACATGATTAATAAAATTAATGGGGTCCAAACAACAAAAAAATATGCACCACAGCAACCAGAACACATTTGTAAATGTTTGCATCTGTTATTATTTCCATATAAATTCAAATGAAGCTCACCTGCTGTGGCTCTGGTAGCTTTTTACTTTCCAGGGCTGATTCCTCCGTCTGATTCTGGAAGCAGTTGCCCCCGGTCTATAGGAAGAGAGGGAAAAATATCTCAGTGCAGTGTAGAGGGTTCACGCTGGGAAGTTGTGTCAACTTCAACAGCTGTGTTTATTTAATGAGAACACGTGAGATGAATAGACCTGTGTCTCTGACATTGATACACCCTTTTGGATTTCCGCAAAAAAAGCTACGAGAAGATTCATTGACTTCTTCCACACACGCAAGCGATTTGAAGATGTCACCTTCGGCTCTCGTAACATTTTTCAGTCGACATTTTATAGACTCAAAACTCAGTTAGGACATAATCGTCAGAGAAAATAATCATTATTTCCAGCCTATAGGATGTGTCATTCCTACACTAATTGTACATATGGCTACAAGCAATGTGAATTTCCCTGCTGTGATGATGGAAGCCATTTTTCACTCATGGTAATAATATTGCTGCAATTTGTTACATCAACAGCTTTATACAGGATGGACACTGAACATTGTCAGTACAAATCAAGAAATTACTCCTCTCTAATCTTATTAGGTAAATTGTGTATCACTGATGAAAGCACCTGCTGTACATGAAAATATCTGAGTGCGTCTAACCACGTGCAGGATGAGTGACGCGCAAAGATGCCTCGCGATGCCACGAGACAATCTCACTCCTGATGCATTTTTTATGAAATCTATATTTCAAACAGTTAAGCGCGAGGTCTGCCTATGAAGAGCAAACCGATCACATTTCATTTCCACACTGATACACGGACTGTGAGCCATCCGCGCTCGCACAAACTGTCTCTCTTCATTTCCTCCCAGCCTGCAGAGAGGAGGAGGACAGGGGGAGATGTGGCGGTGTTCACGAGCAAACACAGTGTCTGAGGCTCTGTTTCAAATGTGTCTCCTCTTATCTGTATCACAATGATTCTCCTTTTTTGCAGGATTTTTTTTTTTTTTTTACAATCCTGCCAAAATTATATAATCAATTATGTGAACACCAGTGAACATTGTTTTTGGCACAATTTCATTAAAGAACAATCTCTTTGACACGGTTTCCACAGAGGCTAATTTCCTCTCTGGGTGGCATCCCTCCGTACTCCCCTCTCTCCAGTGGTCTATCAACTTATATCTGTAATAGTTCTTGATAGCCACTTGTCAGAAGTCCTTATGGACTCTTGTTCGCTTCCCTCTGCTTTATTTAAATCCTCTTGGTTTTGACAGGGGTGGAAATACTCATTCGGAGCCTCCCTGATAGCTGACTGCTCACTGTTGCCTGAATCTTAGAGAGGCAAGTGTCTAAAAGTGCCTGTCCTTCACAAAAAAAATAATCTGAATAGGAGAGGTCACTTCTCTCTTTGCTCCCTCAATAACTGTTTTCAAAGTGCTGGTAAGGCACTAAGCTCCCTCAAATGTTCAGATGAAGATACTCACTGTAAAACTATGTCTGCACTGGGAAAAGTGCAGTTTCTGGAATAATTGTTGTTATCTGAGACTGCAACAAACAATGATCTGACAGTTTTTTTTTTCCAATCAATTATTTAGTCTCCAAAATGATAATAAGTACCCCAGGTGATATCTTGATCTGAAAACCTAACTACAGTGCATCTGGAAAGTATTCACAAAGCTTCACTTTTTCCACATTTTGTTATAATACAGTCTTATTCCAAAATGGATTAAATTCATTTTCTTCCTCAAAATTCTACACACAACACCACATAATGACAATGTGAAAACATTTTTTTGAGATTTTTGCAAATTTATTAAAAATAACAAACTAAGAAATCACATGTACATAAGTATTCACAGCCTTTGCTCAGTACTTTGTTGATGCACCTTTGGCAGCAATTACAGCCTCAAGTCTTTCTTGAATATGATGCCTGCACAAGCTTGGCACACCTATCTTTGGGCAGTTTTGTCCATTCCTCTTTGCAGCATCCTCTCAAGCTCCATCAGGTTGGATGGGAAGCGTCGGTGCACAGCCATTTTCAGATCTCTCCAGAGATGTTCAATCGGATTCAAGTCTGGGCTCTGGCTGGGCAAGGAAATTCAGAGTTGTCCTGAAGCCACTCCTTTGTTATCTTGGCTGTGTGCTTAGGGTCAATGTCCTGCTGAAAGATGAACTGTCGCCCCAGACTGAAGGTCAAGAGCACTCTGGAGCAGGTTTTCATCCAGGATGTCTCTGTACATTGCTGCATTCATCTTTCCCTCTATCCTGACTAGTCTCCCAGTTCCTGCCGCTGAAAAACATCCCCACAGCATGATGCTGCCACCACCATGCTTCACTGTAGGGATGGTATTGGCCTAGGTGATGAGCGGTGCCTGATTTCCTCCAAACACGACACCTGGCATTAACACCAAAGAGCTCAATCTTTGTCTCATCAGACCAGAGAATTTTTTTTCTCATTGAATCCTTCAGGTGCATTTTGGCAAACTCCAGGCGGGCTGCCATGTGCCTTTTACTCTCAGGAGTGGCTTCTGTCTGGCCACTCTACCATACAGGCCTGATTGGTGGATTGCTGCTGCAGAGATGGTTGTCCTTCTGGAAAGGTTTCTCCTTCTCTCTTACAGAGGTACGCTGGAGCTCTGACAGAGTGACCATCGGGTTCTTGGTCACCTCCCTGACTAAGGCCCTTTTCCATCCCGATCGCTCAGTTTAGACGGCCGGCCAGCTGTAGGAAGAGTCCTGGTGGTTCTGAACTTCTTCCATCTTATGGACGATGATGGAGGCCACTGTGCTCATTGGGACCTTCAAAGCAGCAGAAATTTTTCTGTACCCTTCCCCAGATTTGTGCCTCGAGACAATCCTGTCTCTGAGGTCTACCGACAATTCCTTTGACTTCATGCTTGGTTTGTGCTCTGACATGCACTGTCAACTGTGGGACCTTATATAGACAGGTGTGTGCCTTTCCAAATCAAGTCCAATCAACTGAATTTACGACAGGTGGACTCCAATTAAGCTGTAGAAACATCTCAAGGATGATCAGTGGAAACAGGATGCACCTGAGCTCAATTTTGAGCTTCATGGCAAAGGCTGTGAATACTTATGTACATGTTTCTTAGTTTTTTATTTTTAATAAATTTGCAAAAATCTCAAACTTTTTTTCACATTGTCATTATGTGGTGTTGTGTGTAAAATTTTGAGGAAGAAAATGAATTTAATTTTGGAATAAGGCTGTAACATAACAAAATGTGGAAAAAGTGAATACTTTCCGGATGCACTATATATATTCAATTTACAATAATAAAACATAAAAATCACAATATCCTCACATTTGAAAAGCTGGAACTTGAGACTGTTTGATAATTGACTTAAACAACTAATAGATTAATAGCCAATTTTGTTTTTTTGTTGATTGACTAATCAATCATTTCAGTTCTAAAACTCTGTTAAAGCATCAGAAACAAGACATTCTTTTATATTTTAGCTTTTGTAAAGGAAATGTGCTTTGGTGAGGCCACATGACATCAATATTAGCAACTTTTCGAATATTCTTTACTGGGTCTGTTCAAAACCCAAAGATATTTCATTTACTTTCTAAAACAGAAATGAGCAGCAAATATTTATTTTAGGAGCATGAAATATAAACAGATCATCTTTCTGACTATCAACCAATCAATTAATCAACTAATCCTTTAATCCCTACTTGTTACCATTATAAAGGTCACATTTTATAGACCACAAATCAATGACTACATAACAATCATTAGTTTCAAAGTGGTTCAAAGTTGTAGGAGAGTTCCTCTTTACAGTTTCTCTTCAAATAATAAGATAATCCTAACCTGTTTTGTGTAGCCAACAATGTAAGCCGAACAATCGTCTACTTAAAATTATATCAGGATGAGAGATGCAGAAAATCCTCACTTGAGAAGCTTGAAATGGGAAACGTTTCACATTTTGCCTCGACAAATGACTTGATTAACTGAATACCAAAATTATGTGAATTCATTTACTGTTCATCCATTGTTTTAGCTCTCGGGAGATTGTAATGATTTTGCAACGTGCAATAAGAACTGATTTGACAAAATGATAAAAGTACATAAAAAAATCACCTACAGAAACTTGTTGCAGTTCTTTGCATAAAGTTTTCCAATTAATGAACTTGATGGAGACACTTGGGGTAAAAGAGTCTGTGTTTGATTTCTGATGAGGGACTTGAGCATGAATTCAGTGAACAGATGAACCTCACGGACATGGGCCCTCAGGTCACAGAGGCCATTACAGTTTAATTACTCCGAAGGCTCACCTTTTCCATCTGGCACTCTTTAACTCCGCCACTCTCTCTCCTCATTACTCCGATGTTCACGGGCGATTTACTGGCTGTGACAATTCTCTGAACTTTGGAGATATCCTGTAAAAAAAAAAAAAAAAAAACATTTCAATTGGGATTAAAACAAAAAAAAACTGGCTTGTTATGCAGAAGTGGCTCTGGGGTTTTTGAAATAAAGTTCTTTATCTGTTTTATTCATACTGGCTTATTTAAACTGATTCTGCTTAATTATTTGTAGTAAATAAATCATGGCAGGATGACTATTTCAAAACAGCAACAGGAAGGCCAAAAGAAACCGAGTGCTGACAAACTAAAAAGAGAATTATTGAAATACTAAGGCTTGGAGGTGAACCCAGTAATAGTAAACCATCACATATCCAAAACAAAGATCAATAACTTAAATCAACTATTTTTATTTATTTTTTAACAAATACTGTGATTATGGTTTTATATTTTATTCTTATATAGATTGTACAGCCATAGTAGATCTCTGTGAAGCTGAACTTGGACACAGCAGTTCTTTAATTTAATGCTAACATCAGCATGCTATCATGCTCACAAAACCAACGCTAACATGCTGGTGTACAGCGGGTATAATTTTGTTAATGCTCATCATCTTAGTGTAAACCATTAACATGCTAATTGTGCTTATTGCATTAAAGAAAGTACAGACAAGGCTGACGGAAATGTGAGCAGTTTGGCAAATATTTGATCGTAAATCAAAGGATTGGACAAATTTGAATTTCCAACTAATGGCGCGAGATGAAATGTCAGGAGTTAATCAGAGTGATTATAATCCATACAAAGTGGGACTTGGATGTCTCTACAAAATGTCATGGCAATCCATCCAATAGCTGTAGAGATATTTCAGTCTGGAGTAAAGAGGTGGACTGACCAAAGTCCCAGTGTTACCATCGATAGAGGCTAAATGGCATGGCTAAAATGTAAATGTACTTCTTTATCAGATTAAGATAATTATGGTGAAAAGGCTTTGTCCCCTATGTTTCTCCATGTTACGAGACAATGATATTGGCCATATTAAAGATGAACCTTTTCAATATGGTGGGAAGTAGAAGTGGAAGTTTTCTTTAAATTGTCACCAAGGGAACCTTTATGAACATGCACATTTGTTTCATGTCTTATAAGGCAGGTATTAAGCTCAAAAAGCAACCACATCCCATCGTTTTTGTTGTGTTCAGGTCTGATTTTGCAATTAAATAAAATGCAAATGCACGGTTGTCTTCCATCTGACTTGGAGGCTCCAGTTGCCCCATCTTACACCCAGCGCAACTGATATTTCTATAAACATACACAGCTCAGAGTGAAAAGTAAGCATAATTGTGGGAGGTAGATTTGGGATTTACAAGAGCTGCATATGATGGACAACCATGTTTGAAGTGAAGTGACCCACTGCAAAAACACCCAAAGCAATGTCATGATAGTGGGAGGAAAACAAGATGGACAGTTAGAGATGAAAAGGTTCTCTCTGGAGGTAGCAGAGCAATCTATATCACCGCTGTCTGAAATGATGTCCGTATGATAAAACGTGACTCTTGCGAGGTTAATTTGCTCTGAATCAGTAGGGTAAAGAAACGCTCTGTTCTACGGGCCAAAAATAGTAAATAACAGCTATAGATTCCAGGAGGGGGGGGTGGGAGTTATGTGACAGGTATCTGTCCACTTTTTCTCCATCGCATACTAGACATTATCAGTCGCATACTGATGTGTAAATGCTGTGGCTTCACTCACTTTGACTGGAAACCTCTCCGTCACGTAGAGCCCTGAGCATGTTTGTGTATGTATGTATTGTTCTTATCTTGTCAGTAAACTCCTGACATGGCTTTAAATCATTCATCTGTTTTGTATAAAGATTTTGTCATTTATGTGCATATCTTATACAGATTCGTGACAAATTAAATAAAAGCCTGAGTACTTGACACCTGCAGTGAGGGGGTCTGATGGCTCTGTTATTCTGTGGCATTTTGCTGGCACAGTTTGGATCCACTTGTCCCCTCAGAGGGTCACTGCCAAGGGTGCAGTTTTGATTTTGACATTGGTTGGGACATTAGAGTGGTCCAAAGGGGCTCCCTGGAAGCTGAATGTTTTTGCATTTATGATAGACTTCTTACTGCAATTTCATGCCATCTACAGCCTTTTTTTTTATAGATATGGTAGCCAAAACACTCAAAGGACTTTTTTTCTGTCAATATGTTCCTGAGATGATAATTACACAATTTTGATTATGTAAACCAACTATGACTGTGTGCTTAATAGACCTCTTAGTATACCAGAGAAACCTCAATGTAATACAGAACATATTTACATTTATTCTTATAATCTCGCTGTTACCAGGCTCGGACTCCTCTGCAACCCTGCCTCTCCTCCTCTGTCTGTGCTACTAACTGCTGCTGTTACCTGATAAAATAACACACTGATGCATTGAAGCCACATCAACAGTGAGGAAATACATTTATGGCTTACCTGAATATTATTATTATTATTATTGTTGGCTTTGCACAGTAGCAACTGAGGAAATATTTTCTCCAACTGGCTTTGACTTGTTCTAAAATAGCTCCTAATGTCCACCTTCCTTTTTTGGCTGCCTTCCTGTCTGAGAGCACATCACCAAATTAGCTCACACACATACACACACACTGAAACACTAACGTTAATGCAACCTCTAAGAATAACAGACAAAGTTAAAGTCTGACATCAAAATACGTCTGGCTGCCATAATGAAAAACAAACAAGTCTGTGACGACTTCGGTGTTGCAGATCTTCTTGGTAGGCTACTAAATAAACTAACTGGTGAAACACATGAACTGTTATTATTGGGATTGTTGTATCTTTATTCATTCAGTTATTGATTTGAAATTATTATTGATATTGTTAGTGCACCTTTGATAGTTAAAAGAAAGGAATTGATTATATTAGCACATAAGACGTTGCTGTTTAATTTGCACTTAATGCCAATAGGTGGCACTGTTTGCACCGCCCTTGTGGTGGAGAAGGCTGTTTTTTCTACCTGTATTCTCTTTTCAGCGAAGAAGACCACTAGCTCCGGGAGAGAGAGTTTTTTTTACTTTCTGTTAGCCGGCAAACGCACGCCAGAAGAAGTTGTGACATGTTTATGGATGCTGCAGTTTTTCAGTAAAGAAGAGAGACTGAACGACCGTTTCCGTACATTTTATTTCCAAAGTTGCAGTTAAATCGTATCAGTGACAGTGTCTTTCTCAGTTACCATACCTGGACGGCACATTTAGGAAACAATACTTTGCTTCCTACAACCACATGTAGCTGCAGCCCCTCACGTGTTATTATTGATATGATTGGCTTTGCTGTTGCTTTCTATCAGGCTGAGGTGGTGGGACTTGTAGTAGAGAAAGAAATCTGTTAATGATTTGTCTACCAAATACATTGATGGCAAAATTATTGCTAGGTACAATTCAGTAGTCAGTGGATATTGGCAGGGACATGCCGCTGCTGTTCCTACCTAATTCTACAACCTTGGTCACTGCAGATCAATCCAGAGTTGTTCTGAGTGATCACCTTTATCCTGTTGATGAAACATTTCTGTCCTGATAAAGGTCTCTTCCAGGATGACAATGCCCCCAGCCATAGGGCACAAGGGCTCACCGAATGGGTTTTAATGAGAATTAAAATGAGGTGAATCATATGCTATGGCCCTCACAGTCACCAGAGCTCAAGTTAATAGAACAGCTATGGAAGATTTTGCGGTGTTGGCAATGTGTTAGACAGTGCTCACCACCTCTATCATCAAAACACCAAATGAAGGAAAATCTTTTGGAAAAATGGCGTTCATACCGTCAGTAGAGGCCATGTGGTGGCCCAACACCTTACTAACACACTTTATGTTGGTTTTTGCTTTAATTTGTCACCTGTCATTATGTTACTGGCAGTAAGATATAATCACTTATGATATATTTCAAACTGTGAATACAACAGAAATGTCCAAAGTGAGCAGGGTCAAAGTGGCCTTTATTAGAAAACTATAGATAGAGCACTATATCTCAAAGTTAAATGGAAGTAAAGTAACCCAGTATCTTTTGGAGACCTATAAGAGAGCCTGAATCCCTTGGTCTATAATTGGTGTCTTTTCTTTCTTTTCTATCATAATATCATGAAAATAATAAATGTATGATAGATATGTTTCAAAATTTTGCCATGAGCAGATCTCAAGTACAAAAAAAGGCTAGTGGATCCTTTAGGTCCCCTGACAGTGTAGTCTGCAGAGGACTGATTTCAATAACTGAGTGTGGTGAAGAAGGTTTTCTGCGAGTGGCCCTGAGTACAAGTGCCTCCTGCTTGACCCTCTTGCATAGGAAATTATTGACATTATTTAGGGGCCGCTCAAATTTTCACCGACCATGAGATTAAAACTACTCCAGCAAGAGGATCATAAAAAAAAAAAACTACTACTACTACTACAGCTACTTGTACTTGGAACAGTCTGAACAAGCTATCTGCAGTGTTGATCTGAGCCAGTGGCTCATGTAGGCATCAAAATTCAACACAAGAAAAATGAACCTGTCACTTGACTTGTGTTCAGAAATATCTCAACATTTACAGGCAGTGCAGAAAATGAACATTACATCTGAGACTTTTCCTACCATGACTTCCATATACATTTTATTTCATCGAGAAAACTGTTTTATGCAGTAATTTTGAAGTAATGAGTCATTACATTTTGAGTCAAAATTATGCTAAAACCAGATCCTCTCTATCACATATTGTCCATCAAGCAACAAACAGTTTGAGTTTACACAGCAGATATTTCTCCAAAAGTGACTCAGCCTATCTGCTGCAGCGAGTCTTCTGCACAGGACTAGAACATAGTACCTTCCCAAACTGGGTCAAAAGTGATCTCTTGAGAGCACAAAAGGGAGATGGTTGTGAGATTAACACAAGCAGTCCTTACCTGTCACTGTCAAACTCTATTCTTACTTTGTCAGCTGAAATCTTTTTAGGCAGGTTCAGTGGAATTGGCTTTACTTTTGGAAGTGGCCACTTTCGGGTGAACATTTCATGCATTATTTCTTATCTTCTGCCGGCATCCGACAGAATCTGCAGAATTGTGCAGCACAGCAATGGAAAAGCGAAGGCACTTAACATGCTGTTCTGTGTCCGTAAGGCCAGTTATCCTACAGCAGAAACTTGATAAAGAGCTTAAACTCAGAACATGTGTTATAAGGGAATGTCCTGTTCATTGGCAGACTATATTTATTAAGAAAGATCCAGAGAAAATATAAAGATAGAATGTTTCTTACCTGAAACTCAGCATTGTACCTTTAACTGACAGACAGTTAAAGTGTAATATGTAAAAATGTAATATTAAAAAAAAGCTTTATTCGAAATGGTAACTTGAGTGGGCTTCTTATAAGTTTGTTTTTGTTGCATGATGTTGCATCCAAAAGCTGATAAATATCTTCAAGCTCCTTTTTTTTTTTTCCACCCTGTCAGCCACCTTCTATCTCCTCCTTGCGTGGCAGAGATGAATATCCTGTCGATTTATATAGACAAGAAAACAATCATAAAAATAAATACTAAGTGCTGAGAGCAAGGCAATGAAATGCCTGATTTCTCCTCCGGCACAGTGCTCCGAGCATCTAAAACATCATCTCCCATTACTCTGATGAAAATTGCATGCTATCGGACCACAAGACTTGGCTCTCTCCCCGAGACTGTTAAATATGAAGCAACTTCCACTCCAATCTTGCTGATCTCTGCATCCTCACCCTAATGAATCTTTCACCAGCAAGAAGAGCTTTGTGTGTGTGTGTGTGAGTATGTGAGAGGGAAGGTCTGGGAGAGTCTTATCTGTAGCGTCTACCAGAGCTTAAGGCCCATTATGTTAAGTCAAACTACGAGCGTGAAGCTCAAAGTGGTGTCAGTGAGTGCTTGAACAAACATCCCTGCACTTACCCACTTTGGATTTGGAAAACACAAAGCGGATTTCACTCTTAAGTGTGCTCAGGAAACTCAAATGTATGTTTTATCACTCAGTTAGTGGATAAAGGTTTCCACCATATGTTAAAAGCTTTGGAGTTTTTTTAATTTTTTATTTTTGTCTACACTGATGTTAGTGCTAGTGCCATCATTCCCTACTGTAAACAAAATAACTGCCTTTTGATCACCAACAATAATTAGCATGTCATTAGCACTGCATTTTCAGACATATTAGGACGTCTTACTAAATGCTTTCAGCTACATTTCACTAATATGTCAGGATCAAAACTGCACAACACAAACTAGGATAAAGGATGCAATAATAACACCGTGAGTGCTTTCATGCTGTTAACAAGCTTAATGAGGAACACCACATGGTCATCAAAGAACCAAGTTCTCGACATTTGCCTCTGTTAGTGGATTGTTATCGACCTTCTCAGCTGTGGGCTGTCTGACTCTTTTATGCACAGGAAGTGCTATTGTGTGTTGTTGTTGTTGTTGTTTTTTATACGACTTAATTTGAGATAAATTTGGCAGTGATTTAAATGAGATCTGACCCACCTCCGCATGCACAGGCAGAGTGGACAGATGGAGCGCCCCACTAATCTTTACAGTGAGGCCGCTCTCAGATTTATCAGACAGCCCGTCAAAGTGTACAGCGGCTACGGGAGATAATGGAGCTAGCAACTGCTCACAAGTGGAGTGCTGCTATTTGTATGCTAATGAAGTGGGAAGCATAAACTTCATTAGCATAGAAAAAAATCAACCCACACCTACCTTGAGTTTCCTTTACTTGTCTTGTCTTTTTGTGAGATGCTTATTTTGCCCATGCGCTTGCATTTGGCTCACAGTAATGAAAGGAAGATGATGGAGAAATACAGCCTTGTTATAATGGGATCATCCTGTTTTGCTACAAACCTTGACAAGAGTTTAGATTATGGACAGAAAGTGTCAATTACAGAATATTGTTCTGTTACGACGCCACAGCGGAGGGACACTGCTGACATCGGTGGGGATGGTGGTATTGAGACATACTAAGAAAGAGAGAGAACCAAAAAAAAAAAAAAATTCTCTAAGTGGCATGTCAAATCTGTTAGGCACCCAAGAAAGAGACACAGAGTAAATTGTGACTGCTTTCAGGAGAGTAAAGCCTCTTAAAGACAGAATTGCTCACCAGGATCATGGCAGATAAGGCACTGCAGTGCTGTGGCCGACTTGATGATTTCAAAGTGACTGCGGCTCCTGCTTTTCAGAAATCAGAACTAACCTGATCTCTGATTGAGGTTGACACGACTGCTTGGCTGAGGGAAAAATAAGCGTAGGTACTTTGAAGTATATTTTCAAGAAACAAAAATGTGTCTATTCTGTGCATTTGAGCTCTATAGAGCCACAGAAATAGATGTATTGTTTTGAATCCATCAGTATTGGTTACTTTTGAGGAACAAAAAATATATTGAGATATTGACTGAATAAAACTTTGACACGTGACATTAGTTCAAAAATGTCAAGTCTTTCACCAGCAAAACAAGAAGCGATAACTGCACTGAAGACATAATCCTATTTTTTTTTTTTTTTGAATCCTCTTGGCAGTCACCTTTTTTTTGTACTCTTAAAAGGGATTAAATCCTGAGCCCTACGTTGAGTCTACTGTGACCTTGATTTTGAGAGGCTCCAAACAAAGGCTGTGTCACGTTGAGTTAATAATTTCATAGAGAACAAATTTTAAGTCCAATGTACCAAACTCCCATTATGCAACAGAGTAATTGGGCTTTACTTCGAAAGCTACAGCAGCATAGAATTTAAAGACTGACATAAACTACTTAGCCCGCCGCTTGATTTAGTCATGTTATTATTCTAAACAACCTCTGGAATTGTGTTTGCCCAACTGTTATATTTGGTAGTAATTATTTCCTGGGCTATTTCTCTCCTGAGAGTGATACTTAGGGCATCAGATTGACAAATAGCCACTTCAAAAAGAGGTAATAATCGGCTAACACTTAAATTCATATCGCAGACAGTGCATTATGTACGCTCTGATGTGCGGTGAGGTGAATATTTTGGCACCGAGTTATATTCCATGATGTCACCGAGCTGGGAGTTACAGTGTGAAATGAATTTCAATTTGAGAGTGTTTACACAGAGAGGAGAGGAGAGAGAAAAAAAAAAACAGCAGCCTGCTTTATCTTATCTGGAAAGTCAGAGCGAAAATTATACTCCACCATTACAGAGGCAAATCCCAAATCCAACTTGCTTTCCATTTTCACTTTACAAAACAAACTTATCTTATGTCCATCCAAGACATCGTAACTGCTGTGTTTAAACCGGGGTCGCTGACAATCAAACTGACCGGATATTGCGAGGCGAAGCCGGCGCTACAGGCCTTTTTAATTGCACACACTTTGACAGGTCAGAGCAGGAAAACCACAGGTGTAATTACTGAGATTAATAAGGACTGCACTCCATTTAGCTCTGCCTGATCCACGGCACTGGTGTTTTGCATGCTGGCTGTCTGACATCAGCCTACTGATGCACTTAAATGGAATAGAGCCACTGTTCTAGGTATTAATTACCCCTGTGCGTTTCCTTCGATGACAAGTCTGTGAAAAAACCTGTTCATGCTTTCAGTAATATCAAAGGGCTGTAGGAATACACACATGCAGGCTGAGTGCAAAGCCTGCATTGTTCACTCAAGGCCACTGTGAATGAGGCAGCTTTGAAATGTTTGGACATTGCAATCAGCCATAATCACCACAATGACACGTATCCATGCCACAAAATGTGTTGCTCTGAATATTACAGCTGCACTAAATGTTCACTGCTAACATTATCATTTAGTTAGACAACCGTGTCATGAGTTCAGCTATAATTGTAGGAGAGAAGTCAACATTTTGTTTGAGACTTTCAAAGAGTTTCTGAGACTAAAACACTTTTTGCACATGCAGTGGTATTGCCTTTTAAAGGTCCTTTCTTTTTTTAGTAATGTTAGGTGTCTTATTTTTTTTTTTGCCAACTTCAATATTAAACTGTTGTAATTATATATGTAAATTATGTAATTACCTAAATGAGGCAGGCAGAGCTCATGATTTTGTTACAACAAAAGCCTGATAAAATGAAAAAAACGTTGCTGTTTAGAAATGTTCTTATGACTTAGAAAAGTGCTGCCTAATCGTTTTTTGATTGGAAAAATAATTACAGTGCCACCTTGATTAAATTATTTAATAAAGCTACTGTAATAATTTGCTTTGCAAAACATGAGGTGACAGAACTTTTGATGAATAAAAGTTTTTCAGTGCTCTTTTAGCCCTTGTAAAATGAAGAGAAGTAGAAAAGGTGAAAATTGAGTATTTTTGAGAACACAGTGAAGAATAAAAACACTTCATGTTGCAGAAATGCTGAATATGGATCCTCGTCTTTGTGACATCTTTGGAGAGGGCATGTAAACGTCTTAGAGTGAGACATAGCGTTCAAGGACAGCAGGATCGACAGTAGATATCCAGTATGGCAGAGCATATCACTTGACCCATTCATTAAATATAAAAAAGGCTGGATTCTCACAGCGACCCGGGCCATCGCTTAGATAAACATTGAATTAGGTGGAACTGAGCTGAATACTGAATTACCTTGGCATGTGGCTGCTGAAAGGTGACTCTGGAGCTGTTGATGAGTGATGAGTATCTGAACAAGTGGGTGGGGGAGGTGGGAAATCTCTGACTGCTGCTGGGCTGGTTGTGCAGGACAGCTGAGAAGCAGATGTGAACTGTGTCCTTCAGCGCCTTCAGCTGAGACTCCTGTCCCCAGACAAGATTACACAGACACACACACAAGAAGATTTCTCAGTCCCTTCCATCCATCCACATGAGAAATTTACTTAGGCATTAAAGCCATGGGAGGCCGCGCTTTAAAGTGACTCTGGAACAGCTAGGAGGCATCGTTAGGCGAGACATGAAGCGGAACTCACAAGAGCAATAAAAAAAAAAAAAAAGGAGGTATGTTCAAAAGATCATTTACTTCTGATCAATAAGAATAATGGACAGAATGATTGGTTTTATTATTTTACAGCCGCCTCCGATGTCGATGCTCCTGAGCTGAGCACCAGAATTACCCGTTTTCTTAATCAGCACTTTTCTCCCCCATTCATTTTTAAGTCATTCAACTTACCATCAGTGGCAGAGTGTCAATAACTGCATATAAAAATAATATTAAACCTCATGTTTTAAAGGTGCCATGTATGCTGAACCTGCTGAAGCTCAACATTTTGAAAATCAGCAATGAGAAAATTTCCATCATTTGGGGATTAAGTTTACTTTTACCACATTTAGCTCCAATGTTCACAATGGGAATCCATACAGACTAATATTACTACACATACCTTCACCATTAAATAATTCCAGTAATTTATATTCAGTGTTTGACATTGGAGGGTGTAAATGGGTCAGATGTGAGAGACATGGTTAGTTATACAACCTATAAATAAAGAGATGCTGCAAAGATATCATACTTACAGCAGGATATTAAATGAAATCTCATTTAACTCGTTTTTTTTTCTTCTCAGTTATTTACCTTGTCCAGTGCAGTCTTCTCCAGTTCTTCCTTGGCTACGGTCAACTTGTGCTCCAAGTCCATTAGCTGCTGCCCCTGCAGAAAAGACATGGTTTTTGAGTCAGCTGAACCCTTTTTGTTCTACACAAAGTATTTCTCCATCCCAGCCTCGCCTCCCCTTCCGGCACTATCAGTAACACAGATCTGTAGCACCAAGGATTGAGACTCCTCTCTATTATTTTGCTGATCATCACTTTTGTCCTGACTTTTTAAAATCTGTATTATGACACCTCACACACACACTCACACACATTGATCGAGCACTAAGCCTCTTGCACATTATGCACTCTTAGCACTCAATGAATCCCTTGTGTCTTTAAACAGGAGAGTAACGAGGTCTCATAAACCTTCATAATCATTGCTGCATTATATCAATGGATTCTTCATTTGATTTTACCACTGAAATGCTTTGCCGAACAACACCTCCGATCTAGTTCATGGAGCACGGAGAAGTGCAGAATACAGAGGGTATAAGGAATCGGATAAGTTCATTCAAAGGCACATTAGAAAAGATCACATCTGTCCTTTAGAGGGAAGAAATGTTTAATCTTGGCACTTATAAGAACAGACCCCTAGAAACCATCAACCCCCTTAATGAGCATCATTGCTAGAGTTTAATCCCTGAGCTGAACAACACACACATAAAGGCTTCTTTTTTTCCAGTAAATGAGCCAATCTAACTCTATATGAGGATCAACAGAGTTCCCTCGGAGGAGTCTTTTAATATTGATAAATTCATCAGCAAAAAGAAAAGAAAGTCTTACTGGGATCATTTGCATGCAGTCGGAGTAAAACTGGCCTTGCTGATGAACTTTTATTGGGCCTCTTGTACTGGCCTCTCAAAATGATAAACTGCACAGGGCTTACATTCTGAATCACCCAAGGTCAGCTAACCCACAAATAGCATCTGCAATCTCTGTGAAAGGAAAAAAAACTGAAACTGAGATTGGTGATGAGGCTGATTGATAGTTTTGGGGAAGTTTTTTAGACGTATGCGGCACCTCAGCAAGTTTTGTGGCACAGCAGGGACACTTGGCATGTTTGCTGATTTCATGTGATTTTGATCTCGATTTCTGCCAGCAAAGTGGTAATTTTAATGATGAACATGTCACTTTTACCACTCAGCGGGGCAGCTAAAACGATGTTTAAGTTTTTTCCCAACAGATGAGTCATGCGGCGGCAGTCAAGGACGGGGCAACATTCACCACTGCGGGTTTTCAAAGAAGCCAAAGAATCATATCTTTCCCCCTCAGAAGGTCTTTTATTTACGGCGGGTTTAGGACAATCGCGTCATTTGTAGCTGAAGGTAACAAAGTTTGAGGAACAGTTCTTTAATCATGGACTCAAAGCCCTGTATATAATCTCTTTGTGGTAAAAGGTAAAATCAACTATTCACTGATACACATTTGAATTATTTTCAACATAAGAGGATACTGAAGGTTACTGGTTTAAAAAAAAAAGAACAGTCCAATTTCCAAGAGACTGGTGACGCATTATTGGATATTTGCCATCAAATTACTGGCAGTGGGAATTGTAATATGGTGGTTTCCTTCAGAACAGCATCACAAAATGCTGCACTTTGAACTGCCCGAAACATTTCTGCATATGTTTGTGTGGGGTTCAGAAAAAATATTGCAAAACACCAAGTGCTGAGTGTAATAACGAGGAGAGTACTGAATAATCATGAGTCCAGGCTGCTGCAGCCTACTCTCAGTATTTCTTCTGAAGATGTGACTGTGTGTTTGTATGTGCATGCATGCGGCTGTGTAGCATTACAGTAGAGAGCCATTACATCCATTACGCAGAGCATCATCAGCACACAGTCCTCAGAGGACTGCGGGCGCACGGCCGCTGACCCAGAAATGCTGACTTTCAGGGTTAGTGCCTCCAAGTCTAAAGCTCCATATTTCTGTGCTGAGTCCATTATAGAGGTGTAGGGTCAACGGGCTAATAGCCACTCTGCTAGACGAGGCATGCAACTACATCAGGCTGTCATTTTTCTCGTCTTTTTTTTTCCTAAGCTGGGAGAGAATCAGCTCTAGGGGTACATTTAAAAGTGGACTGGTAGAGAAAAGAAGATGTGAAGGTTTGAATACAGCTCCTCTGCCAAAAATATTGTCTCGCAGGGAAACGCGGGGAAGGCACCGTCAGTTTGTGTGAAGGCTTTAATGTTATGGCTGAGCGAGCGAGCGAGGGGGGGAACCTGCCTGTGTGTGGTGTTTACAGTGAAATACTGGCACTGCATGGTTTGGATTCACAGACTCGAGTCTCTTTTTAAAGTTGTTCTTCAAATCTGAGGGCTATTAATGGAAAATTATCCAATGAAGAAAACACCGACAACACTTCTGTCTTGGTACAACAGGTACTGTATGTCCCCATCTTGTGAATGTGGATTACAGCACAACGGTACCTTTTTCTGTTTGTATGGTTTAACAATTATTTTTCTGTCAGGGCCATACCTCTCAGTTCCAAGACAAACCGAATAGTTCCCAAGATGAAATAATTAGGTTTTGAGGTTTCTTGATTTTTTTTGTGTCTCCAGTCTTGTCAGGTTGTTGAATTGTTGTGTACCGTGACATTGTGCAGCAAGATGTAGTTTGATGTGGTACAACAGCCGTCATAACCAATTCAGTTGCCTCCCGGTCAAGGTGCCTAGACTGACAATTCCCCCTGTGAGGCTGATGACATTTCCAAATCTTGAGTGACTCTTCTTCACTTCCTGCTCCCTCATTGCCTGCTGGGCTTTTGATCACAGCATATGTGGAATACATGAGTTTTCAGGAATAGCCGGATGGGTCGGGGGCAGGGGGTAGGGGGGTGTGGTGTGAGTCACAGGGACATGATGCAGTTCCATCTGACCTTTCCATTAGGGGAAAAAAAAAAAAGCAGAGTGTCTATCATCTCCACAAGATTTTATAGATATTTTATATAAAAGACTGATCAGATTAGCTTTATCCCTCTACAAATGCAAATCCACATTATTTCTGAGGTCTGCATGAAGTCTTGTGACATTGACCAATAAGGTTGTGTTGGGTGAGTGACTGATGCAATTTGGAGACAACAATTTACGAGCAGTGACACCAAGCAAACAAGTCAATGCATCCATCATTCACAGGCTAGAAATAGAACAAGGAACAGGACATCCAGGGACAATATATTCAGACGTCGGGCTCGAAGCACAAAATTAGTGTGTGAGGAGGACTGAGTCCTATTTATTCATTTCTGTCTGACAGAGCTTTAGGAATGATGGGTCTGAAGGATCAAAACATACATTTAAAAAATGGCATTACAGGCCGACATGGCAGAAATGTTGACATTTTAACACTGCAAACAAGGTCTGAAAGGTCAGCCCATGCACTGGTAAATGCCACTAAATATTACGTGAGTGCCTCAGATCTAAGAACATTTAGTCCTTGCAATAGAAGGGGCAGTGGAGTATGTACGGGTGGGCAACAATACAGAACAGCTCCTTGTTTTCCGCCGTTTATACTAAGCTTGCAGAGGAAGTATGTGAGGAGACAAATTTCTGATGCCCTATAATATGTGGTACCCACTGAATTATAGCAATACATGGTGTCATCTGCAATTTATGTCTCTAAGATCCCCTTATATGATCTAATGCATAATTCTGTATCAACTTCATCCACCGCTGTCCACATCATTTATCTACATACCTCCCATGATTGAAAAGGATGGGACGGATCTTTCAGGGGGGGAAAACAGAGGACAGGACGTAGCAGTATGTGGTCTGGCTGGCCAATTAACTTCGCTGGCTGCTGACTGGGAGGGACTTTATAATTGCGGACTGAATTAATTGGAGTACGTCCTGTGATGGGATCATCCTTCCACGGTGGTCTGAAGTACCTGTTTACCCCTGGTCTGGAGCTACTATAAAGCCACCCCCCTTCAGTTTGAACTTACCTTAAAAATTAAATCCTTTTTCCCGTACCGCAGTTCTTTCAGTTGAGCCTGGATTTTTTTGGACTGCAAGGGGAAGATAAGGAAATAAGTGTTAGCTTATTCAAATAGCGAAATTGGTTTTAGATCACGTAGCAGGATTCTGCCAGCTGCAGCAGAAGACTCCTTTGTGAGTGTTCCCTGGGCAAAGCTCTGGCTTAAAGGAAGCCTCTACTGAGAGGAAGAAAATATCAAATCTCCCCTTCACTGAACTGCATAGTCCACACAATGATGCAGTCATGCACTGGCTTCTTGCCCACTGTCTAAACCTGAATTCTCACTCCCACAACACACATTGCTGCCACCATCCCCACACACATGCAGGTTCCTAGGTTACGACTGGCTCTCGTCCGTCATCGGTAAGCAGCACACACACACACACACACACACACACACAAATAGAGCAGATCTTTACTGCCACCCCTAAACAGACACAGTGACCAGCTCTGACATTCACTCTGCTGCTCCACATCAGTAGGCACATTGAACACAGAGGCTGTCTCCTAGATAGCTTGATACACAGCCATCCTCAAAGCTGAAACACCGAGAGCCTCCACACGGACTCGGCAGCAGTTCACAGGGTTTCTCTCAGTGTCTTCAGCGAGGGCAGATGTTTTCATATTCTAGGTATTGTGGGCCTTGCAAGACTAGCTGTGACTAATTGGATTCATTGATTAATATGCAAATAAAGGAACCCTGGCTTGAGTTTTAAAATAACAAATCAATAGGTCAAGTGGGTCACATTTTAGAGTTTAGTAAATCATAGTCATATTTCATCAGTCATATTTCTCCTTTAACTCCATTTAAATATCTTTTTTCATCTTATCTATATCTCCTGTATCTATCTGCAAGAAAGTTTCCATCCAACTGTTTTTATAAATACATATTTGTGTGTAAAAGATCTCAGTGGGAAAAACAACAAAAAACACAAAGTTCTCACAGGTGGTAAAGTTGGTACACTGATAAAAGCAAAATGCAGCAAAGTGCAATGGAATAATATTTGGTTAATTAATCATGATGTGGGTAAATATGTATAAACAACAACATGACTGCCTTACTAAGACTTACATTATAGTAAGCCTGATTCATTCAGCTGAGGTGAGGAGGCAGAAAGAGAGGAGAATATCTGCAAATTAACTGTGGTCAAACTTTGCTTTGCGTTTGGTGTGAATACAGCGTTACATTCGCTAACTTAAGGTACAACCATAAATGTCATATTTTCATGTTTTCCACATGGTTTTCCATGATTTTAGGTTTGAGTGGAGCTACTTTATTTACGTCATTTCAAAGCGCCCTCTTCTTCTATAATGGTAAAAGCAACCAAATGATGAACCGTTGCCACCCACTGTACATTTTTTGGAAATTGGGTCAAAATGTACCTTGACTGGACAGATGTCACTTTTATTCAACCTACATATCTGTATCTCTGTCTTTATGTCTATACCTCTATCCATCTACTGTAAAACTTTTTTCTGTCTATCTCTATAAACCCTGTTTTGCTGTCTATCTGTCCGTCCGTCTGTCTGTCTCTATACTTTCTCGACACTGGCAGCAAAAATCCAACGTGACGTCTAATCTTTCACCAAAGCACACAGGACACGATACTGAGGGACACATTCACTTCATAGGGGTTTGTGTACTTGACAAGCATCTTTGCTTTTTTTTTTTTTTTTTTTTATGAGATTCTTTATCTTGTTATTCCCCTTGTCAGGGTGACTTCATGTCCCAAGACGCCCATCTTTGTCATGTGTAACTGGATTTAAAATTGCATCTTGGGGCTGCTCATAAAAAATTGTGAGGTTAAATAAACAAAGAGATAACTTTAAAACTACACCACACAGAGGGCGAGCCATATATTTGATTTGAGATGGTTAAATCTGTTTTTTGTGTGTGTCCTAGACCATAAAATGAAGTGTTAAATTAATTTTATTTATATCAGTTAAGTGGAGCTTTTGAGATACTTGCTGGTAACGGAATGAATCATTTAAAGAGGCTACGAGAGTCACACTCTGAAGTGTTAACTTATAAATGCAAATATCTGAATCTCTAAATGTGCTGAGCTCTCAGAATTGCCAAAGCATTGGTCTATTATTTACTCAGAATAAATCATGTGAGCTGTCTCCTCGGCCCAGGAGATTCACAGCAGCATCTCTGCCTCCTTGTTCCTGATGGTTCAAATCCTGCAAGGGTGGGACCTGCATTTCAAATAGATACAAACGAAACAAAATACGGTGACACGGTGTTTTTATAAGCTTGGTGCTGTTTAACAGCTCTCGCTTACTTCAAAATATTCCAGTAACATGGTGACTCATCGTCCTTCTGAGGATGACAAAACTATTAAATTGCAGTCTGTCTGGAGGACAAACATGTTAATAAGTGTAAAGTATGACTTTGGCGTTTACGTGCTGCTTGGTTAATTATTTGTTGTTGATAATAAGATTGGACAAATAGAGGTCTGAGATTTTAATATGTTTGGAAAAGTCTTGCTCTTAAGCAGCTAAATGCTCCATAATGTCCACCAGCTATTTGCTATCTTTGTCTGCCTGTCTTTTGGTGCTGGCCAGGGAGCGTGCAGTGGGTTTATCAGAGCCATGAACAGCTGCCTGGCTGAGTCTGAAACAACCCTGATGAGAGCCATATAGTTGCACAATGTAAAACCAAAACCGAGCTGAAAAATGCCAAAATGTCTCTGCAGAACTGAGAGGAACTGCAGAGATTAGTGTCGCTCATACTGATGAACCCACAGACCATTAACAGTCATTTGACCAGTTACCAATATAAAATACATATTAGTGCACTTTTAATTAGTGCTTAAACTGACTAAATGTATTGAATTTAAGTGTATAACCTGTTTCTGAAGCTGAAGAAAAGCATACAATCCCTCAGTCTTTGTTATGTAATGGCAATAATCCAAATTGATTTTACGTGAACTTTTTATATGATAGCAGCCAAATGATGTTTAATCTTTGCTAAATTGTTGAAGCTTTAAATGCTCCATACATCAGCTGTATGTCTTTATATTTTGTTCCCCTTTTTTCTCCCATCAACTAACAGGCTATGTGCACTTTGTATAAATCCAATTTACAAGCCCTTTTGTTTGATGCAGATTAGTTTCTCAAAAATTGATTTTTTTTTTTTTTTTTTTTTGCTCTTTCATTTTGAGACAGCTCTTTCATTTTCAGACAGGCCAATAAGTTAGATTTAAAGCTGCACCATCCACTTCTACATCTAAAGACATAATTCCAAGAGTACTGCATATCAGCCTTGAAGATTTTCTGATTATCCAAGTTCAAATGGCCTGCACTATACAGTATATACAGTATATATGATACAGTGGGTGGGCGAGCACATCTTAAATTGGAAACATGGAGATCATTTAAAAAAAAAAAAATCTGAGAAGAAAAAACAGAAGTTCAGTCGAGCTAAGATAGGCAGAGTTTGGTCGGATAGAGCTAATTTGTCAGGTGTGAAACTGTCAATACACTGTCAGTACACTGATGTCTTTTTAAATTCTGTTCATCCTTTGTAACTGCAAAATAGGTGTCAAAGCTTTACATCAGGAAGGACAACAAACAGCTGACCACTTACACTGCTACTGAACAGCAAAGACAAACACTGGCCTCCTGCTGCCAAAGAATAGCAGTTCTGTTAATGTACCATAAATCCTCTCTTGAGAAAGTAAAAGCAGATACACAACAGGTGACATGATGCCATGATGCCACAGGGGTAGGTGTGCAAAAGTGTCCGGACATCCTCAGCATACACCTCTATGTTCACTTGCAGCAAGAGCACATCAGCATTACAGCCCCTCTACCTCTCGTTCCCCATTTAAACAGATTTGCCCTATTTGTGAAGTGTGTCTGATTGGCTAAAGCATGCATGTGACTGGCTGGCAGCCAAAACTTACTGACTGAAGTATATGTTTTATTTCAATCATTTCAGTCAGCCAAATATGATTTATTCAAAATGGATAGCGAATGAAAGTGAACGCACGGCATAGTAATACATTTGTTTTATTTAAAGAATCTGCTCTCGTATGCTCCCTGCGCGCATAACTAATTGCCTGCGCGCATTGTAGTGTATATCACTAATTGATGCTAGGAGCATGCAGCATCTCCCAAAACAAGTGCATTATCAAAGCAGGGAAACATCAATGCTAGGAGCATGCAGCATCTCCCAAAACAAGGCATTATCAAAGCAGGGAAACATCAAACATTCATATTTGTAGAATCTCTGCTTGGATTTCTTATTTCTGATTACTGGATGAGGACTGAGCCGCTCTAATATTACATGGCATTTAAGCACATATATGTCATATCTTTGCTGCATCCTGATAGGACAGAAAAATCTAATAAATGTCTTAAGGTTTCCCACAGAAAGGGATGACTATAGGACATAGATAATGAGAGTCACTGGAGTTATCCATCCCTGGTGCTCCTGTCTTATCACTTCAAAACTAATATGTACTATAAACATAACTAGTGATGCAACTAACATTTCTCATTGTTGATTTGGTGACTCATTGTTTTGTATATGAAATGACAAAATGACATTTAATATAGTGGAAACATACTGACAACTATCTGAGTAGGATATTCTCTCACTTTATAGTAATTCAATCAGTATATAGAAAACACCAGCATTAAATTTTAGAGATACATTTATCAGTGTTACCAGTGTTTATCAGTGTTACCAGAATAAAACTGTAATGCTTTTGTCAGTTCAGACTGGAACTTAAACGCAAAACGTACTGCTGAACTCTCACACACAAATCCAAAGTCTATTAATAAATAGGCCCAAAAAACATTTATTAAAATAACTGACATTACTAAAGACTAGTGTGATCTGTTTCCTAGATCTTAATCGCCCCCGAAATGCACAAGATGATGATGATGGCATGCTGCTCCTTTCAAAAAGCCCTGTGTGGAATTAATTACATGGGGCCATTCACCTTGAAATCAGTCATTACAGGAAATCCTCCCAAATCCAGCGTATTATATTTTGTCTGCATAAGATTCAAGTTACGAGCTGTTTCCATTAAATCTCGATGCAGGGATGGAACGCAATTCTAGTCATAACAGAGCAGAAATACTGAAGAGTATCAACATCATTTATCCAAATGACGACTGAGCGGCGACACCGTAAATTTGACAGCATGGAAAATAGGTGATAAATTCATGCTCTTGAGGAAAAGATGTGCAACTGATTAAATGGCATATGTAATGCCACGTGACGCTCCCCTTCACTTAAAAGTGTTAACCTTGACTTTGTGGGTGGATGTTTCCCCTGAGGATGTTCTTTTTCCAAAGAACCAAATAAAGAGCAGAAATGGCCAGATGTGTATAGTAGGCGGCGGTATTCTCACCAGCAGCCATAGCAAACTGAACAGTGGCAGAGACCTTGCGAGTTTCCTTTCCAATTTAAATGGACTGGTGAATTTGTGAAGTGTTTGCGATTGTTAAAGTGGACACACAGTTGAGTGAGGCAGGTGGCAGCGTGCCAGGGAGTTTCCTGACTGCACTTGCAATGTCTGCGATATATTTTTCTTGGTGACCTATCCCCCTTCGTACAGTCCTGTTTGAACATTGAAAATGTCTTTCCAAACTATTTTTGACATTCGGAAAAGAAATTGGCTCGGATAAGAGCTTCCATCCATCCTACTACGAAATAGGTTTACACAATTCAACCATTCCTGATTATTTAAAATCATTTGCAAACAATGACACACTCTTCAACTGTCTTCACCAAGTTTGTGCCAAATGGGATTACAAGGCCAAATATCTTAGCCCTGTTAACCCTTAGCTAATAGGGTACAAACTGCTCTATATGACCAAATGGACCAAATGAGTTTGAAATACATGACCAACTGCACAACTTGTTTCACCATTAAAACACTACACTCAAAGTCCACAAAAAAGGCCACACACAGCAGATATACTGTATGTATAAGCAGCACCGCATTAAAGCATGAGGCACAGTGGACTTTCAATATTTGAGACATGAATATGATGGCACTGTTCCTCAATGTAATTAAAACAACACTTCTTAACACTTAACTTGGTGTTATATATAACACCAATCTATCTCAATCTATCTAATTGATAATAGTTTAAGCATACCTGCAATTAGTATTTTTTCCTCAATATATGTATATATATAGCGTGGCTCTGAAACGTGAGGAAATTCTTCTATCCCAACTGTAGAGCTGAAACAAATAATCCATTCGTGACCTGATAGAAAATGTGAATTAATCTACTGTTTTGATGAACAATTAGTCTTTCTTTTAGCAAAAATGACAAACATTGCTTGGTTCTAGATTCTCAAGTGTGAGGATTTGTTCCTTTTCAGAATCAGAATCAGAATATTTTGTGATTGTGATCTCACAAACTTTTTTAGACCACTGGTCAGACAAAACAAGCAACTTGAAGATGTAAGAGGTTTATAGTTTTTTAGTTTTTAAATTGTGGCAGGCATTTTGTAGCTGTTAATCAATTACTCAGACAAGCAAGACACTACATTTTGAGGATACATTGACAACAGGTATGTTGTTCTTAATCAAGCCCTACTCTTCTGGTATCGTGTAGTCTAAGAGCATAAAATGTATTTTTGTAGCCATGTATTTCAGTATAATTAGCATTGTTTTCTTTATATAATAGTCCGTTTCAGTTTCAGACAACTTTACTAAGTTATCAGTTTTATAGTCAGTTTTATAGATACAGGCTCAGGTTATGCATGCCACTGCAACAGTGAATGTGCCAGCTTCTTCAGAGTCGTTAACATGCAATTTTGTGTCTCTGTAGCTGAGTAGTTTTCACCACACAACACGGATTAAGAGCACAAAGCTTGATCCTCCACCTCACATAGCAAGCAAAAGCCAAGCACAAGTTAAAGCGGCTTTCCAAAAAAACGATTACCACACCATATGAAATGTATTCCAATATACAATGCAGGAATTCCCAAAGCTTGTGCTTAGAAAGTTTATCCAAGGCCAGCTAAAAAGATCTGGCCTAATCTCAGTTCTTGGACATGGCTTCAAAGCCCTGATTTAAGATTCAAAGATTTTATGATAAGCAATTAAAAAAAAAAAAAAAAAAACTCTGACTCATTCAATGCTCTGAGGAAATCTTAACTAAAATATCTTTGAAGCATAAAGGGATGATTTCAAGACAATATTTAAGTACAAATTCAAGGGTAAACATGTTGTGAAGGGTTAATTTATGTTCAACTTTTGGTGTTTTGGGTGGGTGTTTACTATCATGATTTGTATGAAAGTTTGGTGAAAAAGTCAGTCAGTAAAACCACTCACACATAATGTATATTCATATATCAGAATTTAGACCCTATAAATATAGGTTATCTTACTTAATTACCGAGAGACAAACTTGAAATAGAATAATGTTTGCAATTGTCTGCTCTGGTGGCAATTGTTTTGCAGCTTCAGTATCCATCTCTTTCAGTCACTTTGCAGTAATTACAGTGTGATTACAGGTTCAGTCTGTAACCCTTCCCCTTTTAAACATAAAGACTTCTCAGGATGAAGGTAGGGGCATGGAAGAATGTTTCTTTCACTGATTTACTTCAGTGTTTATAGTCTCCTGAGGAAATTGAAGCCAGTGACCTCCACCTGTGTTCCAGAAAATTCTAGCCGCTAGTCTCTCCCTAAGGACCACTAAGTCTACTTACAGCTCTGCAGAAATAATCAAGAAGACAAAGAAGCACTGGACAAGAACACATCTCAGTAATAAAGGCTACTGAAGGTAAGATACCATCTACAAGCACAGAGCCAGCCGGTCATATTTTATCACCAAGCAGATCATTTCCTTTGCTGATGCAGAGAATATTCTGGCTCAGTGAAGATTGACCGACAACTTTAATCAGGACCTCTTCATAGCCTTTGTACTCTTTCCAACATCTGAAGTGTTATAATCAGACTTGGCTGCACAGTCAAATGTGCCACTATCATCTCAGAGTTTGAATACGTGATGATGGCTTGGATAAGCTCAGCTGGTGAAATGTCAGGGATGTTCAGCTGGAAAATTTGTAGGAGGAACGAGGCCTGTAATTTTCAACAGAGATCTCCTGTGTGTCTGTAGGTTCCAAAGAATAACCTTAGTGTTGGGGCATACTTTAGGGGTTGATGAAACACCCTTCAACATCAAGAGCTTACAAACACTAAATTATTTTAGGGGACCTTTGAGGTCTAGTGTGTATGTAAGCACGGTCAAGTCAAAGCTGTAATCCATCATTGCTGATACTGTTAGACCAATAGCATTACGGGCTCAAAACAGAGGTGATTTTCCCAAAAAAATATTCATCTACAACTATCTGCTAATTATTCTCATATCCATTATGATGCATAACCTCAAATTATAATGTATGGCCTCAAATGACTTACAGTTCACTTACTGTAACAATAACAGCTGAAGTCATAGGCTGTGGCTAGATAGGTGCCACCTAATAATTAAACCTTAAATTAATCCTTTTCTTTCTATTCGTCCATTTTTCTCTTTCGCATACAGTTTTCAAGCGTCACTGGATATTGTATCAGCATTCTTTACTAGACCGCTTTGGCTACTCTAGGATCTGTGCAACACTGGACTGTAATGGCTGCATAAAAACCAAACAGTGAAAGCTGACCAGTCGTGGCTAATGAAACGGATTATAGACGGATTATAGTGGACTAGTGGAGATATTTAAAACTGGGATAAACAACGTTATGGGATCCTGCAGCCCTTGATGCCCAAAAGAGAGCCCCCTTTTCACTCTAACCTGTGTTGTGTCAGCATTTGTCTGAACATATACACTCAGTTTCCAGTTTATTAGCTAAACTCAGCTAAAACTTATTCAGTCTAATACAACACCAAGAAAGTTATAATGTCTACTTTGTTAAGACAGTTTTAGACAGAGGTTGATACAACTTTCTGATCATTTTGGAGGATGAAGTTTGTTGTGCTGTTGAACGTTATTGCATTATGCACAGGCATGTTTCTATTTTCAGCCTATCCTCACTGAAATAAACGAAGCAGACAAAATAATACACACCTGACAGTATAATCCAATGCAGTTCAGCAGGCACCACAAACCAATTCTTCCAAAATCATCCTACAGTTGAATCAGCACTTTTTGAAGACTGGATTAAACAAACCAAAGCTGAACAGTATAACCTCCATGAAGGTAGGATATATTTCAGGACAGTTGTATCAGACTGCAATAGTTTTAGCTAGTTGTAGCCACTGAGTGTTGCGGCGATCTGCCTGGAGGTGCGGCTGTGTGCGTGCTGGACGTGACGTCGGCTGTGCTGCTCGGAGCAGCAGGTGAGTACAATCAGGACTAATCAGCAGTGCGTGCCGAACTCAAACATTTTAAGCGACACACTAGTCATTTGGCTGGTGTGCAACGGAGCTGAGGATGACAGAAGCAGTCATGGTAAAAGAAACAAGAAACATCAAATGCATGGGAAGGACTTAGACCTAAAAGGGGCTACTGGTAAGCTCTCTTGGGCTTTGTTGTAGCTTTGTATGTGTTTGAGCAAGTGTTTGTACTGTGTTGTTGAAGTACAATTTTATGTTATCTTATGTTTCGTTTCTACCTTATTTACCATAAAATATTAAATTGTAAGAATTAAGCAGTGGCCCAATTAGTTTGCTTAAAACCTTGTCCAAAGATCTGAGTTGTTTGAGTTAAGTTGATGAAATATATAAATAGTATTGGTTAAAATCTAGCAAATTTTGCTTTATTAAAATGCAAATTAAAAAATTTAAAATAGAGTATTTCTGTTTAAAGATAGTAATGTAAAAACAGTCAAATTGGTTTAAGTAATTGATTTCATGAAAGTTAAAAAATGAGTATTTAGTTAAAATTGTGATGGAAAAATGGTGAATATATTTACAATGGGTTTATTTTTTGTATGTTTGTAGGTTTATCACCTTCTTCTTTATAACTTCCTGTTTACTGGTTTAAATAAATTGAAGAACGAGTGAAATCCTGAGTCTGGTCAAGTCCTTCCTTTGTCAAGTGTGTGAAGCCATGATGTTATAAAGACACTTGACACTGAGTGTATTTTCCCCTAGAGCATGGTAAACAGTTTCAAACAGTTCAGTTTAGTTTGAAAGTAAAAGGTGCTCAAATTGGACAAAAAATACTGACAGTCTCAGGTTTTCAAAAGAGTGATGGAAAATGGAAAACTACACAGAGGACTGGAAAGAAAATATGCCTGATCAGAGAGGGAGCAGGACAATTAAATAATTTAAGAGCGTGGGAGCGACAAATATTTTTTTGAGGGTACAGATTACTAATTTGAGGGACTCAAACATCACGATGGCCTCATAATTGCTTGTCTGTGCCTGAAACAATTGTTCAGTCATTCAAAAAACCTTGGTAATATCCTGCATAGCATCGTTTAAACAAGCCACAGCTGCCTGAGGGGAGGTCTAGCCCAGGGTCTCTCTGAAGAAAAATATCCTATATCTTCACACCAAGGTTGCCATCTAACAATCTGTCTGCATCACCACACTGCTCTGTGTTGTAGACATCTAAAGTTATTCCACATACTGCAGCCCGGATACAAGAAATGCTTGGAATCACCAACTGCATGACTACATAACTATTGAGCCCAAGATTACACAGCACCAGCTGCACTCACTTGGGCATGTCATCAGGACGCCTGCAGGACCCGCTTCCTTGTAAGATCCTGCATGGCTAAATTACAGCATGAGTATTGGTCAGCAGGAAGGCAGAAAGCAACAGTTCAAAGCTCAGCTCAAGGCTTCACTAAGGATGTGAACCTGGTGGGTGCTGCTGACCGTAACAACTGGCAGCAGAGCCGAAGTAGAAAAAGAGGAAAAGTAGGTGACAGCAAAAATGACACAGATGAAATGTACTCGAACTGCTCTCACTACAACCTGAGCTCCTCAGATTGCACTATGCAGCCATCAAAGAGCTTGCCGTTAGAGACAAGTTGGTCTGAAATTCACTGGACAGCCAAAACGAAGCGTGTGTGTGTGAGTGTGAGAGAGAGACCATTTCTAACCTTTGGCGGGTCTTTTTGTGAATCTCTCCCTGCTTACAAGAACCACCAAGAGTTTTCTAATCACAGTTACAATTATCTAAGTAATAGAGAAGAATTTTAAGGAGCAAGACAAAATTGAAATCCTCAGATTACTACAGAAATACTTCACAATTACTTACTTTGTATAATCTGTATTTTGTTAACATTACTTGCTCACAAGGGAACATAAAAATGTCTGCAATAACTTATCATGAAATAGACCTATTCCATGAACAATTAAGTGGCTGGAGCTGAGAATTAATTAAGCATGTGATAAAACAGAAAGTAGTAATTGAAAATCCTCACCTCTTCAGCATAGGCGTCACAAAGTTTGTGTCCCGAGAGCAGTTTAGTCTTCAAGCTCTTGTTCTGAAAAAGAGAGAGACAGAAGTCATGCCATGGGTGTCTGCCGTGTTCTGCACTCCATATTTCCGTAATTTTTTTGCTGTTTTAACAACAATGTAGTTGAGGAGCACTGACAGCAAGTGCTTGGTTGCCTCTCAATTGCAGACTAGCAAGTCAAGAGTGCCCTCTCTGAGGATCTGAAAGTGCGCTCATAGGCATCTAAAGGTCAGCAATGGAGCTCAGGGCCAGACCCCAGGTGAACTTTAAACATGATCAGAAAAGCCTTAAAATCATTGACTGGCAGATGGGGGAGAGATGCCAGTGTAGAGGTCGTAGGGTCTCGGGGCAGGTTTAGATCATCGCTGCAGTTTCCTAAACAATCTTGAGGCCTGAGATTGATTTTTGAGAAAGCAATGCAGGGTGTAAATCAGTTTACGTCAGCATAAATGACCATCTCCAGGTTAAAAGAGAATGTAAAATATTCACCTGTTGAAAGCAGAATTTCACTACCCTCATTACCAGGTGGTATATATATCTAATTTATAAAGTGATAAAATCTACTCCTCCTAATTTTGCATGAAGTTTCAATTTGAAAACCATACGTGAACTGAAATACCTTTTGTGAAACAAGTATCTATAGTGCGGCTTCTTCTGATAAGGTAAGGTCAGTCAAAGATAACACAAAGGCTCTTGATCACAGGCTTAATGCAAGATTTATTTTTAAATTGAATAAATTGAATAAAAATAAATGTGGAAGAATTAAGAAAGAAGGCACCTGAAGGCAGTGGCAGCATTTGAAGGGAAGGCATTTCTATTTTTAATTGACAATGATTTGTTAGTAAGATTGGTCCCAAACCAACTTAGTGTTTAACCCAAAGTATTCATACAGACCTCCAGATGACCCAATAAAACAGCATGAAACTTCACTTTGGTCTAAAAGAACTAAAATTGCACAGTCTCCAGCATCTGCAGTTAAGAGACGCCCATTCAAGGCACATAGTCTCTACTGTGATTTAAAACTGGATTGACTGTCTCAGAGTCTTATTACAGGGCAAAAAAAGGTCAAGTCATGCTTACACATACGTAAGGACTGTGGCAAGTCTCAAAGACTGCAAGATGTTTAAACTGTTTGAATATTTTCTACCAAAGTTAAGTTGTAATAATAAAAATACAGGGAGAAACTACACCTTTGCTATCACATGCTCCTTGATAATAAGACAAAACCATGAAAGAGAATTGATAGCCTCACCATTCTTTTAAAATGTGAATATTCACAGCAGGACTGGGGAAATATTAAGTAAATATTAATGGGACCATAGAGCTTTTAAATGTGTTGGAGGAACACAGGGCTGTAAATGATCTGACAGCTGAGGACACCTCTGATCCCATAACAGTGGATATTGACAGGAAAGGACCACCCCCGTTACGTAACGAGAGCTTGTACCACTTCTGTTTTATCCAAGGAAACAAATGCAATTAGATGCAGCTCCATCACAGCAACCATTGGAGATTTATTAACCCTTTTCATTGGACTCAGCAACACATTTAAAATTCCTAATGCGTTTATCAGTGAGCTAATTACCTGTAGCCGAGGGTCTATTCTTCAAAACCATCCAGCAGAACTCGAGTGGGAGAGATGAATATTCATTTACCATATTATTCATTTATTTTAGCTTTAATTCAAGAACTCTGTGACAAAAAAACACAGAAACCACAGCCCTGCAGAACAAGCTGGCTCCTGCCCTTCGTATACAGTATCTACAGTCTGTTATGCTTCATAAACAAGTGTGTACAGCAGCAACTTCTCTTTCACACTTGTGTGCATGTGAAGGGATTACAGTGTATGGGCTTAGAGTGGGATCTAACAGACTCTGAAACAGCATGATGGTGGATACCAGCAGGGAGGTCTTAAGCATTGCCAAGACCGTGTTGCTGGGCTTTACGGAGGCAGTAACCAAACTGTACGATGAACGGACCATCAAACCTCATCAGTGTTTGCTGTGTGGGAGGTCGCCCTGAGAAGGTCCACGTGGGAGAGGAGGGAGGGCTCGGGCTAGTTCATCTCTAAGCCACAGTATTGACAGTCACAACTACTAAACAATCGTGAGGTAATATGCACAGTTTTGGACGCAGGATATGTGTCATTAAAATAGAAAACATCCCATAAAACAAGTCAAATCAAATATAATCTGTAATGTACATTTAGTTTTAGAAAGATGATCATTAATTCTATTTTCATTTTACATTAAGTTTTAGCTCTCAAATTTTAGCTGACAGTTCATACAGAGGGTGAACAACATCCTCCAGATTTCTTTTTGGGCTATGGTGGATGTGCAAATCTGCAGTAAGATGTTTCACTGTTTTCATTAGTCAAACATGGAAGAAAAGCAGATCCAACAACACAGATTGGGGGATGCTCACAAGGACAGACAGCTACCTCCTTTTGGTATTATAAATTTTAAATAGCTTATTATTTATTGCAGTACATTTCAGACACAGTCTGTCTGCCCTTCAGTGCTTGTTGGCTTCAGTGCAAGTGAGGCGAGTTTGTTTTCAACCCCACGTCGCACCACTAAAAAGCAGAATACAATGTTGCCATAACCAATTATGGCTTTTAGATGGCACATTAAATTAATTTAGGTGGATATAACACATTTGGCTATTATGTTGGTGTGCCCTGATGATAGATTTGCCACTTGATGTTGGAGACAGCTCAATGTTATTAGGTGATAAGTTGGCTGTGAACCGTGGGGACAGTTTGGATACAGATGGAGAGGGGGGAATGTGCATCCACCAGCTGGCCCTTGACACCTACTTATAAATGATGTGGCCACCTCCACAATTCTCCGTGTCATGCCACATACTGACTGTATTGACAATTTAATGCTTGACGGCAATCTTTCACAACACAGCTGCATCTGTATACACTTAGAATGGTCGATTTGTCTTGTTTTTTGTTTTTTTTTTAGCCATCCTAACAGCATGAGTCTAGTGAAAGCAATCTGTCGGTTGGTCATGTTAGCATCATGTTCATTGCAATGTTATGCTGACATAAGCTCAAAACACTGCTGTGCCTCAGTGCAGCCTCACAGAGCTACTCGCGTGGCTGGAGACTCTTTTTACTTCATGGATGTATATCAAAGTCAAATTGGCACTATACATTTAATGTATGATTATATAGCTGCATCTTTTATCATGATATCCTGGTTTGTGTGAGCTGATGACAAAAACACAAGTCTGGGCTATGTCTGGCATCAAAACTGCAACGTACTACATAATTATTACAAAAAAAGCATTATTGGCTGACCGTACCTTCTTCCACTGTCAAACTAAAGGTCATAGTATGCTTTTCTAGGAAAGTTTATTTGCATCTTTGTGACATAATTATTCCCTGAAAAACAGGAGCCTGAACTGAAGCTTCCTGTTTACTATACTATAAATTGGCAGGCAACAAAAAAACCACAGTACAATCTGTTCAAAAAGCGGCAGTTACTCTCTCTGTCTCACATTTTGGCTTCAGTCTTTCCTTTGCAATTCAATCACCATTCCCACACACACCTGTACAGTGTTCTGTGTATTCCAACACACGCGGTACATGCACACTGAGCAGAGGTAATGAGGTGGGATGGCAGTTGTTTTGTGATTCAGTGAGGCAAAACTGTCCGAGTATCAATTCCCCACAGTTGCACCTCCTCTCGCCCCTACAGAAGGACCGCCGTTCGAGGACATGCAGAACTGGCAGCTGTCATAAAATGTGACGTACTTTAGCCCCAGGACATACTCAGAGTGAAAATGAGATCCTCTGGAGCTTATATGTCACAGCGCATTATGCAAAGTGTGATACACTGAGCCACATATGCTGTGTTATTCCCGCTGCGCTGTCATTCTGCGGACATGAAAATAAAGGCACATTTTTTACATTTTAATGGTGCTCACATTCTCCACTAAGAAAAAATGCAATAGCAAACACATAAGTTGCACAAAATCTATCTGTTAGTCTGTCACAAGACCCGATCCACTGATCCATGAAAACAATACACGAGTCCCACTTTGACTACAAATCACAAAGCAATGACTGACCCTGGGTGTCTTCTGCTTATGTGATGATTTTATGCACAATGCACATTATGTCCTCTTTCCCATAAAAATTGCAGGAATGAAAAATTACATATGATAAAACATAAAGTCAACAGAAATGTACAGAAATATAGGCAATCACTAACCATCTAACAGCACATTAAAAAATGTCTATCTGACTCAACTCACCAGAGTTATTTTCACACATTATAAAGTGGTGGTGTGTCGACAGCCCCCGAGTGTTGATATTTACTGTCCATGTAGGTCAACTTCACACTTCTCGACACACATCGCTGTTGGATCTTTTTAGCCTTAGTGCAAAGTGTCAGAAACTAACTCTTCACATTTTTTTTTAAAATTCAACTCTGGTCAGGTTTTTCCCACATTAACACCACGGAGTGTGAATGTTATAATGCGCAATTACATTTCCATGGTTAATTCGGGGAGATCGCATCTAGCCCTGCCCCTCCTGTGATTACAAAGTTTAAATATACCATCCAAAGTGTGATGTAGTTAGTTGACATTTTTATTTTCACCAAGTAGAGTCACACTAGCCATGGTGTGCATGTCGCCTGACACCACTCAGGGGTGGTACAAGCGACTGTTGTCACAACATATTTCAGCTTAAAAGGTCAATAAGCTTCACTGCAATGGCAGAGGAAACAGAATGACAAGATGTTTCTGTTGCATCACTGCTTTAACAGCTTAGACATCTCAATTGTGAAAATATGTCTTCATTATTCATGTCAGTTTAAGGCCACAATGAACTGTGCCCACAAACCCAAACGGAGCTACTGTTTTCAGTGGAGGTCAATGAAAACAAATGATGACAAAAACTCCAAAAATATATAACATTTTCTCTTTCATCAAAGGTTCAGACTGGTTTTTAATACACTTTTCAAAGATTTTAAAGACACTAGATGAAAAAATGCTTGATGTGTGCTAGATAACCCATCTTAGTGGAGAAGGTAGTGAAAACATACATAGCATCTGACACGTTAACACTCGGCTGCACCAAATGAACAAATTCTTGTTGAACTGATGCTGTAGGTGAGGTGCTTCACTGGGATCTTACTATTCTGCTCTTCTATTGGGTGTATGTATAGTAGATATGAGCATTTTAATACAAAGGTACTGATAGCTGGCAGTACCTAGTGAAGGAACTAAGTATGCCTGTATCATCATTTAAGAAATCCTTGATTTTGCTTATTTAACATAATAATTCAGCGATTGCAATTCACACATCTTCCCCATGCCTTGAAACTCTTAGTACCTCTTCAGCCTGGAGACAGCAATCTGAATTTTGTGTGACCTTGAGAGCTTAGAAATTGGGTGTGAGAAACGGCTTTAAACATACATTTCTTATTCACTTTTCTGGGTGGCAGTCGTGGGAGTGATCTTTGATAATAATCTGCTATAGAAAAGTGTTGTTTTATAGAATAAACTACAGATGGACTTTGAAAGACTCCCACAGTGAATCACTGGGGCCAACAAAGTGGAAACATAGCATAATTACAGTACTTAAAGTATTGAAAGTTACAAAGTCATTTAATGTGCATTAGTATTGATGTTGTATTGACGTGTAATTGTCATAGTATTTAAATCATCATGTGTCTTGAATGGGCATTCAAGACACATGATGATATTTGACAGCCTCTGTCATGTATTAATGAGCAGATTCCACACGTAACATAATCAATTACAATCTCTGTCAGGACAGTCCAACAGGCTTGTCTGTTTTCTCAAAGCAAGAACAAATAATAAACTCACATTGCAAGTAAATTGTGCCAGGGCTTGCACAGGCTCTGCAGTTATGTAGCTGTCTAACGCATCTAATATAAATTACTGGCATTAGCAAAGCAAATGTTCACTGTGGATAAGCTATTAAATATGACATACCCCCAGACATCTTACAAGGCATTTGGCAGCTTGAGCTGAACACATCTTGGCAGTTTCTTAAGGACTCTTGAGGTCAAAGGGGGGATTATGCATAAGTGAAAAGATTGCTTTCTTGTCACTGTTTCATTGTTCTGACATATAATCATATGCATACAGTATGAACACTGTGTATTGGAAACATGGTGGTTCAGTGATTGGAAGATGTCCACCATACCTGTCAGGCCTCTCAATTTATGTTTGAGCAAGATAAGGAACACACTGTTCTTTACAGATGAATCCAACCAGAGGGCATTAATGTGGACCAAATACTGCAAAATCCAAAATTGCTATAATTTGTCTTGTCTTGATGCCATAATATATACACTTTATACTGTGCCAAAACATTTAAGGGAAATTCTGAAGTCTAAGATGTGAGCCAAAAATCTGTCAAAGTTCCTGCTTCAATATTTCCTACAGCAAGCAAAGAAGATATGTGCTATAGCAGCGTTAAAAAAAAAAGAAAAAAAAGAAAAAAACCTTCTTGTGCGTATTTTCTGTTTGAATTTACCCTTTAAAATTTTTGAATTGATACGAAAAGAATAAAGGACTTTTAAGGCATAATCATTTATCCCTTTCTTAATGTAAAGCTGCATTTATTTCAGACTCCATAAAGGAGTGAAGGAATGTAACTAAGATTCAAGGTAAATTTTTTTTGTCATTATACGACACAGGATTGCACGATGAAATGGTAGTTTGTAGCACCATCATACCAAACACACAGAACAAATATAAAGAGTTCAATTTGAATATAATAATATAAAATAAAATTCAAAAACACTTTGGTATATGGCCTCTAATTCTACATATCACCTTGTATAGTTCCTGTGGTGTATGTTTTGAACTTGCATCTGGAAGAATAAAAACAGCTGTAACAAAAGCACCAGTGAAATCTCTGGGGCAGATAGTATGGTTGAATTTGACAACTGGGGAACTCCATCCATCTGCACCCCACTGCACCCAAGCACCATCAGTTTAAATAGAGACCGCCTCCCCTCATCCCACCAGAGTCCTGCGCTCTGTCGACGTCAAACCCATTGAATGCAATAGTCTGAACCACAATGCTGTGATGGAGTCAGGTCTCTGGCAAAATGTGTCCTGGAGGCCATACAATCAGTCTGTTTCGAATGGCACAATTTGAACTGTACTAGTCTAACATATAATAGCAAAACACTCACAGGGGGCACTTCAACTGAATTATGACCACTTTTAATACGTTAGGTAAATCTAATACCCATGTGCTTTAACTTATGTGACACTCGATGCAGGACTTTTGCGTCTCATTTTGTTTTTTATAGTACAGTTTTGCTATCTTCGCTTTCCTGAAGGGTCTGAATGCTTCCTCTATCACTGCCTTAGGGTGAACATAATTGACTATTACAGCATGTACTTTGTGCTCCACAGAATAGAGTAACTGAGAGAAGTTATCATCTCTTTCAAAACTTTTTTAAAGCTCTGTTATCACTCCAGATGCACCACTGTGTTATCATGTGTTAGATTTTGCTTTGATGGAGATATTGTCCACATCCTCATTTGACCTATCCACACGCATCACTTCAGTGTTTCTTTGTAGATAGTGTCTCTCCGCATTCCTCATCAAATAGATGTTGAGTAGTTGTGTGAGATGCTTGACAAGGCTTCAGGCTATCCGAAGAAAGGAGATAAGATGAACTCTATTGATCCTCCCAGTGAAATCAGGAAGGCCTGGTGTTTCAAAGAAGAGTTGAAACTCCTTTATGGAGTCTGAAATAAATGCAGCTTTACATTAAGAAAGGGATAAATGATTATGCCTTAAAAGTCCTTTATTCTTTTCGTATCAATTCAAAAATTTTAAAGGGTAAATTCAAACAGAAAATACGCACAAGAAGGTTTTTTTCTTTCTTTTTTTTTTAACGCTGCTATAGCACATATCTTCTTTGCTTGCTGTAGGAAATATTGAAGCAGGAACTTTGACAGATTTTTGGCTCACATCTTAGACTTCAGAATTTCCCTTAAATGTTTTCCATCCATGTGAATATGAATTACTATCAGTATAATAATGGAGCTGCAGCCCATCTGTGCCACCCACACCTGAACACTAATCCTCTCTGGTCATTTAATTCATTGTCACTCCTTGTATTTGTTCAAGCTGAATCAAAAAAGGTAGAACAACCTAATAAATCAGATGGCAAAGATGACCGTGAAGCCTCTAATGCTGAGAGCAAATGATCTGAGAGGTTAATTGGAGCACCCCGACTGTAAGATTGAAGAATGCCAAGACATATTGATATTACTTCAAATTGAATAAATCAAACCTTGATATACAGGACACATCCAAAACATTGCCACCCACTCTCTTTCTCTCAGTAAAACAACTTGGCTGTGGCTATAGAAAGAGTCGACTGTTACTCAAGAGGTAGAGTGTGTTGCCCATTAATCATATGGTTGGTGAACTGCTCCAAATATGAGGAGAAAAGCATTTTTCTGCTGGATAAAAGTGTCAACTAAAGCTAGTCGATGAAAGATTACTGACATGAGTAAAAATAGCCAACGTTAATTTAAGACCTAACACAAAAGGCGTCTTCAGGGTCAAAGCTGAACGTTCGGTTGACCAAACTTAATGTATGTGCACTTAACACTGGCATATGATGAACTTTTTATACTGAATGGTCCAACATGAGGGGAGTTTTGAAAGGATTTGTCACCAAAATTGACCAAGATTTATTGGTTTGAGCATTTATATGAATTTTAAAAGCGTCCTAAACAATCAATGAGCTGTGGATGTGAGGACTGATTATGCTTAATGGTGTTTAAAATAATCTACTTCTCTGATTCCACAAGAAGCTATTCTGTTATACTCTGTTTCTATACTCTGTTTGATTCATTCCATTCCAACAGAAAAGTTCATTATACCTCTTTGGACAAAAAAACAACAGCAACATCCAGGATATGACGAAACCAATCCTTTACAATGACCTTACTCCAGTCTAATATCAACTGTCCATATTTTACAGTAAGAAGCTACAATACTGTCTAACTACTGAATAACAGTGTAAAGAGTTTGCTCAAAGATGTCACAGACCATCACGTGGAAAGTACACTAAGTTAATGTACTAAGCGAGGCACTTGGCTGTTGTTGCCAAGAGATGTGACAACAACCTCTGTAGTTGTACTCATTATGTAAATTATACTGTGTCTCATTGAGAACTAAGGTGTTTGTTTATGAGTTACACTAAAATGTTTGCCAAGAGAAAATGAAAAAAAAAAAAATAGAAGTCTACGTCGCTCAATTTACGTTGTCAGTTATAATAGTACATCGGCAATAAAATCTTATGAAGTCATCAGTTAGGTGCCTAATATCGTCGTCAGCATGAACTGTTAAGTACAGCAGGTACTTAAACTTCCACTGTGTTGCAAGCACACTGTTGTAATTAAAACCATGTCAGGATCATTTTCAGTGAACAAAATTACAACACACAAAAATAAAATCAATATACTGAGGAATTTTAAGTACCTCAGATTGATACATAGTTGAATGATTAAATAAATATGCCTGTGAAGATTTTCAGTCATTCAGCTGATGTTCATTTTTAAGAGTTAAAAGACCTGAAGGAGCCTCTTGGATGAGAGGTGAGACGTCTTCAAGAACCTCAACCAGGTCCAATTTACCTTCTTCTAACTCTAAGAAATGAAATGAATAACTGCTCCCATCACTGACATGTTTGCAAAATATAGCAATGCTGGGTTTAAAAATTATTTTGCATCTAAATCCATATGGAGCAACAAGATCATTTACATGGAGTTGTGTGTCTCATCATCTGATGAATGTAGTGACAGTATAATATTCACTCTCTTTTTAGTTTGGTTTTTGGTTTCAAATAACTCCTGAGGGAAATTGTTGGCTCTTTAGCTGCGAGATGCTCCACTATGTTCAGCAGCTGGTCTCTAATTGTGTCTGCTACTTGGTGCAAAAACTGTAAAACCGTAGTGTGGTGTTGTTTTTTGAGCTTTTTTCTATCTCTCTCTAAACAAAAAAAAAAAAGGATGCTAAGAGTGATAAGAGTGAACCAACAGTAAAGCTGCAGCTAAACGATGAGCTGAAACCAGATATGAAGATCCTGTTTTTCATAGTCATTTTTTTAATATAAGTTACTATAAGAATATTGATTAAAGCCTTCATGTGCCAGACTACTATATGAGGACTTCACTAATAAAACCATTTGCATCTATGATTAATAAGGTGTATTTATATAGAATAGGGAAATGTTTCTGACAAATTGAATAATAACTAATCAAATGAATATTTCTGCCTTTAATTACAAAGTAAATTCATTAGTAGATTGACAAGCCTCCTGAATTTGCAACATGCTACTTACCATATCCTATCCTAACCTATTTAGTAAAAGTTTTCATGGAGTTTCAATAATGGTCAGACTAAGGGGAGAAAGAAAGTGTGGAAAAACCAAGAAAGCCATTTCTCCCATGTAATATTATAATATGACCTCTGTCTTTAATTGTTCAATGTTTTTCAACTGACTTGCGGTGAAATCTTTACTTTACACAATTGCAGATGATGGTAGATTTGACAGGATTAGATAAATCTCTCTAGACAAAAGCATGGCTAATATTTTATCACCCACATTTCCCTGGAATACTAATCTGCACTGATTGGGCCGAGCCTGAGTACGCGAGAAAGCGCAAACAAAACACTGTGATAATTATTTTTTTATCTCATAAAAAGTTGTGAAAAGTCACATTGAACTAAAATCTTGAATTTTTCTGAAAGGGGATCCTGTAATTGGATTTAGAACTGTTTTGCTGTGGAAAATAGCAGTTTGTTTTCCCTGAAAGTTTCTGTCTTGCATTGACACTTATCATACAATCTCTCAGCCTGGTTAAAAAAAAAACAAAACAAAAAAACAAAGATTTATTTGTTAAGTGGGTTAGAAAAGGTGGGAAAGGTCACACAATCTGCACACTTCAACACCTGTTTATGTTTTGCAACTTTGCTGCAATGGCGTCCCATAGTTTGGTGGTCCAGCTGTCTCCACTACAGCCTCCATAGTGATGTAGAAGAGTTTCTCAAAAGTGAGTTATAAGCTCTTAATGATGCATGTGTTTATTTATTTGGAGATTAAGGAGAAAACAGTTTTATGGGTCAGTCTAGTTAAACTTGATAGAAGTATATCATCATTCCAACTACAGGACCTCCTTGTGTAAAACCTTTCATCAGAATAGACAGAGATAGAATACTTATAATACTTTCCAAGAAACTGTTTTTTGTTTCTAAAATAAGGCTACATTTTTCATGATATAAATCTATTCTTTGATGTTTTGACACTGTTTCATGGTGTCAAGATATTTTGAAATTGAATGTCCTGTGGAGCCACAGGGTTTGTTAAGACAACCTCTGGCTACAATAAAGTAAGAAAAAAAAAAACTAAAATGCAATTTTTGTGAACATCTCAAAGAAATATCTGCAGTCGCAGCCTTCATCAGTCTTGAAGCACTTGGATGTATTTCTGTAAAAAATAGACCATCCACTTTATAGTGTCACAGCCGAACACCGCAGAAAACTGGTCACTCGTCTGAAAGCTGAGGGCCAGAAATCAATAACCATGGCAGGCTGCGAGGAATAAAGCAACGCCGCTAAGTGACAGCATGACACTGTCCCCCTGAACACATGCAGCCTGTCTCAAACAAGTTTCTATGATTTGAGTTCAGCACCAGAATCCATGAAGCCACACAGTGTGAAGGTTTAGCATTAAGAGCAAAACAATGTGGAGAGTGGCACAAATTTAATCCCACTTCTAGAAGATATTCTAAGACTTATGCATAAATGTAGGAGTTGCCAGCAGGTGGCTGAGTTACCCAGACAGACATCCCACACACTGCAAATGAGGAAGTATGACTTTTCACTTGAAGTTGATGCAACGCTTGGAGAGAAGTATCTCCTTGATGGCGGGGTAACTTTGCAGCTGATTGTTCCTTTACTTTCACTGTGGACTTGAGGGTCGATGTGATTTAGACTTTTCTGATGGCTTGTAAAATGCCACAGAATGTATAACTCTGGATCATCAAAGGCCTCGCTAAATCAGGCTTCAAGGCAGCACATTGGTTTAGAGTTCCAGCTGTGTAAATAAGGACATTTGAATATACATCTCTGCAAACACAGAATTTGTGATTTGCAGGTCAAAAGATGTCTAAATGAGCTTGAAGCCAGGCTGAAACAGGTTGGAAAGTATGAGACGTCTAGCATTTAGCAATCATTTCAACAGCATTTTAATGACTGTATTTCAACATGTAATTAGAGCCTGCTTTACATAGAAATATAGTCATTTAAATGCTGTTAAAACAACAGGTTTTATTTAACCTAGACATCTGAAAAGATTAGCTTTTTAACCAAATTTTGTAATGTCTCGTCAGATCTGTTGAGTTTTGTCTGTCATGTTTTCTGTTTCCTGTCCTGGCATGTCCTTTTATTTTGAAACCCTAACTCTCCTCTCGTTTCAGGTCCCTTGACTTCCCCTCATTGTGTGTTCCCGCCGGTGTGATTGTCTATCCCCGCCCTGATTGTTTCCACCTGTTTCCCATTACCTCTTGTATATATTGTCTGCGTCTCCCCTGTCTTGTTGCCAGATCGTTCTCAACCCATTGCCATGTCAAGATCACGCTCTTCATGTAAAGATTGCAGAAAGATCTCGCTCAATTAAAGTGCATTCCAAATCTCACTTTGCCTGGTTTGTGCGTACGTCCTGCATTTGGGTCTGCCTGCCTTGTGCCATCGTAACATTACGATCTGGCCAGAAATGGACTCAGCGGACACTGCTAACACAATCAAGACAGCCTTAGATACCCAGGCTTACCGGCTGAAACATCATGACGCTCAGCTGAGCAACATAGCAGCAGGGATGAAGCAGCTCACGGACAGCCAAGCCGACTTACAAGTCTCCGTCGCCACAAAGGTAAATCAACTTACTGATCAGATGCAGTCATTGACAAGCCGACTGGACTGGAGGACTTCATAGCCGCTTCGTCGCCATCTCCGCCGGCCGCTCCGCTCCGGCTCCACCAGCTTCACCGGCTGGCTACTACCGCTGCTGCTGCGCCTCCTCAGCCGCCTCCTGGCGCCATCTTCCTTGCCTGTCTCCTCTGCTCCGGTCCGCCTGGCCTCACCACCGAAGTTTTCCGGAGAGTCCGGTGAGTGTCGTTCTTTTCTCATACAATGTGACCTGCATTTTTCCATGGACCCAAACGCCTTCGCTTCGGAGCAAGCTCGAGTTGCGTTTATGGTTTCTCACATGACCGGGAGGGCGGCTGCCTGGGCTACGGCCGAGTGGTCTCGGGGTGCCCAGGTTTGTCAAACAGCTCAAGACTTTTCTCAAGCTCTGCTCCGTGTTTTTGACCAGACGTCTCCCGCACGGGAAGCGTCTTCTGCTCTGCTCTGCTCAAGATCCGACAGGGACGCCAGAGGGTGGTGGATTATGCCCTTGAATTCCGCACGCTGGCGGCGGACAGCGGATGGAACGAGACTTCCATCATCCGCGCTTTCATGGACGGTCTCGCGGAGGAAGTAAAGGACTTTCTGGCTCCGTTGGACACCCAAGGGACTTCGAAAAGCCTAGTCGAAATAGCCTCTCTAGCATCGACAATCGCCTCCGTGAGAGGGAGAGAGAGACGTCGGCCAGGGTCGCAAGTCTTCGGGGTTCCAGGGGGCGCCGCACTCCTTCCGTGAGTTTCGCAGATCGAGCCACCTGTCTGCACCCCAGTACCAGAGTCTCCCTCGCCCCCTCCTGCTGGAGCAGAGGAACCTATGCAGCTGGGCAGGACCAAATTAGCCCCGGAAGAGCGACAGAGAAGGCTCAAGGAGGGCGCCTGTTTCTATTGCGGGAAATCAGGTCACCAGGTCAACTGCTGTCCAGCAAAAGAGAAGGCTCATCAGGGTTAAGGAGGGACCTGGTGAGCCAAATTAAGAATAATCCTCCTCGTTCCCTCACTCCAGTCACTCTCTCCATCAAAGGTAAAACTGTTCCCCTGCAAGCTTTGATTGACTCAGGTGCCGATGAGAGTTTGATGGACAAGGCTCTTGCCTCCTCTCTCGGTATAAACTTTGAACCACTCCACAGTCCTGTTACAGCCAGGTCACTAGATGGCAAATTATTGAATTATGTCACAGATCAAACCCTGCCGCTAAGACTAACTAATCGAACTCAGATCATTGTGAGGAAATCCGATTTCATTTATTCAGTTGTGCAACCCATCCCCTCATTTTGGGGTTCCCTTGGTTAATCAAACACAACCCACACATTGACTGGGGAACGGGGAGGGTTAAACAGTGGGGGTCGGATTGCCATGCTTCCTGTTTGTCTGTCCCACATTCTGTTCCCAGGTCCCCCGACTCCACCTGCGACCCTATCCCAGACCACAGCGACTACCCAGACCTCTCCAAAGTCCCACCTTGTTACTATGACTTAAAAGAAGTATTCAATAAGACCAAGGCTACGTCTCTGCCCCCCCACCGTGAGTGGGATTGCGCCATTGAACTCCTGCCTGGTGCTCCCATCCCTAAGGCGCGACTGTATTCCCTCTCCGGTCCTGAGAGAAAGGCCATGGAAGAATATATCACAGCGTCGCTGGGGTCACTGGGGTCAGGCATCATCCGTCCCTCCTCCTCGGCCTGCTGGGGCAGGATTCTTCTTCGTGGGTAAGAAGGACGGAACCCTCCGGCCCTGTATTGACTATAGTCTTCTGAATCAAATCACAGCTATTAAAAACCGCTATCCATTACCTCTCATATCATCTGCTTTTGAGCTCCTCCAACAGGCCAAAGGTTTTCACCAAACTGGACCTACGTAATGCCTATCACCTAGGTGAAGGATACGTGAGGTTGTGATGAGTGGAAGACGGGATTCAATACTCCAAGTGGTCACTATGAATACTTAGTCATGCCGTTTGGTCTTACCAACGCCCCAGCAGTGTTTCAGTCGTTTGTGAACGAAATCTTGAGGGAATATTTGAATGACTTTGTGTTTGTATACCTCGACGACATACTTATTTTCTCCCCCGATTTAAATACTCACCAACGCCATGTTCGCCAGGTTCCTGATACGTCCTGCTGGAAAATCAATTATATGTGAAGGCTGAAAAATGTGACTTCCATGCTTCCTCAGTGTCTTTTCTGGGTTACGTCATCACAGCCAATCACATCTCCATGGATCCTGCCAAAGTGGACGCGGTTACCAACTGGCCTCCTCTGACCTCCAAGAAAAAGGTACAGCAATTCTTAGGCTTTTGCAAATTTCTATCGTAAATTTATCAGAAATTTTAGTGCGATTGCTGCCCCGTTGCATGCCTTAACCTCTTCCAAGTCCATGTTCCAGTGGAATGACAAAGCAGAGGAGGCCTTCAAATAAGCTAAAACAGAAATTCACTACGGCCCCCATTCTCACGGTACCAGACCCAGCCCTTCAGTTTGTGGTGGAAGTGGACGCTTCTAATGAGGGCATAGGAGCAGTACTTTCCCAGCGACTCCCAGCAGATAATCGCATTCACCCATGCGCCTTCCTCTCCCGCAAATTGTCAGCTGCGGAGAGAAACTACGAACGTGGGAAATAAGGAACTGCTGGCAGTAAAGGTAGCGCTGGAGGAGTGGCGGCACTGGTTGGAGGGGGCAGAGCAGCCATTCATTGTCTGGACGGATCATAAAAATCTGGAGTACCTGAAGTCAGCGAAAAGACTCAACTCTCGTCAAGCAAGGTGGGCACTTTTCTTTAGCCGGTTCCGGTTCACCCTATTGTACAGGCCCGGATCTCAGAACGCCAAGCCCGACGTACCTGTCCCGACTGTATGAACCGGAACCAACGGCCGAAGGAACCTGAAACCATCCTATCACCTGACCGTGTGATAGGGTTGGTCTATTGGCCGATAGAAAAGGAGGTGCAGCGATGCGGGGGTCCGTGGTAAAACAACTCCTGAGGATTGATGGATGAGGATGAAAAAAGATGTGGCTGATTACGTCGCACGGCGTGCTCCGTCTGTGCCAGGGGTAAGGCGTTCGAGGCAGGCCCGGATGGGACTTCTCCAGCCACTACCGGTGCCACAACGCCCATGGTCACACTTGACGCTGGATTTCATCACGGGTCTGCCTCCGTCTAAAGGTAACACTACAGTGCTGACGGTGGTCGACCGATTTTCCAAAATGGCTCATTTCATTCCCTTGCCCAAGTTACCTTCTGCTAAAGAGACAGCTCAAGTTATGATTAATCATGTATTTCGCATTCATGGAATGCCTACTGACATTGTCTCGGACAGAGGTCCGCGCAGTTTGTCTCTGTTTTTTGGAAGGAGTTCTGCCGTCTCCTTGGCGCCACTGTCAGCCTGTCCTCTGGATATCACCCAGGAATCCAACGGCCAGACGGAGCGCATGAACCAGGAGCTGGAGACCTGCCTGCGATGCCTTGTAGCCCAGAACAAGACAGACAACATGGAGCCAACACCTGACCTGGATAGAGTACGCGCACAACACCCTTCCCACAGCAGCCACGGGACTCTCGCCTTTTCATGTCGTCCATGGATATCAGCCACCAGTGTTTTCGGCTTGCGAACAAGAGGTTACCGTTCCATCGGCTCATGCTCTGGTCAGGAGAAGTCACAAGATTTGGGAAGCTGCACGGGACATGTTGCAGAAAGGTCACAGGCTCGAATGAAGGCCGCCGCCGACCGTGGCCATTGGCGGCCGGCTCCAGCATATCAACCAGGCCAGAAAGTGTGGCTTTCTACAAAAGACCTTCCATTACACGTCCATTCCAGAAAACTGGCGCCCAGGTTTGTAGGCCCATTTCCCATCTCAAAAATTATTACCCTGTCTCTGTGAAGCTGCAGCTCCCCAGGTCACTCCGGGTTCATCCCTCATTCCATGTCAGCAAAATTAAACCGGTTAAAGAGAGCCTACTGGTTCCACCCACCAAGCCCCCGCCACCGCCCAAGCTGATCGACGGTGGTCCGGTTTATGCTGTCAAGAAGCTGCTGGCGGTCAGAAAAAGAGGCCGGGGTCACCAGTTTTTGGTCGACTGGACGGGGTATGGTCCGGAAGAACGAACGGTCCTGGGTCCCGGCCAGTTTCATTTGTGGATAGGGACGCTCATTGATGACTTTTACCAGCGCCATCCTGAGCAACCTGGGCCGTCAGGGAGTCGGCCCTAAGGGGGGGGGTACTGTAATGTCTCGTCAGATCTGTTGAGTTTTGTCTGTCATGTTTTCTGTTTCCTGTCCTGCTGGCATGTCCTTTTATTTTGAAACCCTAACTCTCCTCTCGTTTCAGGTCCCTTGACTTCCCCTCATTGTGTGTTCCCGCCGGTGTGATTGTCTATCCACGCCCCGATTGTTTCCACCTGTTTCCCATTACCTCTTGTATATATTGTCTGCGTCTCCCCTGTCTTGTTGCCAGATCGTTCTCAACCTTTGCCATGTCAAGATCACGCTCTTCATGTAAAGATTGCAAGAAAGATCTCGCTCAATTAAAGTGCATTCCAAATCTCACTTTGCCTGGTTTGTGCGTATACGTCCTGCATTTGGGTCTGCCTGCCTTGTGCCATCGTAACAAATTTGTCATGGGTTCAAATCTGACTGTCTATTCTCAGCAAATCACCAAATCACAACTGCTGTGATTAAGTACGACTCCGTTTATTTTTAGTCACTGCAGTCTTGATATATATTGTACAGCTGTACAGAAAGGGGACTGACGCTATCTTTCATCTAAGAAGTCTGTATAGGCTGTGATAGTTTTTGTTCCCTGCGAGCTGCCATAGACAGAAAGAGAAAAGGGAGTTTGTTTCCCTCTGATTGTCACACGCGAAGCTGCACAGAAAATGAAGAGCAAAAGATGGAAAGCTTGCCTGTGACTGCATCCCAAGAGTTTTCACGTTTATCGGGGTACATTTTGGGAGAGCAAATACTGCTAAAAGTGTGGATGTTTTGGACATAAATTCATTAGAAATGGAGCGTCCCTCTGCTGTGCAATGCGACTAATAGATTAGAGGCTCGTTTCTGTGATTTCTAACACTGTTTGAAAATGGTTTATGGTTTCAAACTAATTGGACAATCCCAGGCTATAAGAATAATATATGGGATGTCTGAAAGTGATAAGTATTAAATAAATAAAATATTGTAAATAAAATAAGATTGCTATATGGGCTATATCACAGACAGTAACTGCAATTTGTCCTTTTTGCATATTACAGCACTTTGCCAGTGTTGGGAGGAAACGCAGATTTAATACAAGCCGCCCTCAGGCTCCCAGAAGGAACACGCCCCCCTTTTAGTATGAGACACTGAACCAACACATTCTGCTGCAGGTTTACCTGTCACTCCAGATTTAGTTACAGACAGATATGGCAGGATTTATGTACTTCATGATTTGAACATTTTCTAACTAGCCTTTTTTTTTTTCTTCCTTTAACAGACTGTTAGATTCGCTCATCATGTTTACGCACACACTCACTGTCCACGAGAGACCTTATGTTTAGCTCTCACGCTGGGAATTAATAAGGCCGTACTATAATTGCCATTTCCCTCGCCTAGCTCTGGGTTATCAGTTCTAATTAAATAAAATAACACGTTACAAAATTGCAGGAGGGGTGGTTCAAAAAGTTACCAACCTCTGACGTCATCTCTTGCATAAGCAGCCCCGCTGATGGTGAATCAACAGACAATGCCAGAAAACATCTCCGGCACAGCAGCCTCTGCTACAGATGACACAGTTTGAAGCCTAACCCACATCACAAAAAAAACACTCTGCATCAGATCCTCTGCAGGTATTATACATACCGCTCATGGCATCTGAATCCCATCGACTTTCACTTTAAAACCCCTTCACAATAAAACTACTCCTGGAACCTACAGAGACAAACCCAAGTCAAGAATTGCCTATTTTGCACTAAAGAGCAAAGAAATCACATATACGACTGTAGTTTCTGACACTTACTACTACACTTAACCCAAAATAGTTTGGCTGTCATGGTACTATTTGCGATCCACTGATCACAAAATAAGACCAGTAAGACTCTAAGAAATGTCTAGTCTGAGCATTTTTGAAATTTACCTATGCTTGTTTGGTCCAGAATTGATTTCAGCACTGCGCTTATGCAGTGTTGCAGGAGACAGTTTCAGTGCTTCTCCATTTGGAACGAGCTTCCTGTCTATGTCAGAGAAGCAAACACTGACTCAGTACTTTAGCTGAAACTCAAGACTCATTTATTTAATGCACCACACAGTAAATACTGTAATGGTTCCATGATTCCAACAAACCCCCCCCTTTTTTTTTACTCTCATCTTTAACCTGCTCAACAGTGAGATAGCAGCAGGACCTGTATTAGCAACACCATTATGTGCATCTGTTTACCCCTGAATATGTTTTTGACACTGATTGAGAAGAGGAGATGGGCGCTCAATTTGTTAACCCACTGGCTCACCCCGAGCAACGTTCGATTGAACGCTAAGCTGTCCAACGAGATATAGTCTGTGTGTGTTTTCTGTGGCGAAAACACTTAGGATTCGGAGACAAGCTTTGTGAGTTTCCTCCTGATCTCAGTGGAGGAAGAATCAATGCTGCGTGTGGAGAGTGCTGAGATCAGAGCTGTTTTGGCGCTGGAAATTGTGTGAAATAAGCATGATGTCATAAAATGAAAGTATCGTCCGTGGCATGAAAAGTAAGAGAAATAAAAAAAGGATTATGTGAAAGAGAAACAGCAAGAAAGAGCTCTGACACTCAATTAGCAGGGTGCATGAGTAATTGAGTATAAGTATACAGTATACATACGCAGGGTTTTAGAAATACAGAGGGGCAAAATATGAACTTGTTCTGGTTTGGGGGTTCAGGAGCTTTTTCTCTCACTTTCCTCATCCTAATTCATATATTTTCCCCTCTCAAAGTGAAGCTTTGATTGACAAGGTGTTTTCATTTCTATCCGTCTCAGTGAAGAAAGTAAACACAGGGTTAGTTGGTATGTATATGTAAATGTTACTGGCCTCTGCAACCTTTGTTGAAAGTACTTATGTATCAGACTATAAATGGATGGACAAAATTAAAGTTAGATGGCTAACTAGTTCATTCGCTCATGTGAAACTAACTTGTTGCTTCTCTTTAATGTAACACAACCACACAGGAGCTATTTATCAGATGATGTCTGGGGATAAATAGTACTGAACTGCAGTGTTGCAGCAGTACACTAGTGCTTCTCCATTTGGAAAATTTCTTATTTACCAGTATCATGTTTCATGTGGATTCAGCAGCCTGACTCCAATTTCCTCAAGTTTCTGACATGAAACTCAAAGAACCACCATGTGATTAAAGATTTTGTTAGTAATGCACCACAGAGTCATCCACTTCACCACCTACACGCAAATAATGGTTCCATGGTGATCAGACGAACCCCCCCCTTTTTTTTTACTCTCATCTTTAACCTGGATCATCTCAGTGAGATATCTTTGCCGCATTAAAGGACCTAAAATTATAAAATCTATTATAGATTATAAATTAAATCATTTCACAACTTTTATTACATACACCTTGGAAAAAAAAGATGACATCAGTGTTTACCCCTGAATATGTTTTTGACACAGCCATTGAGAAGAGGAGATGGGCGCTTTAAAGCTTTAGTTTTCTTACTCACACTCTTTTACGGCTCACCCCGAGCAACGTTCGAATTGAACTCAGCTAAGCTGTCCAACGAGATATAGTCTGTGTGTGTTTTCTGTGGCGAAAACAAGGATTCGGAGACAAGCTTTGTGAGTTTCCTTGACCTGATGTCAGTGGAGGAAGAATCAATGCTGCGTGTGGAGAGTGCTTTGATCAGAGCTGTTTTGGCGCTGGAAATTGTGTGAAATAAGCATGAGAAGCTGTTATAAAATGAAAGTATCGTCCGTGGCATGATGAAAGTAAGAGAAATAAAAAAAGGATTATGTGAAAGAGAAACAGCAAGAAAGAGCTCTGACACTCAATTAGCAGGGTTGCATGAGTAATTGAGTATAAGTATACAGTATACATACGTGTTGGGTTTTAGAAATACAGAGGGGCAAAATATGAACTTGTTCTGGTTTGGGGGTTCAGGAGCTTTTTCTCTCACTTTCCTCATCCTAATTCATATATTTTCCCCTCTCAAAGTGAAGCTTTGATTGATTTCAAGGTGTTTTCATTTCTATCCGTCTCAGTGAAGAAAGTAAACACAGGGTTAGCCTGGTATGTATATGTAAATGTTACTGGCCTCTGCAACCTTTGTTGAAAGTGTATCAGACTATAAATGGATGGACAAAATTAAAGTTAGATGGCTAACTAGTTCATTCGCTCATGTGAAACTAACTTGTTGCTTCTCTTTAATGTAACACAACCACACAGGAGCTATTTATCAGATGATGTCTGGGGATAAATAGTACTGAACTGCCAGCAGTACACTAGTAAAAATTTCTTATTTACCAGTATCATGTTTCATGTGGATTCAGCAGCCTGTCCAATTTCCTCAAGTTTCTGACATAATCAAAGAACCACCATGTGATTAAAGATTTTGTTAGTAATGACAAGATCATCCACTTCACCACCTACACGCAAATAATGATGGTGATCAGACGAACAAGTTGGATATCTCGCTATCTTTGCCGCATTAAAGTAAAATTATAAAATCTATTATAGATTATAAATTAAATCATTTCACAACTTTTATTACATACACCTTGGAAAAAAAAGATGACATCAGTGGTGGACACAGCCATGCAGTCTTTAAAGCTTTAGTTTTCTTACTCACACTCTTTTACGTACAGGAAACTCTGAATTTGTAACTAAACAGGTGTTGACTGTGTCGGTAGCTTTGCAATCACCTTTAACAAATGTCAGCAATTGCTGTTGATTGCACCAGTGTTGTTATTCTACTAAAATTTTGTCTATTTTTTGGTTCACGTGCCTGCTAGACTTTGAATCACTTTGGGAGAAGCTGCTCTCATCCAGATGTTGTCTTTGACACGTGATTGAAAGTCATTAGGCAGTTGAACGGTTCATGTTGGCTTGAACTCTGTAAAGCTGCTCTGTCGTGTTTTCACTTCAGGTTGTTGGGGGCTCATCTGTCTCAAACATATAATTTATGGCTGTGAGATTTCTGTGCTACTTTTAGTGTGTTATGTTTGCATATTGCCATAGCAACCTAAGACACATGGATGTGTTGTCCTGATTTTATTTGCATCTAAATGAAATGCCCATACCACCTCAGTGTCTGGATTTCCATGAGAAAAGTAACAATAAAATACTGATTTTTGGTTGGTAAATTGTGGTGTGAAATGTTGTGTAACTGTATTGTTTCTGGTCAGTACATCAAATGTATAAGTACATATACATTTAGGTCTAAAAAAAAAGAAATTCTGAATAAAAGACAAAACATATTTCAGTCTTCTAAAATAGTCTTTTTTCAGTCTCAAGTCTTTCAGTTCTGTGTGAATTCCTGGATAAGTTTAAATCCTCATGCCTCTAAAATTATTTAAATTGATTCAAGTCAGCTTGATTCATATAGCCCAGTATCACAAATCACAGTTTGCTTCCAGGGGCTTTACAATCTGAAAACCAACAATAATAAAACAATCAATATGGGAATGGAGCATTTCTACATGGCTAACTCTTCACAAATTGTAGACCAATGCAAACTGCAAGCAAGGGCAGAAAACTGGCATTGCTTTCTTGCTTTGAGGTCACAAGCTAAGAAAAACACACTGCTGATGATTACCACACCAGCCCACATGCAGTGTAGTGCTGTAATAGATGCTATTGCACTGTGAGTGAGATACAAATATAGGTATCTGTCTACTGTCATAACATGTTGCTGCACTTTAATCTATCTTTGCCATCTAAGTAGACCTTTTTCATTTACAATAAACACACTGTCACTCTCGCTGGATGTCAAGTCCACCGCTCTTGCGTAACAAGTTGGGCCTGCTGTCTCCGATATGTGAGTGCAATCGATCAGGCCGTACATCACCTGTCTGCTAGGTGCAAAAAGTGACATTGCTTGCCATCACCCATCTCACCCTATTTCACTTAAACCTCCATTTTTGCCAGTACACTTTTGCTCTTAATGCATGTCGGGGATCATGTGTGTAAAATTAATTCTGATGGAGCCTTGATGGTGTTGAGGGCCTCCTGGATTAATGCAGTGGCTGTTCAATTGTTCACTTAATACTTATGAAGGAGAAAGGAAACCATTTATTCTTGGAGGCAATAATGCCATGCAGCCCAGTGTGTTGTGTGGGGAAATAACAAAAAAAAAAAGGTAATTATTTTCAAGTTAGTCTTTTCATAAGACAGAAATTGCAGGCATTTACTGCCAAGATATTAAAAAAAGTCACAACAGCCAACATTGGTTTTCATGTCTTGTGCACACTTACAGTACACACTACCTTTGGAATATGGAGTTTCTTTTTTCATTTTATCCATCCCTCTGCACTTTGTTACTGTTTGAAGCACTTTGAATAAACAATAAACCTGACTGAAGTTCACTGAAAATACATAGTCATTACATCTTTTTAATGTTTGAGTTTTATCACTTTCTGAAGATCATGAAAAACTTTATGGCATCAATCGGTTGTAACTCTAATAATATACAAAGCAATGCCTAACTTCACTATGATATTAAGCCTCTGTTTTAACTTTAGTGGTTTCCATCTGTTTTGTCTTTGTCCTGTTCAACACACATAATGAGGCGGCCTCCATTTTCTGCCCACTTTAGTTTCTTGTCACTTTTTTTCCCCAGCAGGAGTATCACAGAGAGATCCAGTAAATGCCCCGATGCTGCCGTTTAGCCAGCGAAATTACATCAGGAAGAACATGAAAGGCAGAAGACAATGACGGGAAGCCATTTTAGACAAAAAAAACATCAGCATCAGCAGCAAGGAGCTGAGTGTGTGGCAAAGCTGTCTATTACAATGCTCTGTGAGAATCTGATGAATCCCAGCAGGATCCAAGTTGGTCTGTAAATCATTCTCCCTCAAAATACTCATAATAAGCCCTGAAAGCAAATCATTGATAATGACTTCACTGTGAATTGCGGCCGTAAAGCTTCCCCACTGACACCACAGCGCAATTCACAGTGACGTGCAACATAAAAACACATTTTAAAAAACGAATGCTGGTGTAAACAAAGAATATGGTTAGATTTGGGAACGCACATTTCAACTATGTAAGGCCACAGAATCACATTTCTGAATAATGGTATTATATGAGACCAATACATCGTATATACACAGTTTTAGAGTTTGGGGGTAAGCGTACCAGTTTATTAGACACACAAAATGAATACGGCCTCACCCAACAGCCCTGCAATAAACCCGACCTTCATGAAAGTTATAATGTTGAGTTTTGTCATTCATGTTACACTGAGAGATGTTTCTAAGAGATGTATTGTAAGACATGTATTCAACCTTTATTGATACACATGTGGACAAAATATTAGAAACACCTCTCAGTATAGTTCAGTTCAGTAGCACCACAAACTGCAGCCTTCAGATTAACAATAAGTTGAATCAACAACTCCCTTAACCTGTTTCAACAAAAACTCAACATTATAATTAATTCATTAAGATGCTCGGACTGTACTTGTTTTAAATAGGTGTATCTGGTACGCTGGAAACTTGGTGTAAAATATACTTTTCATTAGCATAAAATAGTGGGCATTTAGTGATGAAATCTATGCATTTAGTCATGTTAATATTCAATTTCTTAAAAGAGCAAACAATATTTTTTTATTTGAGCCAGCCGCAAGGAGTGAATTGGAACAAGACAGGACTATAATTCATGCTCATATTACTGTCGACAAGATACTGTGGCGATATTTAATATGTTTATCTGCTTCTGGTGAACACTTTTCTTTTCTTTCTTTTTTTGTGTTGGCTCTGAAAAACTGCAATGTTTTGATTCCATTTATGGTGTAATTAAAAAGGATTCAAATAGTGAATGACTGAGAAAATCTGGAAGCAGAGAACTTTTGCCCACCCTGTCTGAGGTTACAGTAGTGACTCTAATGATGGCGTTCAATCAAGTAAAATGTACGCATTTATGCAAAGTTGAGAGCGTAACGCAAGACTGAAGAGTGTGTGACTCTGCGGTAGTGAAATGATAATGCTTAAACACTTTTGACCTTTGAGTTTCTGCACACAAGAAATTCCTGTAACTCACACAATAATAGATGCAGGGAAATGTTTCTCATGATTCCCTGCGTGTAGCCACGACTTAAATGTCAGAGCGTCACAGATGTCACAGACTTCAATTGACCACAAGTGACCCCTTCGGTATGTGATTATAAAGGACCCTCAGACCTAGTGAAGTCCTTTTCCAAGATATGTAGATTTGGAAGAGAAAAAGCCAAACTTCCAAAATGTCAACAATGAAGCACTCGTATGATAGAGGGGCACTGGGTCTCGAACGGTGCACTTCGTTTGAACTTGTGCTCTTCGCCTCATCCTCCTGCCTGCAGAGTAAATCTCAGTAAATAACGTACAAAAGTATTTACATGGCAGTTCTACCAAAAGCTGCTGTTATGCTTCTCTTCAATTACAGTTCAGCCAACTCTAATCCAGGTCAAATTGTTGGCAACGCCATTTGCCAGCTCTTTGTCTCTTCAAGATTAGTGTGTATGTCGATGATTGACTTATGGTAATGAGGTTTAGCGTGTGTGACAAACACTGCAGTAAAGATCATTTTCACACCTCCTCGTCAGTGTCTTGGTACTTGTTCTATTTCCAGATCAAGATGTTGTTTAAGAGTAAAGGAATCCCTAATTGTTCATTACAAAGTCAAATCATGGCCTCCTTTATGGGTCATTTAGTCAGTTAAACCGGTACGTCTCACAGTATTGCCAACATGTGCAACCTCCAACTGTGCAAATCACTTGTTTGATTATGGAAGTGTCTCTACATTTACCTCTGATTACCTCCAACAGAGTTAAACATGCAAAAACGAATTCAATACAACAGGAATAACTTCTTATATCTTATATCTGTTTCCTTAGTGGACCTCTACAACGACACCCGGTGGTGCCATGATATAACACCATTATATAGTTTCACTAGAGAAGTGAGTGTGATTATGATGATCCTTACTGATGAATTGTGCCACAAAATGAGATACTAAAAAAAGTCAGATGTTACTGAATCTATCTTCATGTGCAGTGAAAAATTTCACGTAAAAATCTTGGTGCTATATTTGTTTCTAGATTTCAGTTGCTATATGACAGCTTTGTTGTCATGTTTCGTTCAATGTCCTGTTTGTTTTCTGGCTTTGTCTAAGTTTCATGTCTGTCATGTTTCTGGTTCCTTGTTCTGGCGTGTCATGTTTTATTTTGGAATTAACTCTCCTCTCGTTTTAGGTCCCTTGACTTCCTCCCATTGTGTGTTTCCCGCCAGTGTGATTGTCTGCCCCGCCCTGATTGTTTCCACCTGTTGCCCCTTTCCTCATGTTGTATATATAGTCCGCGTCTCCCCTGTCTCGTTGCCAGATCGTCATTTGTCTACGGAGAGAGCTAGTGTAGCCTACTCGAAGGATTCATTGATCTTGCCATTTCTTTAAAAGAACAACCAAGACATTCAAGTCTGTTTTTTTATGAATCTTTTATTAAAACCTTTAAAACCACCTCTGCCGAGGTCTGTCCAGCATTTGGGTCTGCCACAGTCTTTGTGCCTGCGTAACATTTGTCTTTGGCGCTTGGTTCTTTGGTTGTAAATTTTCTCTATTTATTGTAGTTTGGAAGAAATGAGCTCATTAAACCACACAATTTAGAGTAATTGAACATGTGGTTAGGAAGCAGATTCAGCAAAGCGAAGGGTAGTTTCCCAGTCAAAAACACCACAGACCCCTATAAACTCTAGTTACACAATTATGGGTGAAGTGGCATAATTTAATCAGCTGATGTCACTGACCTCGTTTTGGTCACTAAAAGCTTTGGTGTAAAAGTTTAAAAGGGCTATGTAGTTTCTTTTTTTTTGGGGGGGTGGGGGGGTCTGTAAAACTTCCGTTATGCTGAGTTTTAGCCTTGTCTAATAGGTCTTATGAACATGTTCAAGGCGTTTTCTACATTAGGAAACATTTGCAAAGCCCATTTTTGAAAATTATGAAACCTGTATTGTTTATAATGTGTACCATGTGTACTAGCTAGCACTCTTCCTCTTCACTATGGCTCATTACTGTGCACCATGGCGCTTTCCCACCACTTGTAGACCAGTGTAACAGTATGAAACCATTGGTAGGATAGCGTATCACGTCATCCACCTGCACGAGAGGGATCTACTTAACTGCTTTTTAGCAAGACTAAAATTTCCACAAGATACTTTTAATGGGCAGTGTACTTTCTAGGAAAATGTACAGAAAAATGGTGATGCATAGGTCCAACAATGTTATTGTGACTTAACTCAATTGTCATAGTGCTTGTTTGTAACTTGTTACTCAGATGTCATCGTAATTTGATTTTAGATCATGCTAAACCTTTTCTATTAAATATTCAGGTATGACTTATCATTATAAATTACCATAAATATGAATTTTCTACTTCGATTAAAACAACTTTAAAAGAAACACAATTTGGGAAACAACACAGCAACCTCAAGCAGGGCATCATAACATGCTTTCTGTCTTTCATGATCTACTTTGATATTTTACATACATGTCGGATAAGTCAGCTTAAAAAATAAGCTGGCAAGTATTTCTCTAAACAGTTTGACTGCAGTAAATTGATGTCATTATGTCATTGTTTGGTTCTTCATCTGAATCACTCAATCATGTTACCAAAGCAGGGTTTAGCCAAAATTGGTCTCAAATTAATTTGAACATCTGGCGAAAATCAATTTTCTCACTGCAGCAGCGAGCAATATGGTGTGGCAATTTTCTCTCTTCATCATCATTTCTCATGATCTTGTGATGTGATTAAAAAGTCTGCCTGCAGTTTAGACCACAAAAAACATCTACAGTACTCTGACCACGGTGTGTCATTTTAGGGCATCCTGAACCTTTTAACTTCTTTTATACTTTAATCATAAACAGGAGAAAAATTAATTGATATGAAAGTTAATAAAGCATTTTATATAATGAAAAACAAAGTTGCTTTATAGACAATCATGAGTGTGCTACTGATTTTTGTCATGTCAGTAAGGAAATGACAAATGACATAAATCACCTGTAAAGCTTATCCAATCTATGATTACAAGAAAACAGTCAAAATTTGTATTAATGAGATTGGAGTCGGCCAAAAAAAAAAAAAAAGTATATGGAAGCCAGCTCTTTACATGCTTACATGATGAACTGAGTGAAGGACGATCTGTGTAAAAATGCAATAAAATCAATTAAGTAGCTGGTGCTGCATGATTAAATCTAAATCTATATATTAAATTAGTCTGCAGAAGTTTGACATTTCCCTCTATTTTTTCATAGCTGACAGAAAAACCAAAGATAACAATGGAAACTTAAAGCACCTAAACATCTTTAAAGACAACTGTTGCAGATGTTGCATTTAATGGGCACGTGTTGTTTTGATGTTTTTTCGTTGGCATACTTTATTTATTTTTTTTATTCCTACAGATAACAAGCAAAACGGTAGATAATGTGGTGTCATATATTTTCAGTACAGCTATGCTGGTATTTGCCAGCAGAACTTTTTTTTGCCCCAGCTCTCTAAGACATCAGCAGTAAATGTCAGATTTTGGTGTCAGCGCCTCAGAATCAAAGAGAAAAAAAAAATCCCTTTTAGACTAACTATTTTGCACTGAAGTTCAACAATCATGCAGAGAGAAATCCATCGCTGAAATGGCAGAAGAAGAGAGACCAATTTCTCAGCCAGCACAAGCCACGACAGCCATGATCACAATCATGATCAAAGACGCGCTCCAGTGTTTCCAAAGTGCTCAGTAAAATAGATATATTTGTGCCAGGCTATGTCCACCTTTGATTGAAAGCAACAAGCTCTACCCCCCAGTCTCTGGAGGTTTTCAGAAGGCATTTGGCAAACACAGGAAATAATTAAATGAAATGGAGGCAGACAAGCCAGGGAAAGATGGTTCCCGATCAGTAAATTAGAGTAAAGTCTTCCTTTATGGTTAGATATACCTTACAAAGGCATAAACTGAGAATTAATGATGTTGAATTTCTGTGTAGTGAGATTCAAATGAGCCTCAAGTGAAGCTTTGATGACTCACCTCTTGCTGTAAATCCTTGATGATTTTGGTTTTTTTCTCCATCTCCACTTTGAGAAATTTGATCTGCAGATAGAGGGGACAAAAGAAAGATGATTATAGCGAATACCCAGCCACATTTTCCCCATTCAATGACCACATTTAATGAAGGTTATGGGTGTTGAGTATGCCCATTTAGGCATCATATGGGAAATTAAGTGCATTCAATGATAGCAATTATCGCAACAAAAAGCTGTATCAGCATTGGATTTTAAATGACTGTGTACAATAATAAAGGATAAGGTAGGCAATATTTTATTGTTTTTTTTTGTTATTGTCAACAAATCCCATGAAACTACCAAAACCATGACCATATGGATATCAACCAATGTCTATGGTAAAGAAAAAAAGTATAGATACATTTATAGATTTCTATTTTATACTTCAAAGTAAAGAAGCAAATGTTTTATGGTGTAGAAAACATATACATTTTTTTTTTTTTTTTTTGGTGGGGCAGGGTTCAAAGGCACATTTTCTTGTGGGAAGCATGAACTACACCACACCAGTTGGTTCACATCACCAAGTCAGGCTTGATAACATCAAAGGTCATGTTGTTCAGTCACAGTCACTGCCCCCGGGAATAGTAAAAAAAAAAAAAAAAGAAAGAAAGAAAAAAAAGGAATATATAGGAGCTTAAACAGAAAGAAAGAACACCCTGGTGCAGCATTTAGTTTGCTAGTTATGTCACTGAATAAAATAATGCATTTAAATTGCATTAAAGTAATCAGTTGAGTGAACTGAATGCTTGAGATTATGCCGGTGCCAGAGGAAAATCCACTGGTAGCATTTATAGTTTTTCATTTTACCAGTATGAGCCGTGTTGGTGAGTTTTACATTCAGGCAGTGTATCGAGGCTCCTACTATGAATGAACATTGTTTCTTATACAGTGACAGTGGCACAGAGGCTCTCCTTGCTGTAATGAAACAGTTTTTCACTTTTCAGCCAGCCACCCATCTAGGCATAAAGACTTTTTAACTTTGATAAAAACCTCTGTCACATTATATTTCTCTCATGTCTTACAAAGTTAGTTTTGCATAACAAGTGCCCAGAAATGTTCCATCTGAGACTCTCTGATTGTGGCACATATGATACGCTGAGGCATTTATTCCTGCGGTGAGCGACTGCCTAGTTTCCACAGTGTGCCTGATTTAATAGCCCATATGCTTATCATGTCATGGTGATATCTTTGTTTATCGGAATCCTTTTATCATGAGCTCAGCATGTCTTGCTGGTGCAGGCCTGTGGCTTGTTTTCAGCAGTCAGACAGAGGTTCAAACATTAACTGCAGATGGCAGACTGCTGCCATGGGCTAGCATATTTTTTTTTAAAGACCAAATTCTCTATGTGCAATAGAAATAAATAGGTCAAGGTTTTGTCTTTCAGCTTCTCACTCTGAAAAAGCTGGATTTAAGCGTTGTGTGTCCTTGAGAGAGGTCATCAAGATAGTCCGGGGGACAAAGAGGAAAAGATTCATGGGGTTGGTGACCTCATACCAGGTATGCACCCCCGGGAACTGTAAACTAAGCCTCACCGGTTGACTCACATCCACAAGCAGGGCATGATAACATCAGGGTTCATGTTTGAGCCTTTCAGTCACTGCTATAGCCTCTGGGAATGGTTAAAAAAAAACACATCCTGGTGCAGCATTTAGGTTTTTAGTTGAAGGAGAAAAAAGGGGCAACATAATAACAGTTTCTATACATTAGTGGTTCAACGTGCTGAATGCAACTATTGTTTTCTTATTTCATGCATAAAGCTACAAAAATCAACTAATTCTACCTCTAGATTTATTATAGATTGTATTTTTAAATGAAAAGAATGAAAGTGAGTAGAGAACTGAAGCCTCGCATGAGATAATCGATGGATACCTTTGTCTGAAATATGAATCATGCAGTGATGAGATGTGTCGATCGATTGGTAAATCAATCCAGAGAAAATATATCTAGAACAGTTTTATTAACTGATTAATCATTAAAGACCTTCATAAAAAAATAAAACAAAGAGCAGCTCTGTGAGGCTGTGTCTGGGCTCAGATTGTCTTTGAGCTAAATGCTAATCAACATGCCAACATGATGATGTTTAGCAGGTAATGATTATGAAACTCAACATCTTAATTTAGCATGTTAGCCTGTCAGCATTTGCAAAGTAGAACTAAATACAAGGTGCAGCTCATGCCAATGGGAATTTCTTTATTTCTATGAAAAAAAATCAAAATAAAAGTAGTTGTGGAGACATTTTACTCAAAACCACAAAGGGCGACCTAGGATTCATCCTCTGGGCACCATTTAGTTGTATCAAATTTCACACCAGTCCATCCAGTTGTTGTTGACTTGTTTCAGTCTGTATCAGCATTGGCTTTCAGCAGTGTAAATAGGGCTTTTTTCTTTATTGAATTCCTTTGTGTTTTAACTGTCACTGAGACAAAGGAAGAATCTGAGGATATCAAATGACATTTTATAAACATTTTATCAGAAAAAATAGTCTAATTTAAAACAAAAACAGAGGCTGCAGTGAATATTTAATAGTTTTTTGCAAAGAAGGTGCTTCTAACACGTTTAATGTTGATCTGGTCTGTTTTTCCATTTAATATTCAGTGATCTGTTGAACATGTGTGGCATTTGCATGCTGCAGAAGTGTTTTTATTTACTTATCTATTTTTTATCTCAAATCTCTATGGGATGAGGACTACATTTAACAGAACTGTCTCTATGGGGTGAGGACTACCATTTAACAGAACAAAAAGGTCAGACTTAAACCATAAGACCCAGAAACTGGGATTTGTCACCGGTCTTATGAAAATGGCAAGAATGGCAGTACTACTACATGTACTATTTTCTATCTCACAGAGAACAAATGTCTGATTGTTGATAGGAATGTCATACTTCACAATAAACCTTGTGACTGTGCATAAGAAGCCGAAACTATTACAAGACTTGCTTTTCATTAGCCTACATTGAAAATCCCTGAAGGATTCCAGGTCTGCTTTAGCTGTCAGTTCAGCCAGACCAGCTTCATGCTGGTTTCTTGATGAGATTGAGGAGTTAGGTGGCAGAACAAGAGGGGGTCTCTATAAATAGTATGATGATACAAATAGGGGGCAGTACAATAAGATAGAGTACATGCATAAAATAACTTTTAAACACAACATCTCTGTGGGCTAGCTACAATGTAAAAATATTTTTAAATATTTTGTATTTATTCCTCAAAACTTTTCTTGTATTCAGACATAACAGTTACAGCGGCCCTCAGAAGAATGACCCTTTTCTTGCAAACCTTTTACAGAGCAGTGTCTTTTAAACTTTTCTGAGGTTTATTAGTATTAGTATTTGCATTTTCATCACTTCTCCCCATTGAAGGAACTATCCTTCCTGGGCTCCAAACAGCAACATTATCTAATTCACTATGGATATTACATTACATTTTAATATTTGAGATGATAAAATTTGATTAAAGGATGAAATAGCAACAATAAAGGAGTTTTTAGAAACTTGTTTTAGGTGGGTGAGAACAAAAGTACTGGTTATGACAGCACAATAAGATGGAATGCAATAAGTTCATATACATAAATTACATAATTTAATTAATTTTTCGACGTTATTGGTGACTGATTTTCTTTGGCCACTTAACCCATAAGTCTCAGTGTCCATCATTCTGACAGCAAAGGACCAGTCTGGCATGCTTATTCTGAGTTAATCAGAAGTTAAAGTGATTTTAATTGGCTGCATTTTAGTTGAACAATAGTCACTAATGAATTATTTTTGTCATAACATTATCTGACATGTAATGCCTCTTCCCATTTCCTTTCTCCAACTGTCAATACACCATTACCATAAAAAAATGACGGTCAAGCAGATTCAGTGGTAATTAAATTAGTTACAGATGAAGAACAGCTTCTATGGAGACACACTGCTTTTAGCCTCACAAATCATACCTATTTTTCAACTTAACCCCAAATATCTTCGTAAAGTCCTTATAATTATGAGCGCAGTATCATCTGCATACATAATTATTTAAGAATTGTGTATAAAACAAAAGCTATGGCTTTACAAATCATTGCATTTGAAACTACTACAACTGAAATGATTGGGTGAGTAATTAATGTATTACTCAACAGAAAACTGATTTATGGCATTTATTTGTATGAACCAGTGACTCTTTCCCATTTTTAGTTATATTAGTAAATGCCAAACATTCACTTGTTCCAGCTCCTTAAACGTGATGATTTATGTGATAGTAAACCTAACATCTTCTGGTTTTGCACTGTAGGACAAACAAAATAAGCTATTTCAATATGTCCCCTTGGGGTCTGAGAAAGCAGTGACAAGCACTTTTCAGTTTTTTAAATTGAACTTGCCAGATAGTGTTTAAGATACCTGTTCCGAATTTAATTAGAAGCAAGGTGACGTGATGTAATGATGGGAAGGTAGATAGTGTAGATGTAGAGACTGATAGAGGGACAGATAAGTACATGCTGTCACATTATATAGCCGTTGTCCAGTCAAATTAATTTTTGCGAGGGGGTAGTGGGATCACACAAAAGCTTTCGCCCACCATTTCTGAGAGGTTAAAGTAAGTGGTGTGGCGAGGAGGTGAGAGAGCGGGCTGCTGGGGTAATGAGCATGGATGACTGAGGGGCCTGCGTGACAGGCGACGGGGCTGGTTAGGGGAGACCGGATGTTGACCGTCAGGTCAGTTCTGTCTTACCGTGGCCTGCTGCTTCTCTGCTCTCTCATTTGCCTCGTCCAGCTGCTTCTGCAAGGCTGCCTGAAGGGACTTCATCTCCTCTCTGTCAAGTGAGAGGGAAGTGAGAGGGAAGTGAGAAACACTCTGTTAGCACATCCTCCTCACACTCTCCGAGGCCTCCACTGCTCTGCCACAGAACGGCTTTCTTAAACGCACCTCTGTTAAGAGTCATTTTGCACAGAAGCTGGGTTGTATAAAGCAATTTTCTTGGGTTAAGAAAAAAAAAGTTATACTATACTTAAACATTACACATTATTTAACATGCAATTAGAGGGGGAATGAGAAGATATTTATTTATTATTGCTAGCTGAACTAAAAAGCAAGAATTACTTTGCTTTAATTGATCAAACCTTGTTAACACATTTAAATTGATTTTTGTTTTTTATATTTCTTCTATAGTATGTTTTTCTTTAACTTCAAAATCAATTCCGTATTTATTGATTTTTATGGCTTTCTGTTTGAGATTAAAGGTTCAGCTGCAGCTAATTTTCCTTTAGATGTACAGTTGGTTATCTCAAACATAATGCAGTGTAACAAACACACACAAAGACAAATATCATGAATGGAAAAGGTTACTAGATTCTAGTTCAATAAGGAGACATATAAAGAAAACACAGTGTGACATATTCATTATGCTGCGTTATGTAGTAGCCTATGAGCATTTGGAATGCTCTGCACTGATTTTATGCATGCTGTATGAAGGCTGCTGCTGTATTCAATATGCGTTTAACATAAATGTTAATGCATCAAAATGCAATGGGTATTTCAGTGCCGTTTAATGCTCCTGTGCACAGATAACAGCAATGCACATTGAATTATGAATCAAGTCGGCAAGTGACATGGGTCAGTGGTTTCAAAAATGCTTGTACAAGTCACATCACAAGGCAGCCCATTTAAACTAGAGGCATCAGTCTATTTACCGTTTCCAAGCATGGCCGCAAGTTTTAAAGTATAAGACGTGGTCGTAGTCGACCAGTAGTGTAGTCAGGCGGCAGTATCTTTAAAGGCAATACAGAAGCACTCAGTGTTTGTGTGGAGAGCAACTTACTGCTCAACAGCTATATACTCTGATATTTTATATGCCAGTGGTCTTGTCTGCTGGCATAAGTTCAGCCTAGCAAACATTTTCTTCACAGCGACCAGCCAACCACCACTGCTTTGGCATTTCATTTATATTCCCATCTCCTGCATCCAAGACATGGAAACATTTTGTACAAACACGATCAAAAGTGCCCAGACCGACAGAAAAGTGCACAATAAATGTGAGAATGACACAATTTGAAAAGGGCAGAGCAGTGAGCATACGACAAGGCGACAGGTTAAATCACAGCTGAATTAATTGTTGGGATTTTGAAACCTTAAAATGTTTTACGGTGTGTGTCTGGTCTGCAGGTAAACATTTCAGTTGCATTACAGTTTGTAGCCAAAAATTATTTTCAGAAAGCAATCAAATCACTGTTAAGAGCTGTCAAAAATAAATGACTTGCAATGAATCACCTGTCTGCATCCCCCATGATGGAGTCAGCCAGTAATCACACTTGGCAGACATGGAACTCCAAAGGAGGATTAATAACACTTTGGAAAAATTGCAGCTCTGAAATGCTAGCTAGACAATGCTGAGCCAAGCTGCTGCTTTATGGTTTTTAGCCTGATGACATGTGAGAGCTGCCACGGACTGGTGATAGGCTATTGATTGGCTATCAAGATACTGCACACAGGAGGTCGGACCTCAATCAGGCTGACATTTCGGAGAACACGAAGGCCACAAATGACTCCTGATCATTAAAAGTCTCATTAAACACAACATTAAATCAGACAACCATAACTGGTAAAGCACTTTAGGTAAACACTTTTCCCAGCTCACTTGAAAAATGATAAAGCTCAGATGTTTGTGTTCTTTCACAAAAAGGAGACAGGTACATTATTTTCAAATATACAAGAAGGTTTTATGATTGGATTATTCCCCATCCACCAGCCTCCGTGTATCCTGCCTTGTATAAGCAAACCTGGCAACACCTTAGAACAACCAGCATCAATAATGGTGAATGAGCCATTTTTTAAAGGCCCTGAAAGCCTATTTTCTCAGTCAGCATCTTGCTATAAGTGATGTGATCCAATACAAATGTGTTTTTGTAATTCTGCCAGGCCGCTGTCAATCAAACTTCATCAGACCAAATGTACATCGATCTGATAGAGCATAGTAGGTGAGTTTCTTTTTAATATTAAACAGTTATAATAATACCTAAAAATGTCCAATTTGATTTTGACGTCACTTTGGCACAGCGGACACCTCAAAATACTACCTACCCAATGAACTTTGTCATTTGTCATGGATTTTTTTACAATAAAATCCATTGCTATAGCTAACAGGTTTGTCCAAAACTAACCCAAATTCGGTGGTTAATTCTCAAGACTGTAATCTGCAGTGTATCATGTAACAGAATTTTAAACTCTGTGCTTTGGCATTTCTTCACAAAATGCATCCTTAACTACCTCAAAGTTTTCATGAATCCAGGGTTTTAGCTTTAGGTTTCTATCAAAGAAGCAGATAGTTTCTAACACAGTTGCAAATCTTCTGTGCTAAAGATTTAATCAGGAGAGTTTCACACTCATGCAAGCTCATGAAACATCATCTATGGGAAAAATGAACTGGGACTTTGACTTTTAGATCCAGGGATACCCAAAATAGCTTTCAGCCTTTAATATGTATTAATTATAATGTAATCCTTACATAACACTTGATTAATGGTGAAGGTGATGGCGGTGGTGTTCAGAAAACATCGCATGCCTTAGATTTGATTAATTCATCAGCTGTTAGCGATGGCTATGTGAATTCCTAACCTACATTTTTGTGACATTCAGGAGCAGCGGGATGCGGTCGGTAAATCATGTCTCAGTCACCCATGATGCCTCACTTTACCTCTGTTTGTGGCTGAGCTCCAGGATCCTCTGCACATCCTTCTTGGCCACTGAGTCATCGTTTTTCAATGACTGAAACAGAGCAGAAGACACACTTTTAAATATTACAAGACAAACTACCAAACGAGAATGACTTCAAAGCACAAATATACTGTACACGCTTCTTTTGTGAAACCGTATGGTAAATATTTCAAAATGTACCCAGGTTTTCAAGGATGCAAGTTCCCTCAAGCAGCAGTCAAAAGCTTCGTTGTTAACTAACTGAGTTGTGGGAAACTAAACGTAGAGCACTGTAAGGGAATGTCAAAAGCACCAGAATGATAAAATAATTAGGGTGAATATTATAAAATGACGCAGCAGATGTACAGTGTTGTTAATGCCCCCCAAAAATTACATAGCCTATAACAATCTGGTGATCAGTGTCTTCTAAAGATCCTAACGAGGGTGCAGGCAGTCGCACAGATTGGGTTCCACTGGTGCCTAAGCACCCGCCTGATGGGTAATTATGGATTAGTCAGGTCTCTGATTGCTCTACAAGCCCTCCAAGATATTTTTTATTTGTTATGAGCTGAACAGAAATTTCCAGACTTCTAAGGAAATGTGGGCTCAAAGGGAGGGATAGTTTCTCTTCAGATTGTGCTTAAAGGTGGTTTATGTGGCAATTAATACCACATTGCCATAAACCTTGTTTCCTCCTCACATTGATGTTTTTCCTCCTCAGTCCCTGACTTCACTTTATGCACATTTGAAGAGTAAGAATAGTGAAAGGAGCCATTACAGCTCTTGACAATAGCGAATGTATGCTCACTTGAGAGAAGCTAATGTTAAGCTGAAACTATGCAGTTAGGCACAAAAAGAGCTTTGAACTGTTGAAATAAACTGTTCCTGCATTCTCTCTCAGGTAATATCCCCCTGAATTCAATGATTTGTATCATTTGTCATAGAGCCACAAGTCAAATGGCCACTTTTCTACTCCGACCTGCATCGTTGTCCACAAAAAGGGTGATAAAAGCTCAGGTCACAAATTTTTACAAGCCTTTTGTCGTCTGAAAACAGGCTTACTGTCGCCAAAAAAAAAAAAAAAGTTTACAGTTTGGATGCACTTCCACTTTAAAGTTTGGATGCCAGAAATGTTCAGATGCACACTGGGCATTTTTAAGGAGAGTCAGAGATGCATTCAACAAAAAGCTGTTGTGGGTTTTCATTTATTATAGTGACACGGCATTCATGATGTATCACACACTTCAGCATACAGTCTTTCATTTTTGTCCCTCTTTTCTTTTTATCCTAATTAAGTGATTTTAGTGATTTGATAAAATAAAAATCTTTTCTTTTTCCCTACAGAGTTCACATGCTTGAATGAAGTTAAATATGCACGGTATAAAATGTATTCATGACTCTAAAAACAAGAGGTGGTACGTTACAGAGCCTTGAGGACAGTTTTGATGTAATGGAAATTTCTGTGCGACTATTACTTTGTGCCATAAAGCAAAATATTTCATTTCACACTAAACTTGGCCAGTTGTTATGCAGTGTAAAATGCAGTATAGAGGCAATGTCTCTTAAGTGATTATGATGATTTACAGATCCTATTTTTTTATGTCACACTAATGAACAAAATGTTCACAGGATCACATAAGTGACTGTCCTTCATATACATCACTGTGCTAATATTATAAGACGGTTTTCATTTTGAAAAAGTAGTATACAGTGAAGTTCTTGTGGATTGGACAATCCTGTGTGTGCACAAGTCCATGTGATTATGACATTGAATTAGAAAAAAAACAAATAGCTATTTCCAACCTGTGTGCACATGTCTCATGAGGTTATCTTTCAAAGCTAAACACAAATTATTTCCAAAGTCCAGTTAGATGCAGGGCAAAAGGACTTCTATTCTTGTACCGCGCTGCCTCACAAGATCTCACCCGGGAGCTGCTGCCAAGAATAAATTCCCCATCACACAAAGGTTAATTTTTAAGGTTGCTGACCTCCACCTATGGGCAACTCGTTAAAACTATAAACACTTGCTCCATCAAATCTTTCCAGAAGTACTAAATGCTTCTCCCCATTGACTTGATTCTCTTTTAAAAGTTGATGATTTTTATGCAGATGATGTTTTCCCCCCTGAAGAATAGATTTATTCCACAGCACATTATTCCAGCTCTAACCCAACCTCTGCCCTGCCTGGCGTGCTGGCTCGGGGCCCAGGGCGAAGATAGATGCCAACCTAGCTAGCCTGGAGTGAATAGACATCAAAGCCTGCCCTGGGGACGGTGATAGCCAGACTATGTGAGCTTTTTTCCAGACACATGGGACATCTCTCGCAAACACACACAAGGTAGGAGAAAAGTTTGCATTTCAAATGTTTGATTATTGATTTTCTGACAATTCTATTGGTCCACAAAAGTCGCCTGAAGCCTAACGATATTGCACCCTGCAAAGAGGGAACCATCACTCAGAACGCTCCACAGAAACCCAGCACTTCTGGTACCCGAGGTCTAAATGTCCAAGAGGGAGGCATGTTTTGCTAGACGACATGCGCTAATGCGACCGAAAAATACTAAATGATTAAAATATCTGAATGTATAATTGAGTTTCTGTTCATTTCTTGTCGTTGCCAAGAGCTGTAATGAAGCTGACCTAAACTGACTGGTGGAAAGCGATGTGCAGTATCTGGCACAGAGATAATTGTGTTTTGTGAAATGCTCACAGAATTATAATATCTACAGTATAATAAGGTACATTACTTACAAAATGTCCAAGACCAGTATTTGGCAGAACCAGCAGCTACCCCCCTTTACAACTGGAATAATAATCCTCATTATCATCCACCTAAAGTTGTCTTATGAACACATTTTTATTCTTACTTTATGCAAAATCACTGTTGTTAGGGTGTGTATTTTTGCATCTTTTGACTTTAGACCAAATTTAATTGGAGGAAAAATCTTAAAACTTTTCAGCAAACATATGCATGCAAAGTGGGGTTTGAGTGCATAAAAGAATTATTTTAAATGACAATACATTGCATTTTTTATTCAACAAAAAAAATAAAAACAAAACTAAAAGGCCAACAGTTACGCTAACATTTTTTTATTCAAGGTGATGTAGGTAAAGAGGTGAAACAGGTCAACAAATTCAACAATGGTCAGACCATCTTACTAAATGACTTGCTGTAGGTTGTAAGTGAACCCAAAATGGCACTAATTATCTTTCATTGTGCAGATAATGTGCCATAAGTTAAAGTTTAACCTAAAAGTTGGTCTGTAAACTGTGGTGGACGTTTGCAATGAACACTTTGTGTCATTATTACTGTCTGTTCTTTTTTGTAACTGTATCTGGGGATTTCTTTCCAACGTGTATGACTGTGTAAATTCTCAGGTCTACTGCCCCATTAGACCTAATTTTGCTGAGACTGTGAAACTTCAGGAGTTTGCAATTAGTTTGGCAAGTGGTGTTTTCATAACTAGATGTAGCTTTGAAAGTAAAACCCAGGTTGTAGTAAACTGTATAGATGTTTTTCTTTTTTGTGTGTGTGTGTACAAATTGATAGTCCTGTCAATCTTTCCTATTTTACCTTTCTTTTCTCTCCTTTTCCAAAGCTTTTAACTGCTGCTTTCATTAGGGCTAAAAAAAAAAAAAAAAGTCCTCTTTTTACTAATTGATCTGCTTTTCCGTCTCTGCATTGCTTATTCAGCAGCAGCATTTCCAGTAACACATCACATACATAACAATGGGTGGGCTCACCAAATTGAAAAACATTTGCACATTAATATTTAATAACAGTGAGTTGTTGTACAGCGGATTGATTGAAAAATAAGTGAGAAGAGTCATGGCTTTCCCAGTCATTAGACGGCTGAAAACAGGCAGGAAAATTACCTCCGGCCCAGAATTCACAGCGAACGAAGCCTTCTAACGTTGCTGTGTTTTCAAAAAAGAAACAGTAAAATTCAAACCTGAAGGTTGCCTTTTATGCTGTCCAGCTCCTTTGATGTCTTGGAGAGCTGGTGCAGGATGCTGCTTCGTTCACTGAAGACTTCCTTTAGCTTCTTTTCCAGCCCATCGTAGCTTTGTCTGTAGAGAGAATGAGAGTGTGAGATTTCACTGTTTAATGTCTGCCACTGGCTGAGAGAATTCACTCTTTATTGGCACCCTTGGGAGAAGGAGGTGTTTTAAACTGGATTAAAAGCACCATCGTTAAAGCTAAAGGGTAGAGCAATAGGGGAGAAAACTAATATCTACTCAGCACAGTCCCTGGGTGAATAAAAAGGAAAAAAAAACTTATATTCCTTTCAATCAACCAATTTGGTGAAGGCTCGTTTTACAGAGATAGGTCTTTTGACCAGAGGTATGCCCCTGCATCTCCATTTAAATATTCATGTAGTCCATCCAATTATTAAGGGAAAAATTCTACAGGGTACATTTGTCAAATCCTGTTTTTCTCTCAGTGCGTACTGAACTGCACTGCAGAGGCGTTCTTGTCATTTATTACGGAGCTTCCAGAGAGGCAAATATTACTTCACTGCATGTTTGCATGAACCGCAGCCATTATAAAAAATGTCTTTTTCTTACTGTGAATGACACACTGTAATTCCCACTGAGTGATTTAGAGAAGAACTGGGCACAAAAAGAAAGTTAAAGGGACCGTAAGTGAATAGACACAGATGGAGCGAAAGCTCAGGAGTGGGCCAAAATACGACCCAATACATTTGGTATTTAGTTCATTTTCAGTTTCATTTTCTTGTTACCCTTTTAATCAACATGATCAAAGATAAAACAGATATAAGTTACCATATGTTCCCTTTCACTGCTTGGAACAAATCTAAAAATTGAAAAACGTATTTTTCCTTTAATCTGACATCTGGTTTAGTGACTAAAGGACAGTGCCAACTCTTCTGGGGGGTGTTTGAAATCAAGTAATTTGATTTATTTGCTGAAAATAGCACAAAAGACCCCATCCAACCTTTTCTTCTGCAGATACCAGGAAGCCAACTCGCAAAAAGAAGTGTCATAATGTGATCTTAATAACAGAACTCGGATCAACTGTAAGGAGGAGAGTTTTCCTCGTGGCAGGAAGAAGGTGTGTTTATCTGGACACAGGTCAGTGAGTAAAATGGCTCTGCCTCACTCTGAGATCCTCACTCGCCCTATTTCACTTTGGCCACTTTGTTTTGGAACTCAGCTAATGGAGGGGAAAAAATGTGATTTAACAACAAAATTGTACCCTTGAACTGAGAAAATAAACACCCAAAAAGTTGCAGAAAGAGTTACTCAATTGCACTCTTAAACATGCTATTATTCTAAGTGAACGTGAGAAGGATGTATTGAGGTTAATAATCCACACACAGGGGCTGCAGAGTATGACTGAACAAAGTGTGGTGGATTTGAATCGAGGATTAAATTCAAATTAGAGAGGTACAGGTACAAGATGGTTGAGTAACAATATGTTTCTCTGAAGCATTTTCCTCTGGTAGGATCCTCTAGTTGAAATAATAACTCTGTAAAATAATAAATCCTAATTTTGGCAAATCTTAAAAATGTAAAAACATGCTTACTTGTGCTTCAAATCAGTGCTGACTTTTGCTCTTTACTTACCCCAGATTGGCATTTTTAACCTTAAGTTCTTTGAGTGGATACACAAAGCCACATGGGGATAATCTATGGAAATGAATGATCCAAAATCTAGATTATGGAGAGGGAAATAACCGCAAACCCAGCAAACGCCAACGCAGCTTGTTAAAGAGATATTTAGTTGTTTCTCCACAACAACATTCAAAAGATCAAAAGAATTATTGCTGCTTACTTCCTTATGTAATCAGAATGACAGCAACAGCTTCAAGCAAAGTATATGCACTTGATATAGCTGAATAATTCCTTGCTAAATACTTGCTGGTAGTCACAAAATCTCTCACTTACATCCCCTTCTACTTGAATCACTTTTTATGGGAGAATTTCTTGTTGACCATTCCTCTAGGTCCAAATAAAAAAAAAAAAAAAAAACTGAAATGCTCATGGATAGAGCCGAGCGTTGCCACATTTTTCTGAATCCGTGGCTTCGTTTCAGCCTGGGCCAGCTTCCAAAAAACTCTGCACACCCATGTCATAGATCCCAGCAGCAGATCATACACAATAACACATAAATCACAGATAGAAAAGCAACACCTGGGGAAATAAATAAATAACACGGCATACTGAATCCCACACATGACTTGCCACCATATGGCATTGGCAGGAAATTTACCGCAGGTTCATGCAACAGGGGAAAATGGGCCGAGAGATTCCTCCCTGTCTGCCATACTATTCATTACCCAACGGAATAGGCCCTTGGGTATCTGTGAAATGAATAAGACCCATGATTTGAGGCCCGCTGACACATACACGTGCATGTCACAAGGTTCTTAGATAAAGTCTGGGCTTTTTTTCTTTCCCGAATCCACTATATACTGTTCATTACAACAAACAAATAGTAACAGCTGCACGATTGCTCTGTGACCTCCTAAGAGTCCAGTGTTCCCGCAGCCTCCTGCCAAACAAAGATCCCCCTTTTTCAAGGCAGAGGGGTGTGATAATGACGACCAGAATGCCTGACAAAAAGGCTTACGATCAGAAATGGCACCACCAGGCACATGGCCATAAAGCAGCGGTGATGAGATAATGAAATCTTTCATTTCAGACATCTGCAGTTTGAAATCGGTCCCCGGCCGTCTTCATGAAACTCGTCAAACTCTGAGACTGAGGGGGCGGCGTCATTTATTGGATCTGATTATTGAGGACAAATATTTCTTCACCCTTGGAGTCGTAGGAGGTCCCCAAGTTATATGAGGCTGACCCCGCAGTGCGAGATGGAACCGCTGAGACTAAAGGAAACGCCACTGAAGACAACAGTCAACATCCGAGAAATGGCTCAATAAGTAATTAATAATAATAATAAATAAATAAATAATAATAAATAAATAATAAGGCTCAGTTTCTCCAGACGGATTTGTGACACATTTGCAACCACAGAAACGCTCCCCTATACTTTCTACTTTCTACCGAGGCGTACATGTTTGGCAGATCGCTGATGGTTTGCACCGGCCTCTAATGAGCTCTTGGACAGAGGCACTATCTAAAAACACAAGATGAAATTCAGTCTTATGACATAACATACTGTGGACCATGATGATGACGTTTTTGCATGAGGAAACAGTGGTTTGGCTTTTTTTTGTACCCACATAGTTAACGAGTGAAGGGAGCAGAGAGCAGCCCATACTAAGCTTAACATTAAAAAATGCTTCTTTTTACCTTTTTCCATGAAAATCACACTGTTGTCAATCTATTCCCTCATCAGACTCAAGAGTCACATCTGCATGATTGTAGCATCCTTCTGCATACGTCTGTCGACTCCTGAGGACCGAAGTTCCCTGTTGTAAGTCGGTTGTGTTCCTAAACCTTCATTCTCTTCTCATCCTAATTTATTTATGTACTTTTCAATCTCGTCTGTGCTTTGTTATACTTTTTATTTGCCGTTCTGGAGTTTATGGAGCTGGGGAATCATTCCTCTGCCCTTGCCGTTTGTTCAGTCAATATTAAAAAGTAAAAAAATAAATAAATAAGCTGTTAATAAAGATCACAAAAAAGGTGGCTCCGCATTTGTAGAGGCCACTAAAACTTAATACGAGGACACCGAAGATATCATCCACCATTCTCTGCTTAGCAATTAGATGCAGTAAAATAACCATAGAGGAGCTCAGTGTGTAAGCAGGTTTGAGTAATCTGATGTCTCCTCCTCCTCAACATGGACTCTCACTGCTATTTTTGGAAAATATGCAGGAGACAGTCGGCGGTTCAGACAAGGACAAATGAAAGGATTCCCTTGGGCTCGGTGTCTTTGGAGGGCCCCTCCGCCAGCAGACCTGTTATGTTAATCCCCACCAGAGCTGAAATCTGAGCACTATCAATCACTCATCTCACACGTCAACTAATCCAAAGACCATAATAAATACGCCAGCGCATGTCATCTTGGAAATGAAATAAGTAACTTTCCAACCTGAGTAAGAGGCTAGGTGGGTGCTGGAGGATGTTGTATGCTGCTCAGCGCCTTGAGGCAAGTTTGTGATTTGTGATAATGGGCTGCATGAATAAAACTGCATTGACTTGACTTTTTGTGCTTTGAGAACTAATTACAGAAGCATTAGTCATCCATAACGACAAACAAGTTCACAAAATCTAAAACTTAATTGGCCTTCTAGCTCTGTTAGCAAAAATAAGACTTGTCGCTGTCATGTCCATACATTCCTGTGAATGTCCTTTTAATATTATGCAGCAACAACGCATTTTACACGTCGGGTCACTTATTTAGTGCAAATAAATAGGCACCGCTTGACAGGGTCAGTTTGGGACAAGACAGTCTCTTAAACAAACTCTGCTCCCCCTTGAAGTTTCTTCCTGAAGTGCTGTCGGGATGCCTCGCGGCCTGTTTCCATCCCTGGGGTTACACGCTGTCCCCTGCGCCCTGGTTTGCCAACTTATGTACGAGAGTGACCAGATACAGCACACGGGGACAGAAAACATGATCGCCCATCAATTATTAAACCATTTTTGAGTAGGAACCGTGCAATATTTGTTTTGAGTAGTTACACTTCAGTTGAACTTATGAACATCTGATGAAAGTAGATTGTGTCACCAATGCGTCCAAATCTTGGACTTTAAAATGAAATTTCTCCACAAAGATTTCTTTTGTAGCTGTTGTTAAAAAATAAATAAAGAAAAAAATGTTAATACACCATGCCATGTCCCTAATTGTAGGATCAAAGTTAAATATTCAATATTTTACAAGGCAACAGCCACAGAAACCAGCAGCTCCTGAGCATAAAAGGCATTTATTTGCCGTCATGCAGATTATAGGCAGACAGCGGTTTATGTGGTACTTCCAATTTCAGGCTGGATTAATTATGCCATTAGGAGGGGGCAAATAAATAGTTTTAATAAGGGGGACTGCCCAAGGCCTGTCACCAAATTAATATATTCCTCTAGCAGAGCATGACCACCATCCAACATCTGCAACAAAAGTCAGTCATGTTTACCAAGTGTTGTATAAACATCGCAGACAGGAGGGAATATTAATTGCACGCATGTCAGGGGACGTCTGCCGTTAAATCTTCTTTAATTGTTTAGTGGGGGAATATGATGAAGCAATTGGTGGCGAGGGAGGCAATTTAGTTTTGTCAACAAAGGTCAAAGTAACATAAAACATATGCAGGATGTCCACTGAGCCTAAACAATACAAATGCAAAATGTATATATATATTTACATTATTGTTGAGTTTAATGTCACATTTCATTTGGATTGTGCTGTAATGTAAATCTGTGAGAGAGGGTCTTTGCATTTTGTCGAACTAATGCTTTTTTTGTCTAGTTGTGATGCCAGTGTTGTCGGCAAATGTTGAATGATTATCCCTCTTTTATCCCTTATTCTATCTGCTACATCAAAGCTGTAATTTATTTTCTTCAGCGCCCAAAGCTCCCAAAACTTCTAAAATTATCTCCCAGCTTGCTGTTGCTAAGTTTTTTTGTTAGAAATGTGGGTACTTCTGGATGCTATTAGGCACTATACAGGCATAAGGACGCTTGTGTTACTGATGGCGTTTGTTGCTGTGTGATTATTTAGCTCAAGAAAAGGTGCTTAAATTAAAAGCACATTAACATAAGTAAAGTAGTAAGTAAAAAAAAAAAAAAGCTTTATATCTTGATATAGCTGAGCAGCTAAATGATAAAGTGTTCAAAATGAGTTACATTAAAATGTCAATCTGATCATATAACTCAGAAGAATGATCTGAAAACACGTACCATCCCATAATGAGAGCCTGGATTCAGCTGCAAAGCAATTAGCATTTAAGTATTTTATCATTTACATTGATGAAATTAAAGGAGTGTAAACTAATTTTACACATGAGCAATAAATGCACATATTCTGCATCTCTCATTCTTTCTTGAATTATGGGGTGGAAATTGGAGGCGTGTGGGAAAGTAATTAATTTAGCGTTTTCATAAGTGTGTGGATGTAAAGATCACTGGAGATCATTTTGTTCGCTTGTATAAACTGCCCAGCAAACATTTGAAATTATATTTATTACTCTTTTCAGGCTGTGTTTGAGCAGTTGATATGAAATAACAGTAGCAGTGAATTATGACACAAGATCCCTCCATTTTCACACCCTCCAAAAGTGAGTCCTCCTAATTTGTTCATCACTTAAGTTATGTAATTTTCCACAGAGGGAGGTTTAAGGCATTGAAATAGAAATACTTAGCATATTAGATGAATAATTCAATGATTACTCGCAGGCATTTTCATGCATAAGTAGATGCCAATTACTTTCCCTCGACATTTAACACTATGATTCTCTACATGCACTTGGAAACAATGCTGTTTCTAGATAGACAGGTGCTTCACAGTGGAAGGAAAAGCAATTGTCACAAAAAGAATTGCAAATGAGACAAAATACAGGAGAACAAATAATAAAGCAAGTAAAGCCATTTAAAAAAAATACCTGAAAAATGTTCACCCACTAACAGACACATTACAATTCTGCTGTTGTACATTGAATTGCAGTACAAGTTAAAATAATAATAATAAATAAGTCAGCCCAGTTGTACTTCCAGCCATATGTAATAGGAAAGTAAATCCTCTGTGTATTTCTCTATTTTCTGCCTCAGTTGAGCTCATCAGGCAATCAACTCTGCTCTCTCCGTTGTCATGTCCAATCCAAATCATTTTTTCAATGACATGAAACCCTCTCAATCAAACTGCGAGCATCCCTGGAAAAGCTGCATTTGATTTTAAATTAACCAGGTCAAAGCCAAGCCCCACCGCCCCTTTTATTTATTTATTTTTTTGTCTGGCTAATTGTATATTCACGGGATGTTAGCAGCTTTCTATAAATTCCGCCTGTACTTAACATAATACATATGTTTGGCTTCCCACAGATGCTTACGTTTCAGATCCCATGTCTTTCATCTGCGTGATGTATGATGTTGATGTGACTCATTCCGTCTTCCTATGGCAGAATCTCTCATCCGAGGGACCTATATCACACAAATTATGGCTTTAAAAGCATCCCAGGAACCTCTTATGGTTGCCAGCTTCAATTAAATCTGGGATATGAGTGTATCTAATGCAATTCCGCCCATCCTCGCTTCTCAAAGCAGCGCAAACACTGTGTTTCCAGCTTCAGTAATTGTTGTGCTATAATCAAGCTGGATTGAGCTTGGACTTTTTTGTTCACTCTGAAAGGCGCACTCTGAGCAGACATCAATGCTTACTGCTATTGCGAGCGATAAAGCGCTCCCTTTTGTGTGGGAGAGCCTCACCTTTTCCCTCAGAGACATTTTATGACAGCATCTAATCCAGCTTTGTTTCCAGTGTCGTTGAAAAAAAATAACCAAAAAAAAAAACTTAAAAGAAGTAAGTTGTTTTACACCAGAGGCAACATCCTCAGGACATTAACACTACAGCTTCAATATTTCATAATTTGTTAGAGGAAGAGTGTGAGCAACAGTTTGCCGTGACAACATGAGTCGTCTGTAAAATGTACACCCACGAACCTTGAGCGGTGCACAATCCAGTTATTTTGCATGTAAACTCAAATGGGTTTTTCAAGAGTTTAAGTCTCTAAAAGAACATGCATTTATTTGTTCAGTCACTCAATCATGAAGAGTGTGAGCCAAGCAGTAATGGGATTTACTTAAATGAGGGTGGGTAAAGCACAGTGTTATGGAGTTTATTATATTGCTGTGGTAAGACAGGATACATTTAGGAGCAAGATAACTGAAACACTTTGACCAAAGAACAATATACTTTAGGGACATTTTAAAACAAAAACACCTAAAAACAACCTTCAGCTGATGTTAAATATGGATTTGCAAGATCCCCCCTCAGAAAATTGGTTAGCAGATGTATTAAGTGCTTAATGGAGGTTTTCAGCCACAGGACGAAACAAAGCACTTCTCAGAATACCTGTGTGTGTGTGTGAGTGTGATCACACTTAATGCAAACGACCCAGAGCGACTCTGTCCAGCTGGTGTGAGCTTTAAGCAAACATCAACACGATGCACAACCTGTCGAGTAAAATGTGCGACCAGCAGGCGTTTATCAAACTTACACAGCCTCGTGTCTGACCTGCGCTGCAGAGGCGAGTTTTAACCTCACACATCACCACCACGCTGTGAACAACTCAGAGGTTTGTTTCCACATTTCCTGACTCGTCTCGTTAACGGTGTGTATCATTAGATGTAGAACAGCGGCCTTGTATATGGCATTTGCTGTGCAATGTAGCACCTTTGCTTGTTTCCCTTTAAGTTTAATAAAAACAAAATGTAATAAATAGGGCCTTAATTACTGATTTATCTCTTAATTATTTTATCTAAAAGACGGCAGGAAAAAAGGGCAACATTTCTATCACGATTCCTTAAAAGATGTAATGTTGGGTTTTAAACTGCTTATTTTGTAAGACAGTAGAAAACCGAAAGATATTTATTTCCTGTCACATAAGAAAAAAGAAAACAAAAAAAAACAAAAGGTGAATGAAAAGGTTTAATCAAACTGGTTGCAGATTCATTTTTCTCTTGATCAACTAATCCCATAATGGTCTCATTGTGTCAGCTCTAGTAATAATTTCTTCTGATGTTTGCAAAGGCGCTCTTCATTTAAGGTGCCTCAGTACAGTTAAAGTACAATACACTGTAGGAGACCCTAATTTGATACCTGTGGAGGGGATTCTTGTTTATCCTTTGTGACACAGGTATAAATCAATAAAATGTATATCTAAAATAATAAAATGTTAAAAAAAAAAAACAGCACTCATCGACCAGGAGCTGTGTGGCTCTGTGTCTCGTCTCCCCCTGCCTCCCCCACATCTGACCACTGGGTAAGAAGTTGAGAACTGGCAACAAGCAGGCCGATGCATCTGATTCACATCAAGGGCAATCAGTGAAGCCTCACCCCGACTTCCAAGTGTCACTCAGGGAAAACACAAGAGGACGAGGGGTGTGCGAGGTGGAGAATTTGGAATTGGATGACGGATGTGACTTGATTACTGGTTAACTACCCTGCTGGTGCGCCACTCCAATCTGGATGAGAAACCTGCTGGAGGCTGGATTATCAATTTGGAGTAGGCAAGGCTCTATCTGAATCTATTGTTTCATTCCAGGCAGGCTGACAGTTACAGGGCCCCTGTCTTTGCGTAGGAGTTGGCTTTCTGGCTCTTACTTGCCATGGTGATTTGCCACCTCACCGACTCTTTAATGAAATCTCCTATCAAGCTTTTCATCAAATTTATTAGTGTTGTGTTGGTATATTGAAGCGCCTGCACCTGCCACTATATCCCGGCTCTCATAGAAACCCGCCGGCCGCGGTTAGGACTGACACGATGAAATTCAAAGCAAAGCCAAACATGCGGATAGATATAAGTCTTTTTTATAAGTCAGCTAACTTGAGAGGAAAGTCGAAAAGAATGGGCTGACTGACAAGAGGAGATTTTGATCAGCTTAAAATTCACAAATTCACACCGTGGACTCTGTTGTGGCTTGTATTCTACGGACCATGCTGTAGTCTGTCGTGCAGGAACTTGATATATTTTCTGATAAAGCTGGTCCAACTGAGATGTCTAATATTTTAGGTTTATTGAGTAGCATCATAGAAAACTCAGCAGGATCATTAAAAAGCCATCTCTAAGAGCTTATTTTTTACAAAGCAAGGCGTTTGGAACGATCACGGCTGGCATAATCAATGGTTTATAGATGTGCTCTATGCTGTGAATACCGATCATTAACTTTGAAGATTTCAAGTGGGGCGTATTTTTAACTTTGCAGTGTCTTTTAGCCATTTAGCCGGAGCTTAATTTCATGCGTCTTAAAAATGCACCTGCAGTAGAGACCGTCCTGCTCAAATAAGAACGACAGCATCAGTCAGCGTCACCGTTTCAGCAAGTACAAAACGACATGGGTTTACATTCAACTGATGAATGTAAATGTAAACAAACCTGATTATGAGTCGAGAAAAGGAGGAAGTCAGGTGATGTTATAGAGACAAAATCCGCAGAAGGAGGGTGGATGGATGAGTCAACAACGAGTCAGACCTTAGCACAGGAGAGTGATGGTTTTCTAGTTTCAAACCAACTGGCAACGCTGGTCTTTAAATGATCTTTTAAGTTACACTATATGAAGTGTAGGGTCTGTGGCTGTCTGGTAGAGAAAATAACAAATAATTTATATATAATATTGATATCTGTTCTGTCTTCCAATTCCACTGAAGATATTTTGCTTTACTAAATTGGGAATGAGCCATTGAGCTATGGTCTTAAATACCCACTTGGATACCAACCTTGATGGGTTTCGTGGCTATTACTCTGAAAATAAAAAAAAAAAAAAGAAAGAAAAACACTTATGTTCGAATAAGATGTTGTAACCTAATGTCTCTCCCAAAAGCCTACCTACAGTACAACGGCAAGTTGTGCATTTTCATTCCCCCTCTCTTACAAATCTTATTAAATGTGCAGTTTTTAAGCTCAGGAAAGCACCACTGTCTCTGGTGGATGTTTGTTTGGGTATATTGTCTCTGATGTTGTTGCTAGTTTTCCACAAATCATCCTCAGGCAAAGAACCATCCTACACACAAGTTGCAGGACTGTGATTTTCCACACACTTACAAGCTGCGAGCAGCTCTTGGTCTCACCTCAACAGCAGATTTGACATTGCTTTAGTGGGTAATTGAGTGGTTTGAGTTTACAGGCATTTCACAGAAGACGCTCATTTATTGACTACTTATTATTCATCAAATTTTTGGATTTAGCTCAATTCTTAACATAAAACTGTATTTTTGACATACCCAATACACCAATAAACAGCAAGTGTATAGGATGCTGCTAGTTTTATGATCATATACTAATAGAGTAGTAAGATGTTTACACTACTGAAGTAAATTGTACTAGGTTAGGATTATATTACTAATGCTTCAAAATATTGTGAATAGGAAGTGTAAGGAAGCAATCATGAAAACCACTGGAACCTCTGAAGGATCACTGGATTAAAAATAGTACAGGACATTAACAGATATTGGGAGATTGATCAGATTTTTGCCTGCTGGAGTTCCCAGTGGGAGTCACAATGGCTTTCTAAGTCACCATGAAACAGTGTTTTCTCATTGATCGTAGTAACAACAATGAGATGATCTCAGGGTTGGCGGTTCGATCCCGGCCTCCTCCTGTCCACATGTCGAAATGTTCTTGGGCAAGACAGCGAACCCCAAATCGCTCCCAGTGGTCATCACAGCGCCCTGCGTGGTGGCTTTCTGCATCATTGCCATTTGAGATTGTGTGTGTGAAAGAGACTGGATGAATGAATGGAAAAAACCTTGGACAAAAGTGGTATATAAATGTAGCATTTTCCATTGAATGACTTTTCAAGTAGGACAAGTCACAGTATATAGACTATATGAATAGCCTAAAATGGCTTCCAGCTGGTTATGTTATTGTGTTTTAAGGACCAGCTAATTTCAGGTGATGGTGAGGATGATGACAGGGTTTCTGAACATTTGAAGCCTGTCTTTAATGGGCAGCTGTGCGCTTGTGCTTTGCCGACACCTGTTAACACCAAAGGGTTTGATATCAGAGCGTGGTTGTAAATAAGAGAACATTTTGTGTCATTAAAGCATTGATTTAGCCACTACAGTCAGACAGGCTTTTACCAGCAAAGCACTCATGTCCTCAACTACTAAAGTGATGTTGGTGAGTAACGTGTTATTCTAACCTGTTGGCCAGAAATGAAACACTAAAGCGCAGGTTGGAAACCCGATGGGATCACTATTAACTTTTAACAAACATAAACATGAAAAATGAAAATAATTTGTTCAGTTTGTGGGATTTTCATACAATCTAACAACACAGTTTGTGGTTCCTTCAGATGTGTGTGAGTATTATACCAGCCAGCGGTGATCACATACTCACAAGGTTTCTCTTAAACAGCGCTCTTGGCAATCTCTACAATTTAAAGAGGACATACAAAAAGACGTCCCAACCACACGACCTTATTAAAGTGCTGACAGAGACGGGGTCCAGTCTAATGAGCGAGATGACAGCCGGCAGCATGCTGATAAAGGCGTTCAGGTCAGAGGGACAACCTTGATTTCAGCACGTAAACAACCAGCCACAGATCACCTCCACCTACGAAAAAATGCAATTTTCTAGGCAGCAGGCCCCATCAGCCACATAGATGAAAACATACAAACATTACAAAATCTGCCATTTAATCAAGGCCATGTTTAGCGCAGTTCCATCAAAGTGACAAACGGGAGAATGAGACGCATTAAATGTGTTGATGTATTACATGGAAAAGGCAAAGATTCTCCACCCAATCTCTGCGGATTTACTATCAGACCTATAATTACACTTATTAGCATATTAAGTACAAAATTCAACTCTAATCTGAAGGTCATTTACATTGCTTTTCATGAACTATGCCACATTATTCTGCATTGAAACCAAAATTATCTATCATGCCTACAAATACCGCTAATCTGAAAAAAAAGGAATGAACTGAGGTTAATGGAGGTCTTCACCCTCGCTTGATAAGAAGGGATGTGGGCATCTGTGGCCTTGCTTAAGAGTGACAGGAAGGACCACTGAAAAAATAAAATTCTTCTATCCCTACTTAGATAATTACCCAGTTACCATGTTTGATACGTTCCTTCATAAGACAGCGCTGTCAGTGCCTCATCTATAATAGCGACTCGCAGTGAGAGCTGGGTGCTAATTTTTGAATACTGGAACGAGGCTATTTACAATAACGAAAGAAAAAAAAAATTGTCTTTTATAAATCGACTGTTTTATGAGCAGTAAGAGCAGTAAAAAGACATACCACCACATCCTCTAACAGTCCGCTTTAAAACAAAACCATCTGAGGACAAGCTTCAAACAGCATATCATAGAGCTGCTTAATATTATTTTCATGACGTCCATAAAAAAGTGAATAGAGTGAAAACGGAGAATAAAATAGAGCCTCAATCTAAATATATACAGGCAATTTGGGTCATATACAATGAATTCAAAAAGTAAATAAAAATCCATCTTTGAGGTTTTTGTTTGTGTGGATTTATAAGTTCTTCTCTTCATACTGTAGGTTTGCAAATTCTCTCTGTGGAGAAGACTACTGAACATCTAATGAAATACTACTGAGAGGCACCTGTGTGTGGAGCTGCTTTTTTTTTTCAGTCAAACAGTAATGAAGTATACTTTGAAATACAAATCTAACGCTTGCTTTTAGGGAGACGTTTGCAGGTAGTTTCTTCAGGACAAAGCACATCTCTAACCTGCCTTTGAATAGGCACAGCTCAGCTCCTGTTTATTGTGCTATTTTACTGAAACCGTCGATCAAAGTGTTTGTTGCTTTGCTCCCCGGTACCTGGCCTCTCAAGCTTTGCCATCTGTTAACATGCTTAATGTGCTGGATTCTCTTTCGGGTTGACCCTGTCTCAAAATGCATTTCTGCATTGAAAAAGCATCCATCTCTTTTGTGTCGTACTCTGCTGGCTCAGTATCTTTTTCACTTGAGTAAAGCCACAATGGAAGTTTTCTGAAATTGCTTGTCTAAAGAATAAACTCTTACTTGATTATTTTTGTTGTGGAGGCCACTTTGCCCTAAAGCACGGGGCAGTTTGAAATGGGTTCATCATTCATTTCTCGAATCTCCCACAATAGTCCTACATGTCCATGAATATTAATAGCATAAAAAAATTGATATATCTTGCAGCTAAACGCTAATGAAAACGCTATTTTACCGGCTACTTTCATGACACTGAGGTAGGATATGGGCATCATGTGCTGTCTTTAACTGGGCATGAAACAGGATTATACAGACTTATTTCTAAATGGAAAGATTATGGTCACACTTATTTGCTGGATTAGATTCTACAGTATGAACCCACACATCGTGTACGATTACTTGAGGTGTTCACTTGCTGACATATTTCACCTCCATGCTGACTTGGGATGTGTTGGATGCATTTCCTTCAACAATATTTGAAGAAGTCATTTTTTGAATGAATTTGTAACCTGCATGTTTGCTCGCTGTTCAGTCTTCTTTTCCTTCAAAGCTCTTTTTTTTTTTTTTTGGCACATCACCTTTACAAACTGTCAATCAGTTCATACGTATGAATACTCAACTGTTTGCTAACAAGTTCCCCATGTTAGCATAGAAAGAGGAGGTGGTGTTCACAACTTGTCCCTGCTTCCTCCAAGTGGCCAAATAAATATTTTCATTTCCTGGATGCTGCTGGGTTTATTTAAATGTCTAAATATATGCACTGCGTGTTCATATGAAAGAAGCATTTAATTATTGTGGCTGCTACAGGTTTTGCCAAGTCAAAATAGCAATTTCTCATTACACATCTACACTTGTTGTATGGTTTTGTATATGTAAATATATATAAATGTTAAAAAAAGGAAAAAAAATTTGAGGTATAAAGTACAATATTTCCAAGTGAAATGTAGCATTGTAAATGTAGATGAACATAAAATCATCAAAAGATTACAATATAATTACAAAATTATATTGCTTATTTAACTATCTACATAAACATGGCATTTGGCAGGGTCGGACACAGACTGAAAGGGGCAGGGGTGCAGCTGGATTAAGAGATCCCTTCTAAACTGTCTTGGCAGCTCAGTGGACCAAAGTGCCGGCCATGTGCGGCGATAACATCTTGGATTTAAATCCTGTCTGGGACCTTTCCTGCATGTCACGCCCTCCGTCTCTCGTCTTTTTGTCTCTCTTCATTCTGAACTATATAATAGAGCAGAAATGCCATAAAAATGGTCTTTAAAAGGGCACTTACTCAGAAATGCTAGAGGGGTCTGAGGCCATGAATCTACTACAGTGAGACTTTTTTTTTTTTTGCGCAAGTCTGCTTTTCTTTTACACAGCAGCATGCAGATGTCCTTTAAAATGAGAAGTCTAAACGCACATAATTACTGCTAAGGACTAAATAAAGTGTAACATTAAACCTAACTTTTAACCTTTTTTTTTTTAAATCAAGAAATTGCGCAAAGCGTCACCTTTGTCTTCTTCACCATGTTCCATCAACTAAGAAATGAGATGAATTGGTGGCTTAATTTCTCTCTCGTAGTTGCATCAGCAGACGTAGAGTGTCCTTAACCTCAGTGGAGAGGCTGAAAACATGCATGTGCCCTCTGAATGCCCACCAATTATTAGAAGCTCTCAAAGTGAGGTGAACTGAGTTTGAGTAGTGTACGTAGTACAGTGGTGGTGATTAAAGGTTCTTCAGACTTACTATGTGCCCCCTTGGCCTTATAGCTCTTCAAGTAATTAATTGTAGCAATGTAAGCTTCACAAAATCTCAAATCTCAAAATATCAACATCCAACCTGAAACAGGCACAACCAACCCGTGAATATGGAGCCATAGTGTTCATGCAAGTTACATAAAATGGTGATTGTCATCCATAGTTGTAACATTTCTCTTCAGCTTAACACGCACTATTGAAGAAGACCAAACAAAGACACACAAAGCAATGCTGAATCATATTATGACAAAGAAAATACCAGACATAAAACAAAATTTAGTTCAAGATTTAGTTCAGTTTAGCACACTGGATTGTAATCTCCCGGTCATCATTGATTTACCTTGCCACACATGAAACACACAGAATGAAAGCGACTTAAACGTTTCAAACAAGCAAAGATTATTTCAAAATGTTTCTCCTCATCTGTAACAACACGTTTATATTTGGTCTTACTTTTGGTATTGACTAAGTCGAGCCTGCTCCGACAGTGTGTGCTGTCCCTGACTTGTTCAAAGCTTATCCATCCTCTTCACTGACACTAATTAACTGAGCATGGACTGGCAGCAGCTAATCCGTTGCACTCGGATTGTGAACACAAGTTGAGAGAAGAAAATGAGAGACACACGAGAGGCTGTGTGATTAAAAATAAATAAATAAATAAAAAAATAAAAAAAGGTTATGGTGCATCTAACAAACAGCAGAAGATGTCTAATAAACAGATTCACTGCAATTGTTTTCATGACCAATCCCAAGAGATATTTTCTTATTTGTAAGAAAACAATCCGACAGCTGAACATTCATTATGACACGGGAGCAACTGTTCCGTTTGGAAGCTTTGTTACATGAGCATGTTAGGAAAGCTGATGTAAGGGTTGCATATCCAGCAAGCAAAGTTAGAACATTTTTATTTTTTATTTTAATTCAGTTTAATATTTATGAGTGGCAATTTGTCCATTACATTTTTGCAGGATTTTTTTTTTCCTTTTGCATCCTTGTACAGCACGTTAACAGAAAGCAGAAGATGTACGGTATGTTGCTATTCTTTAAAAATCTTGATAACCTATATGTAATCTTTCCCATTTAATGCATCCCACATTGGGAAGTCTTAACCTTTTAAACATCCAGGTTTATCTCTGAATGTTGAATGTTGTTTAAATACCCCTCATGATGTGCAGTAAAGCCGTGCAGATGTCAACAGTTTTGCCTGGAACTATTTTTTCCAGTAGAAAGTACTGTGACAGGAGTTTTTGAACCTCCGGCTCTAACCTCATTTTAACATGGAAATTGGGTTAAAACCGGAACCAATGTAGTTCATTAAAGGCCAAGTGTTAAGACATGACATCAGAAACAATGAGCACACATGCTGGTTGTGCGATGCAGAATCACTGTGAATCAGCGACAGTGACTTTTATCACCATGGAATTGATTTAAACTGTCATCTTACTTTGGAGACCCGTACAATGTGCTTCTACAGTGAATAGTAATAAATGTGACGTATGCTTGATGAGACCCATTTTTCCCCGCAAATTGGACAAATGGAGGAAGAATTGCACGCCGGGCACGAGAGACAATTTCATCACAGACAAGTCTTTAATGATGTCTCATCTGCATTTCTCAATTTGAACGGGGCCAAAAATAGATCACTGGCCAGGCTTTATTGAAATGAGTCACGTTAAATGGATAGCAGTGAGACAATCACTTATTTAAGGCTTACGTGTCTGTTTTACCAATGTCTCATTTATATGTTTAGCAAAATGCATAGTTAGGATGAAATGATAATTTCCTGTTTGACAAAGTGTAACTACTATCTGAGGGGATTCGTTAATTTATGTTACTCATGTTACATGAGTTGCTGTTACATTCATCTTTTATTTGAAACCGTTTAAGGTGTTTGTTGGTTTGAATTTTGTAATATTAACATAACATGATTAACAACAACAGCATTGATAAGAATTAATAATAATAGTAGAATAATAATAACTCTGAAACTACAAATTTAGAATAAATAATTCAATATTGTGTTTTTTTTAAGAAATCTCCAAATATTTGCTGTTTCAAGCTTCTCAAATATGAGTTTTATTTTACATTTTCAGATCTGGAAAGTCATTATCTTTTACTGTTGTCTTACATTTTATAGACTAAATCAATTAATACAAAATAATTGCAGATTAATCTGTAATGAAAAAATCATTAGTTGCAGTCCTGAATAACAAACTGCAGTCCTGGATGATAAATTATTAATATAATGATCCATTAACCGTAAAGCTAAATATTGTGTTTTAATCAAGTTATTCTGTCAGAGCATGTAACTAAAACTAAACTATGTTCTGGATGTCATTATGGTTTTAATTGCAAGTATTTTAATAAATACAGGCCTATTATACAAATTAATGCTAACTAAAATTCAAAAGTAAAATTCAAGGACTCTGCCTGTTGCTGGCAAGTAATCCCTTCTTCTGCTGCATCTCATCTGCATAAACCAGGCATGCTATTTGAATATGTCATGTGCAATATTAGGCACAATGTACACAGATAGGGTTTCGTTTCCCAGAGGTGCTTGGCCTTCCACTTCAGATATTGGCTGAGTCAGTGACAACACTGAGGCTCTTTTGCTGCTGCTACAAAGCCAAGACCATTAACATTTGGATACATTATGCTGGAAGACAGAGGAGCACGGGATCATAAGCCGATGGCTGTGATGAAGTGAGACAGATAATGGCTAAAACTCACACTAAGTTAGGGGTCAGAATGCCTTGTTTGTCGCTCTGAATTTTGCATTCTTCTCTCAGCGTGGCTCACGCTGTAATCTCCTCACAGTGTCTCCACTTCTTCACAAAGGCAGAGCAGGGAGTGGTGGCTTAGGCTCAGCCCTCCCTCCCTCCCTCCCTTTTGGCTCTTATGTCTCTTTATGTGAGCGTCAAAGTCGGGAGAATCTCTTATTCTTGTTGCTCTGGGTCCTCAGTTCCTTCATGACCTTTAAGATTAAAGATAAGCCACAAAGTGTTAGCTTCAGTTCAGCGGTCCATTTTCCTCCCTTTTTTAGCTGGTTGGTTCTTGATTAAAGATTTAGAATAGCATTTGAAGGAGCTTCAAAGTGGGCAGATGTGCAAATGAAGCATTATGTGCTGATAAATCAATCCTGAGGAATAGGTGTGAGAAACAAGGGCTGGCTGATGCAGGAGGCAATGATGGAAGGATAAAAAATACAGAAAGGCATATTCCCCTCTGGAGGGGACAAAAACAAGACACAAATTCCAGCAGATTTGTCGTTGTTGATGATTTGTCAAGTAATTAAGCATAAATGTGTCATTACGATTAGCTTTTCACAATCAAGCACCAACAAAGCTCAGTGTAACTAGCGCCACTGCCTGCCATTTCTTATCCAGCTTGTGTTCATAAGAGCAACCCTGTTGAAATAGTAAAATGCTATAGAAAGCACAGGAAAATCTATTGCTGTTTATCTCCAGAGACTTTTAAACATATAGTCCATTGTTGCTCCAGCTCCGCCTTCAAAATATGCGCAAACATGTACAAAAACTGTGCCTAAGCTGCTGTGCCAAAGCTGAACAGAAGAAAATATCTGGCAAATGTCATGTATGTTTACTTTATTTTGATGTATGATAAAAAGTTATATGAAACGCACCTTAAGCCAAATAAAGGGCGCGACTGACTTTCAATTCAGGTGAAACTTGGCTGCCAAAAAAGTGTAGTCTGTTTGACATGTGCACAACTTTCTTAATAATATTACATCGGGTGTTAGTTGCTATCTATTATACTGAGTAAGACTTAGTAAATTAGGTTTTCTGAGCATATGTAAATTGTAATCACTTCGCTGATGGTGATATTTTATAAACTGTAACATATGTCTGATTTTAAAAATAACATCTATCATAGAAAGTTGACTGAAGAAGCAAACATAAGGCGCCACTCAAACACTTGCCTTGTTGGTTGCACGACAACACACCGGAATGTCCTAATTAATTTTATTTGTGAAGCTTGTCATCTTAATTAATGTCCGCTATTTATTCCACAGATGACCAGCGTGTAAGAGTTGTCAATAAGCGCCCCCCCCCACTCGCTTTCTCCACGGTGCCAAGATTTTACGCTCATATGCCTGCAGGCTTGGTTGTGTCAGCCTGAAAACCTCGCGACCACATTTTTTCATGAAACATTAAAGTCATTCAGTGTCGCTACGCTGAATTATTAAGTATACATATAAAAATATAACTTCCTAAACTTGTCGACAAAATTTAACATCAGATACATAATGACTACTCACCATGATCAGCAGGGAAGCAATGGTTAAATGTGCCATATTTTAACAAAACAATGAATGAAAGTCCATATTTAATTTAAGCTTGAATTAAATGTTGTTTTTAACTTATACACAAACAAAAATGTACTAAAATGAAACACTTCCAGTGAGTAATTTGAACATTTTTTTTATATCTGATTTTAAATTGCAGAACTAATTTTTAATAATAAGCTGCTCAACAACCACCCACACAAAAAAAAAAAAAAACACAAAGTGCAGTCAACACAATCTCCAGTGCAAACAGCTCTGCTCATAAAATGGTTTAAATGGCTGCAAGATGCAGACAAACACTGAAAAAAGCTCTCTATTCCAAATAACAAAAATTATGACCAATGAGCAAAAAATGAGAGTTTGATTTTTATGTCCTCTGCTGCTCAAAGAGCTTTAAACACCACAGCCTACACAGCAACATCACACTGTGCCATCTGTGGGCATCGCAACTCCACCTGAAGTCAAGACATTTTAACCAAGGACTAAAACTATTCCCCTCTTTCTCTTTGTGCTACGCCTATCGACTTCTCTCCAAAGACTGAGAGCAGTGTGCTGCCAGCTCACCAGCGCTGCAATTTGTAAAGGAGCCTCGGCGGAGAGTGGCAAATAGAAAAGACACAGAACAAAACAACATTCATGATTAATCCTTATTTAAAATTACATTGTCGGGTTCAGCCAGTGGTAGCGTTCACCAGGAAAAAGGGAAAAATCCAGAGGAACACGGAAAAGAGTTGTTAAAGTGGTGCCCAAGTGCCCAAGCCTGTATTATGTAATCCTTCAGATGCTGCAGTCTTGTGGTAATCCAGCACTTTATCCAGTAAGTAGGATGTGCGCTCCTATGTACTGTACATATCTTTCTACATAAAGAGCAAGTCTCAAAGACCATGACAAATTCATTCTGCCAAAGCTAGAGTATTGCTATTTCACATGCAAGACTTCTATCTTTTCATTTTTGTCTAAACTCTTCTCTTCACTTGTTTGAAGTTAAAAAAAGAGGGGGATGTCACATATTTCTGTGCACAAGAGTTTACAACATTTGTATCAAAATCTCATCACTTTTATAAAGGTCAGCCTCAGCACTGATAGCAATCTGATGGATCATCATCGGAGCGTCTCTATCATAGAGGTCAGCAGAGTAGTGAACTTCCTCCATACAAGATCCAGAAGCTCCTCAAGGCCCAGTCGAACCAAGTTGTCTGTCAACCTGTGTTCGTCAAACATAAAAGGTTAAGCATGGCTCACTGAAATCCCAGTCAGCTTACAGCGTGCTGTCCGGCACTTCTGTCACTCGGTAATCATTATAGGTAACCGTTCGGCCAACTGAGCTCGTTGAATACAGGATTCATACTTGTTCTCATTTTCTTAATGGAAGAAACCAACGTGACCCATCCAGAGCTGTTGGCAACAAACTACAGCTCGTCTTTCAAAAGGCAGAACTCTTTTTCCCATTAATGGAGGATGTGAGGGAGCCTCGAGTCTGTAGAAATGGATGCATCAGAGGTTTGAAAATACTGTAGTCATGACGACAAAAACCCTCTCATCTCATCTTTGTCTATTTGTTATGGTTGTTCCAGCAAACTTTGAATGCCCCCGAATTCAGAAGGGCACCAAGTTTCTTAAGAGGGTCGGCAGAAAGGTTCATTTGGAGCACACGTATAAGAGGGATAATACTAGTACCTGGACATCTGTGAAGTCTTCCAGATGCACACAGTCAGGCCTATGCATGCTTTAATGACAGGAACTTTGGCAAGCCATTTGATGCAGCAATAACTTCAAATCAAAGTTGTTTTATAATGCATGACAGCACACGGCACACAGTGGTGTTGTGAGGGGGGGGATTTTCAGACAGAACATGGTTTTTGTCTTTTAAAATAGATCTTGCACACACCGCTGGACAGTCTCCCCAGACGAAAGATCATGTGATGTGCGTTTGCTGAGGTAAGTACATTTTGTTGTTTGGCATGTAATTTGCATGACTTTATGTACAGTCCATGAACCAGTACTCAACCGGCGGCATAGAAATGAATGGCTAGCAAAGCTGACAAAAATGGGCTTAAACTCAAATGAAGCTCTTTTCACACTAGGAGCGTGCCAAAGACAATATTGTTCAGACAGTTGTACACTTCAACGGCTAATTCTAATTGGGGTATAGCAGAACACGACATGTAATTTGCAACTCTTAGTACCCGACAATTTTAAAGCGACACACTAATAAATGCTTGCACAGGTGTTCATATCCATTTTATTAATTAAATACCAGACATCCCAACAATGTAGCAGCCTGCTCGAATAAAAAACGAACCAAATGATCAGACCCCTCGAGACAGTCTGAGGAGAGGAACCGCTTTCAGTACAACACAGCGCGTCTGCCGGTTTCACTATTATGTGTGTGTGTGTAAGGTGGATCCGGTTGATACATAATTCACATGTGCACCCTTGTGGTTGACCTTCTTTTGACCGTCTTCCACCACACACACACACACACACACACACACAGCACACACACAGCTTGATGATTTCATTTTCTGCCTCCATCTTTCAGGCAAAACTACCTTATTGAGTGATATTTTTCTGTTTACTAATCATTTGTGCAAATGTGCATTGCATCTTATTGCCGAGTGTGAGAGGAGAGGGGATTATGCATCATTGCTCTGAACCAAGCACCCATTGAAAAAGAACTTAATGAGGGACAGTTGGTATAGGAGGAATTCAGCTGTTAATTTCCAGTGTTGAATTTTGCATGAAATCATGTTTAAATATGTCAGAGGATGGATTTTATGACTAATTTCAGTGGCAGACCTTCAATGTGGCATGCTTAGGGGCTGAATGTTATTAAAAAATGTAGAGTATTGCCTTTTGCCACATCACTGGAAACAATAAAGGCCAGCCGTGCCAAGAAATCTCCTTCAAAGAGACAATTAGATGACATTTATAAAAATAAAAAAGGAAATCCATATAATGACAAACACCCTTGGGTGAACAAATTGAAAAAAAGGTATCCGCGGAAACTATAAATATACTGGGAAGGCTGGAAAGGTTTTGTTCAGCCTCTTGTACGCACTGGAACATCTATGATAAACAACATGCATGGAGCGGCGTTCATTTATTATATTAATGGACTACAATGAGGTATAAACCATGCAGTGTTGCACATTTGTAACCTCAAGGGAACTGACAAAAGGGTATGCATACAGACTCAAGGCAAGCTTTTCCAAGTCTGTAATTGCGCATGTAAAATGTGTTTTCATTTAGTACTGGAATAAATCTCCAGGCGCAATTTTGCCGCGGCTATAATACACTGCCCTGAAGCCTCGCCTGGCCAAACTTTTCCAATAGTATTAATCTTACAATTTCTACATAACAATTACTTAGTCCTAATGTAATAAGAGACAACCAAAACAGGAAAACACTAAAAATGTCAATCACGATTGACTACCCCTGTCTCTGTAAGAGGGTGGAAGCATAATGAGGAAGCCGGCGTTGCATTAATCAAGCAGATACCCCTGTCATGTTGCTGTTGACCAACTACATTTAGAGGAGCTCTGTTGTCTGCACATGTCCGTACGTCTGCAGGGATAGTTTGTCACTCGCTAAAGAGAGGCGGGAACCCGCTCACTCCAAAGGTGCGATGAAAAAGTTGAAAAACACACACTGCAGATTATTTCATTTATCATTAAAATATACATCGTTACGATCTAAAAAGTCAGTATGGGATATTTTTCTCACAATAAGTTATTAACGAATAATATATAATGAATTTTAATAAAGTTTTTATCTCGCCTACACCCTCCAGTGTAAATATCATCCTGTTTATGTAGGTGTGTCTGTGTCAATTTTAATCCTCTATTAATATTAATAATAACTGGGTTGCTTGATTGCCCCATGCATGTGCACACACACACACACACACACACCTCCAATAAAACATGTCTATGGTGGCTCAAACATTCTGTCAGAGATGGTGAACAGATGTTTGATCCGGGAATAGAGGAAGATGACCCAAACCCACAGACAACCAACGTCAACAATGGAAGTCATTCAAAGGTAACTTTAAAAATAAAATATATATATTATATCAAAGTTAAACTAGATGTCCCAAATGTTAAATGTTTGTTATATCAACTTAAGCGGATGGTGAAATGCAGCTGAAAGCTTTGGAAAAACCTAGTAAGTGAATCTTGATTTAATTTTTTTTATAGTTTACAATCCATTGTGTAATTATTTGTTTCACCCTGGCTAGTTAATTCGCTATATTAGGATTGTGCTGATGGCCAGGATTGGGCATTTCCAGCTACTTAGGAGTTCATTTTAATAAGCGGCTGTGTCCTTAATCTGCCTGCCAAACTGCAGAAGACTAAGTGTAAATTAACCTCAAAATAAAGTCAAACAAGTGAAATCTAGAATAGTCATGTGCCTGCCAGCTGTAGAGTCTGAATGTGTATTTTTTTCCATTAGAACAGACAATGAATTTAGACAACGCTTGGGTAAAACATTTTCCATTGAGATGACAAAAGATTTCAACATGCCAGGCCTAAATTGAGGGTCCTATGAAATTAAGAGTCCTGAATTTACAACAGGAAATATGGCACCTGTCAAGAAGTGGACTTAATACCATATGTATTCACTGAACAACAGCTACACTTCTAAATATAGCTCCTGCTAAGAACAGTCCTCTGTCAAGCAACAAACACATTTCTCTAAAACTAGTCCCATGCAAACATCCAACAGAAAGATGACTTCTCTTCATTTTCGGCATGGCACACATATTTAGTCACAAACCACAGAAGAATTCATTGCTCAAGCTTTGCCACCTGAACAATATCATAGTAGTGATTCCCTTACAGAAAGAGACTGTTGCCGGGTGTGAAAAGAAAGAAGCTAAGGCGAGAAGTGGCCAGAGGGAGTTTGCTTTCATCCGTCTGGATAAAGACAACTACGGGTGACAGTCAGCGGAGCATGTAAGACTGGGCACGCTTTCACAGGTGAGATCTCAGGTACTGTACTGCTCTGACCTGGTTCAGATGTGTGGCATTCCCATTTCTGACATGAGTAAGATGACATTAAGATATATGACAGTAAACACAGAAGCCTACAAGTATAGAGTCAGATCGGTCACAATATCAATTAATGCACAAAGGAGGATTCAAATTCAAATAACTCCATTTTTCTGATGCACACAGAACTATTTCTTCTTTTTAACCCCACAAATATATGTATTTGAAAGTATTTGCAATTTTCATGAAAAACATATTTAGACATTTTGACATTGATGGACTCTTAAACCTGCATTTACTAACTGCTTATCATGTGTGAACTTGACATCTATAGCCAGTCAGATAGCTCCTTTCGTTTCAGCCAATCACATAAGCAGAGATTCAAGGGTTGAATTTTATACAATCACGTGGTGTTGTAGCTGCCTGAAGGTCAACCTCAAAATAGCGCATGTCTCTCTTCTCCACAGGTAAGTAAGTGATAACTCTCTTGTCATGCATGACTAAATGTGTTATGGATTCTAGCTAAGTTATTGATGTGGCATTGAACACTAATGTTAGCTAACAAGAAAGCTTTATAATGCTGATAGGCAACCTTGGATTATCCATTAGGAGCTACGTGATGGACAATATACAGACTATACCTGTATGTCAACAGGCTGACACAAGAGTGGCCACTTTATTAAAAGTTATGTCTTATAGTATTATACCATTAAATAAATGAAGGCTTCAGTTAATCTTTCATTACCAATTAACTTTTCATTTAACCAATTAGTAATTCGGTCCATAAAATGTCCATCGCAAATTCCTTAAATACAAAGTCAATCTGTAAATGTGATGTTTTTTTTCCTGACCCCCAGTCCAAACCCAGAGAAATTAAGTAAGCATGTATTAAATATCACATTTAATACATGCAACCAGGATGTTCTTCACTTTCGTTTATAAAAACGACTGAAAGGATGAGTTATAATCAAAATGGACTAATGAAGCTCTGAAGCTCTAAAAGAGAGTAAGTTAGAGAGCGAGGCTGAAAAAATAGGAGGCAGAAAGAAAACAAACCAACAGAGAACAGGTGCTGATTATAAAGGTAATGGAGGATGGCTTGTTTTCCTAAATTATTGGGGGGCATTGCTAAAAAATTGGGCTTACTGCTATTATTTTGGTTGATTACCAGGCTTCTTTAAACCCCCGACATGCTGGGATGCATATCCTATTTGCAATCTGCATAATACAACCAGGTAAAAAAAACAAATCACTCACAGGCAGGAAGTCTTTTTTTTCCTGGTCTCATTACCGTTAGATAAAGAATAATACAGTGTGCTTTTTTTAAGATTGGGAGAATCAAATTGGTGGCGTCCTCTGTATTCCTGCTCGCATCTACATAGAGCGTAGTCGGATATCAGAGCTCATTTCCTCCCTCTCAGAAGGAGTCATTAGCCGTCAGTCATTCTTGTGTAGTAGGGAAAAACAACCTCCAGGAGTTGAAAGTTGCCCATGTAAGATAATCAACAGCAATAATCACGAAGCCCTAATTGGGTTTATTTTTTCAGTGTCAGTTTTTGCCTGAGTTATGCTCTTGCTTTTATGTGACACCTACAAAAGGAAATGGAGGCTGAGAGGAGGTCCACTCAGTTTATTGGGTAGGTCTACACCAAGGTAAAACTACTCCAACAGACCTGCAATAAATCCTCCTGAAGGATATGTTTGGTTTTGTGGAAACTGTTTTAGAGAGTTGAAAGTTCATTCTTATACCTTAGTCTCAACTTGGACTAGAGAGAAAATGCTTAGAAAAAAATTCTGTTTTTCTGGCAAAACTTCATCTACCAAGGAAGATTGTGTAATGTGATTAAAAGCTATAGAATAGCTACTGATGGGCCTTGTGGTGGGATTGTTTTAGAGGTGATGATTCAGCTTTATGGTCATTTTGAAAGCTGCGGCTTGTGGTGCTATTAAATTGTATTGTATTGGATACAGAGGTGCATCTAATGTTTGTCCAATACAAGCCACTAAACCTAATAAAACTTGTATTTTTTTTAGTACAACACTGAAAGCTAAAATTTCATGCTGTATTTGAACTTTGATGGAAAAAAGAAAAAAATAAAACACTACAAAATATGGAAACAAGACCAAGACTCTGCAGCCACACTAGGAGGCTGTACTCAGGCAAAGTGGTGGCTTTGAGCTAAATGCTAACATGCTCACAGTGACAATGTTAATGTGTTGATGTTTATTGATCTTTATTGATACATACATGTCATTATGTCCCCCATTTTTATCTAGTGTGTTAACATGCTAATATTTGTTTATTAGGACTAAGCACGAAAGTAAAATTGATTTTCTATATAGCCCAGTATCACAAATCATTTACATTGTGATGTAAAAAACAGTGGTAGATGTTAGGTTAAGGGTGATTACAAAATTATTATCTTGAATCCTGAGGGGAAAGTGAATATCTATACCAAACTGCCTTACAATCGTTTCAGTAGTTATCATAGTCGATAGTTGTCGTTCCACAAATGTGAATCTCATGGAAATGCTAGAGTTAAAGTCGGAGTCGCCTAAGCCTTGTTCCACGTTTTGATGTCATTTACAGGGACTCTTTGGCAAAATTGGAAATATATTCACATTCAACAGTGTGACAAACATACAATGTCTTGAGCCATGCTGCTTAAATGGCTAAAAGGATACAGCACACTTACACTGCAAAATGTTTGGGAGAAATAAAAGATAATATAGTTGTAGACAGGTCTCAGTAACTCTATACGACACTGGCATTATTCCTGAACAGCCACAGATTATCCATGAAAACATCACATGCAGTGTAGCTAAGAAGATCCCACAGCGGATCAAGGATGCACTGTATATTGATTTTCCAGCTCTGCGCCTGTACGTGTGTGCTGTAGATGCCCCTTTTTTTCCCCCATTTTAGCCACTGGCCTCCAGGTGGTTTCTGACCGACCGCAGTATCTTCAGAGGAAACTACAAACTACATCGGGAAAAGAAGACACGGTGCACGCCTGTTTAGCATGGCTTTCAGGCTTTCACCCTGCAATGAGGCGTCATGGGGTGCTCATGAAGAGAGGCTCTGAAGTTATGTATCTGTCTGCTTTCATCAAAACCCACTCATGAGATAAGACTGTTGGTTTTAAACACGCACCGACACACCGCACACAATCTGCTGACCAACTTAACCTTTAAAAGATAATTCGGCACACTAAGATGGGGAGTTATTTTCTCTGCCTCCATATCTCTTCGTCTTTGTAGGTCTTAGTCTGTTGCTCTGTGGTGATATCAACTCTTTGTTCAGGTTTTAATGTTTACCAAATGATATACATGCTAAATGTCACTAGTTCAAGCCATAACTGTCTCTCTAAATGATTAAATATTAATCTGCCAGCATTTTTTCCATTAATTGTTTCTTATAAAATGTAAGAAAATAGTGAAATATGCTGATCACAATCCCCCAAAGCTAAAGGTTGCATCTCTAGATTTCCTATTTTGTCCAACAAATACAACAGAACCCAAAAAATGTCAAGTTTTAAATTACAGGTGACATATTTTATGTTATGTTTTAAGTGATTCTACAAACCTTTACATCTCAGAAATTGGAGTCACTGATGTCTTTTTCATTTCTGCTTAAAAATGGCATACATAATAAATCATTCACCAGATTTGTTGCTGATTCATTTACTGTAGATCAACTAATATATTAACAGACTAAATATTTCAGCTCTAAACTGTTATAATGTTTTAAATATACAATGTGATACCAAACTGAATTCAAGAGGATTATTAGTACTGTTATTAAAAGTAGCAGCACTGGTGGTAGTAATTTTTTCATTTATGTCGCAGGCAGTTCAGAGATATGAAACCCACTCCGTTTATTAGAACACTCAAATGTGATATGAATTTCACTATACTACATAACATAATGAAGCTTGACAGAAGAGCTGCCAATATGACCATGCAAAGTCAGATTAAACTGTGAAATTGAATGAAATTAGTAAAATTCAACTGGAATGAAAATATTAATTAAAATCATTGATGCATTAAAATGACAGGTTGAGGTTAGATACTGTTAACCTACAGATACTATAAAAACAATCAAATTAAAGGAATTAAAGGCCTGACCCCTACAGGAAGGAGATTCTGGTGGCTCCGTTATCCTGTGGGGACATTTTACTGGCATGGTTTGGGTCTACATGTCCCTTTAGATTGAAGGGTCACTAGCAGATCAATACAAAGTTGTCCGGAGTGATCATCTTTATCCTATGATGAAGATGAAACATTTCTGTCCCGATGGGAATGGTTCCTTCCTGGATCGGGGAGGCATACTAAATGATTTGATGAGTGTGGAAATGATGTGAATCTTATGCTTACGGCCTTCACAGTCACCACATCTCAACCCAATTAAACACCTATGGGAGATTTTGGAGCAACATGTTACACCATCACCAAAACACCAAATGAGTGGTGGGCATGTGGAAGCCCAACACTTTATTTAGACGCTTTATGTTGGTTTTTCCTTTAATTTGTCCCCATTTTTGTCTTTTTCTGTCCCCCTCCATTTGATTCCCTCGTCTCCCTCTGTGTATTGTGTACTCAGCTTGTTGTTCTCATTGTTATTTCAGACCCTCTTCTGCCACACCTGTCCGCTACACACCCTCAGACACTTTTTCTTGTTCTGACTCCTCCTGTGATCCACCAGCGATCTACACAGCTGCTTTGCATCAGCCTATTAGTCATACAGTATGCTGTATATAGGTGGCAGTTTTTTTCCCTTGACCTTTATCAGGTCTGAGCCGACTGTATAGTGTTTTTCTATTTTTCCATCCTGGTTGCTACCTACATGTCTTTTGTGTTTGCGGTATATCTACCTGCTTATTTTCAACAACTGCCTGATAAACGGGTAGAGCTGTTCTTAACAAGTTTGAAAATCCTGCATTCGTGGGTATTTGCTGCTGATACCTTTCACCCATTACATTGAATATTATGTATTCATGCTCTGATAGCCTTGACAGCTCTCAAATGGTCATGTCAGAGTGCAAAACACCCACAGAGATGAGAGAAGAAAGAAGTAGCATGTGTATGAGCTGCATCGCTTGTCACTCGCACTGAGATGCAATCAAAGGGATGCGAAGAAGCTCAACACATTTCCATTATTTTCATATGACAAATGCACAGATGTAAACATACCTACCAGATATTCATTAGCTAAATGAGGTTCACACACTGAGTGCAAAGTGCAAATGATATTTCTGTGTCGCTGACAGTCTGAAGGCTTACAGCACTGTCACATCTCACTAAATCAAATGTGAGGGCAAGTGTAATATTTCAGAAAAGGTCAATAAACTTACACTGCTGGACCTCCGGACCGAGCTCTCCTGATCAGAGTATTTGCTGCAACCTGAAGGCTTTTTTTTTTTTTTTTTTTAAATGTCTGTTATCTTTTATAACAGCTAGTGTGACATGGCACGAATTCCACCCCTGTTGCCCAAATCCCTCAAAGTGATTTGCCATTAACCTTGAAATTGTGACTGACTTTCCTGAGATGACAGCAGAAGCTTGGAGCAATTTTTCCCGCTTGCTGCTTGATGAGGGAGCGAATGGCCAACAGTCTCACTTTGTCAGCATGCATGAACAAATGTTAGATGTGAAGAATGCACGAATCTGAATATTAGTTCAAAGAACACTTTCAGCATGTTATTATAGATACGGTTATTATTAATAATGTAAGTTAAATTCGTTTCTCTAAAAGGGAGATATGAATGCATTACTTCAAATTAATAGGAGTTAATTAAGTGTCATTTAAGTTGTATTATTTATTCAGTGTCTTGATAAAACAACAGTCAAAGAGAGGTCATGGCTTATTGTGGCTTATACCCACTATTAAATACACAATTCAGTGTGCAAATTACTACAAATGCTCCACACTACTTACATAGTCTTGCCTTAAATGGGCACTCTGTAAATTGGGGTGCTAACAAGAGACAGACTTAAACAAGGAATGGTTAAAGTTGAAGCAATAGAGTGTGGTTTAAGCTCTGAAAACACCATACCCAACAGTCACTCAATGGACTCTTTTATTAGACCCTCCATGCATGGTAAATGGCCATGTCCAAAATTGAATTCTCAAGCCCAACTTGAGATAACACTGATGACATTCTCAGAATTGTTTTCTCAGACTTTGTAAAGGTTCATTTGAAGCCACAGAAAGGATTAAACAACTCTTTTCACAGGTTGAACATTTGTCCTCATGACAAGTAAACTCATGTGTAGTGTGCCTGCATAATATGTGCTGCAATTTCAAACAAATGCTTTATTTTTAACGAAGGTTAAAGCAAATATCTCTAATATCCTGAAACATCAGTCGCTGAAAATGATCCCAGTCAAGTGAAATGAGACGACTGTCTGTGCCAGAGTTCCTCTGAAGGTCAGCCTCTGTGAGTCAAATGATAGTCTGACCTTCACGGCTACTGCAGAATCAATAAAGAAATCTAATCAAGGAATGTTAGCCAGGGTTCAAAACCAAATTATGTCAAAAGAAAGGGGCTTAGGATTTGTGGGCAACCTGTTAAATCGGGGCAGAATGTTAAGTATAATTTCATTAATTGGCAAGCACATCAGTGTTTGCTCAATCTGTTATACATTACGAGAACATTTGGGGTTTCCTGAAGGTTCTTGGTTGCAAATCATCTGAGTAATGTGCACAGTAAACCTAAAAAAAAGCCGTTCTGATAACACAATTTCCATGCAAAAGTATAGACAACTTTATAGTACATGCACATTGTAGCCTTTCTGTTATATGTCAATTTCACAAAGATATTTACATGCACAGATTAAGAAGGTTCAGTTAATGTCTGTATTTACTGCAAGCTCACAGTGTTTATTAATCAAGTAGACTGCCATGTACTACACTCGATCCCCTTGGCTATAAGCGCCATAAATCATGTCCATCCTGTCATAAACTGCTGTCATGTTGCTGCCCTGAAACTTACGTAACATCCATGTAACTTAATCACAATTTGTCAAATAGACTTAGGGCATGAAGGCTAGCAATAAAGAAAGATAGCGGGATGTAAAATATAACAACTTGAGCTACTGTAAACAGCAATTTTATGATGCGATTAATTTTGCAGTAATTCACATTTTTGAAATGCTCCAAATATAACCTTAACTGGAGGAACACAGGTGTGTTGAGAGTAATTCATATGTAAAGTATTAGCCTCTGAAATTATCTCAAAATGGCTTCATATGTCGATATAGAAAATTCTTGATATAAGTACAATATTGTCTATTTATTTCATTTTGATGTTTGGGGACAGATATGGAAAAGAAAGAAGCAAGATAGTCCACCTGTGGTTGATGGTTTTCAGCTTAGATACCGAGAAACTAGATGGGATTTTAAGGTGATTTTAATGTTGCAGAAAACCAAAGATTAAAAAAAGGAAAGAAATTTATGCTCTAACAATAACAAATTAAAATGCTGCAGAAATGACTACACTTCCCACTTAGTGATCTGCCTTTATAGTAGCAATTAACAACTAAATTGCAATCAACTTGCAAAACTACCACTTTAAAAGTAGACTGATGGTTTTATACATATATACACACACATATATATATATATATATATAGTTTAAAATAGTTTGAAAGTACACCTGTCTCATGTCTCAGGTGTCATCAAAATTTTCCAAACTGCAATCATAAAAAAATAAAATTGATTTACAAAGCTAAAAAAAGACTAACCTAATAGGCTTCAGCCCTCCATCAAAGTAAGAGAGCAACACTACTTTGGTTCGATTCCTCCCTGTGAAACATTGTTGGCCTTGCCTGTGGCAGATTGATTTGAGGTATCAGTTAGGTCGGGACTGTGAACATTTCACCTTGCTAATGCAGTTCTTAGGTGAGTGTTTAGGTTTATTGTGGATTGGACTTGGTATTCATAGACAGCTGCATTGCCATGCATGATAACATAGTGGATGTGCTGGAGTTACAGATGCGAGGCAGCGCTCATTCAAGACCTCGCTCATTCGGTTAGTCAGCTTACAAGATTCCCATTTTCGCCCAAATCAGCCTATGACCAGGAGACTGAGCCGGTTGGTATTTTGATCACATTCAAGGCACCTCGTCTTTCTCATCAGTTTTCCAAAGCAGCCACTCGATCAAGTATCTCCTCTGCTGCATCTCCCCAGCTCCTTGAACAGAACTCCTCTATTAAGAGATCGTCACTCCAGGGTTCTTAACTAGGCTGAAGAATGTGATTTCACTGGAGACTGGGAGATAGTCAACACACTATCAAATAGTCAATACACATTTTGAGCGGTGCCGGGCATCTGATCACCGTTATCAGAGGTGTGCGAGATCAAAACCTCAACTCTAGGCCAAAAAAAAAAAAACCTCTCTTTGAAAAGAGAGCACAGAGGGCCATTAAATGTATTTGCTTCCCAACAATTTTTCATTTTCACAGCTCATACATCCACTTGCTTTTTTTTTGCCACATGCTCAGAGCACCTATTGCCCAGTTTTTCCACCCTTTTTCCTTCAGCAAGGTTTTCTTTGAAGTAACTATATTTCATGTCTTCACTAGGGGTCCAAGGTTGGTGCTAGGTTAGAAAAGGTTAGGAAGACCCATTTTCTCACTACAGTGCGCTGCCTTGTGCTTTGTTCTGTTTCCTTCAGTCTTCTTTTGTTGAGCGTTGCATTGCATAATTTGGTTTCGTAATTTTAGATCATTTGTTTGTTTCTCCAGAGAATAGACATTGGAACCAAGGCATCAGCAAAGGAATGTACACAAATTTCTATTACATTAAAATGAAACAAACACAAACAAAGCATGGTAATTATGTTGGAGCTAAAATAATTTCTCATTTAATCTATTGACTGACAGAGTTGATTGACAGAGAACCATTTTATTTTGTGTTTCTAGTTTTCAAATTGAGGATATGAGGTTTTAGTTATATTAGCCATGTATCCTTAAGTGAGAGTTCAGCCTGTTTGGTAAGCGGTCGATCTCAGGTGCCATCAGCGACAAAATATGATCACATTCATCTGGTAAGGGTGATTGCTGTTTACATGCCGCGCTCATACGGAGCCGGTAGCACTTTGGATTCCAGGAAAACTGTGTGTTGGCTCAGTCTTTTGACCAAAACCTCTTTGTGCATAAAGAACATATAAAAGAGCATCAATCTAAGAGGTATTTAGCAAATGTTTGTTTTAGCTGAGAATATTGGACATCTTATGACAGAGATAACTGATTCTGACACGTTAATTGCTTCAGCAATAATACACTGCCAACACTTATAAACAAGATAGTGTTTCAACTGAAACCAACATTTGAAACTGCCTCTCTGTGGCTCTTGATTTTTTTTTTATACAGAGTGCAGTGATAATAAAAATTGAATTCAACTTATGTTTAATCGAAAGCGGAAAAGATCTTGAGGCTCCATTAAATTATAATAAGTCTGAGATGTCATTCATTTTTTAGAATGACTCTCAGATATCATTCATTTACAGGAGTGGAGCAGAGTTATGGAACGCAAATTGCAGAGGATTTGGAGGAGAATGGCATCTGTAAGCTATGGTTTATGCAGCATTGTCAATTCACAAAAGCCTTTTGGGGGTTGCTCCAGGATCTATCATCTATAATATAAAATGTATAATGTCAGTTCTTGTTGGAAAATTGAATACAATTTCTCCCGAGAGAAACTCTGCCACCATCAATCCGATGACGCTCGACTCTTCATGTTTTCTTGTCACTTAAAGTGTAATATGCACTGGTTTACAAAGCCTGCAAGGCTAGTGGGTGTTTTCTGGCTTCACAATATCTTCAGTGACACTCAGGAACTAAATCAACCTCTAACTCCAAACTACTGACAAGGTAAACTACATGTCATAAATACCAAGTGATGAGAATAATGATAAATTTGTGCATTACGCACAGTAATGTTTGCTGCCTTGATGTCACTTCCTTTATGGCATTGTTTGTCCATGTAGCCTTGACTTTCTTCGGTGAGGAGGTAATTATGTCGATAACACTTTGTGTGCCACCAGATTTTGCAATAAAATGAAACTAAAAGTATCATTAAATTTCCTACAAAGTCAAGTAAGTCTTGTCTTGTGAGCCAAATGTTTCCTAACCCAATCCAATGCAGGCCTTTCCCATTAGGTCCATGAAATCCCTGTGAATGCTGACAGCTGAAAATTATGATGGATGCTCTTGATTTCTCCATCCTCAATCCATATCAATCAATCAGGGGCCCGATTCAGGTCAGAGTGTTCCCACGTCCCCGTTCTTCACCCCAGTGTGAGTTTTTTTCAGGATTATGAGCCAAACCTAACAGTCTCTCTAGGGAGGTCTAGATGATGTGCCAAATACAGGCTAGGGGATAATTAACTCAGCCTTCCAATTAGGACAAAGCAATCCACTGAGGGTACAAGTAGGGGAGGATAAATACTCAAGCATCAGAATGGGAGGAGAGCAGGGACAGGCAGACAGATAAATAATGAGGCGGAAACACGCAGGCTAATGCTAAACACATAATCAAATGTCACAACGTGTGATTGATGTGATGTGGTGTGCCTATTTCCGTAAGCATAATATGACTTTTTGAGCAATTATTATCAGTTCTCCTGCATGGTATCAGCATATTAGGAGTTTTACACCGGAGAGATAAATACAAAAATCACAGTTATACAAGAATTACAAGACTTGCAGTTCATTTTCAGTCGGTACTGGCCCTGTGAGCTGCAACCAATTCCATGTTTCACAAAAACTGACAGACATGGATCTGAGAAAATTTTCTCCAGAAAGTCTAAAACCTACACTGCTGAAATAAATAGTCCTACTGAGGGTAGAGAGTTTTGCTCAGTTTCACTAAATAGACTCTGTAGACCATTGAATGTAATAGTTCTTCTTCCCCTAGCCAAGGAGTATTACTTACAGTATATAACATATACTTTGCTATAACGACTATGTATAGCCCTGAGAAAAATTACTTCCTGCCCTTTTTGAGTATAAGTGTTAAAACAAGATTTAGTGGTTCTCAAGCTGAGTTAAAACACTGGTCCTTTGGGTGGGGTTTTCATTGCAGTTCCAGGGGGTTGCAATCAATTGAAGTGTTACTAATGACATTATTAAACCAGTTGCCTTGCTCCCAATCTTTGCCACTGTAGATCACATCACTTTTAGCCTCTGTCTGCTGTAATGATTTCACTGAGAAGGTTCAAATGTGGTCAATCTGTTTGTTAGCTGCCGCTAAGCTTACAGAGGAAAAGTGTACACTGAGGAATAAAAAACATTTGGCATACTCTCACCGATGGTCTTTTCTTCTTCTTAGCAAGATAGCAAACAAATCCAGTCTCGTGTGGTGCAAGGACAATTTCAAAGGAAATATGCACTGAACAGGATTCATATTGTTCCAATCATGTTACACACCGCAGTCTTGGTTTCTCCACAATTACTGATCTGCTGGCAGTGAAGAAAAGGCTGGCATGGGAAAATGGACATTCGCCATATTAACTGTTTAACACCTGAAAAAAAAAACATTCAATGAAACAAAGCCTGCAATGTTTTGAAATGAAAACACACATTTTTACAAAAAAACACATTTAAATCTATGGAATACAACCATGCTTAACTGCTAAAGCTCCTAACAGTGTTCTGTGTTACAGCAGATTTTCTATTTACCTGAAGCTGTTGTTGGCTTTGGCTTCTTATCTACTGACAATGACTAATTTATTTATGGCTATTAATCATCATATCCGCATCTTGTGACGGTGGCTAAAGACAGATGAGTCTGTTATACCATAAATACAAATTAATTACAGAATATACACTCACAATTCAGCATCTACAAGGCTAAATAAGAAAGCTGTTCCAGGGTCTCTCAGCACTTCCATTATTCATTTTTGACATTAGGATCATGGCTTTTAATTCATCATCATTTTTTATATATCAAAAAGTAGTACATTTATCAAAGTTTATCTTGAATATTTAAAATTTAAAACATAGCAATGCAAAAATATAAGCAGAAATTGGTTTTAAAAGCCCAATTACAAGAATAAACATCCTCCAGAACATCCATTGTAATTTTTTTGCCCTTTCACCCTTTCACCCACAATCCACATTTCTTTCTACATTATAAACAACAGCAGAATTTGGGTATTATAAAGGCTCAATTTGTGTTAAAATTGTAATATGCAAAGAACTGAGACAACAAAAAATATACAATCTGAATATCACAAAACCATCATACAGTGTGTTGTGTGTTTTTTTGTTGGTTTTTTCGGTGTCTTACAAGAGGACAGATATGTCTAACTGTGTCTTCTGCAACAGGATGCATTTTGAAATGGTGAGAAATATGGAAGAATTCCCCCAATTCAAAATCACATTGATCCCATTGAAATTCCCATTTGTGATAAAGCAAATTACTAAAAATCCAGGCTCAGAACGGTAAACAACTACAGTATGCAATACATATACCTATATCTAGTACCTAAATCTTTATCAATTCAATATTTATGTTTTTAGCAACCTTTGACGAACACCATTCCCCATTATCTCCATTTATTATCCCAGATGTTTGCAGGCTAAATGCCAAAGCTCAGCAGAGGTGGTGAGTGCATGAGGAAGTTGCAGAGTCAAAGTTTGATCAGACACGTCTATAATAGTAGCAGGACAACAGAGTGCTAAACACTGTCAAAGCATTATTGCGAGGATGTGGTACACTGCTGCTCTTGCAAATTCTCATAGAAGTTGTAGTTTTTTCTGTTCTCACAAAGTAATCATTGTTTAACATTGTTAGGATCACAAAGTTTTCCATTTTTAATAGCTGCAGTGGATGTAGATTTGTCTTCAGGAACAGGAAATGTTAAATGAGATAATGCACTTTATGGTGAATATTAGCAAATAAATAAATAAATCATGCACTAAAACTTAAGAAACAGCGCCAAATGGAGACAGATGTTTAGTTATAGACCATAAAACCAAAAACAGTAAGGTTAAAGTAACTGATGCTGTCCATACTGTTGAGGGGAAGCACACAGTGGGGGGGGGAATAAGAGCAGCTTTAGGAATCGTTCATTATTCATTTCACATGAATAATGTCAGATTTGATTACTATTACTGAATCCTACGAAGAAGCAAGAGGGCCACACCTGAGCACATGAGAGGCACGTTAGAAGGGGAGTTCAGGGATAGCCGGGTGCTACATACATGACAGCTTGAGAATGGAAGTAAAAAAAAAAAAAAAATCTATCAGCCCGAGGGTTTGGTGTTCGGTGACAGCCTGTCAGTGTCTGAGTCCCACTTTTCAGTTGGCAGCGCAAATCAGCCGGGCTTCATTCACAGGGTGTCGTTGTCCATCATTAAAAAATGAAGAGTCTAATTTTGAAAGCAATTGATGGGGATAATGCAGACGTGGGAAAACACATCAGATGTGAGAAATATCGCAGGAATAGAATAGTTAGACAGAGATGTATCCAGTGCTGCTGAGTCGATTAATGTCTTCGAAGTCCAAGTGCCAAACGTGTTCCTGGCAACTGCTGTATGGTGTTTAATTAATCATATTGAAGCTCCTGTAGTTTTGTTTCTTAACATAACAAATGACCTTTGAAATCTTGTTTTATATAATATTTATTAGAATCTGTAGTCTAGTGTAACAATCTGCTGAAGCACAGTTAGCTTACTGCTAACATAATACCAGAATCGCATGTCTTTCCTTTATAGAAAGAAATTCAGCTACTTAGGCTCATTATTTTGTTTATTTATTTTAATAAGCAGCTTTTTAACATGTAAATTTCATCACTGTCAAACACAAACCTATGCATGCTGTATATACTGTCTATACTACACTGTCACACCCACCTATCTCTTATAAGCTACCTGTAATAATTAAATTTATCCCAAGCATCCTTTATACTCCTACTATATTGTTACACGTACACAGTAGTTTATGCTAATATTTATGTTTACCTTTTTGAGCTGCTGTTCTTTTGTCCTTGTGTTTTTGTATTCTGTGTACATGCAGAGGGAGCGTTGTAAAACCAAAATCAAATTCCTTGTATTCGTACACATACCTGGCCAAAATAGTGGATTCATCTGTACAATTTCAAGTAACCAATTCATTATTTCACAAACCACTACTGAACCATCAAATAAATCAGTGCATCAATGAATTGATGAATTCTGATCTTTTCCTTTAAGAATAAAACAGTGGTTGCTCTACAGTAGGACCCATCCACTCAAACACAGTGTCCAATGCATAGAAACATACAAGTTAAAGTAAAGAAACCTCACAATAACTGTATAATGGACTGGACCTTAGGAACGAAATATCTTAACCAAAGGTTAATACATATTATGAGTAACAGGAGAATTCACAAAACTGTCGTGTGCAAAGATATTTGGATATATATAAGATATAAAAGAGTATTAAAGTCTGCAGTAAGTCTGCTGATCTTGATATCTCAGAGGTGCATAAGCCGATGTGAGACTTCAATATTAAAGGGTAAAAATTCACACAAGCATTCCACAATAATTCCATGAAAGGGGTGATGGTTATCAGTTAGATGTAATATGAGCTTTTAGCAATATAATGTTTTTAGTATTAACTTCAAAGTTGAGTTTAATTTATCGAGTTCGTACAGCCAAAAATGGACTACCAGCGGCACATGCGCCACCTCTCCGTGTCAGGTGTGTATGCAAAACCACGCTGGGAAATCTGCTTTGTCATGTAGTTGCTATAAGACAGTGGTTAAGTGGTTACTACTCTTAAGGCAAACAACTCAGCAGGAGCTCTGACACTCAACAGCGACCCTTTTATGGAAGAAAAAAAAATAATTTCAAAATCATCAATTTTAAAGTGTGTGTGAGTGTTTCTGTGAACGCAGTGAGGGGAAGGTAGTGGCGTTAAATTAGTTACACTGAAAATGTGAAATTATGAAAAAACTGTGGATTATAACTAGTGAAATATTACAGCAACGGTTTCTTGACAGATGACGAAAAAGTAGGTAACCTACAATTTTAAGTCATTAGATCATTAATTATATTAATTTCTCTCATAATTCTGAGGCTTTACTTAAAGTACCACTGTTTAAACCATGAGGAGGTAAAGCTAAAGGAGATTTATGAATTACAATAATATTTAATAAATGTATAAATGTTACTTCAAAAACATGAGAACCACAGTTCAGCATGCATTCAAACACATATGATTTTCACAGCGTGAGTGTGACCTTTTTTCAGCCCTGAGGCATTTAGAAGAGCCACGAAGAAGATGATTTATTGTAAATGCCACACCAATATGGGGAAAATCTGTCCTTCAAAATTGAAGGGTTTTTCTTGTCTGTGTGTGTGTCAGCTGAGATAAAAATCAAGTCTGCTTTCCATCTGCTAAATGTTATTTATTTTGGCATTGTTTTTAAATGAACTGGGTTGCTAAGCGATTTTATCACCCATTTTGCACTACGCCGTCTCAGATGAAAATGATGAATCTATTATGTGCAATCAAATAGATCCGAATGACAGCTGTGATACACATTTTCATATTTTTGATATGAATTAATTTAATAACACTCATAACATGTGTGGTCTTTGATCTATGTGGTGTTAATCTCTCAGAACAAACGCCTTTCTTGAAACATGTCCCCAAAGAAGACACACAAAAGGGCACGTGTCATTATTTGCCGTCTTTAATGTGGCTCCAATTATGAGATGCTGATCTCTTTCCAGAAAACTGACAAGTTCACCCTTCACCTCTGATGCCTCCGATGAAGGAAGTTTTGGAACAGTGGTGTGGACAAGCATTTGACATTGTAAATCTTATTATGTAAATACAATTGATTCGGGGCACATTTAAATCATCAGGGGTGGACCTCGAGGTCAGGCTGATAAACTAATTCAAAGTGAATATAAATTTTTGTTAAGAGATGAAGGTGAGGATACAGGCAGTTCAACGCCCCCGGAGGGGCCACTATTTACTGTCCATGTCTGTCTCCGTGGCTTTCTGTTACATTATTCTTAAGGACAGCTGTCTACTGCCACATAAATATGTACCCCTTCCTCCCATAGGGGCCACTGCAATCAATGCCCTCCTGAGGATTAGCTGTCACGTTAGATGTCGGGGTAAAAGCATACTCAAGTGAATGAAGTGGAGTGGCTCACGTAGGCTCAACAGGAGTTCTTGTTGTCTGAAGGACAAGGGGGTGGCAGCCATTGATTCAGAGGCTTTAAAGTCTTCTTTATTGGGAACATGTATTGTTAGTGTTAGTTGTGACCAGAACACACACAACACGACAAACCTTGACTAGAGTGGCAAGAAATACCCCCTCCTCTGACAAGGTCTGTTTTGTTGTCGAATACCACAAAGCTATACAACAAGTGCACAAAAGTGTATAAATAAACTGCAGGCATCCTCTGGAAAACAGACGTTCCTGTTGGAGGTGCCTGCAACAGGGCACCATATGTGCTTGCTGAGATAAAACGGAAGGGATGAGCATACCCCCTGTAGGTAAATACTCATCAGACCAGAGTATTGGCTGCTGTGTTTCTAGATTATTCCATCATTTACTGGCAGTGCCAGGCACTGTCCTGCAGTCCCTGATATCCTCTGAAGAGTTTAGACCCTGGTGGGCTGGAAACTGGCTCAAAGAAATCCTTCCGCATGCCTGAAGGGAGCACATATGTCTTATTGGGTATGTGGCCATTTAATAGTTAGTCTTGGTTCTTGTGTTAGGGACCTCTCTGAACAAGCACCATCATTTCAATGCAGTCACCAGGTTTAGACATAAAAAGGTCTCAGTGCTGTGCCTCTCCGTGGATGTAATAATCTATTTCCGTGCCTTTCTAGCTTTTTACATTGCCCATGTACCCATTGTGGCTAAATTGTGTGTGGAATTGCCATCACAGTGCATTATTACCTGAATATCTGGTTCTGAAGATCTGATAGAATCAGATATTTCTACATACTCAATGGATCTGGACATGACCTCCTGCTAAAGCTGCACTGAAAGGTGCACATGAAGTCACAGATCACATGGAAGGCATGCAGCATTCATGAACCATGCTATTTTCGGGTTGCATGCTATGAAGCATAAACAGCCCTGCTGTTCACATGCCCCCATAAAAAATTCAATTATAAGCAATTCCATAGTCTCATACATAGCACATTGGATTGTTCAATGAACTTCAATACACCCGCCTCATATGCAATGAGTTTTTCATGCCCCAATGAAGATTTAATAATAGCGATTTAATAACAGACTTTGGTTTAGTCCGCGCTCTACAAAGGTAAGTACTGTACTCTGGTTGGAGATGGAGAAGATGAGATTAAACTAGGTGGACAGATACTGCATGTGTGTGCCCTTCACCTGACCACACATCACGTCATAGTGAGAATGGGCTTTTTCCATTAAAGTCACAATGAAAATGAGTCTCCACATCAAACTGCACACCTGCTTGTAGCAATAAGAGCTAAATTACATGCAAAATATGTATTTTCTGTTTTATTTCACAATGACACTTCATTTTATTTCCAGGAAAGATTAGTAACACTGTGCCGATAACATAACCCCAGACTTCACAACACCCTCTGTGCCCCTCCCAGTATGAAACATCATGTATATGTGTTGGGCACAATGTTTGCATCCTGGTGTGACAGCATGAGATTATGCACAAATAAATTCACAGAGGATTGCCTCACCAGCTGTACCATTCAGTGGGCTTCACTTTGTTCATTATAGTCCAACCCACCCACCCTGCCCAGTTTCATGCAGATACACCTCACTGTACTGAAGGAAGACACTGGAGGGATGCTGGTTACTGGTTTGTGAATTTAACAGAAGAAAAAGGGTGGACCTGTAGATTCGTGCTAAGATAAAATACAGACCTTCACATTAATGCGCATACACTATATAAAAATATAACCATGAGTTTACTGTGGATTTTATGAAGCGGCTAACATTCTCAGTGTAACTGCACAACATTTTCAACATTGATAAAGTAATTATCTTGCTGATGACTATACAGTCTGTCAAACATTGCCAAAAAGATCAACTTAAGACTAAAACTATTTTTTTTTAATTAACTGAGTTAATTTTTTTAAACAAACAATCTGCAATGTCAAGTATGGCGACTGTTTCACATGTTTTGGCAAACAGGCTGAAAAATAACTGAATGTGCTGTTCACATGTAAATTCTGATATTAAGTCATCTACTCATAAGACTGGTGAAGACTTTAGCTTGCTAAAATCCTATGCTTCAGTAGAATTGAATTTTTGGTTTGTTTGCTTTTTGTGTTAATTCAAAACTAATTGCAATTTTTTTCAAATTAATGTTAATGTAGTCAGATGCCTCACATCCCACTACATTAACTTCTGCAATTAGCCACAAATGGTTAATGAAGTGCTCTTCATGAATATTCATGAATTTTAGTGAGCTAGTTATTCTATTTCAGTTGTTCTCTTTTGCTCTGAAAATGAAAAAGTAAGAGTACAACATCATCAACATAAATGTCAGCGTGAAAAAAGTGGTGTTGTGAAGGGGAAGCGTAACGTATTACCTGTTTACTATTTCTAGTATCACTATGTATATTATAATATATTATTATGCTGTCAGCTCAGAGAGTCAGCCCCTTTATTACAACAGAAATAAATTTAAAAAAAATAAATTAACCCATATAAAGGTTAACTCTAAGAGGCACATGGCTGTACATCTACTGAGTATCATGGGGACAGCAGAGCTATCAGACATCTCATCTCAGTAATGAGAAACCCCAATTAGTGGCATTGTGCCAGGGAAAGAGGGCGACATCAACATGGCGTCTCATACATGGGACTGCTGCAGGTGCCTGAGGGAAAATCTGCTAACCACTCATTCCATATGCCACATTCATTAGATATGACTAAAACCCATAACAAACTAAATATTGGGCTTGACAAATGTACTATTATTGTCATTATGAGTCTTTTTTATTTTGTATATTTTAAATGTGTGTTCTGATAAAGTAGTCTTGCTCTAACATGTTCCAGGCTGATGAACAAACAGATATGCAGAAGTAAGGCAGTACATTTTAATACTGAAAATGATTTTGCATACCTTTTGATCCATATTGAAGATACAAAGTCATCTCTGGTACTTAGTGTAAACAGTCTGTGTTGCAGCACTGGTGCCACAGGTTGGTCTGTCTAAACTGCCTCCTTGTCTCGGCCATCCTCAGAGCTCTCCAGAAATCTGCAACTTTCTTCTTCTTCTTCTTCTTCTTCTTCTTCTTCTTCCCACTAATGCGCTGCGCTCATTCTTTCAGCTTCTTTAGACATTCCTTTGCTTTCCGGCAGATAAATCTTTGATAGACTTAAACTTACCCTGTTCTTTCATTTATTTCGCTGTCCTTGTTTAAATATTTTTCATACTTCAGGGGCTCAGCTCTCATCCTCGGTGTTCCACTCTGTCCTTTTCTCTGTTTCCCTGTCCTTGCATGACTCTTCAAATTACCAAATGTCAACTCCGTACAATTGTTTGCAGTACATAATTTCATCTCATATATACAAAAGTTTAGATCTTTTAAGTCAGTGTACTGAAAGAAACAGAAGGATAATTTAACTTAGAGTCCCAACTGCAAACTCCACAGAATAATGCCACTGCTAAATATATTAACCACAGTCCTGACTAATTGTGTAGTGAGATGTGTGACAGTGGTGTTTCAGTAGTTGTCTTTAATATATTTGCTAATATTGAGGACAGGGTAATCTGTGCTGAAGCCACTAGAAAGCATGCTGTTACTCAAAGTCATTCTACCCTCTTCAACATCCACGACGCACCGCTTCAGACCTTTATTTGTTGTATTTACTCCTGAAATTGAAAATATACTTGGTGTCTGTATAATTGTGGACGGTTAAACTATGAAGTGTATGTGGTATATTTTAAGTAAGGACGATGAGTAATGATCATATTTTATGAAAAAATTGCAGATATCAAAACAGATTATATAATACATTAACCAATGGACAGATCCCTTTCAAGAATTATTATGTATTTATGAAGGGAAGTGCACTTACAGCATCAATTATGTAGTTAGCTGTTCTGTATTCAGGCCAGAAGACTTGACTTATATCTTAAAGAGTGTTTCTGTACATCCCTTTGTTATCTTTACAAAGCAATATGTGGCATATTACTCATAAAGAAACACGGTGCAAAAGGTATGTCATTCATTTGATCAGAATCATAATACTTTCTCCCAGGGTGTAATTTGGTAATAATGATAGTTTATATTATGTTTGTATTATATTATCTTTGTGCTCTTTATGCATTTTATTTATAGTTTATTTAACGTTTAATTTCATTCTTTCAATCATTAAATCATTTATATTTGTTTTATATGCTGATCAGTATAATCTTAATGATAAATCTATTCAGCAGATCAACGTTGTTACAATTTAAAGTTGTATTATATTATTATTATTTTATTTTTTAATAATGCTAAATTGCATGATGGATTTGGCTTCTCTCAATGAATGTAAGCTAAACTGTTGTAGCTGTATATTCAACCCTTAACTACACTCAAAGAGACACTGACCTCAGATCAGAGAGGCATTATAGTAAATAGTTTGTTCACTCATCATCATCTCAAATCAATTAATCATTTCCTTAAAATGGGTTTCTTTTGTTTTTCAAGTGAAATATACACTGCAATATATACTGCATACACTGAAGGGACATTTAGACAGTTTAACCATTTTAGTTTGAAAATTTAAATCTTCTAGTTGACCTGTATACCATTATGGAGTCCCCTGCAAGTTAAAACCTTGACAATTAAAACCTGAAGAATGAGGAGGTCACTCTTCAAACCATAATTACTGCACTTGTTGCTTAAGGTATCGCTTTATCTGCTCTAACTACTGGCCCACAGGAGGGCTGTGACTGGAATGCCAAATATGCATCTCTGCAGTAAGAGCCCTGGTTATGATTCTGCAATGCGAACGCGACTACCTTTACCTGTCAAGTGTCAAGTGACAGTGTCACAGCATATCATTGTGAGATAGGTGAGCGTCTGTTCATTAATTAATCCAGAGAATATGATGTAACATTTGTGTGTGCCATGAAACTGGGGTTAAAGGCACTGAAATGTGATATGTGGTTTGCATGCTGGAATAAAGGACGGGTGAGAACGGGAGTCTCAGTAGTGTTATCGAGTGGTTCACTCCTGTCAAAAACGTTTCATTCAGTTAGGCTCATGATACCTCCAGAAGCCTCTGCAGTGACTTACAACATACTGAATTATGCATAGTCATATCTATATGCACAGGAATCGCTCTCATTTCTCCACTAAACAGTAAACATGTGTGGTGTAGGCGTAATTAGTCTGAAACATGTGTATGACTCCAACTCCAAATCATATTTTATCCGCTTATTATGAGATCTAAATCTAAGGCTTGGGTGCCTTTTTTTTTTTCTTGTCACTCCAATTTAATGGTTACACTTTTTGCGACTTCAGAATCCAGCTGGTCAAAAGCCTTAAAGGAAGTTTTCCCGAGCTATAGCTGCCCACCTATAAGTACTACTGTGTTTATTACCAAGCTCCCTTTAAAAGACATAATCGGTGCTCTAATTACACACTAAGCATTCATTCTAAAGGGGTTTGTGGTGTGTTCACACAAAAAAACAAGAAGAAGACAAGAACTGCAGTCTCCTTCATCACTGCCTTTGCTGGTTTATGGAGGGCCCATCTCATACCAACTATCCTTTTGGCTGGTACCTCTTCGACCCTTTCCCACATTTCCTCCTGTAAAGGTTTTTGCCTCTTCTTGCCTTGGGCCTTGTTGTAGCACACCACCATGCCAGTGCCTAGCTCAGACATGCCTTTGACCAAAGCTCACATCACCGCTCTGGATTCAGCCTGGACCATCGCCTCCTCCAACCATCACTTCTTCACAGACTTCTGAAAGACAGACAGTGCGTAGTCTGGCGGCTATAAAAGGCCATGTTGCTGAGATTCTGGGGTAGACCCAGCCATCGGCAAAGGTAATAGCTGAACCTCCTCCTCTCAAAGCCCTCTACTGTTGTTAATGGGACTTTCATATATCATCAAAGGCCAGGGGATACGCTGGAGGATGCCGTTCTGGTAGGTCCTGGCTTTGAACTTGCTAGATAAATCAGATTTTACCACAGATGCTAGCCCGGGCTCTGATTGGTTTGGAGCATGTAAATACTTTCCCCAGACACTTCATTCAGTTCTCCATCACTAAAGGGATGGGACTCCACAGATAGAAAAGCAGAGACTGGCCTTGCCTGTCTTGAGCACAGGTGACCTTTACTTTCCTAGATTAAAGCTCATCCAGGCCCAAATGATGAGACTCTCTAGCCCCTGCAGAAGCCATCCGTCTCTAGGCAGCGATGTTGTCTTTACCATGATGTGATCCATAAATGATCTTATTTGGTGTTGACACACCACTGACTTGGACAGAGGTGAAAACATGTTCATGCATGTAGGAGCATGTTCATGCACAAGGCATATCGAGTGAAAGAGATGGTATAATCTGCTATTATGCCTTTTTCCAGGCAGTGCCAGTCTGATTTAATCTCTCCAGTGGTGACTCAGAAAGGTTTTATAATAACTGTACACGAGGTCCCTAAACCTGCATGCAACATGGTGTAAATTTAGAACCTTTTCCACCAGCTTGTGAGGGATAAATCTGGCTGGGTCAAGCATTGGTCACCATCAAATCACCTTTGCCTTCTTGGGCATACCTAATGAGCTGGGTAACCACTCTTGTGTGTTCAAAACAGCTAGGTTTAAAACATGTGGGATCCAACCCGTCTGCACTGAGGCGTCAAAATAGTTGTTTCTAAGTAGACGGTTAGACTTTGGGATAAGATACTGGCATTAAAAAAGCATCTCCACTAAAGGTGCACCTTGTAGAATTCAATTTTTAATATAAAAATCTATCTGCCAAAGGCATCAACTTCAGGAGCTGGTATCAGCTCCTGAAATCAAAAAGGCAAAAGGTTCTTTCTAGACTTAGTTTTTTGGGTAAACAATAAACCAGGAAGAGAACACTTAAGTAGATGCAAAAATACCAATCAGTCTAAGTAGACCAGAATCCTGTTCACAGTGTGGCCCGCTGTTTGGACTTGGTTGCTGATTCATAGTGTCTTACCCTTTTCTTTCATCTGCATTTTCTGTGGCGTAAGTTCACAAACTGCTTATATTTTCCTTTGCTTAGCATTCCCAAGCTCACCTAACTTGTGTGTACTTGGCATTAATTCAGCTATACAGTGAGGTGCAGCAGTAAACAGACTATTTAAAGAGCCCTGCCTTCTCCCCCCTCCGTGTTTGTCCAGCATGCATTTATTATCCCTTCTCCAATCCATGAACACAAAGCAGCAGAAGTGAAATGAACTTGCTTCCTTTGTATATAAAAAGGTGTTTATGTGGAAAGGCAGCTCAACAAATTTCCAAGAGCACAAGATCATTGTTAATCCGGTTAGGTTGGAAGTAATATTTTATTATTAGTCCTATCCATTTAAGTAATGGGATTCTGCTCGCTATGCAGCCAAGCACTATATTCGGAGGAACCTGTTGTCAACTCAGGTTGGGAGGTGTTGGATTAATGTAAGTTGTATAACATATTACACAAGCTTTGAGAGACTCATGGGATGAACAGTCAGAAATATGGGACACACCAATATGCAGCTGAGACTAAATACTCTGAGACAGAAACGGTTTCTGATGACAATGAACTAAACAAAAAATAAATAAATAAATAAAATTACTAGCTCCAAATGTTAAGTTCCTCTTAAAGCCCTGAAAAAGCATTTGTATTTAAGCCTTTCTAAAAGAAATGCATTTACTTATGCATACTACTGCTGTAAGTTTGTTTTTTTCTTTTTAATCTATGGACACCTGGTCTTCTATCCATCGAGTACATCTGAATTCATTGGGGGGATTTGTAGGACTGCTCCTTTAAACGTTCTCAAGGACAGACAGGCATACCGAGAGTTGCTCCTACTCACTTGCAGTCAATGCCCACAGCAGGTGACACTGCAGACCCTTTGTCTGGATTCAGGCTGATAAGGAGAAGATTGACAAGGTCGTGTTCAGCTGGGACACTTTTTAACTCCCACAGGTCACCATTGTTCATGTCTTTTTAAACCTGCCAACTTTCCAGCTTGACACCGTTCTTTGACAATCTTTCATACACACACGTCAGATTTCATCTACAGTCCTTGTTTCTCTTTAATTTTAAACTATTTTAATTGCACTGGGGAATAAAAATGTATGGCAACAACAAAGAAAAAAAAACATTCTGTGATATTTTAGGATGAGGGTTAAAAACTTGAAATCTTAACATAATGGTTTGTGGGAATGTTTTTAATTTTTGGAAAATCTAACATTGTAAACAGGTCTGCAACTAATGATCATTTTCATTATCGATTAACCTTAACCTTAAACTCAATTACTCAATTTAATTAATTGTTCAGTATTCAAATGTCAGCAAAAATGCTTGACACAAGATCTCAGAGTCCAGGAAGAAATTTCCAGATCTTGTTTTGTCCAACCAACGGTGCAAAACCGAAAATATTTACACTCATTATCACAAAAGAGTAAGAAAACCATCACATTTGAAAAGCTTGAATTCACAATTGACAGTTTTGCTTGAAAAGTTAATAAACTGGATAATTAATTGATGATCAAAATCACTGCCAGTTAATACTCTGGTAATGAGAAAATTGGATAATCATTTCAGCTCTATAGCTCATATACTATAATTATTATTACTAATCATTGCTGAGGTGGCAGCTTCACAATAAAGGAGCATCCCTTTTCTTTATTCAGACGTTCAGTGAGAAAAATAACACATCGACAACATGATTCTCACAGCAAGCGTGCATAATGCGGTCACTACAATGAACACATTTAAACACATAGTTGGCAGCAACGGAGCAAATTATTCACAATGCCTGCAGGTGGGCTTAATACATGTGACTTTGTGGTGAGTCTCTCTCTCTCTATACATACCTCCACACACACGTGATAAACTGTCTGGGCATACTAGATTGAAAATTATGCACACTGTATGAACTTACATTATCTGTCGCATAGCTCAGATTGCCACTCTTCAGGCAAGGTAATGAAATACTCTTATCTTATTACAATTATTAATGTAATGTTCTAGACCACACTGACAAATGCAAATGTTGATGAAACTGAAAGGTAGATTAAAATGTTAATATTAATGTTTTATGGTTTGTATATGTATATTTAATATTCATATCAACTTACATTTAAACACAGATGTTGGCTGTAGGAAGCAGCAATATGGGATTACGGCTTCATTAGAAAAAAAAAATCGCTTGTGAGCCTGATATCACGGGAAATGAATTGTTAATAAAGACATGAAGTAGAGTAGAATTAAAAGTAGAGTATGAAGACATTGATTGTCTGTACCAGAGAAAGAAAGTAACACGCATTAATTCATGTACTAATGTCATAATATTATCAATGAACACAAGAGGTCAGTGAAAATAAATGATGTATGACGAAGTTTCTTTAACCTGCCACTGCTATCAGCTTTTAAACAACAGTCATGACATCGAGCTACCTTGGAGACTGCTAGTAAATGGCCTTGGGTATGCATTTCCAATTAGGCGCTTTATCAAGATAAAGAATGCCATCATGACAGTCACCGTAAAAAAAAAAAAAAAAAGGCACATTCAAAGGAATCTCATGTTTTGTTGCTCATGCTGTATAAATAAAGGCATCTGTTTCACTTTCACATTAGTGAAAGCGGCGGTTTGATGTTGTTTCAGCGTTCTTGGTGCGGTTTAAGCAGATAAGGACATGGTCACATTTTAATGGATTTGAAGGAGAGATTTTCCATTTGCCTGTCTTTAACAGTATCCTGGAAGTAGGTAATCCCAAAACCCCACATTCATCCTCCAGGGACTTTCATGAAGCTCATTAAATCAGTGTTAATCCAAACACCTGTCATCAAATGCTAATTTGCTAAACACGCTAGGGAGGTTGTTTGGTATAACTTATTTAATATCTGAGGTTGAGTTTTATGAATGCAACTCCAGACGCTTAATGCGGTTACAAACAGGAATTCTCCGTGAATTCTTATATCGAGATTGTAGATTCAGATCTGTACTAAACGTCCCCAGTAACCTCCACAGTCCCCCAACTCAATCTGTATTTATTTATTAGAGTTTATATTAAGGGCTCCAGTGCAACTGTGCCGCTATTAGACAGATTATAAGATTAGAGACACATTAGAATGCATCTCTAATCCCAAGTCAAGTCAGGACAGTAAGCAAGCCAAGGAGACGCTCTGAGAACACAGCATCCGTGAGAGCGAACAACACTGAATCTGTGCTTAGACGCAGCCCATCAGCAGCTTGTCGTGGTGACAGGATGTCGAGTAGCATTTTGATAGTGATTCCCTCTACGTTTCGGCTAATTGCAGCTGCTAGGATCGTACTGCAGTCACAGTGTGTGCACATTACGGTTGCATACGGGCAGGGCCTGTGTGGCGTACGTTGTTATGCATGCACATGACCCTGTATGTTTTATGTAAATATCCAACTCTGTGGGGCTTGCCTTTTACAAAAAAATGCAGCTCTCTCCCTTTTCTGTTTTGGTGTGTGTGGGAGCTTCAGTGGTCCTGGGAAGCAGTGCTTTGCAGCCAAATTGACATTCACTGGAGTGTGCCCCCCCTCCTGTCATTTTGTCAACACCATCACTGTGTGGAGCTCAGCCAAGCAAGACATCTGACAGACAGGCAAATGGGAGTGGTGGACTTCAGCAACATAACACCCTCTCACTGCCCTCTCTGTGCCCAGCGGTGAGGTTCGATGCACATACATACACACATAAAAGAAAAGAGGCCACGTTTTGTAACCCGGCCCTCCACTTTGCTCTCTGCTTGTTTGCGGTTGTCTTGGAAAAGGAGAAGAAAAAAAAAAAAAATCAGGGACAGCCACAGATTGATCAGAGAGATGCAATCAGCAGGAAGGTGAACTGCATGACTGGGTTTCCATTTGTTGCCAAATAGTAAACCTAACACTAAAAATTGATTGGCAAGTGACAATACCCCTTTAATCCTGGAAGTATCAGCCGGAGAGCACAGATGCAGGGTGAAGAATTATGAAGAGGCCGTGGGATGTTTACAGTTTTAGTTTTTGTGATGCCAGCCCCACAAAGGCGGACATTTTTCACTCTCTTTGGAGAATTGCCAATCTAAGAAATGGCACATTGCTAATTCAATGATGTAAATGCACAATGAAATGAAATTTCAACAAAGGCAGAAAATATAGCTCTAATTTAAATCTGGTGTTAGTTTCATAGGGGCCACAAATTCATTGCAAACTGTGGTTCCTCTGACCAAAGCCTGAGAATTAATGACATCTCTGACACTTCACATTTACTCAAGACACCATTTTTCTTTTGCAGTGAATAAGCAGGAGTCTCAAAAGTGCCATCAAATGCTGAGGTCTGCAGGCATTAAATCCTCAATCAAAATATGAAACAAAAACATTTATGAGATAAACTGCCGCCATGGGCGCCACAGAACGGCTTCTCTGTGCTAAATGTCGCGTGTCACTGCTGAAATCCTCCCCTTCTACATACACAGTGAACACCACACTTATCAGTCAGGTGTCATGGCAAAACACTGGAAAAACAGGGTGATAGGGGACTTGAATGGAACCAGCACTTGTCAGCCAGGATGGATCCTGACACCAGAATATGCTCAGGAAATGATTAGATAAAAATAACAGAATCCGTCTGGGCGTCTTCGAGGAGGTGTGCTGGCGGCTGATAAAGGATTCAGATTTATGTAGCCTTCACCAAAAAAAGCAGATATTATGTTTCTTGAAAAATGGTACATTGGAGCTTGGCTGTGATGTACAGTATACCCAGCAGAGAGCACAGAACAAATATGGAGGGGTTAATAACAGACAGGAAATGAAAAACACAGCGCCAGTTTGGCAGCTCTGTGATATCTTTGGAAATCAATTTCAGCTCTTCAACATAAGTTTGTTTTGTTTGTCCTTGTATATTGACAGTACATCTCTGTCACACACCGTTTTTTCTGACTAGTGCCAACAAACCGATGCGCAAACACGGGACGAGAACCTTTGTAGATACTGTAGCTGGTTTGTATATTACAGGAAGGAGCTCAGTAATCAAGTGGGCAACTCACATCAAAGATGTTTTGTTGAATTATCCTCAAGACCACTGACAGCTGTGGAGTAAATTCTGGCAGCTCAGACGCTCATCCAATCCTTGCTCTCAACACTGATCAGACCTCAATTACTCAACGACATGGTACCTACACGAAGGCTTACACTTAGTCCGCCGTACTGCACCAAATTAATTTCGAATTTGCTCCGCTCTCAACTGCAATAACCTATAAGGGACAACTGTCGCAAAGGAGCTTGAAATGGCCCACAGCAGTTCTGACACAAAACTATACCTGCATTATAGTTGTGGAGCTGATGCCGCTTGCTCAAAACAGCTGTAATTGTTCCTAGATGAGGATGTAAAGCAAATCCTCACCCCTCAAAGCTGTGTTGTGTAGTAGTATATGGCAGGTTTTCGTGTTTGTTCACTTGCCTCTGGAAAAGCGTTTCTGCTGGGAGATATAACAGCGTTTACAGTTAAAGTTACAGTCGGGGAGATTTAGCAAAAGTGGTCATAAGTTGAAAATTTGAAGGAGTTCCAGCTCTCGTCCTGTCTCCACGGTGTGCTCCAGTGTGCCTTTGAAATCCCGTCCCCTCGGCGTCGCTCAGTCTATTTCTCTCTTTTTAACTCACTTTTCTTCACTGCTCCTCTGTTTGCTTATCTTTCCTGTGAACTGTTGTTTTCTCACTGTTTGGTTGATCTGTTGTTGTCTAAGTTAGCGTATGCATGTTGCAGTAAAACCTGTGCAGGAGCAGCGAGCAGATTGAAGCTCCGTCAGATACTCTGCTCTGATTGGTTGGTTTGATTTGGGCGTGGTGGATTCTTGTCCAAATGGCCTTAGAGGCATCAGCAGGTGGAGCCAGAGGAGTCTGATTTACCTATTTACTAAGTTATCAGTCGTCAGAAACAATCTTCAAAAGATACAACAGTCCTTTAAAATCTCTGGTTGGTAACTCTGTGTGAACAGGATATTACCGGAAACAAAAGAAATACTGCTGCATCATACTCATGAAAGCCAAACTAGTGCATCATTTAAACCTGCAGGTGTTGGTGTATTTCCGTTCTTTAGGAAAACAGTGAAGAAATGAAAAACCTTGACCCTGAATTTGCAGCACAGATGTTTGACTGGACTCCATTATTTTGTACAGGTGTTCCTGGTACTGTGCCAAACACTTCAGTTGGAATAGATTTCATGTCAGATCTCTCTTACTTACCACTTATTATAATTGAGCACTTTTTGCGTTCATTCATAAGTATCCAGGCAACTGTTGTTGTTCGCAATGATTAACTGTCGAGTCTTTTTGCCTAAATTCCACTTAAAACCAACAATGGGCTACTTCTAATTTGAAAGCAATAGCCAAACATTAAACCTACATTACCCTTTACTTCATAGTCATGGGTGATTAGAGCTCAGGAAAAAAAATGCAACTTATGCTACTAAACAGGGGTAAAGGATGTTTTTGCAGATTCAAACACGATCCGAATGAATGACAGACACCGTTCAGATGCCGCTGCGGCTTTTAAAATGTGGCGAATGAGAAAACATTTCAGTGTCAATGATGGAGAACATAATGAAAGAACAAGCAATTAATGACAGTTTTCACAAAGCAGAGCGGCCTCAGTAGACAGAAACAGAACTGGAGCACAGACAACTGCTGAGACACAATAAATATTGAGCTCTGTTTTTCTTACATGATCTAAGCATTTTGTGTAGACCGGTGTTATTCATGATCCCCATCTTCTGTTCATGCCAAAGCCAATATTTCCACATTCTCTGATCCCCTCTAATATTTTGTGAGTAATGCCTTTGAGCACTTTGGTTCATTCCATAGTGAACCAATTAAGCAGCAGAGAAGAGTGAAATCAGGGGAATGGATAAATTGCTGGTGGCAGCTTAATGATTAGAGAAGTAGTCTATGACTGAGAGCTGAATCCTGCGAAAGGCTGAGCAAAACGAGGTGGGGAAGGTGAACGTGTAACCCCCCCCCATCCCATCCCCTCCCCTGATAACTACAGTAGAGGTAGTCTTGAGCAAGCACTAAACTAACTGCTTCAGTGGAGCTGTTCAATCGAAGAACATGTGATCTGTGAAGGGCAGCTCCCCGGTGTGAAAGAGTGTAACTTTATGAATGTGAAACATGCTGTTGCTGTGAAAGACCGCGCCTGCTTAGCAACTGCTCTCTGGATAAATAAAGGTGAAAATAAAACAAACAAACAAACAAAACAATGGCAACTGAGCGGGGGGAAACAAGATAATAATTCAAATGGCAGGTAACATCTTCATCCGCCTAAGTCTGAATGACATTTATGCATGATATTTAAACTGTGTTCTGTAGCTATGGTGATCAATGACTTCCCAGAAGGTTTCTATACACAAGGATTTAAGAAAACGTCTTGATAATTGATATCTGTTTATCAGGAGTATATTTATACAGGGACCCATATGTAATAGGTCAAGAAAGTGTGTTTGCAATGCCAAAACTGTCGAGGATTACAATAATCAATAACATGATCTGAAGTTAAAAAGAGTAAATGACCTTTCTGTGTCACTAAACTGTGCCATTTACCTCTATTTCTTTATTTAGTAACTTTAAGAATCTTCTTCCTGGAAATAAAATTTAAGATCATTCAGTAACTACACAACAATGATCAGTGGCATCGTTAGAATTCAATTTTTTTAGAAAATGCACTTCATGACATCAAAACTGCGACTAATGCTGAATGATTCAGAATCGATGGAAAGCAAAGTATTCAAGAGTGCGCATAGCACAAAAGCAGCTATAATGTTAGATAAATAGAACAATCATATCCATATCAAGAATAATTGTACTGAAGCAACAGGGCTACACTGGAATTAGATCCAATACACAGCCGCACACTTTCTGCTGCAGTTATGAATTGATTAGTAGATCAACAGAAAATTAATACAGCAGCTAGTAAGATAAGAATCTTCAAATAAAAAAAAGCAGAGACATATGTGTTAAAGAACATATGAAAGGTCCTGAACGTCATTCTACATAGAGCACACAAGCAAATGACTGATGCATTTAGCTTCAAAAGGGAATAGCAGCCCTGCAACAATCCGCCGAAAAACAACTGAGACCTTGTATATGTGTCGCCATTGTGACGAGGCTTGTAGCTCAGCTTTTGTTTATTACGGTTATACATCTTGCACTTCACTGTAAAACAAAAAGCCAAGCCTTGCACTAATGACTCATCACTGAAAGAACACGAGCATCATGTTTACAGGCACTGAGCAATTAAGAGCCTGCCAATTACAACGGTGACTGTGACAACCGAAGACTCATATCTATACTGACAGCAGCAGGGGAGTGCTTGGGAGCCGCTTGATCCAGCAGTACAGATTCACATCAAAACTGTAGTTTCCTTAAATCAACTGCTGTATTAAATTTAAGGAGTGTTTAGAAGACAGCGACACAATGAGTACAAAACGAGCATTTGAGCAGTAACATAAAGTGGAAAAGAAGTTCAGTCACTTCGGATACTAATGCTTGTTTTGACGCCAGTCGTGATTTATTTGTCTGAGAATCTTTGACTTAATCTTATCAAATCACAAAATTTGGACTATTTTGAAGCCGCACTAATCAGTATTTACATATTAATTATTGATGAATAGACTTTGTGTGGTGTGAGGGTGTTGCTGTGACAGGCCCCCAGTGGATCATCGTCCATCTCTGCAGTTCCTCCCAGCACCATTGCAATACACATTTTTTTTTCAACTGTTTTCAGCAAAAAAAGTTCTTAAAACCCACTTTACACTGCCCATTTAGTAGCCAACTGCAAGATCAAACCAGAGATAAAGGGATAGTAAACATTGTTTAAATTGGGTCATCTAAACAGACGGATGCATAACTTAACTATTAATGCAACGCTAGGGAGGTCGTCATAAAACCAAGAAATATATAAATGATATACATTTTCCCCTTTTGGTTTCTGATTTTTTTCTTAAAGTAGAACACAGGACCAGCGATTTACAGAACAGAGATGTAGTTTTAGAGAGAAAACTTTCAGCTAGACTGTAATATACTTACTGTAGTTAAATTGATGAGTAAGTAAGCAAAGTTCATCTGCCTCAGAGTTTGTAACTACACATTTTGTGTGGATCCATGCCCTTCAAAATATAATTCTGCACCTTTTGGACATGGAGGTCAAAAGTTTTCATGAAGGCAGAATTTACTTTTATAATGGCACCAATGTATTGTTGTAATAGATGGTAATAACTGAAGTTACTTGAACCTAATAAACTGATTCAATGTTAACTGGACATTCAGTACTTCCACTGATGTTAATCAACTTAAAATGTCTTACCAACAGCAGAAAAATGCGGTGCACTCAGATATGTCCTGAATAACTGTGTAACTTTTATGCAGCACAGTTCTGTTTTGTTTTGGCTTCAGCGCCTGTTAATATTGTATTTGTGATAACCAATAATAGCAACAACATAGTTTGAATTACATTAGATGTGTCCAATATCATATTTCCAATACAGAATGATTATTACAGAAAATGTCATCCTGCCAAAACAAACATTTTGATACAGCATCAAGACAGTCACCTTCTGTTAGTACACCGGTTAACATAGAATTAGTCTGAGTGTTATATTTAGTGTCACTAGTTTCTTAGCAGACAATAATGCCACGACACATTTGTTAACTGAGGAAAATAAGATCAAGTTAATGGCAGTCAGATCTGTTTCATCGCATAACCTAACATTATGCCTACAACATTAACCTACAACATACTCAATAAATACTTCATAAATATTCTGGACTATAAACATACCAATGCTTTTTATTTCAAAATGAGACAATACCAGTCTGGTAATGTCTGTTAATTTGTGACTTTTTTCCCGTCAGTCACATCATCCCAAACATTCTTGTTTTATCAGCGAGTTTCTTTCAGTTTCTTATATGCCACATTAGAGGATGATGCTATTCCATGATAAAACTTTGTGTTCCAGGAAGTGCGATAACAAGTAATCTATGACACAACAAATTCAGCGTATGAAGAACAAACACTGCTGTCATTTTCAAATGCCTTCTGAGAGCAATGAGAGCAACGGCAGCACACCTGAAATGTGGCCTTGAATACAAAACATCTGGCTACTCTTCAACCTGCACTGATCGTGGTCCTTTTAATTACTTTCTCATTTGTAGGAGCCACCAAAGGTTGTGTTTATTGTAGCTCACTTCATTACTGTCATGTGGCCATGTGGTTGCTATGGTGTCACCATTACGCCATGTCCTTTGAATTTCAATTATCATTCATGGTCTGATTTGAGGACATTGCCAGACCACACAAATATCTTTTTTTCTTGTCATCTTAAGGAGTCAAAACCCTCCCCGAAATTCATATCTACAATCACTAATCTGCAATAGATAAAATAGAATAGCAAATAGAAAAACATAGGGCAGATGGGATGAAATTGTGCACCTTTTTTTTTTTTTTCAAAGTAATTTTCACACATACAAATGCTTCCTGTTACACAGGCCTAACTGTGACACAGATCACTGCTGCACATTAAAAGTCACCCAGGGGTAGCCTTTGCATGGCAATTAAACAGATGCCCATCTTGTAAGGTGTGCCATCACTCCAGTCGGACGCTTTAACCGCTTTCCACCAAACTGCTGCTCCGCGAAATGCATAAATGTTTATGCAGGGGTGTCAGTTCAAACATGCCAGGCCGCCGCAATGTCTTTCAGTATAAATAAAGCGCCAGTTTATTTAGATAATGATGGAGCTCTCACTCAATAACAATCGAGTCAAATGGCAACACGGCCAAGCCCCACTTTAAAAAAGAAAATATATAGGCGAGCGAAGCACTCCACACTTCGTTAGGTAAGCCTTACTTGTTCAAAATAGTTGCTCTTTCATCACCCAAGTGCTAAACAATGCCCAGGGATAAGAGGCAGATTGTTTCCACTTAGTCATTATCCCTGCTAACCATTTGCAGTCCATCAATGTATAGATTGACATTACCATCTCCCCCTGGTCAATAGTTAAGTCTAATTCAACATCTGCTCCACACTTGACCTCTAGTCAATTCTTACTTTCCCAAATGTGTCAGACCCCATTTGTGAACAACTTGAGCCATTTTAAAGCGCAAAAATTCAGACTATGGGAGCTTCCTGAATGAGATATCATGCCGAGTTTCTCTCTGCTGCCGTACGTCTTGATTGAATTTATTCCTTGTCACTTGTAAGAATATATTGATCGGATGTAAATGATGATCTGTGGAATGTTTTCAACTCAGCAAACGTGACAGATTGAGACAAAGGAAGCATCTGCTGTTGTGCTGAACGAACGGGAGGCTGGGGACCTTTCGGCGCTCTTTCAGCAACGATCCACGAAGATAAAAACAGTTGCACGAAGAGATGTTGATCTATCCTTGAGAACTATTTCTATGACAAGATGTTGTGAAAACGCTGACATATTCCCTCTTACATTAAGTTGACATTTTTTACATAAATCTCGACATAATATCTGGTCTGATTTCTTTAAAATATCATTAATGGTTATAAGGACAACACGCTGTATCAAGGTTTCCATATAAGGGAAATGACCATGGTCAAGAAGACCATTTACATTTACCATTATCCTTACCCAGTTCCATCATTAACTGCTATACCTCATAAACTACATTCCTCTTCATGTATGATCATATTTAACATTAAAGAGAGACTCCATTTAATTTACAATATGCCCATATCCACAGGGGGGATGTTACCAAATAAAGCCATGCATCTGTGTGTCCGCACTCCATGTAAAACCCAAGGCTCTCACTAGTCCTTTTAATTGCCGTCCAAAATACTCATAAATATTTGATGTTGTGGCGATCCCACCAGATATCATCGTTTCCAAGAAGAGTCTGCTAAGGTAAGAGACATCAAAGATAGTGTCAAGAAAATGTGTCAAATATGTTTCAAGAAATGCTCAGAAAGGGAATATTTGAAAGTGTAAAAAGGTAGAGCCGTTTGATCTGTATAGAGAAGAAAAAACAAGCCAAATGCAGAGGAGCAGCCGTACTGTAGAAACCTCCCAACCCTGGCCCAGAGGTGGACGGTCATATCTCACGGGACTGGTGTCAATGCAGCCTTGTGTTCTGCCGGAGTACCAATTGATTTCTGCAACGACACACAGCCCTGCACTACCATTATGTGGCCCGAGTAATCCACTCAATTCATTAAAATCAAATCCTTCTCAATCAAGCCCTCGTATGAGGTAGGGGCCGCATACAATTTTACAGAGATAATAAGAAAGGATATTCTATAATGTTCACATTTGTGAATTCTTGTATTCCTTGTAAAATGTGAATTTTCATCAATGTTGTAACATATGCAATAAAACCTTGCTTTTTAGAATTTAAGGCTATAAAACAGGATTAAGTGTAGACCTTAACGAACCGCTATCATATATAAAAAATGAAATGGCTCTTTCATTAATTCTCGTTCCTTAAGGCGACTCTACCAGGTCGCACAGTGGAGGTTGCAGTTCACATAGGAAATGGGTTCTCTCACGCACCACCGATGTGATGATAGTAAATCAAGCAAAGCGAGGCAGAGCAATACGTAGACTAGACAGCCCGAGTCACAATTCATTTTCCTTCTGCAGATACACCTTACAGTCAGTCCCTTCGATGTTGCACTATAACAACAATGAGGATGTCACAAAAGATAAGCTTTGTCTGGGCCCATGACCTCAAGAATAACGACAAAAAACTACAAGTGCTTGAGAAACCAATCAAGTCGTGAAAGCTTTTGAACGCCAGCTAAAGCAAAATCTGCCCACAGGATCATTATTATTCCCTGGCTTTTGCTTGTGGTTTTTGTGACAAGAAAGGAAACTAAAGCTGAATATTTCTCAAGTGTTTTGAGCTTGAAATGCGGCAGATTCAAAAAGAGGAACTAAAAATCTGAAATTCTGTGGTGCTTTTGATAAAAATCTGCCCATGTCAGCGATAATAAAACCAATTTCAAGAGCTTTATGTTAAATCCACCACTACCAACTGCTATTGCCTCAGCAGAAACCACTCGGGGGCAGCGGTAGATTAAAAGACAACATAGCAGAGATCATATGCTAGCTAATTACCACTGGCTATTAACAGCATAGCTAATTCTGCATACATGACAGCGGTAACAGCAGACAAATTACATGTCAGCCTTTGCGGGAGAAGGACAATGAGGGAGTGGACTGGTGTCATGTCATTTCACTGCTCAGTGTTGAGCTTCTATGGATGCTGAATACAAACCTTTAGAAACAGGAAAATAACATTTAACTGTCCCTGTAGATGCCTTATTGCTGTTCTTTTCATTAAAATTTAAACACATGGCCATCTGAAGACTCTTAGTCCTGAGTAAAAACCTTGTAACAAAAACAAAAGCTACCGAGCCAATTCATTTTGCCCCCAAGCCATATCTCATTTTATGTCTCAAATAGCCACCAGTCTTATTCAGATCAACCACAAGTGATAAACAAAACATTATAAGGACATTTCAGTTTAAAAGTAGAGAAGAGGACACTGACATAGGATATGTCACCAAACCTGTATAGTTTTATTTACCATACCAAATTAAAACCTCAAAAATGACAGATCAATAAACATTTTAGTGACAAAACTGATCAAAAAAAGGGCGACTTACTTCAAGGCAGTTGCTCTAGTACTTCAATCTACGTTGGAGTTTGTGCAGCAAATGAAGTGATCTAAAAAAGAGCCTGTTTCTAACATTTCTTGTTTCACTAACTTGTAATCAGCGCCCATTTGTTATTTAAATTCTCCCAAATCATTTTTCTCAATTATGGCATTTCAAGATTAGCCTATCCTAACTTGTACTCCCATATCTGCTTTATCTCAAACGCAGGCTTTGCAGATCTGTTTAGCACCTGGTGCATGTTTAGTTTTATTTTCCTTTTTTTTTTCCAAAACTAAATCAAGGTTCAGTGGGTCACAGTTGAAGCATCATCTTTGCCCGGAAGACTCCGCTGCCTTTGATTGAACTCAGCTTTCTGAGCGCAACTTTTTTTTTTGTTCAGATACAAACCATGTAATGAAACACTGATTATATCTGTGTGTTCTGGTAATTACTTTTCATGGCATTCCCCCTCAAGAGGTAGCATACAATCTGCGCTGACCTGCCAAATTACCACCGTAATGCCTCCCTCTCCAATTAGCACCCAGAAGATCACCTCCAAGGCTGATGATGGTACAAACTACTTAAAAATAAACCTTTCACACAAAGTGTATTTAAATAAATCAAACCCAAACGAGAGCATTGTTAGCTAAAAAATAGCCAAACAAATCTGTCTGTATGTGCATTTAAAAAAACATAAGAAAGTGATAAAAAATTTTATATTTGTAGATGCAAATATTGCCTGGAGGATATTTATGTATTTGTTTTGTGAGCAATAAGATTGTAGGTGTGTCAAGGCATGTGTGAGTGCTTGTTTTGCAGACTACTAAATGCTTGAGGTTAATACATCAATACAGCCCATAGTTACATGGCTTATACATCAGTGTACCTTTCTGGTATTGATAAATCTGCTAGATGTAGGCAATAACCTTGAATTCTATAAGTCTCTATCCACTGGTAGTCCTGAAGCAAAAGAAAGTAGCCACCAATGTGTTTTGCACCGCACCACGCATACGTAGGTATTCGTCTATTTAGTAAATATCAAAAAAAAAAAAAAAAGAGCTCAAAGCCATCATCTTCCATGTGCATAATCCCTCTGCAACTGCATTCAACTAATTCACCCAGACAGGATGACAACAGTATCAAACTGTTTTTGGGCACGGGGGAGAAAAAGGAAAAGGCAAGTTTTATAATGCATGCCTTCCTGCGTGTGATGTCTCCATGGTAGAGTCAAAGCCCTGAATTTCCTCTCACAGCTCTCATTAAGGCAGCGGTGTCAGGCACTGGCAGAGAAGGAGGACGATTTTATCAATGATTTAATTAATCATCAAAACTCTCCCTCTCCACACATTCCTCTCTTATTCATTCTTCCGGCCCATCACTCTCCCTTCGGCTTCCCTCCGAAGCCTCATATCACGCACACACACACACATATATACATAAATATACTGTATATAGATAACACACACCTGCTCTTTTTCAAGACACTGCAACACAAGTAGCCTTGTCCTTTTCTCTCAGTTCCCCCTGACTTCAACTTGCCCCCTCCCAGAATCAGCGGGCAGCAAAAGTCCCAAAAAGCAATGTCACCACTATTCAGGAGGCATCGCATCCAGTGAATTACCACCACAAAAGGACAACTGTCTCTCAGCCTGCCCAGAACTGAGAAAGATAATAGCCTAGTTCAACAGATAAGCTCTTCCTTCCTCTTTTTAAGTCTCTCAGCCTCCAACATGCTTAGCGCACAGAGAGCCTCTGCCAGGACGAATTAAGGCTTCAGTGTTTGGCAGGGCTGAACGGACCTTCAGATTAGTAATCTAAGATGTATGCTTTGAACCTACACCCCCCCCCTCTTTTGTTTCAGAGTCTCACACGGGGTGAAACTGACACATAAAAAAAAAAAAGAATGATAATAAACCCAATCTCCTCTTATTCATCTCTTACCTGGTGTTGGTGCTCAAAGCTGGAAAGAGAAGCAGTAAGCAAATAGCTTGGATGTATTTCATTGCTGTCTCACACTCCCGTTCCTTCTGCCTTCTCTGATGCCTTTTTTGCCTTTCCCCCGTGTCTCTCTCCCCGCTCTCTAGCTCTCCCACTGGCTGCCTGGGTTTTTTAGCGCACCCTCACACACAGGCACGCACACACACGCGCACCCCCAGACACACAAGCAGCGAGGCAGACAGATGCAACACAGTGACTCGGAGAGAGGGAGGATCTCTGGCTTTAAATAACACAGGGACACGGACCGACTTGCTAATGGAAAGGAGCGGGTGGGGCTGAAATCAAGAGAAGGAGATGTGGGAGTGATATGATGTCAGCGCCCGTGCAGCTTCAGCTATTGGCGAGAGGCATTCTTGCCATTGTTTGGTGCCGGTCGCTCCTCCAACAATACACCTCTCCATTCATTTCATTCTGCCTGTTTACTTCCCCGCAGTCTGAAAGGTGGAGATTCAGCAGGACGTTGAGCGGAAAGAGTCGCCGCGAGTAAACACTCAGGGGGTTAACAGTTGAGTCACAGCAAAGTCACAGTTCAGTTAAGGCAAGGGAGTAATAGATTTAAAGTGTAATTAGTAATGAAGCTGTGTACTTAAAACAGAGGGCAATGTTAGGCTGTTAGTGAACACTGAAAATTAAAGGAAAAAACATCAATTACCTCCAGTGGGGGAAAAACTAATTGAAATAATAAACTGTGATGCAGAGTATTATTTGAATTTTTCTCCCTTTGCTTTACTTCTTTATTGGGCTTAAATGATTTTCCCCTTGCTTCTAAGATAAATGATGTGTCCGATAACAGTAAAGTAAACTAAAGCTCTTCTTAAACTGAGCGACAACTGGCTGAACTGAAACTAAATAAATCAAACTAGATGAAATAAAAAGAGATAAAAGAGAGTAAGAAACAATGCAGAAGTAGTAGGGGTATAAGTAGCTAGCTTTAGTCACTGTCAACAAAGATGACAACTATTAAGTAGAATAATAATAAAAATAAATCAAATTAAGAAAGAAAGAAAATTAGTGTTAAATACTCAACTATAGTATATATAATTTTTATATGGCAATATTTATATATACTAAACTTTATGGAAATTAAACTGAAAACCATTTTTTGAATAACATAACCAGACTGTGAATATTTCATACATCAATGTCTCATAATATATATGTAATCATCACCTTATAAATACAGTATATATATTTGTATTTAGTATGTAAAATTATACATGTACAAAATGTCCCAGAAGTCCCAAGAAATTTAATTTTTTGTCTCTTGCAAGCACAGGATGTTAATTATGGGAATAAAATGTTATTTTAAATTAAATTTTTCATTTTGGGACGAGACGATGTGAATCTTTCTCACATTAAAGTATCATTTGTTCGTACAGAGTGAAATCCAGCGTTGTATATGAACACATACGGTTCTCAGTCTTTAAATCAACCACGTCTAGACACTGATAGAAGAACAGAAATCTGTGGTAATAAAATCATCTCACCCCTCCCGCCTCACTTGCCCTGCGAATCTCTTTGAAATTCAAGGTTATTCTTATGAAAGTAAGAACAGCTCTAGAACAAAATGTTGGACTGAGAGGATGTTCCAAGTGAGACTCCAAGCTATGTAATACAGGTAGAATATTAAGCAGTCCATACAAAAGGTGGAGGTCACACACCAAAGGCATGATAAATGATTTCCATTACAGCTTTAATAGAGTTTGGAGTCCATTGTACCCCAGTAGTAGCCCATTTTCCATACTGAAAGATTTCCACCCATTTATTTGGTCTAATTAGAAGTTCATGCATGGAAACCCATGGTGACCAGCTGTAATGAGTCCGCCAGACCGCAGCTCGCCTTGGTTACCAGGGAGAGCGTCCTCAGTGGACCTTTGTAATCTGTCTCAATAATGTATCACATCAGCCAGAAACTTGTAGTCCCAGCACTCCGAGCCAACCTGTTGAGCATCTTATCATAATTAGGAATAATTACTATAGAGCATCAATTGTTGATATTATGCGAGATTACATTTGGATAAATCCCCATAGCTAAGCCTGAATGTTGCATCAATTGATTTGTATACTTTGTTTATGAATGCTTCATTTGAATTTTGATCATCCTAAATGGGATGCTTTGATTTAGGCAGACCCAAGCAATGTTTGGCATTTTTTTTAGGATTTCTCTACATGTTCTTGCATATATATATATAGCTGGTATAGTTACACAGCCAAACTGAGTAACATTGGCTTTAAGAGACTCTTCCTTGTATGTTTTCAGTTATTAAAGCAGTTTTGCAAACAGAAAATATTCCATTGCTCTGCCAGTTTAGCATCAGATATACCAATTTCTTTATATCCTCCTTGAAACACATAAAATCTCTACAGGCAAGCCAAGCAATTTTAGTTGCTTTGCACAGTCTGAGTCATTCACAATCACAGTATACCAGCTGAGCTAGTTGTAGTAACCAAAAAAAAAAAAAAAAAAAAAAAATTAATAGCCTGCTGTGGAACACAATAAGGCCTATTAGAAACATTTTTATAGGTACATACTTACTCTTTTCCCACTTCCTCCAATCATTTCTTAATGCCTCTTAGCAAAGTCAAAGTCATAAACATCTATGGACTTATGCAACAAAAATCTTATGCAGGCAATTTTCAACATTTTTGGCTATGAGGTAAAAATATAAAGTTAATATCTCAGCTCTTTATTCCCACTGCGGTTGCTGCGGAAGAAATGATGAATGTCGGACTTTAGCAGCACAATCAGGCTTCCGCTGGAGGACGAGCTGATAGAAGGGAGCACTGTAAGTTAGAAAGATGTGACAGTCTTATCAATCGCTGATTGACCAGTTGGGTTGAGGCAAATAATAAGAGACAATGTTTTAATGTCTTAAATATTTTACAATTATTATCATATCTTATTTCATTATGCCATTTGAAAGGCTTTGAACTGCAACTGTGTGTGAAATGTATTATATAAATACATTGCCTAATTATCTAACTATCGTGGTTTGGTTTGGGGTGAGATGCTATACAATTCATTATGTCAGTATGGATTTCACAAGAATAGAAGTATAAACGTGTGCGGGCCTTTATGAGAATTTAAAAGCAAGAAAAAGGCAGCGCTTGCCTACCAGCTGTCAAAATACCGTAGGCACGGGCCAATGAGTCTTTGAGCCTTCGAGGACATATATTCTTTCGCTGAATCCAACATAAAGGCCCGTGAGTCTAGATGTTTTTGTTTTCTCTCTAAACCCTTTATTTCTCCATGAAAGGGATTTGCAGTAGATTACAGTAGATTCTCCATTTAGCACCATCCTGCCTCACATTTAAAGTACATTCACCTGTGGAGCTGACGAATAAAACCAATACTATTTTATATGAAGTAGTTGCACTGGGCAAACTGGATTAATTGCCGTGCTAAGGAGCACTTAGATACTGGCTCTTGACATATTTGTGGTATCACTCAATCACCTTTTTAGTCCACATTTCCCTAGTCCAGAAATCTCTCCTTCTGGTCACATGCCTGTCCTTACCTTTAGGCTACAACAGTCCCAGCAGGCAACATTTCCACTTGTCTGCAATAATATATCCAAGGACAGCCATGTTGACTGACAGTTGCCTGAGTAAATCAAGATATCCTGATTCTGAGCTAGCTAAAATAATGGCCTGTCAGCAACGTTGCTGCTTTTTACCGACGACCGTTTGCTTTCTGCAAAGATGCCCCTTGTTCCTCTTCTGCTTTTCCTCCACATGAATATTAAGCTCAAGAAGATAAGTTAGCGAGTACTGAAATCTCCATAGTCTATTATGTATGTTTACAGAGGGTTTGCACTGGAAGAGAGAGAGAGAGAAAAAAAATCCAGCATTCCCTTGCATAAATTTCCATTCTCAACATCTACAGTGCCATTCAACATTTTGTGTGGAAAAGGAAAGAGAAAACAAAAAAAAAACAAAACCAAAAAAAAAAAAAAGAGAAGTCTGGCAGCAAAGCTGAAGCTTAAGGCAGTTTCCTGTCAGTTGGTTCATTCTCTCAGTGCAGGAGTATGGAAATTTGCTTTCACAGAACCGGAGCTGAAATAAGCTCTGAACATCATGTCTGGAATGTTTAGTTTGTCACCACACGCTCCGAACAAATGAACGGAGATACTGGAAAAACAACCTTAATGCCACCAAACACAAATCCCCAAAGCTGTTGGTCAGTAGGTAGCTGCTTGATAAACAAGAGGTCGTAGTCGAGCATACGTGTGAAACGTGTGTTCAGATGACAGGTTCAGCCAATGTTACAACCAATGCATGTCCCATCCAGCAAAAACATTAAGCTATCTAACATTCAGCGCAGAAGAAAAGCTGCTCCTGTTTAACTCTTTAACACTCAACCTAGACACACTCAGAAAGCACTTTTTAAAGTTTCTATTTAAAGTTTCATCTCTGCACTCTGCTGTGGAAAGTGAAAAAAAAAAGATCAAATTCATAAGCCATGTGGCTGTGAGACAACAATCCCATCACATCAGTGCTAATAACTGCAGGACAGCTAAACATATCTATCTGACCAAGGGGGGCTACAATGGTAGAACAACTGAAGTCAGTAGCAGGACACCCACAGTCCGAGGCAAGATGCCAGGACACCCACATTTAAAGCCAGTAAACTGGCAGGACACCCACATGAAGCTGGAGTAAGATGCCAGGACACCCACTTTTAGCAACAAGACAGCAGCAGGACATCAGCATTTAGTGGCAGAGCAGCAATGACTGTATTAAGACAGTACAGGATTCTGCCCATTGTATGCACGTACAATGTATTGCTTGCACAATTCAAACCAATGAGGGAAACCTCAGCCATTGTAGACCAGCTTTGTTCCCAACACATTGTAATGTTCCAGCAAGACCCCTGGAGCAGAACCTTGGCCTTAAACCATGGTGATGCTCTCTCTGGAGAGGAGCATTTGTGTGGGATTGTGCCTCAGTTTATTGTGATTCTGTGGGGTTGCTAGCCAGTGAGCTACTTACCCAGCATCCTCCGAGTGAAGGCAAAGACTGCTAAACAGCTTTTTCCACAAATTATTCACCCATGTGATTGTTATAAGAAGACTATTATTAAGTTAATTATGTATAATTAAGTGCTGATTATACTTTACATTTTAGAGCTTTAGTTGATAATCTTAGTAAGAGAAATTCATAACAGAATAAGCCTAAAGTCCTTCATCAGCAACACTGCATGCATCTAATTTTTAGGACGGGAAGTGGTGTGGCCATAACTTGATAAGAGAACGAATATTTCTGTGATTAAGGAGGGATTCTGCGGACTGAGATTTGGACTGAATAAGGACACAGAAAACAGACACATTTAACCTGTATGTGGAAGTGTTTTCACAAGCGTGGGAGGAATTTATAGGAGTGTGGGATGGTTTCCACAGATGCCGGCTTTATCAACAATACTCGTGGTGCCATTTACTTATAAGACCTATGTTAGTCAGTAACATGGATGCACCTCAACAGTGTCAAGACCGACAAGAAGATTGTCTGACAACCATTATGTGTTTGCATTGTTCTACTGAGGTATTAAAACTGGCATTTTAATATACCCACTTATTCCATCTCTCAGACTTCTGGCCTTGGAAAGAATACAGAGATGACCTCTTGCTACCAGTAACTTCATTGCTACTGTACTGTATGTGCCGTAGCTCCAGGCAAAGAATCTATACATTTGCTGATCTATAAACATAGACTTCTAGTTTCTGAAATGTCAGCAACTTTACCAACCGTCACCCCTCCCCCAGGTTTTATGTTCGAACATTTGTCTGTTCCATGTTCGATTGGTTTTGTACCATTAAGTGACCATTTCTTAGACTTATTTTCACCAATTTGCCCTCCTCGCCTCTCACTGGAGTAGGCTCTGGCCTTTACAGGATGACCCCGCACGATAAATACTGGGCAATATAGGTGAATTACTGTTTATGAAGACTATTGCCCCGAAACGCTTGTAATGTCAGTTCTGCCATAAAAACAAATTGCTAACAGCCTATATAAAAAGTGGCCAGACTGCTAAGGCGGTTGTGTGGTACAATACAATATTTTGGCACAAGGTTTACAAAAACAATACAGCATCTTGAATTCAGGGTGACTGTTTACCTTAAAAACGCATTATAATATGTATTGCATCCATTAAAATACAGAATCTGTTTTAGTTTAATCCTTGTACTTCCTGCAGGTACTGGCTTTCTCTGTTTGCATATTACAATATTAACTTGCAGATTCAATTTTGAAATGTAAAAAAAAAACAGACAGACACCAAGATTCTCATCTGTCACGCTGTGAAATACAAATTGGAATTGTTCCATAGAAAAAGAATTGTAAGAGATTGAATTTGTGAATGCACATAATATTGACCTGAGCACCCACTTCACACTGAAATGAGGTGTCCCCCTGTGGTACAAGTACTATGAGCCAATAGGAGGAAACAAAATCACTCAACTTCAAGTAATTGTTATGGTATCTCCACTCGGCTGTGCCATCACGTGTGGGCGCCCTTGACACACTACTCCAGAGGGGAGGGAACAATGAAGTACTACAAGAATACAAACTGAATTGTCTGAGGTGAAAGGATTAACAATGCTCATAATTCAGAGGCTGTCTGCTTTCCAAACTCAATGGTGGGTTTTTACTTCCATCTTCAGGTAGTTCTGTATATTGCAAGTAATGTCTGCACTGACCACGGCACAAAACCTTAGGAACAATATTTCACTGTGGAGAGATAAAACCACAAGATGCAGTAAAGCTACAACCTGAGTGAAAAAATAAGCCTTTTTTACTGTTATTGTTGCATGTTTGCTTTTATTCAGAAACTGCTGAATCTTCTCAAATAGGTACTGGGGCATCTTTAAGACCTTGCATAGTTGCTTAGGTTACACAGCTGCTGCATGACCTGGATAAACAAAATGCTGCCGAGACAGCAGTTTTAAGAGCATACTGCTGTTGTTATGTCACCGGGGACAAAGCCTTTGCAGCATAAAGCTAAAGAGTAAGTTGAGAAAGGTTCATCTTTCCTCAAATTCAGTTATTTAGAAAAATCTACCACTCTCTTCTTTTATCATCAATCTACTGTATAACTGAAGTATTAAATACGGATTGGGATGCTTGAACATCAAAATAGGAAATTTCCAATGATCCCCTTTGCTCGTGTTGTCCACAAAAAAAAAAACACATTAAATCAACTTTTAAGTAGGAGTGAACATTTCTGAAAACACACATTCATTTTATAGATTTGTTATATATAATATATTGTTATATATATTATAGATTGTTTTATGCTGTGTGCCTTCACTGACTCTACCTCTATGAAAATATAAAAGTAATGGTAAACCAAGAAAGATCAGAGTAGATTAAAAACTAAAAGCAAATCTGATGCTATTAAGTGGATCGAGATGTAAAATTATTTACACTGCGTGAAATAATCTAACACATATTACATCTCATGATGCTGACAGCTATTAAAGGAGGCTGCATTTTCATGGAAAGTCACATTGTGGGTTATCCAATTTGAGTCCAAGTTTTAAAAGAAAGATGCAGCCAAACATGGAATTTAATATGAGCGCCAGCATATATGAACTCTAACAGATGGTCATAACTCAAACTGTATTCTTAAGGCATCAGCGTGATCAAAGCATTAGCAGCACAATCTGAGAGACTACAGTCACAGCACATCGACAAGAGGATAAAAAGGAATTCATGTGAATACCTGCAGGAAAGGAAACGCAGGCCTGCAGCCACGGCACGAGCAGGGAGGACATAAACATGCAGGTTTATCTGTGCATCTCTGAGGCAGCCGTGCCACACTTGACAAAATGATAAAGGCTGACAAAGTGCAGCTGCACCGTTGGTAGGGAAGATAGAGACTCAGAGCAAACGTTTTTTAACCAGCACAACCGAGTTAATATGCTGCAGTGACTTTAAGTTGTAATTGTTTTTGTCAGATTCTGTTGTCGGTGGCAGCACAGAGGGAACGCCGAGTGTCTCCACTGTGCTTTCTTCAAAGACAAACAGAAAAAAACAAATGCCACTGGGACCACAAGTGTTCACTTGTGTCGAGTATTTCTATAACCTGAGCTATGTTTTATGTGGCGTGCAGTCTAATCTATCATTTTCTGTTGTCATGGGTGCTAAAAAAGTAGGACCTGCTAATGTCAAACAGTAGAGCTAATGTGTTAAAAATCTATCCTTCCCCAAACACACCATAAGGAGATCTGTGCAGGGCTGTTTTATATTGCAAAGTTTGCAATGTTCTCTACGTATACAGAGCTGAAATGTTTCCAAGTACTTTACTTAAGTACAATTTCTATCTGTACTTTCTACAATTAAGAACTGCATGCAACCAGTGTCCAGTGTCTGATGATGTAGGTACTAGTTACTTTGCAGATTAAGGTGTTACAAAATATACGATAAGCCCATAAAATATGATGAACGAGTATATTAAGTACTGAGACTCAGTGCCACCTGGACCAGTGACAACATTAAAATGCTGCTTGCAGGTTAATACATCAATATCACTGAGAGAGAGACCAGTCATTGCAATGAAAGCTTTTACTTTTGATACTTGAAGTAGATTTTGCTGGTAATACAACTTTTTATTTATTAAAATTCTGAATCAAGGATAAATCGCCTGTGGGTGTAAGTGTGGTTGACTGGCAACTAAGTGGATATAAATATTGGATAGATGGATGAATGGATGGATGGATAATTTGTCATGGAGTATTTTTAATTGGTGGTCTTTTAAGTGTTTAAGTCTATAAATCCTTGCCTGATGATCTGAAGCCTGCATAATCAAACTGATGTAACTCAAATTTTTTTTTTACATTTGTAATATATTTCATTTGTTGATTTCAAGCACCTCACATTTATTTTGAAAGGTGCGGTATAAATGAAGTTTAGTTAGTTTAGTCTATTTGCAATGACCAGTTCTTTTAATACTGCTTTAAATTTCCCTGAGGAAGTCATCCCAAAGGGATCAATAAAGTGAAGTCTAAGTCTAATGAACATCTGTAAATATTTTAGATTTTTACATGTACATGTAATAAAAAGCCATTTTAATACAGTCTGTAAGTAATAAATATGAAAGTGATTAAGCAAGTCCTCTGCAGTTGATATCAAGTGGATCCCATCCATCCATCCATCCATCCATCCATCCATTTTCATCCGCTTGGTCCGGGACCGGGTCGCGGAGGCAGCAGTCTGAGCAGAGATGCCCAGACCTCCCTCACCCCAGACACTTCCTCCAGCTCTTCCGGGGGGGGGATCCCCGAGGCGTTCCCAGGCCAGGTCGAGAGACATAGTCTCTCCAGCGTGTCCTGGGTCTTCCCCGAGGCCTCCTCCCGGTGGGACACGCCTGGAACACCTCCCTAGGGGAGGCGTCCAGGGGGCATCCGAAAGAGATGCCCAAGCCACCTCAGCTGACTCCTCTCGATGCAAGGAAGGAGCAGGCGGCTCTCCCGACTCCGAGCTCCTCCCGAGATGACCGAGCTTCTCACCCTATCTCTAAGGGAGCGCCCAGCCACCCTGCATGGAGGAAACTCATTTCTTCGGCCGCTTGTCAGTATCCGCTATGATCTTGTCCTTTTGGTCATTACCCAAAGTTCATGACCATAGGTGAGGGTGGGAACGTAGATTGACCGGTAAATCAAGAGCTTCGCCTTTCGACTCAGCTCCTTCTTCTTCACCACGACGGTCCGGTACACCGACCGCATAACTGCGGACGCTGCACCAATCCGCCTGTCAATCTCACGCCCATCCATCTTTCCCTCACTCGTGAACAAGACCCCGAGATACTTGAACTCCTCCACTTGAGGCAGGACCTCTCCACTCACCCGGAGAGGGCACACCACCCTTTTCCGGTCGAGTACCATGGCCTCGGATTTGGAGGTGCTGATTCTCATCCCAGCCGCTTCACACTCGGCTGCAAACCGCTCCAGCACATGCTGAAGGTCCTGGCTTGAAGAAGCCAACAGGACAACATCATCTGCAAAAAGCAGAGATGAAATCCTGTGGTTCCCAAACCTGACTCCCTCCGGCCCCTGGCTACGCCTAGAAATCCTGTCCATAAAGATTATGAACAGGACCGGTGACAAAGGGCAGCCCTGCCGGAGTCCAACATGTACTGGGAAACAGGTCTGACTTACTGCCGGCAATGCGAACCAAGCTCCTGCTCCGGTCGTACAGAGACCGAACAGCCCTTAGCAAAGGCCCCCGGACCCCATACTCATGCGGAGCACTCCCCACAGAATACCACGAGGGACACGGTCGAATGCCTTCTCCAGATCCACAAAGCACATGTGGACTGGTTGGGCAAACTCCCATAAACCCTCTAAGCACCCTGCGGAGGGTATAGAGCTGGTCCACTGTTCCACGACCAGGACGAAAACCGCATTGTTCCTCCTGAATCCGAGGGTCGACTATCGGCCGAATTCTCCTCTCCAGTACCCTGGCGTAGACCTTCCCGGGAGGCTGAGAAGTGTGATCCCTCTGTAGTTGGAACACACACTCTCCGGTCCCCCTTTTTAAAAAGAGGGACCACCACCCCAGTTTGCCACTCCAGAGGTACTGTCCCCAACCTCCATGCAATGTTGCAGAGGCGTGTCAGCCAAGACAGCCCCACAACATCCAGAGATTTGAGGTACTCAGGGCGGATCTCATCCACCCCCGGCGCCTTGCCACCGAGGAGCTTACGCTGAACTACCTCAGTGACTTCGGCTTGGGTGATGGACGAGTCCACCTCAGAGTCCCCATCCTCTGCTTCCTCATTGGAAGGCAAGTCGGTGGGATTGAGGAGATCCTCGAAGTATTTCTTCCACCGTCCGACAATGTCCTCAGTTGAGGTCAACAGCTCCCCACCTGCACACTGTAAACAGTGTTGGCAGAGTACTGCTTCCCCCTTCTGAGGCGCCGGACGGTTTGCCAGAATCTCTTCGAGGCCGACCGATAGTCCTCCTCCATGGCCTCACCGAACTCCTCCCAGACCCGAGTTTTTGCCTCCAGGACCGTCCGGGCTGCGGCTTGCTTGGCCTGCCGGTACCTGTCAACTGCGTCAGGAGTCCCACAGGCCAACATGGTCCGATAGGACTCCTTCTTCAGTCTGACAGCATCCCTTACTTCCGGTGTCCACCACCGGGTTCGGGGATTGCCACCACGACAGGCACCAGAGACCTTGCGTCCACAACTTCGAACTGCCGCGTCGACAATGGAGGCAGAGAACATGGTCCACTCGGACTCAATGTCTCCAGCCTCCCTCGGAATCTGTGAGAAGCTCTTCCGGAGGTGGGAGTTGAAGACCTCCCTGACAGAGGGCTCGGCCAGACGTTCCCAACAGACCCTCACAATACGTTTGGGTCTGCCAGGTCTGTCCAACTTCCTCCTCTGCCAGCGGAGCCAACTCACCACCAGGTGGTGATCAGGGTTGACAGCTCAGCCCCTCTCTTTACCCGAGTGTCCAAGACATACGGCCGGAGATCAGATGAAACGACAACAAAGTCGATCATCGACCTCCGGCCTAGGGTAAGGTGTCCTGGTGCCATGTGCACTGATGGACACCCTTATGCTTTCAACATGGTGTTCGTTATGGACAAACCGTGACTAGCACAGAAGTCCAATAACAGAACACCGCTCGGGTTCAGATCGGGGAGGCCGTTCCTCCCGATCACGCCCCTCCAGGTATCACTGTTGTTGCCCACGTGAGCGTTGAAGTCCCCCAGTAGAACAATGGAGTCCCCAGTCGGAGCACTATCAAGTACCCCTCCCAGGGACTCCAAGAAGGCCGGTGGGTACTCTGTACTGCTGTTCGGCCCGTAGGCACAAACAATACAGCAAGAGACCTATCCCCAACCCGAAGGCGCAGGGAAGCGACCCTCTCGTTCACCGGGGTGAACTCCAACACATGTGGCGGCTGAGCTGGGGAGCTATGAAGCAAGCCCACACCAGCTCGCCGCCGCTCACCCTGGGCAACTCCAGAGTAGTGGAGGGTCCAGCCCCTCTCAAGGAGCTGGGTTCCAGAGCCCAAGCTATGTGCGTGGAGGTGAGCCCGTCCAACTATCTCTAGCCGGTACCTCTCAACCTCCCAAGCACGAGCTCAGGCTCCTTCCCCCCCAGTTCTTTTAATACTGCTTTAAATTTCCCTGAGGGAAGTCATCCCAAAGGGATCAATAAAGTGAAGTCTAAGTCTAATGAACATCTGTAAATATTTTAGATTTTTACATGTACATGTAATAAAAAGCCATTTTAATACAGTCTGTAAGTAATAAATATGAAAGTGATTAAGCAAGTCCTCTGCAGTTGATATCAAGTGGATCCCATCCATCCATCCATCCATCCATTTTCATCCGCTTGGTCCGGGACCGGGTCATGCGGAGGCAGCAGTCTGAGCAGAGATGCCCAGACCTCCCTCACCCCAGACACTTCCTCCAGCTCTTCCGGGGGGATCCCGAGGCGTTCCCAGGCCAGCTGAGAGACATAGTCTCTCCAGCGTGTCCTGGGTCTTCCCCGAGGCCTCCTCCCGGTGGGACACGCCTGGAACACCTCCCTAGGGAGGCGTCCCAGGGGGCATCCGAAAGAGATGCCCAAGCCACCTCAGCTGACTCCTCTCGATGCGAAGGAGCAGCGGCTCTACTCCGAGCTCCTCCCGAAGTGACCGAAGCTTCTCACCCTATCTCTAAGGGAGCGCCCAGCCACCCTGCGGAGGAAACTCATTTCGGCCGCTTGTATCCGCGATCTTGTCCTTTCGGTCATTACCCAAAGTTCATGACCATAGGTGAGGGTGGGAACGTAGATTGACCGGTAAATCGAAGAGCTTCGCTTCTTTCGACTCAGCTCCTTCTTCACCACGACGGTCCGGTACACCGACCGCATAACTGCGGACGCTGCACCAATCCGCCTGTCAATCTCACGCTCCATCTTTCCCTCACTCGTGAACAAGACCCCGAGATACTTGAACTCCTCCACTTGAGGCAGGACCTCTCCACTCACCCGGAGAGGGCACACCACCCTTTTCCGGTCGAGTACCATGGCCTCGGATTTGGAGGTGCTGATTCTCATCCCAGCCGCTTCACACTCGGCTGCAAACCGCTCCAGCACATGCTGAAGGTCCTGGCTTGAAGAAGCCAACAGGACAACATCATCTGCAAAAAGCAGAGATGAAATCCTGTGGTTCCCAAACCTGACTCCCTCCGGCCCCTGGCTACGCTTCGCCTAGAAATCCTGTCCATAAAGATTATGAACAGGACCGGTGACAAAGGGCAGCCCTGCCGGAGTCCAACATGCGCGTACTGGAAACAGGTCTGACTTACTGCCGGCAATGCGAACCAAGCTCCTGCTCCGGTCGTACAGAGACCGAACAGCCCTTAGCAAAGGCCCCCGGACCCCATACTCGCATGGAGCACTCCCCACACAGAATACCACGAGGGACACGGTCGAATGCCTTCTCCAGATCCACAAAGCACATGTGGACTGGTTGGGCAAACTCCCATAAACCCTCAAGCACCCTGCACCCTGGAGGGTATAGAGCTGGTCCACTGTTCCACGACCAGGACGAAAAAACCGCATTGTTCCTCCTGAATCCAATGAGGGTCGACTATCGGCCGAATTCTCCTCTCCAGTACCCTGGCGTAGACCTTCCCGGGGAGGCTGAGAAGTGTGATCCCTCTGTAGTTGGAACACACTCTCCGGTCCCCCTTTTTAAAAAGAGGGACCACCACCCCAGTTTGCCACTCCAGAGGTACTGTCCCCAACCTCCATGCAATGTTGCAGAGGCGTGTCAGCCAAGACAGCCCCACAACATCCAGAGATTTGAGGTACTCAGGGCGGATCTCATCCACCCCCGGCGCCTTGCCACCGAGGAGCTTGCACGAACTACCTCAGTGACTTCGGCTTGGGTGATGGACGAGTCCACCTCAGAGTCCCCATCCTCTGCTTCCTCATTGGAAGGCAAGTCGGTGGGATTGAGGAGATCCTCGAAGTATTTCTTCCACCGTCCGACAATGTCCTCCAGCTCGAGGTCAACAGCTCCCCACCCGCACTGTAAACAGTGTTGGCAGAGTACTGCTTCCCCCTTCTGAGGCGCCGGACGGTTTGCCAGAATCTCTTCGAGGCCGACCGATAGTCCTCCTCCATCCATGGCCTCACCGAACTCCTCCCAGACCCGAGTTTTTGCCTCCAGGACCGTCCCGGGCTGCGGCTTGCTTGGCCTGCTGGTACCTGTCAACTGCGTCAGGAGTCCCACAGGCCAACATGGTCCGATAGGACTCCTTCTTCAGCTCTGACAGCATCCCTTACTTCCGGTGTCCACCACCGGGTTCGGGGATTGCCACCACGACAGGCACCAGAGACCTTGCGTCCACAACTTCGAACTGCCGCGTCGACAATGGAGGCAGAGAACATGGTCCACTCGGACTCAATGTCCCCAGCCTCCCTCGGAATCTGTGAGAAGCTCTTCCGGAGGTGGGAGTTGAAGACCTCCCTGACAGAGGGCTCGGCCAGACGTTCCCAACAGACCCTCACAATACGTTTGGGTCTGCCAGGTCTGTCCAACTTCCTCCTCTGCCAGCGGAGCCAACTCACCACCAGGTGGTGGTGATCGGTTGACAGCTCTCAGCCCCCCCTCTCTTTACCCGAGTGTCCAAGACATACGGCCGGAGATCAGATGAAACGACAACAAAGTCGATCATCGACCTCCGGCCTAGGGTGTCCTGGTGCCATGTGCACTGATGGACACCCTTATGCTCAGAATACATGGTGTTCGTTATTATGGACAAACCGTGACTAGCACAGAAGTCCAATAACAGAACACCGCTCGGGTTCAGATCGGGGAGGCCGTTCCTCCCGATCACGCCCCTCCAGGTATCACTGTTGTTGCTTGCCCACGTGAGCGTTGAAGTCCCCCAGTAGAACAATGGAGTCCCCAGCCGGAGCACTATCATCAAGTACCCCTCCCAGGGACTCCAAGAAGGCCGGGTACTCTGGTACTGCTGTTCGGCCCGTAGAGGCACAAAAACAACAATAGCAAGAGACCTATCCCCAACCCGGAAGGCGCAGGGAAGCGACCTCTCTCAATCGTTCACCGGGGTGAACTCCAACACGTATGGCGGCTGAGCTGGGGAGCTATGAGCAAGCCCACACCAGCTCGCCGCCGCTCACCCTGGGCAACTCCAGAGTAGTGGAGGGTCCAGCCCCTCTCAAGGAGCTGGGTTCCAGAGCCCAAGCTATGCGTGGAGGTGAGCCCAACTATCTCTAGCCGGTACCTCTCAACCTCCCGCACGAGCTCAGGCTCCTTCCCCCCCAGTGAGGTGACATTCCATGTCCCTATTGCCAGAGTTTTGTTCCAGGGATTGGGTCGTCGAGGCCCCCTGCCACGACTGCTACCCAAACCACATTGCACCGGCCCCTCATGGACCTTCCTGCGGGTGGTGAGCCTACTGGAAGGCGGGCCCACGTCGCCATTTCGGGCTGAGCCCGGCCGGGTCCCGTGGGCAAAACCCGGCCACCAGGCGCTCGCCTGCAGCCCCAACCCCAGGCCTGGCTCCAGGGTGGGGCCCCGGTAACGCCAATCCGGGCGATGCTTACGTAACGGTCCTTGATATTCTTCTTTTCATGATGGGCTTCTGAACCGCTCTTAGTCTGGCCCGTCACCTAGGACCTGTTTGCCATGGGAGACCCTACCAGGGGCGTAATGCCCCATCGACAACATAGCTCCTAGGATCATTCGGGCACACAAACCCCTCCACCACAGTAAGGTGGCGGTTCAAGGAGGGGAAGTGGATCCCAAGATACCAAATAATGACAGAACTGACAGCTAAATGAGAAACATTTTAGTCTAATTAACATGTGGAGACATATAAAATGAGAGCACAGTCATGCATTTTCAGGATGCTCTGCACCATTGTGACTACACAATGCGTGTTGCATACCAAGCTGAATGAATGAGACGAAAAATGCAAATAACTGTACCTTACAGCAGCACAATTCAATCATTTGTATCCAATTCAACTTGTCTCAAATGGACAAATTCTCCTCGCACCTAGGGTCGAACTAAACATGAACAAAACACACATGTAACAAATAACCCGAGACCCCAACTATCATTATTCATCAGTAGAACAACCTATGAAAAGACAAAGTTAACAGAAACCTGATTATTTTGTAAAAAGCATATTAAGCAGAGCTAAGAACACTTGCAGCAAGAAAACTAGCTTCCTACCCTGTTCAACTTGGTGTCGTGCCAGAGGGAAGGAACTTGAATTCCTTAATAGGCGATGTGGAGGACACTCCTGCATAGCTCTAGCTGTCCTGACAACCTGCCGCTGTGTGGCTGTGACAGGTCCAAGTAAATTTGGGCTTGGCCCTCCAGGGTCCCACATAACTGAACTGTTCTAAAGGCAGGAAGGTCCCCACCATGCCTCTCTCGAGCAGTCACGGGGCCATTTGCCGATGTGGGGTGAGAAATACTTAGAGCAAGTAGCCCGAAGCAGCTGTCATGTAATTCAGCTGGCATCAGATACTGATGGCGGCGTGTGTGAGCTTTACTTCAGCCGTGCCGTTTTACAGGAGTGATGAGGCATTGCAAAGGCTCTTTGTTCCAACTAAGTAGAGAGAAAAGAAGAAGTCAGCGATCCTGCTCACTTCATCAAAACACTCAGCTTTGTTAAATGTCCGTTCTGCTCATGGATCACCAGCCAGCGCTTTGCAAAGTGTGTGAGCTGCCTTTTCATCTTCTTGTCTCATAGTCACAGTCTTTGTATAAGGTTTATCATGTGATTAGTCAGTACCCCAAATTAAAACTGGAGTTATGGAGCCTGAATATAAAAATCTGCTAAAAAAAAAAAATAAATAAATAAATATTCTCCTGTCCATTATCTTTATCGAAGTAAATGCATTACAGATGCAAAAATGTTCTGAAGATAATATACAATTCAAATATTTCATTTGAGTGTGCAGCAGATGGGTATCAATATAATAATCATATTTTCTTACAACTAGCTGGCACAAGAGTAACCAGATTGAATATGAGAGACTATGTGAATATGTGAAATAACTCCTGACACCTGCACCACCACATTACTCCTCACCACTGTATTATTCTAAGGACAAAGGAGCTGTCAGCAGCCAGGAGGGCAGAGGTGCAAACAGCCATTAACCTACTGTGCTTTCTTCTGTGTTTATTCAATACTATTTATTTCACAATTTCGCCATGCTAGCAGCTCGGCTCTGGGGATGGCAGTGGTCTGTCAGTCGTCTCCCTTTGGTCTAGACTCAAAAGACTTCTGAATGGATTGCCAGGATTGTCATCCTCTGACATTCATTCAGTGTGTCAGAGGATGAAGCCTACTGATCCACTGACTTTAACGCGAGCAGCACCGTAAGACTGACATTTGGTGGTTTCGAGTGAAATGCCTTGACAACTATTCAAACGCGTGAAATTTGGTTCAGACTCTCATGTCACCCCATCGAGTGATTTCCTCAACTTTGGATGTAGCACCACCATCAGCTCAAAATGTGAATTTTTGAGAAACATTATTTTCTAATCAAATACCTGCAAAACTAATGACATTCCCATCAGCTTTAGTTATATTTTCTGTCAGGCATTGTGAACATGTTAGCATTCAGCTCAAAGCACTGTTCAAACCCACAGAGGAGCAGGCATAGTTGTACACTGTCATTTTTTTATTGATTTCATGTGCACTTCTCAATACTGTATGCCTGTATTCTATGTACATGGGCACTGGAGGGAAGGGAGGGCACAAGCATAGTATATTTTAATGTACAGGACAATGACTTCAACCATAACTTCAAACTCCTGAATTATTTTGTTGTGAATGTGTCATATAAATCTCACAAATCCATTCAGACTGTACTGTACCTGGCTGCAGATTAACTAATAATCTAAATAAAAAAAAACAGAATTAAATGTATTATGCAAAAGAGCTCCACTCTCATAGAATGAAAATACTCGTTATGCTGAAAATCCGACATTGACCCTCTTCATTTTGTTATCTATGTGCATTGGTTTACTTTTGCTTTAAAACTGTTATAAATTTGATTTCAGCTCTTAATCCCTGTTGGTCTGCCCTTGCCTTCACCAAAGGACAGATCTGTTATAATGAACTATTCAAACTATGATCGCACAGTCAAGGAGACTAATGGGAATCATCAGGTCACTGATTACTCTGAATGGCCGTCTAATAACCAAAGAATGAAGAGGGATTTTAAAGAGCCACGTTCACCTTATGGTGCATACGCTGTTATTTTACTATTTAAGTATTTGATGACAACACAGCCCCTATAGAAAGTGTTAGACAAACTCAACAGTGGTTTGACGAGTGCCAGGGAGATGATGTGGTATCTTTGGATTTCCTGCCCAGTTCTCTGAATTCCCAACGGGCACCTTCAAGTATATCTCAATGTACAATCATTTTTTTGATGATTTTTAGTAGCATAGACAAGACAAACAGATGAAAATATTCCCTCTAATGTGTTAATGTTTTTCCGGCTCACATGTTATAAAGGGGTCGCCATGTGTTTTCAGCTTCTGCTTAAAGAAAACCAACCATGTGAGCAACATCATGAATTTAAACGCAGGAGCCTCGTTGGACCAAGGCTAGACTTGTAAATCTAAACACAATGAGCCCAAAACACAATCCCTTCTGAATATAATTAAACTGGGGAGAGAGATGACTGAAAATATGCAAAAATCAGCCAAGAGTCTCTCATGTAAAGCAAGGTCACAGGAAATGGTGCGTGACTGCCAAGCATGAAAGGTGGACATGGTTCACAGCTTACACAATTATACACACTTTGAGCACAATCACTTCTGTGCTCACTGGCATTCTCTGTAATTTTAGGGACAGGTGTTCTCTTTCTTCTTCATATTCCCTCACTGCAGCAGAAAAGAAAAGGGAAGGAAAAAAAATGTCTTCAGCAGATATGTCTCACGCTCAAGTAGCGCACGCACTGACTTTTTAAATTTTTTTTTTAAGATGCACCCTGCTCAGTCAGCATCACGCCAGAAGATGCTGTCTATTTTTGATGTTCTGAAGGTTATTCACTGAATAAAACTGTACATGTCCCTGCAAACAAAAAAAAAAAAAAAAAAATCAGCTGCACTTGTCTTCGTGTCCGGCTGTGCAGCTAGTACGATCATTTCAAATGATAACTGATGATGAAACTGCTCCTGAATTATGATTGTTTACCTGTTAGTATCCTGTAGATTAAAAGTACTTTTATAATAACAGTGATAACAATAAAAATCATAATAATAATATAATGGGTTTAATGAGTTGTAGATAATGTTTTGTCTTGATATAATGGCTCTCAGTGTGGTTTTGCTGGGATTCAGGACTGTGAAGTAGGAGAAAACGGATTTATTAACAAAAAGAAACAAACAAAAAAAACACCAATATTTTGGAGTAAATGCAGAAAACATTTCAGAAATATAGAAAAGGATAAAATCACACGTTGTCATTACTACTGTGATCCACAAGGTGGCGCTCTTAGATAAATTTTGGGCTGCAAAAGAGGAGTTCGTGAATTCAATCAACAAATTAACCTCTATATTTTTACTTTTACTTGAAAGAAAGGGAGGGTTAAAAACATAGTTAGTCATTGTCTAAAAATTTGACTGTTTACATGTGAGAGGTTGGACTTACTGATGTAAAACTTGACTAACAATGATCAAAGTGAAGGGCTGTTTTTTATGAAAATTATTGCTGTTGTATGCAGACTTTTCACAAAAAAATACAATACAAAAACAAACTCAGTGAGTTTAATCAGACATATATATAATGCATTCATCATGATTGATGATGATGTTCTCTGTACATGTGGCATTTCTTCTTCTTACCAGAAAGGGTTTTTTGAAGTTTTTCCTGACCCAGGTTCGAGAGTCTAAGGACAGAGTGTGTCACAACTGTACAGATTGTAAAGCCCTCCAAGGCAAATGATGATTTTTGGCTTGAAATAAATTTGAATTTGTAAAAAAAAAAAAAAAGCAACACATGTTTATATGTATATTAACTTGAATATTCAAACATCCTTGTTTAAGATTTTGGTTATGGTTTTACCTTGTTTAGTTGTTGTTAATGCTAGCGCTAATTTAAAGGCAATATATAGTGCATGTCATTTGGACAAATGATGTACAATGTGATGTACAATATGGGGCTCAATTAGTCTCACTATACCTCATCATTGATAATAATTTGTATTTGTACATAAGATGCTGAGAATCATGGTAAATCACTTGTAAGTAAATGACCATTTGTTTCGCCGTAAACAGGACACTCCACACTACTCCTTTGATAACCTCTGTTTAGCAATTTATTCTGAACAAATAATATCATGTTAGTCATCAGTCACTGTGTTCCCTGAACAAAGGTGTCAGCTGATGAAAGATTTACTGCAGTGGTCTTTATGGCAACACGATGACAAGTCTCATCAAATATAAATTTGACAGTTCTTCAGGGGACATATTTATCCATCTAAGCGGAAACTTAGAAAATATGCTGCTGCTTTTACAAAAACAATATACTGTGAATGTTTAATTGAAACATCCGCGTCCATTTATACTTTCATTTTCAGTAATAATCTAAACACTTTAATCGTCAGTGCTTTGTGCAGCTGTGTTGAGGTGCAGTTAATTAAACATTACACTCATTACTCCATGCATATCTGGCTGCCAATCATCCGTCGTCTTTTTATCCAGCTGCATCGTTGCCATTCTTCACACATTCTTAGTCACCATCTGTCAAAAACTGAATAATTGAGCACCATATCCACTGGTGTTTAACATTTGCTTTACCCGAATACTGACAAAGTCCTGTGAGAGCTGTCCTTGTGGGTTTTTTTTTTTTTTTTTAAATCTTTCAAAACAACAAAAGAAACTAAACTGAAAGTAAGTTTGTCTTTTTCCTGGTGTGAAAGATCCCTCTGACAAACATTTCTCACAGATTACTACCTCCCTCTTTCTGGCTCATACCACCGCTGCTCACCTACTTTGCAGCTCTGCAAGTGTTGATGGGAGTGATTGTCTTCGCCAGACATTTTGTTCATACGTGCTTTTTTTTTCTCCAGGATTTGCACCAATTAGCCAGCCTGTTCACATCTGCCGTGAAAACGTGACTTTATTATTCATGTAAACCGCAATCAGTTTTTGGATTTGACCTGGAATCACGAAGTCTACTGTGTGCTAGCATACCAGTGCCATTAAAACACAAATCAGCCACAGATCTACAAAAAGTTTTTTGTTGTGAGTTTGAGTGTGTAATGACTGTAAGGTGGGATGCCTGATTTATATAGAGATGGTAGATCTGTGATTATTTGTATGCTCTGTTTGCTTTGAACCTCTGTCTTGTACTGATCTCCAACTCTTCCTCAATAAGAAACTGAAACCCACGTTAAACCCCAAATTATACCCGAAAGTCAGGCCAGCACCTCGTACGGCAGCTGGCTAACGTCAGTGTGAGTGTGAATGGGTGGACAAGAGGCAAACAGCAGCTTTAAAAGACCAAAGATCTTGAGAAGAGTCGACAAGTTAAGAGATTTTAGTTATCCAGTAAGACAAAGCCCTATTTGGTGCCTTAAAAACAAACAGCAAGATCTTAAACTTCATATTTTCATGCACTTGGAGCTGGCAAAGAGAGCCCAGTACACAAAGAAAGAAACGGTCTCTTTTCAGTGCCAGTAGGAACCTTTTGCAGCAGCATTTTGAATAATTAGGTGCAGATGGGACAGCGAAGACCAGCTGATAGCCAATAAGGGGTAGACGCGGTCGCCAAGGCGGCAGGAAATCAAGACAAGATCCTTTATCTGCAGGGTTAAAGATGTTAGCTGTTATCCGCACCTATTCTAACTGCTGAATTAATTTGCTTATCAAAGCTAAGATTGAGTCAAAGATTACCCCAGATATCTTTTGGCAAGTGGCTCGACGAGGTTTTTAGTGGTGGTAATGATGGAGTAGGGGAAGCCAAATATGACAAACTCAAGACCGGCTCTTATTAAGCTTGAGAATCAGCCTTTGATTTTTTGAGGGATCCGTTCATTCAATCAATATTAGAGGTAAACAAACCTCATGCAGTCCCACTGAGCATATTTGTGTTTAGACTTTTTTTTTTATAGATGCATCTATATTCATTTCTATTTCATTTCTCTGTATTAACACAGACAAACCTCATTCTGATTCAGAGCCACAAACGCAGAACCTGCTCTTGTTTTCCGAGGCCGTACATTTAACTTCTTGTTTTATAAAGCCCTGCGTTTAACTGATGGGCCACCTCCTCCTCATCAGCGTGATTGAACGTGACACAAACAAGTCGAAATGACTATTTGGGCCCTTCAGGCTTCCACGTGTGGCGCTGAGTGCAGGCAGCAGGAACCTCTTTAAAGCTGACCACTAGTGCTCTCTGAGCGACTCGGCTCCTCGACCGGCCGTGGCAGTTTTCCCGCTGAGGCAGACTTTGGGGCGAAACTGTGGTTTATTTTGGGAAAAACCCCGCCACATGTTAGAAGCTGCCTGAGAGACACTTAATACCAGATATAGTGGGTCTGAAAACACACACACGCACGCATAACACAGTTTTGTGTTAAATCCTCACGGATCAGGCTTAATGTGAAAATCTACCCTGAAACACTTTAACACCAACCAAGCAGTCAGTGGCCGTGTCTCTTGGCATCTTTATTTAGCCGTTATGTGTGGTGGAGTCCGGGTTTCTTACTCCTGTGGATATCTGGATATATGTGGACCAAGTCATCGACCTATTTGCAGTGATTTACCACAAAATCTCAGCAGTAAATGTCAGTAAGAGCAAGCCACGTTGAAATGCATTAACAAACAGGATGTAAGTTGTGTAGCTGGTTGTGCTGGAGGAAGGGGCTGACTTGTAATTGGATGAGAGGCGAAAGGAGACTTCCAGGTTGCAGCTTCGCGGCGTCTCGTGCCAGAGATTTAACCACTCAACCGATCATGAATTTGTAATGTACTGACGAGTGTGTTCATGTCCTCATAGCACACTGCAAAACGACCAAATTGGAAGCAACACTTTACAGTTTTTGAGTACAGTGATTAAATTGTTCGTGGGGAAAAAGGATGCATGTAAAATTTTGTTCAGTGATTCCCTTGTTTACAAAAAAAAAAACACACATTGTTGTCACGCTGTTGTTGCAAGTAGAGTTCTTACATTTAAGTCAAATATTTAACATGCTCAAGTACAAACCCCTGAGCACCTAAAAAGCTCAGGCCCAGATATTAACAAGCTTGCACAGCAGTTTTGTGTTCCCACGCAGCATTCACTTACTCTGTTTGTAAATTAAGTACGTGGGGTTAAAAAGCAGCAGCAGCTCATCAGTTGGCGGCAAACCCCCGGAGAGAAAGAGCTCAGTTGTGCAGTGATTTCTGTATGGTGGCCGAAATCTGAAATGCGGGTCATCTGAGACCCCAGAGTCGAGAAGAGACGTCTAATCCTCGTCATCACACGTGTTCGGAAGCGACTCTGAACCAACTGCTTGCTAAACTCCTCCCCTGCGCAGCAGTCCTCCGATCACGGCTCAGCAACCACGAGCACGGCGTGCCTGTCAGACTTTGGATTTCTCCACATGTTGAAGCAGTGTGGATGGCCCTGCAGTGACAGCAATAATCCATGTATGCGGATTTTGAAAGTATTATCTTTTTTTTCCAGCCTTTCTGAGCCAAAAAAGTGAGTAAAAGTGCAAAACAGTGCCCGATGTAGCATCACGTTTGCCAAACACGTTGGTTAGTTGTCATAAGAATGGCCTTTTCTCTTGTAAAATTAAAACTGTAAAACTGTTGTTTAAAAAATGAAGGTCCTGAAGCTAGTGAGCCCTGGTGTTGAACAATAAAGATCTTTATTTCGTCAACTTAAGAAATATAGTTCAATACGATTGCTGACCCTCCTCCTGTCATACAGCTTTAGTCTCAGTCTTTCAGCAGATCATTATGGATGTGTCCATACATGATAATGTAAGTAAGATAATGTAAGACTGAGTGATGAGGCAGCTGGAAACATAAATAAATCAGGTGGAGGCAACATTTAAAAACAACACATTAAGTAAAAGTCAGCGATATAACTAGAACTGATGAGATCTGCCAGAGTCATTCAGAGCTGCAAAATCAATGGGCTTTTGTCTGCCTCAGTCTGGGATAAAAGATCCAGTTTTCCTAAAATTACTAGGAATTTCCAGTAGTAAATCTTCCAGCGTCACCACTGTAAACTGATTGTGAACAAAAGGCTTGTAGCAACAGTAACTACGGGGGCTATGCCGATGTTCAGTTCTCAAACATTTGAACCATTAGATCTAACGTGCTGTATATTTTATAGATAATCAACAGCCACATGAAGATATTATTTCGGTTTTGTGTGGGCGAACAGTCTGCCGAGCTGAGCCAGACTTTTTTGGCATGAGAAGCTTTTTATAGAATGAATGAGCTGCCAACTTACTAGATCCACGGTTGGCAGGCAGATCACCTCGAGAAAGTATCTCATAGCTCCGTGCTAGTTCCCTGCTATTCTAAACAAAATACATCTTGGTAGGACGCTACTGAGCGTGTGCAGACTTTCTTTGTGGGGATAGAGCGCTTGCATTTTAATTTAAGAAAAAAAAAAAACACTCCACTGAAAACAAGCATCTATGTGGTTGAGACTGAATTCTGTAACATCACAATACACAATTTCACCGTCTCAGGAGCAAATCCAGTCACAAATCATAGGCTGTAAGTCATGTTCTTTTCAAGGCCCTCGTCTGCTGAAGGCGGAAATCGGGAAAATTCATGGCGCCGCTGAACGTACATGCAGATGTCATGAATCAGATGCCCAATCTTTCCTAAGTGGCCGTAGTGGGCTCAGTACCACTCAGAGCATAAAAAAATTAGATGAATTCTTCCCGCTCCGCGTCGGGCCCTCGGTGTCATCCATTCAAATTTCTTCAAAACTCACTTTTCATCTGGTTTTATTTCTTACATGGGGCATAAGTCATCTCTTTTAGATTAGCTTCTAGTTGGCGAAATGAGCCATAAATTTCTTTTATGTTGTATTGGTGTAGAGTGCTTCCCCCCTTTTTCCAACGGCCTGAATAATTCTTCCCCCTCTGTATGTTTTATTGTACAGCAGAGATGTTCTACCATTGGCTGTCTTCGGCTCTGTGTACTGCTGTTTGTCTAACAGATTTAGTACGGAAGCAGGGTGAACTTTGTTGTAGAAGGCCTTAACTTGGCCTAAAAAGGTAAAATGAAAGTAATTCAAATAAAATTAAATAAAAGCAAATCATAAAATAAATGTATTTTTCTAAGCCTTATAACATTTATCACATGGTTCATTCAGTGGCTAGCAGCCCTTCATGTCCACCACAACACCACTAAATCCTCAGCCCCCGTAATCTCCCATAAACAGTCCCCGACTGTGGAAGCTCCTTGGCACTGCCAGCATGTGTGTGCCAGCCCCGTATACCCATTAGCACCGCTAAGCCTCGGCTTCTCACCCCCAGCCCCCACGCCTCACAGCAAAGGTGACTTCGTCCCATGACTACCTCACTTTGCACTATGGGTGGCATTAATCCTCAGCTCTGGCAAGAAATCTCGAAAACAGACAGGTCTCGTGTATCCCTATCCACCACAGTCTTTAAGTTGCATATTATTACCGGGAAAGGTTTGCATACTAGAAAAAAAAGTAATTTCCCCTGCTCTTTATCCCTGCAGTTTCACTCCTCCCCTTCATAGCCCCCTCAATCACTTATTTTTTCTGCTCATATTCATCTCCTTGCTTTATTTGCACGTTCACACTTCTCTCTCCAACCTCCTTTCTTCTCTCACCACACACACACACACAGTGCTGATTTCTTTCCTCCCCTCGCCACCCAGCCTCTCCCCCACATCAGCCAATATTCCCGTTAACCAGATCACTCCAATCCTGCCATAAATAGGAAAAAAACTACAGTAAACAAGAATCAGAGGGAGATGCTGCCGGTGAAATCAGAGAACGTTTCTCTCCATTTCTTTTCAACTCCCCTGGCTGCCTCTGCTCTGTGCCTCTCTCATTCTCCCAGTGCACTGCAGCTCCTCCTTCCACCTCTCTCATCAGCTGCCCCTCCCTCTTCCTCTCCGTCTCTGCTAGGTGCAGCATGTATGTGAGCGCGTGTGAGCCAGCAGAGCCGCCTGTGTGTTTACATGTCAGCCTATCAGTGCTGCCGGATTTAGCGCATCTGGAGAGGACGGAGGCATTTCTCAAATGCCCCTCAGACAAGGGATTCTCATCGCTGCATTTATCCCTCTTCCCCATCTGAATCGAGCCTGCCTTGAATCCTGCATCCCTGTCTCCATGCTTTCGGAGGCATTTTGAATTCCCTTGGCAACATGGAGCTGCCTGAATTAGAATTCTCTGCATGACAGTCCTGGTAAGTACTCAGTCTCTATGGTGGGCTTTGAGCGCCGAGGCATTGGATCAGATTTATTATGGTGCAGTGGTGGGGCAAGGGGATCGCCAGGGAGCAAATTAATGTCAGGAATGAAATTGTGTATCGTAGGCAAATGGAAGGGCTGGAGAGAAGGAGAATTATTCACTGAGGAGGGCTACAGATCTTATTTGTGCTTTGTCATCCAGATGGGTTTCATTTTGCTGTGTGCTATGCAATCTGGGTTTGTACTGTGGATGGAACACACATATGATGTGCGCATGTAACATCTGAATATACAGTGTAGTATTAGATATTTTTCTTGGTGTATCTATATATATTTATAAATATAAATAGTTATTTTCTGTAAATATAACATTGTATGTCTGTGCACAGAAGCATGCAGAAACACCTATCTCCTACCTTCTTATATCACAGCTAGAAAGGTGTGAGTGTCTGTTTTGTGTTTCTTCCTGAGTGTTTTGCCAGGGTGTTGGTTGCTGCTTTCCCAATCTGCCTCATTAACATTCATGTTCCTTCAAATGCCAGTAAACTCATCTACACTCACACTTATTCATTCTCAGCGGCGTTCTGTCGTTGGCCGTTTCCAGTGGCGATGAGGGATCCCATGCAGGTGTTTGATTTGCCACAGGTTAGATGGATGTGTGGTCGTGGTGGTGGTGGTGGTGGGGAGGGTAGGCGTGTGGGATGATGGGCGACTTTGTATGATTATTTATGCAGGCCAAAAAAACATTCTCTCATAGTTTAATTTCTCTTGCCCGTTATATCTGCATCTCCCTAATCATGGCTGTAACACTCCAGTAGGCAGACAGTTATGAGGGGACTCTTCCTCCGTTTTAACAGTGCAGTAACAAGCTCTCCACACCACAGACCGTCGACAGTCTCTGAGTGAAGGGTCTGCTCTTCATGTCGAGGCTTCATGAGCGACACAAAGCTCTTAATTGGGCCCCTGTAATCAGGTTATGACAGCTGATTGGAGTCTCTCGTTTTTCGGGAGTTATTTATGCGCGTCGCCATGTGTGCAGATCTGCAGCTCCAAAGCACTCAACGCAATTCCTGTGGAGCGAAAAGAGCGAGGCATGTTTATGACTGGAATTTGTAATTACACTGGGCGAACGAATGAACGATTACCTATCTGTCTGTGAATATCTGTCACTCTTACCGGACAAACTGTTTTTCAAACATCTACATACTGTCAGTATGAGTTTGTTCTGTTTTCACATCTATAGTAAGTACCCCAGTGTGTGTGAATGAGAAACCAATATCAGCACATTATTAAAATTATGCACCATTTATGTGCACATTATGGCTGTATATTAAGACTGGGTAATTCAATGTAATCTCACTTTATATTACCCTGCATTTCAATGAAATTACCATTAATACAATTACTTAAGATATTAACACTGTACAAACCTGACAAATGTGTTAACAGACAGTTACCTATTTACATATTCAGCATATACTCAACATCATAAGCATTCGATTAAAGAGATATTTTTATCCACTCATGCATGTAGATCCAATATTGACTATTTTTTGCTCTGCTTTGGTCTGCACAGACTCCTGAATATGTGGCTCTTTAGCTGCTAAATGCTACTTTATGTTCACCAGCTGGTCTATCTGCCATGTGGTGCTGGGCACGCAGAGTACAGTGGGTTTTTCAGAGCTTCTTTTTCCTCCCTGAAAAACAACTGCCTGCTGTGGCTGGAAACCATGCTAATGAGAGCAGTGAGACTGAACCAAAACAGTGAAGTTGCAGATTCTGAAACCAGAGACAGTGACCTCAAACACACAGAGGGAAACTGCAGGGTCAGGTGGTGACGAACAGAAAAATGTTATGTAATGATAATGCTAATAATGCTAGTAATAATGCTAATAATAATAATGCTAAATAATAATAATAATAATAATAATAATAATAAGCTAATAATAACCCGCTCCCATTAACCCACTGTGTGTTTTACAATTATAAGGCAATGTACAGTGCAAATTGAATATAATCGACTAAACCTCACTCTTTGTTTTGCACAAAAAAAACACATAACAGCATATATAAAACTGCCAGTAGCCAATTGAGTAAAATGGCAAACATACTGTTGCCCTTAGTTTAAATGTCTCGACTGGAAATCAGGACCCTATTGTTTGGGTACCTGTATGAGGCGTTCAACTCTCACTGTCCACTGAGGCTGCACAGTGGCCAACAGAATAAGAATAATAAAGGTTTTTTTGAATGTGTGTGTATGCATATAACAATGAATGCTAATATAATTGAATTATGCATAAAAATTGAAGCAAAGACAGCTTGTAGACTCCGTAGGATCCAGAGAGGTTTTTAGGCTCCTCGCAGATACTGTACACTTTAAAAAAAATTCAATATTAAGCAGATTAGAGTAATAACTTCACTCCGATATTTCATGAAAAACAGCTCCAAACTTCGTCTAAGTGAGCTGAAATGTTATAATTCTATTCAAACATAACAACTGACAAAACATGTCAGATAATTTCACCAGTACCACTAATTGGTCACTGAATAAAAACTATGGAGCCATTCCAAATAAAATGAAACACAGTGCTTTGTTCCCAGCTTATTATTCTGCGATGTAGCAGTCTATTTAACACTGAACAAATTTACATTGAAATGAAAGTCACTATATTTGTTTCAGCGTTTTAATATGTACGTGAAATAATCATATAATAATGTCACCTCCATCCGAAGCCTTTGTGTGGTCTCTTTCGATTATTTCTCTCATCTTTGATTTTCTGTTCTAATTATAGCCCATTTCATTTACAGCTGAAATCAGGGCACTCCTGCACATAACAGTTCATTTGTGATGCCCCAGAAAGAAGCAACGTGTAAGCTGGCCAGAAAAACATCTCGGGTGTTACTATTAAAGCATTTTCTGAAACAAGATCCATCTGGAACCAAGCCCCTGCCACATAATGGGTAACATCAGCCACCTTGAAGAGGAAATGGTGAAAGTGATTCAGACCACGTGTGCGTACAGTGTCTGCTGGATGGCGAGGTGACAGACGGAGGCAGATCTGTCACAGGATACTCAAATTTGCGTTCTACAAATGTAGTCAGAAGGTCACAGTCCTGCTGCTCTGCAGTCGCCTCCCTCATTTAAATTTAATAATAACAGCTTTATGCAAAATATGAGACTGTCAGGGGGGCGGTGGGATGAAGGACTGAAGTCACCTCATGTTGATGCTCCTGGCTAGATTCAAGCTTCACTATTTATTGGAGGCACAGCAGATACACAGCAACGCTGATCACAGTGAAAACCTTGCAAAGACTGTCATCCAATTCATCTGTCTGTCTGTTTGCTCATCCCATCTTTTAGTTTGGCTGGTATTTATAATAGGTGACACTAGTAGCCTCCTTTCTTTCACATGAAAGAAGGAACATGGTGAATTATTGCTCTGTATTTCTGTATTCTCAAAACTGTGAGGACTGGGGCAGGAAGCAATTAAGGCTGTGGAATTGTTATGCCATATTTCTCCTCCAACACCAAGGCTGATGCATTCCTTCAAAGGAACCAAGGCAAAGAACTTGGAGCGAGCTATTTGAACACTCTGCTCAGATGAATGGTCTAGGTTTCCTTGTATCAGTAAAAAATGCCAAGGCACTCTATTTGTACTGTAGCTGCTGATTACTGCCTGAGTGAGTTGGTGTGAAAATCTCTCAAAATCTCCCATTGTGGTTTCAATGAAGGGCTGTAAGAGGCTTGTCTGAGGTAGAATTGCCTTTAGCGTGGCATTTATCCCTTTCTTTTCAATTCCAGTCCAAAACAGTGTATATTCCCCGATGGTGAGTATAGGGGATAAAGGTTTGTGTAATTTCCAGCTTATCCTACTTGACTTTCAAGAGGAATGTGTTAATGAAGAAAGGAACCTCTTTTGTAGCATTACTGTTCGACTTTGTCAATGGACTAAGACACAGATCTGCATGGTAATACCGTATAATAGGTAGGATATACTTCAGGACTCATTCCAGACCCTTTTTTTTAATGTGGATTCGGATCATTTAGGTGTATTAAATGTCCCTTGTCATAGATCTGATTGATCTCGTTGAAAAGTCTAACAGGATGCAAAAATCTGTGTCTGTAATTAGATCTTCATAAAACATATAATAATGTGTTGACAGGCCAAAAGCGAATGAACAACGTAGGGAAATAGATGACATTCACCATGTCACTTATCTAAAGAAATATAAAAATATTGACCCAAAAAAAAAAAAAAAAAAAGTCTTTGGATGGCAAATTAAATCTCCATCAACTCTACATTGAGTGACTCTCAGTAAAAGGGCTGTTAGTAATACTGATCTCAGAGAATGAATAGCGTAGTCTGCAGCTCAGTGCAGCTTTCAGCCTCCACCAGTTAATTGTTTTGGTTCACCAGCCCGTCTGGTTGAGTCCCTCTAGCTCTCAGTGAACGCCCCCACCCCCTCCTCCACCCCCCTCTCCATATAAAACTGTGGGCAGGTGCTCCCAGCTCAAAAGCTCCCAGCTCAAAAGCTCCCACACACTGATTGTACACTACCTGCCCAGTGTGTGTGTGTGGCAGAGCAGCAGCCAGTATCTTTTGGAGAGTCGAGTGGCCAGGCAAGGGAGGCCGAACGCCTATTAGGCCGAATGAATGTTTAAATACATATACATGTAAGTTGAATGACCATAAGACCATAATGACCATAGGACATAAATGAAAATGATTACTGGACTATTTCTCACATGGCCGGGCAAAGAGTCCCAGAGAATTCAAATGTACTGACTGACTAAGTTACGGCCAACCTAGGGCCATGTTCTTTTGGCTCGCATTAGTCATGAGAAAGCTGTAGCACTTAAAGGCTCTTGGGTTATGGCTTTGTTTTGAAGTCTACTGTCTGTTGATATTAGTCAAAATTGCTAAATGCAGCTTGAATTTTAAGACAAAACTAAGAATTCTGCCAAAGTGTTTATCAGTTATGACAAGAACCCCTGGAATATGCTCTCACTCGTTTCGAATTCACAGTGTTTGGAGTTGGTAGAGCTCAGTTTCCATGTGTTTGTTTACAGCCTGTTTTGTTCCTACACCTTCATCATATATCAAGGGGGGATCATGAAGTCCCTTGATTTGATTTTTGATATCAAACTTGAAGAAACATTTGAGTTTGAATTTGGTGATTAAAATGCATTCAAACCAAATAATCCTGATATTCCTCATTTTTAATAATTTACTACTCACGGTAAAGCTAAATATCTCCAGCCAATCAGGATGAACATAATCACGTTCTCTGCCAAGTTCAGCATATCGGGACATTAGCAGTGATGTCCATTGTTATTATTTTTCAAACTGTAAATGTTCAAGATCATGCCACCCAAGACTTTATGAAAAAGAATATAATATTGTTCTTACTATTACAATCACATACGTTCAACATACAACAAAGCAGAGAAATTCAAGACACTAGAGTTCCGAGTACAGCTTTTATTCAAGCATGGCTGACACCCAAGTTTCTGCTGGAGTTCTCTTCAGGGCGTGACATGTAGGTGTCAGCTCTGAACTCTGAGTGCTTTGGATTTCCCCTTTGTTTTTGCACAGGCCTCTAACCCCCGACTCCAAGGAGCAACTTTGTTTGCTTTTTTTAAAATCATTTTTAATTTATTTGCTTTGAAACACAAAATGTTTTGACAGCACTCCAGTTCTAAGACGCTAACGTACCCTGCTGATTGGTGTCAGACAGAATCCACAGGGATTAGGATCAGTCTTTGTCTGTATGTACGGGCTGTATGTGCTCTGTGGTGTTTGTCTGTGGCCAAAACACATGTTGTTGTGGCATGTTAATGATTCCTACGTGTTGAGGATGCACACACAGCAGGATGCAAGCCAATCACAGCTTAAATCCAAAATCAAGATACACTGCACCAATGTGCCGAATGCAAAATGGCCAAAAACACGAGGTTAATAGGGCATGATGTACTGAAGAAGAGATGTGTGACATGTTTTAGCTGTTTTTTGTTATGAGGGTGCCCGTCTCTGGCTGGGACATTAACTCTGTTGTACATCTAGTCTTGTGTGGCCTATTCTTGTGTTGAACTGATGTGAATCAGTATTGTTTTGTTTTGACGCAGCATTTTAGTGAGTAGCACTGGATGTGTCTCCAGTTTTTGCTTGTTTTTACAGGGGTCCAAATCAGTTTGTCTGTCTGCTATTGTTATTTCAAGGAATGATTATGACAATGACATTTTGACTTGTCATAGTCAGAAAACTTGTTGTTACTAATAACATGGATGGAAACCATGGATACGCAATACTGGGACTCTGATACCAAAGCAACTAAACAGAATTCAACCATTAGTATTATTTACCCTGGTGTTTTCAGACTGTGGTACATCAAATGTCCTCTGTGAAAGAGCCCTTTTTGTATAATATTGTGAATTTTGGTGCCAGCTCAGTTGGGCACTTGGATTGTTGTAAGAACTGTTTTAACAGCTAAAGAAGAGCTGAGGTTTAACAGGTCATGATAAGGTGAGTGTCTCGCTCAAGAAAGGCTCCATTGGATTGTTTTAGATGCACTACAGAAGATGGAGGATCAAAGATGATTAGGTCAGTCTCCTCCATTGACCACACAGGAGATGAGAGAGGCCTCTTGATCTTGAAGCTGGTTATTTCCAGATCAGTAGTAGAGAGAATGAACATGTGTGAATGATGCAATTATTACTGACTTGCTATTTGCAAGCACCCTTGGGGTGCCTTTGAACATATCACTGGTCCTGTGGCGATGCAAGCACAATCTGTAATCTTAACATGTCCGGGCACGCACCTACAAGAAAAAAGCATGAACAATTCATTTTCAAAAGCACATTTGCAGCAATTTGGCCAGTGAAAGGGGTTGCAGTGTTCACAGTTAAAGGTTCACATTAATTGTTGCTTTATTAGTGCGAAATGCCATGTAGATTTTTTAAATATGTATTTATGCAATTAGAATAACAGCTTTTCGCATGACTACACTAGGGATTTTGGGATTAAATAAGTATTATATTACAATAAAGACCTCCAACCTCTTTGGCCTTCCTTCACCAATACCAGCTATGATTCATGACAAATGAATGAAGGCAGTGGCGGTCACAATGCAGTAAAGGTACTTTGATCGGGACAGTATCAAAGGGATAGCCTAATGGAGACTGTTATTTTCAGTTTCCTTAACCACTTTTGTTGGTGATGTTTAGGTAAAGAGCAGGCCTGTCCATGTCCTCTGGCATCTTCGAAGCCATTTATCTACAGTGTCACTTGTTAAGCTAAAAACTTTCTAGCATGAATGCCAAAGCTTCACTATCTGCCAGAATTTTTTTTTTTGTAAAAACACCCTTGGGCTTTAGGCTGGTCTTTTTTGGTTCAACTGAGTATCCATTCATTTCAATACATTTGTGGCGTTGTGCTGAATAAAGAAAAAAATATTGCAATAACACTGCAGGAGGCTAGTTTTAGTAAAAACTGCTGTACATCTTTTGGACTCAGTTCAATTGCGTTGCTTCTGAGAACTTGTTATGCTGGGTTATGGAGCATGAGGTGTTCTGAGTAAGTTTGGAGTAATTTAGCTCCCTTTGGAACCTTAACTCATCGCTGCCAGGCCCCTTTTTTAAGTAGGCTGTCAGAGAGCTACAGAATGAGAATTTACTGTATTATGGACACACAAACTGACACAGGTAATTAAATATTGTCTAACGCTTTACTTTGTGCACGGCCCATCCCTTCAAAAAGAAGCTTCTGTTCATTTGCTTGTCCTCCACGCTGATCACTATAATTATCCGGACTCCTCTAATCTCTTTTGACACTATCTCCTTCCAAAATAAGTATGGGTGTGGGTCTCTTCTATGCAGTAACTTCTGAGGCAAAAAGTGTATGCCTTTCTGGATGAGAGCCCAGCGAGATAGAGGATACTGCTGTCAAAAAAAGAAAGATCAAGAGTTTGCTGACCCCATGCAGGTGTGTTTCTGCATCTCAACAGGGGTAGTTCCCGTACACTCAACGATTTTGTCCTTCTCTAAGCATTTGATCCTGGCACGGTGGATCATCGGGTCATGCGGTTTCTTTTTAGGTTGTTGCCTAAGGGTTGTTACCTTTATCTGGGGCTTCCATGGAGGATTTATTTTCATAGGATTTCTCATATCTGACTGCTCATTCCTCTGGAGGATGCAGATTAGCTGCTAACCCTTGCTGCAGTACAGTTCTTAAGTGTCTGTGTTCACCCAGCAAGCATTTATTTGCAATGTAATTATTTTTGCAGGTCAATGCATATTTGTAGTATTGTTACTGCTGCTCTGTCAAGCTATTGCGTGTCTAGATATGCGCTTGCTTGAGATATGGTTTCCATCTGAATATTTCAATATCAAGAAACACAGACAACATTTTCTGTTTGCATATGACTTACTGTGAGTTTTATTCAGTTCAAAATAGTCTCTTGATTTTCCGAAAGAGGTGTCCACTGTAATCTCCCACAAACATTGTCACTACTATGCAGTCCACCAGATTTTCTTGTTTGTTTGCTTTTTCACTTTTAAATGTTTGCTTTAATTTTGTCAGTTGAACACAAACATGGCAGTGGAAAGAGCCTTCATCTCTTAAATCCTCTACATATTTACTCTGTTACTTTGCAGCTCGAGCTTCTTTTTTGTGTCATTCTCACTGTTCCCCAAGCAGCCGCAGAATCGTGAAAGCTGTTTGGGATACGTTTGCCACCTAACAAAAAGTTCTATATATAAACAGGGTTGCTAATGAGTACACTGTTCACAACCATAATGGAAAAAACTGAAGCTAGAAATGGTTTAGTTACTACACTCATTTGTGAGCTGTCAAACAGAAATCGAAGCGTCACTGACTTAAATGTGTGAAGTGAAGTTGTGAAGCAACAAACTTTGTCTAAAGACCAAATGTAATATTTTTACTACTAAATTATGTTTACAAAAGATTTAATGATAATGTATATTGTATAGGGCTGAGACAAAATAGGTTATGTTACACCACTACAAAAAGGGGTGATTCCATTGAAACAGACGAATCATCTGTTCCCCCACTGTATACGCATAAATCAAAGCAAGTAGCTCAATTATTTTATGTATAAAAGGGAAACACTCTCAGAACTCCAGCTACATGGATGATTCATGACAGCGGTCACAAGTTGAAACTATCCAACAGGGACATGGTGGACAAATACAGTGTAGGGTTTATAGGGAACTGACAAATAATGCTAATTGGTTTGCAACTAATGACAAAGCTTCAAAGCTACTTCAGAGTTTAGAGTTAAAGTAATTTTTCATGGACTATTTACCTTATTTTCTCTGCCTCGTGTAGATAGAAAAGGGCTCCATTCCCCTTTTAATGAAAATATCCCAGTAGTCTTTACATTATACAGCACAGCAAAGGTGCGTAAGAATAACTACAAACAACTAAAGGGCGTGTATGCACTGATGCATACAACTCATTTGTCTACATGCTGTTTGCAGACATTCAGTGACCCATTAGCAGCGCACACCTTTTCTTCGGTTTGCCTGGTATGAAACTGCGCGGCACCATAAGGGAGGCGATGCAGAGATTCAAGGCAACAAGAGACTAATGGTGAGTCGAGACATGCTTTTGAGAAAGGACTATGACAGGGTGAGAGGTCCGTGGAGAAAATGCAAGAAGTCATAAAAGGACAGAAGAAGAAAAGGCTTGTCGACTCTTACTCTTCCCCGGCGCAATACCATTAAAAAATGAAAAGAATCAGGGTTGGGACAAAGACCAGGGGTTAAAATTAAGTTTTGTTGCACAGAAAAAAAGACATTATAAAAAGATATCATGAGTAGCTGTTTTCTGAACAAAAAACACTGTATAGACATAACACAACTCCTCTCAATCATCACTTATGACCCACTAGAAGTGTGTGGAGGTGTCTGTATTTGCAGAAAAGCCGGTCTGTTCCTGTATTTTCTATTGTAATTAGGAGGTTATTTCACCTGATTCTTCTTTATTCAGACTTGCAGCTCAAGGTCAAAACAAAGTGGTGATACAGTAAGTAGATCTGGGCTGTGAGGCCAGATCACACAGATAGCACTCCTGCCCCTACTACAATCCGAATCATAAATCATGCATGGTACTCTGGTAAGAAAATCACCATTGCATTTGCTTGTTTTCGATTAGCAGTGACATCAGTGCGCCTCATCCTCATTCACATTCCTGACTTGACAAGATAAAAATCACAGTCTGTGTCAAACAGATAAACATATCACCGTCTTTTCTGCATTGAGTGTCTTAGCAATATTTAATTTCACTGGAAGGTTTAACATCTGTCACAGTGGATCAAAGCTGAACGTGTGCTCGCTTTGCTGTGTATGAGATTTTCTTGTCTTAAAGTGGTCTGAATTGCAGTCTGTCTGTTTTAGAAATGATTTTACCATCCTGTTGGAAAAGCCTACACGCTCTTCATTTGTACATCCACGTAATTAGAGACAGAACAGAGTGGGAGATCACAAAGGAGCTACTGATAGACACTTCCTTTCATTCTGACAGTCTGCTTTTTTTACAATGCCCTATACACACTGGACTGATGCCCAACGTGTCTAACATATGCAGCCAACAGAAATGAACAATTCTGGAGGAAGTGAAAATGGAAGCTGCAATTACTGTTCCATTGGAACTACTCAGACCACAGTCCAAGCTGCCTCCGTCCCATGGCTTTAATTCACTCAGAGTGATGTGTAATTTGTGTTGGTGCAATGAAAGAATCATTATTCTAATCCTCACTATCAGCTTTAATAAGTTTTTTAAAAGCTACAACAAGCAAAGACAGACAGACAAAGAGGTTCTAAAAAACACTACAGTGATAATTTGAAGTGCTCTTATAAAAATCACTTATGTGGTGAATGAGTTATGGAGAGAATACACAGTGCCTGTCCAGCTCCCACGTATTATGACAACATGAATATTTGGACAGACTGTATTAATCTATCATAATGGAATTTCCTTTTGAAATGTAAAACCAATACATTTCTTTATATCACTGTTTATTGCTTTCTAATTTCATGATAATGTGGAATTTAATTTCCCAGTTGTAAAGCAATATACATTGTAATGTAATAATACTCCTTTATCACATAAACTAATTTTTGCTTTGTTTTTTAAGCAACCTCAGGCCTTTAGATGTCCAAGTCGACATTATGTAAATCTTCTGAGGCCTGTTTTCTCAATAAAAACAAATCACGGCATAATTTCTCTTGCTTTGCATGAGGCTCTTCTAAGAATGTGACACACAGATATAGCTGTGACTTAAATCACATGATTGATGTAAGAAGTAGAGCTTGAAGGTTTTAGCAAGTTAAAGTTCCCCAGAGTCCAAATCAAATAGGGGTTTAAAGTCCTCTGACAATCTCCCTCTCTCCATTTATCACCGCTTGGCAGCAATCTCTGTTTTATATCATGGCAAGGTCAAAAGCTCAGCAGTGGCATAAGATGTGTCAAGTTTGCAAATATTTTGGGGAGCCGTTTAAGGATGTATCATGGCCACTTTGCCTGCTAATTAAAATGGCTTGCATGAGAGGAGACAATGTGTCACTGATATTGGCAGCAATTGTTTGACACACTCACAAGTCAGAAGCACAGCCAGGCGGATTTATTGTATGACCAAGCCCTTTTATTGATTGGCTTATTTCATTACTTGTGAGTCACCATAATGAAATTTTCTGCAAGGAGTGGGGGAAGGAAGCTTACATCATTGTAAAGGTGTACAGATAAAGCAAAATTGTGATTTCCGCTGGCTTTGCAAAAGTTATGAAAAAAAGTATGATACAGGATTGTTCAAAGAATGTCAGTCATTTAGGTTCCACGAACTGACTCTTCCAACCCATCTTTTTCCATGTCTCCACAGGTAAGCAGTAGGATGGTGTCTGGGGAGGCAGGAGGGCACAGCTACTTGGTGGCTTGCTGGCAGCCCATCCTGATCCTGATGCTCGGCACCGTCCTCTCTGGCTCCACCACCGGTTGCCCCTCGCGATGTGACTGCAACGCTCAAGAGCGTTCAGTCGTGTGCCATCGACGTAGACTGGCAGCTCTTCCTGAGGGCATCCCCACTGAGACAAGGCTGCTGGACCTCAGCAAAAACCGACTGAAAACTCTGGGCCCCGAGGAGTTCATTAATTACCCTCAGCTGGAGGAGCTGCAGCTTAACGAAAACACAATTTCATCCATTGAGCCTGGGGCTTTCAGCAACCTAATGAACCTTCGAACTCTAGGTCTACGCAACAACCAGCTGAAGCTCATTCAGCTGGGGGTGTTCACAGGCCTGACCAACCTCACCCAGCTGGATATTAGTGAGAACAAAATTGTCATTCTGCTCGACTATATGTTCCAGGAGCTGTACAACCTGAGGGCTCTGGAGGTTGGTGACAATGACCTAGTATTCATCTCGCCCAGATCATTTCATGGCCTCAACAACCTTGAAAGCCTCAACATTGAGGGATGCAATCTGGCCTCAGTGCCCACTGACGCCCTTAGCCATCTGCATAACCTGTTGTCACTACGATTACGCTATCTCAACGTCACTGTCATAAGGGATTACTCCTTTAAGAGGCTGTATCGGCTCAGAGTGCTAGAGATTTCTCACATGCCTGCCCTGGATACCATGACGCAGAAATGCTTGTTTGGACTCAACCTCACTTCACTGTCCATTACAAACTGTAATCTTACTGTTATTCCCTACCAAGCCATCAGTCACCTAAGATATCTTCGGTTTTTGAATCTGTCTTTCAACCCCATTTCATACTGTGGAAGGGAACCAACTATTCAATCTACAGAAGCTCCAGGCTTTTCACTTGGCTGGTGGAAGATTAGTCGCCATTGAGCCCTACTCTTTTCGAGGACTCAACCACCTCCGTGTACTCAATGTCTCCAGCAATAGCTTGAGCACCCTAGAGGAGTCGGTCTTCCACTCAGTGGGAAACCTGGAGACCCTGGCTTTGTATGATAACCCACTGGCCTGTGACTGCCGCTTGCTTTGGGTTTTCCGCCGGCGATGGAGGCTCAACTTTAACCGACAACAGCCCATGTGTGCTTCGCCTGAGGTTGTGCAAGGAAAAGAGTTCAAGGACTTCCCGGACATCCTCCCTTCTGACTATTTCACCTGCCAGAAATCAAAGATTGTGGATTATAAGGTTCAAGAAAGCCATGTAGATGAAGGCACAACAGTTCATTTCACTTGCCAAGCTGAGGGCGATCCAATCCCTGTGATAATGTGGCTATCCCCTAAGAAGGAATACATCACTACCAAAACTGTGGGGTCAAGACTTTCTGTGTCTAGTGAGGGCACACTGGAGGTGCGTTACTCCCAAATCCAGGACAATGGCACCTACTTGTGTATTGCAAGCAACGCAGCCGGCAATGACACCAAAGCAGCTCACCTTTTCGTGCATAGTTATTCTCCCAATTGGCCCCACCAGCCAAACAAGACATTTGCCTTCATTTCCAACCAGCCCAGCGATGAAGGTGCTAATGTGACCCGGGCCACAGTTCCATTTCCATTTGATGTAAAGACACTTATCATTGCAACCACCATGGGATTTATCTCATTCCTCGGCGTTGTCCTCTTCTGTCTTGTAATATTATTCCTCTGGAGCAGAGGGAAAGACAACACTAAGTCAAGTATAGAGGTTGAATATGTGCCACGTAAAGAGGAAACAGAAGAGGCCAGTCCAACCGAGGCACCCATACAATTCAACATGAAAATCATGTGAAGCTCAAAAGGAGGCCATGTAAGCTTACAAACTTCAGTCGGGATGCATACTATCCTCGCTTCAAATATGTACTCACTTTATGAGCGATAGATATTGCACAGCAGCAAGCGCATCTTGACACTATACCTTAAACTTTTTTTTTTTTTACTTCAGGGACTCAATCTTTAAAATCAAATGTTGAATTTCAAATATTCTGTAATTTCTGTAAATTTGTATTCTGAATCAGTATGTTAACATGCACTAAACAAGCTGATTACTGTGTAACCAAATTAAGGTAATAGTTTGAATAAAGCACATGGATCACAGTAGACGGATTTCCGAAGATTTTCCGAAGTTTACATGATGGTGGGTTACTGTCTGGACAAATGTCTAGATATAACCAGCACAAAATATGAGTAAGATAATAAGCTGGATGTTAAAAGCACAATGACCCACTGTTTGAACCCAAGTTCTCTTACTTGAAATGTTAAGTTGAAAGCATTTGACATCAGTATAAGGGACATTGTTAGATATATATTCATATATTGTAATATATGGAAAGAAATAAAAACACATACACACACACACACACTTTTAGATCTTGACTCTTTGAAATTAAAATCAGATGGTGGGTCAGAGACAGAGATGTATGTGTACTTCATCATCCGTCCTGTGTCACTGAGTGGCGATATGATTGATTTATGATGCTTTTCCAATTAAATTGTGTTTTGATGTTTTCTCTATACACTTTCTGGGAGAAACCATGTCTAAAAATTTCAAACAGTAGCCTGTATCTCCATTACTGTGGTTCAGTATCAGTTTTAATAACAGGAGTATTTCCTTAATCTGGCAACAGTCAAATTAGAAGTGGGCATGTTAACACACTGAACAAGAAAAATAAGCCAGTCCTACAGTATGTGCTCCTTTCCGACAACAAAGATAGTTTGTCATTAAATGTATTGAGATGTTCAGCTATACATATTTTTTCTGTACCTTATTCTTTCCTTGTACATTGCGCTATGACACAATAGTAATGCTTTTAATGGCTGTGGGTTTGAACATTATTACAATCTAAAGAGCAGATTAAATATTCAGTAAACATGTTTTTGATGTGACAAAACCAAAAGTGTTACTTCTTTTCAGAGTGTGTAAAGAGTAACCTTGAAAATAATCAGATTAACTATTTATCATCAAGTGTAACATAGTTAATTTGTTTACCCATTTGGCAGGTCGGTAAGTGAAAGCACTCTGTCCAAGTCCTGAGGTTATATTGTCACCAGTGCATCTCAAAAATTGTGACATTATTAATTTGTTGCCTGAAGTAACTCATTTTCCAGCTTTCAGCTGAGCAATACCCAATATTTATGTGTAAAATGGAGTTTTACGCCCCATAAGGATTTTATGTTGTCTAATTAATTTCACAGTCAAGGTCTGCTCTGAAGATAATGTGTTCATTAACTCTTACAATACTTGTTTAAAAAGGGGGATGGGCAGATGGAAATTCTATTAAAATAAATAACATTTTATACTATGGGTGCTTATTTTATGTTATTTATATCTATATATACACATCTATATAAATATATCTATATATCTATATATGTATATAAATATGAATGTGAAGACATTTTTTTAGGGGTGCTCTGGTGCTGCCAGTAAAGCAGTGTTCGCAGAGCACATTACTTTACTTTGTAAAGTTTTAGAGTACCCGTTATATTACTCATCTCACAGCAGCCTTTAAATGTTGGTACTTGCAGCTGTGGTGATAAAATCATATATTACATTCAGAGCCGGTGGTGTTTTATAGCATACACATGTCCAAATCTTCAAGGATCTATGTATGCGTGCACTGTAAATCATAATGTATTGTAAGCTTCTGCTGTCTTAGGTTAATGCTAATATAAGTATGAAAGCTTTATCATGGCACTCACTGTTTAATCATCACAACCTGTAACTGAGGCTAATGTGTACCTATAGGTCACAGGGAACACATGAGAAGAAAGTTTTATTGAGTTTAACCTGGGAATGCAAGTCAAAACTAAACATTTCTGGATACTAAGGATGGTGAGTGTGTCAGCAGTGGGAATTCTCGTGTTAACAGTCATGAGTGCTACTAAATGGTCGGCTGCAGTGACAATACCGTTTAAGTGTCAGCTTGACATTGGGGATGCAACATTACACTAAAAGCCTGAAAGCATAAAAATGCTTGGTCATGTTTTAAAGCAGTGACTGCATATCTGTCCACAAATGAACAAACTGTTGGTGTCCTTGTGGTTTTGATCAAATGGACAAAGACATTTCAGTTTTTATTACGTAAAATAAAAACAACATGAGGTGATGCTTGAATGACACGTGTGTAGAACTCATGCAGGTGATGTTGCAATGTTCTCTTTGGGTCTTTTCATACAAGACGAGATATCGAAAACACTTGTAAAGCCATTTTCTCTCAATGAAAAACAGTCTCCTTGGAGCTAATGACAAACAGCCAAAAGCTTGGTGTTCCTCAGGTTGACTTGTATACTCAAACAAGAACTACTCTAACTTAACAACCCATGGAGACACACACTTCATTGATGTATGCCGCACATACAGGTACTTATTATATATATATATATATATATATATATATATATATATATATATACACACACACACACACACACAGAGGAGAGACTCACTATGCATAAACATTATAGACTACATCACATACATTTGTCAGCAAGGCCACTTTCCGTAAAGGGGAAAGCTCAGCCACCCTCCTCAAGTAGATTATTAATGCCCAGTCAGGTAATGCCACCTAAATACTAATAAAACGTAATAAATATGCAAATGTCAATTAGATAATACACTTAGTGATCAGTTTGACCCAGGCAAATGTGATCACTGACAGCAGATTCCACTGTACCATCAAATGTCCTTTGTCATCCTTATTTTGATTAGATTAACAAAGCCATGTGGATAAACTCAGGCTCTGCAAACAGAACCTCCATCACCGACTGTTTAATGTGGCAGTGTTATGTTACGATATCTGCTCAAGCATGACACTGCATCCATCCTGGGGTCCCTCTGGATAACGTTACTCTGGGAAACACAGAAACTACACATAGAAACTACACATGATAGATACACAGAAACTGTGTATCTATCATTACCTTTATGATGTGGAGCTATGGTTAAAATAACAGCAAAGCAATCCTTCAAGTTCATGCTAAAAATTATTAGGGTCATTGATCATCAGTTTAATCTGTACAACACTGAAAAGAGTGATCATATATCTGTTGTGTCCATATAGATAAGTAACGTGCCTCACTTTTCTGAGAATAAGCCTTTTGATATGCCCAAGAAAAGTCGCCGGGACTTGTTGCATCTCGGTTATACGTTTTGATGGGTGGAGCAATAAAAAAGGTAGCAATAACAATAACACTCGTAAAAGCGAGAAAGCATGAAGAGCAAAGGAAAATACGTTTAAAGGCGGCAAAAAGCATCCTAACATAAAATGGGTTTCTTTGCTGTGTCTCGCTGTTGTCAATAGAGAAAAATCCCTCACTTTTTCCTCCATAATGGACTTTCCACTGGCTGACTGTGACTGTGTTGAGCACTGGTTTAAAACATGATGTTTATAATGTGACACATTTTCTTTATTTTTAATGGGCTCGCACCATAACCGGCTGTCTTCTATGATTGATGAACATTTCATTTCAGTACCACACTCCATCGCAGCGGCACTAGAAACATGACAGCTACTGGAGCCTCTCTCGTTCACTACCTGATTTTTTAGGAGTGTTTAAAGGATATAATTTTATTTATACCTCAATTTCAACCTCAATTTCAGCAAGAGAAACTTGCAGGCCACACTTTATAGAATTACTGCTGCACTTTGGCTTATAAAAGAGACAAGCAGCGAGCAGCCAGACGTCGCTGAGCCAAGTAATCACTGAAACTTTAAAATCGATTCTGTAATGAAACCAGCGTGGAGAAGCAGAGAAAAAAGGAGGCTGATATGGATGAATGTGTTTATTCTTTATCAATAATGAGAAAGTTATTGGCAGCAGGATTCTCCGCAAACTGGAGCTCAGCCACAGCTTGTTCAGGACAAACAGCAAATTATTGTGGGGAAAAAAAGACAGTATTCTTCAAAAAGAAAAAAAAAGAAGCAGCCTGCTCCATCTATTCGATATTTCAAGTCTGATTAAGTAATACCCTCATTTAAAATATGAATCATAATGTTCTGAATTCATTTGGACCAACTTGATGTACAGTTTTAAGGCCGTGAAATCAATTTGTCTACAGCTGTACTCAAAAAGGGCTACAGTTATGTAAAAGACAAAAAAAAGAAAAAAGTTGGAATATTTTCATCATGACTTGTAGGACAGGAGATTAAGATTAATAACACAGCCACGAAATTACCTACGGGGAGAAAACTAAAGGCACTTCACAAATAAATAATGAAGCTGGAGAAATATATACGCCCAAGGACTTGACATTTTCTCTTTGACAGGTAAGATGGGAGCTACATCTGGGGAGGTTATTATGAGCTGTCAACAAACACCCTGAATTTAAAAATCAATTTGAATGAGTTCGTTGGCAACACAGAGCCTTAATAAAAAACAGGCCAAGCATTCAAAATCTCATCTTTGGATTCACTTGATTAATCTTTTCTTTTTGTCTAGAAATTATTTAATATGTACTACTTTGCACCTTGCCACAAGTGTCTTTATTAAATCTGGTTATAACACACTGCTGTCATGATGGTGGAAGTGATGCACAAAAGACTGTTTGCCAACAACCAGAGGCAGGGCTGTGCGATATGACCAAAATCTCATATCCCAATATAAGTAATACCATATCCAGGTTATGAAACATGTCACGATATAGCACATATTTTTGTAAAAATCAACGAATAAATAGTTAGAATAAAAGGTCTTATTACATATTCTGAATGTTATACTTGACATATGAAAGAATATTAGTCATATTTGATTATTTTACTCCTTTTATTCAGAAACTTTGTGCACATTTCCAATTAAGCATGTTATAAAATATAAAATAAATATTGTTTAAACTATAGAAATCCATCCATCTTTATCTGTAGACTATCTGCATTGTTCACATGATTCTTGCACAGGTGCTAAAAGAGGTGAGCAGTGTTTGGGTCTGTGGCATATTTTTGCAAAGATTTTTCATTTCCAAACCACATCATGCAACAGAAGTGCCCATCTTTTTAGGTACAAGCTCTTTGTTATGTCTTGGCTGGTCGGACTCCTTCTCCTGTTTGGAATAACTCTGTTCTGTGTCACATTCACTCTCCTCCATGTTTGTTTGTGCTGCCTTCATGCAAATTTTCCTGCCTGCATCGATGCTGTGTGGAAGACTCAAACCGCCCTCCAGGTGATGCACGCATGCACAGATAAAATGTAGCTTATCTCAAAGACTATGCAAAGACTGTTCCTACAGTTGCAATTTTACATGCATTATTTAACTAAATCACTGCAAACTTTTACTTTTTTAGTAGAGCTGCAATGATTATTCAACTAATCGATTAGCCATCTTCCAATAAATTAATCACCAACTATTTCTGATAAATGATTAATCATTTGGGGTCTTTCTTTTAAGGAAGTGTCTAAATTCTCTGATTTCTGCCTCTCAAATGTGAATATTTTCTTGATTCTTTAGTTCTCTGTGGCAGTAAACTGAATATCTTTGATCTGTGGACAAACACATTTGAGGATTCAGCTTAGACTTTGGGAAACTGAACATTATTTTTCACCATTTTCTGACATTTTATGGACCAAACAACTAATCAGTAAATCGAGAAAATGATCAACAGATTAATCAACAATGAACACAATCTTTAGTTGCAGCCCTACTTTTTATAATTTGAAAAAAAAAAAAAATATATATATATATATATATATATATATATATATATATATATATATATATATATATATATATATATATATAGATGTTATTCTGCTTTTTTTTTTTTTTCTTTTCCGTTAAGTGCTAGCTTGCTCTCTACTGGTGTAAAAAATACAAATAAATAATTCACTGTCCCATTCAAAGACTACCGGCAGCTAACTGCAACTTTTAAGGTGAAACATTTTCTTGTTTGTTACGCAGTACATGAGTTGGTGTCATGAAGCAATCAACAAATCTTAAATCTCAATACGACAACCTTGGCCATTCCATTTCGTTAGCCTCATAACATAATTGCCTAAGTCGCTGCTGATTCACTGTGCCTTACTGGCTAGATCCTCAGCCAATCAGAGTGCTTGTTACATTCCATAATCACTATCCGCCTAAGTCATCCATTTGACTTAGGCATTTTTGACACTAAATACAAGATGTCAGCCCCTGAGAAAAAGAGGACTAAGCTGACTGCAAGTGAAGCATTGGCTCTTCTCTTTGATTCATCTGGTAACCTAGTTCATATTTCTTCAACTTTCTACACAGTAAATTTACTTTCAAATCAATCGATCAAAAGAAATTATGTAATGTGTGCTTAAACAAGGTCACAAACAAACAAAGGTATGCTGAAGTGGTGTTGCTAATATAAATAGCTAATCTGTTCATTTAACATGGTTTACTGTGTTGAAACACTCAGCAGCACTTCCCTTTCTTCTGCCTCAGAGTCAGGAGATGAATGAATGCGTTCTTCTGTACCTCAAGATAAAAGAGAGCATGATGTATTATAAAACTAAATTACAGATGCAAAACTTTACTTGCTTTAAACACTTTGAGTTGCTTCTAGAGGCCAACCAAAAAACATTGAAAAAGTCAGTCTGTAGTGATGGCTGCAGCTATCTCCTGTAACATCACAAAAGCATACCTAGATCTGGCCATAAAAGCATGGTATCACCATAGAACAAAAAATTCTGGTTGCAAGGCAGACCCAAATGAAGTGTGACTCCAAGATAAGCCTCATCAAACGGCGTACCACGACAGATATTCACACTCCGTGATTACATTGTCATATTTGAGACTTCACGTTTGCATCCCCATACAAGGTCACCACAGGTATACTACAATGATTTCATGTTATCACAGGCCTATGTCACCAACATCTAACAAGGCAGAAAAGTTGGCGACCCCACAGTCCATGACCTTCAGGCTCTCCAGTACTTGGCAGATGGTAGAATTTGGTATAAGTTTTTGAGTCTGACTGGGAGGACCTGCCTCAGCAATTCAGCATCCCCAAAGAATCGTTCCACTGGGTCAGACTCTTTCTTGCTCAGTTACCACTTTAGGTCAGGAAATTCAATGACCAGCATGCACTGAGGCCAGTACTACCAAGAGTGGCCCACGAGTACTATGACCACCTCCCTCATCAATAGACATTGTGAAAATGCACACAGCACCTGAAGTGGGACTGGTTAAGGTTGGCAAGAGAAATGTAAGGGAAAATGTAATGTAATGTAGATGTATATAAGAGTAAAAATGCCTAAGTCATGGCATATTTTCTGCAAGATTTGCAAGATTGCAAGTCACTTTTATTTGTTATGTAGTCCTTATTGTGTCTTCTCTTTCTTAAGAAACTTGTGCACACATCTGATCGAGCTTACTGTTACAGTATAAATGAAAAAATCTTATGCGTTAACGATTAGTTTTTCCTGTCTCTCCTGCATGACTTATGCTTTAGTGATGACTGGATGTGCTTAAAAAATGTTTAGAAATTTCAACTGGATTACACAAATTGGGAATATTCTGTTTCTACACTTGGGTAAAAAAAGTCATGAAGCCTCATTCCACTGAGCTCCGTCAGCCCTACATCTAATGGGTGAGCTGGGTCCAATGTGGTGTCATCGGGTCCTCCAGCAAGGTATGCTGAATCTATGGAAGACAGGTCTTTATTTCCTATATATTAATTATTGTATGGACCATAAGTATTTAAATCTTGTCTAAGAAGTGTAACTGCATAGACACACAGCATCTTAAGATACATGCTACAGTGCCTTTTACCACCAGCAGCTCAGCTTCTATGTTGTTGTTTGTGTTTTTTTACACAGATACCATTATATACACACCATATACCCAGCAAAATGTTAGGAATGTATGAAAGTATGAAATAATGTCTACCGCCAAGGCCTAATAAACATCACATAAGACTGCACTTTAACCCCGCCTGCAGAACTACAAGTGCTGAGTCCACTGGAGACGTTCTCCCTGTAGGAAATGTTTGCATGTAGATAAATAGTTTCAGCCTGTACATAATTGCACTGTCATTAACACTTGCCATTATTACAAGGGCACAGCGCTATAAGTGGCTTCTTCCATATACCGCTTACTCCTGTAGTTAGAGCTGTGCGAAGTAAAGACTCAAGACACGAGGCGAGAACACCTCTCACACCACCTCAGAGAGCAATTTGTCTCTCTTTGTAGCAATTCTGGTCCACTCAAAACACACGCAAAATGAAAATAAGAAATAAATAAACTCTCTTTATTAATATTATCTTATACATTTGCACTTTTGAAATGTCTTTTTTTCAAAGATATTCAGAAATAAACACGGCAGGTGTCGTCTTTAAGAAAAAGCAGAATCCTTTTCAACCACTTCTAACATTACTGTCATTACTATCTGCTGTATGACCTGATTCTGTCACAAGCAAGAAAGTTACAAAGTAAAATGACGGCAGTAATTGAAAGCTCCTCTGAGACGCAGGTTTTTGAAAATCATCACCAAAAATAGTGGAATATTGATATTTACTGACGAGAGAAAAAATCTCAGCCTCTTATTTTTTTGTCTGAGGGACACCTTGACCATTTTTGCTCTTTTGCAATTTCTCAAAAGGCAGAGTGGCACTTAATTAGACTCAACAAGGGTTCTGGTGAATCCATAAGGAGACACCTCTTTCACCTGACACAGTAAGTGGATGTGTAGTTAATGTAAACGCTGCACATCCTTGACAACAGTTTGATCTCACTGCGTGGTTTCCTGCTCACATCTCATTATCAATACGTTCATGGCAAGACATATTTTAGTTAGGAGTATGGGACAGAGTGGATTATACATTATTGACTTCCCTCCATCCCTCAGTAGATAATGTTAAAGGTGGGCAGTGCAAATCTGCAGGTGTGAATGTATGTGTGTGTGTGCACCAACATGTGTGACCATCTTGACTAGTGAGATTTAGATCGACCAGCCAGCTCCATATGGGTGTACCAATTCATTTTTTGATTAATTTTTTCCAACCTGTTTATTGTACTGTTAATAAACTGTTACCTGGATGTTTTATGACGCAGGCCTAAGACCAACCTTAATTTATTTTATAACACAAAAGTAAGCTGCTAAATTAAGGGAAGGGAACTAAAGGAGATAGTACAAAAGCACAGGTAACTAAAGAGATTTTACACGCATCACAGAGAGAAATTTATCATACAAAAAGATGTGTTTGGTTCATTCATTAGTATTGTAAGTAATGGTACAATTGGGATCTCAGCTAAACAGAGATGCACCCTTATCAGCACCATGGGCAGCACTCGACACATCCACCAGTTTAAAGTATTTCATTTCTCCTAAACGTAGACCTGCTGTACATACAAGAGAGATGGTATGCTTTCTGGACTCTTTACCCAAATGGTCTCGAATTCGTGGATCCCATTATGTCTGAACTGCTTAACTGTTTCCCTTTAAAGTCATCAGACTCATTTGCATTTAGCCTTTACGGCTCCTTCTCTCAACAAACTGTGCGAAACAATCCAATTGGGCTTTTTTTTTTTCTTTTATTACTTTCGATTTGCTTACATTTGCGTCTTTTGAACATTGTCAAAGCAAATGTGCATTGCAGTTCTCCTCTTATTTCACAGCGCAGCGATTATCAAACAAACATCTCAGAATTAGCAGATTTGCAAATCTTTGCTAGACAGAATCAGAATCAGAATCACCTTTATTGGCCAGGTATGTGTGCACATACAAGAAATTTGACTCCGGTTTTTATAGTACCCACTCGTACTTAAAAGGTCAAGCAAATAGAAATAAATAAATAAACATAATTTACATAACATAAACATAACATAACATTACATAAACACACACATAACATAACATAACTTAAAGTGTGAACTATGGAGTTCAATAAAGTGAGTGCAATGATGCATTTGTACCTGACGTTCTGTGACTGGTGTTAAATGTTCAGCAGAGCGTCAGCCTGAGGAAAGAAACTGTTCTTGTTTCTGGATGTTTTGGTGTACAGAGCTCTGTAGTGCCTGCTGGAGGGGAGGAGGTGAAACAGATTATGTCCAGGGCGTGATAGATCTGCAGTGATGTTTCCTGCCCGTTTCCTGACTCTGGACACGTACAAGTCCTGAATGGAGGGCAGGCTGGCACCGATGATTTTTTCTGCAGTCCTGACTGTCCGTTGTAGTCTGTTCCTGTCCTGTTTGGTGGCTGATCCAAACCACACAGTGATGGATGTGCTGAGGACAGACTGAATAATAGTGGTGTAGAACTGGATCAGCAGCTCCTGAGGCAGGTTGAACTTCCTGAGTTGGCACAGAAAGTACATCCTCTGCTGGGCCTTCTTCCTGATGGCATCGATGTTGGATTCCCACTTCAGGTCCTGGGAGATTATGGAACCCAGGAACCTGAAAGTTCCCACAGCAGACAGACACCGTGTTGTTCAGGATGGAAAGGGGGGACAGTTTTGGGGGGCTCCTTCTGAAGTCCACTGTCATCTCCACAGTTTTGAGCTTTTCAGCTCTAGGTTGTTCTGACCGCACAAGAGGGCCATCTGTTCGATTTCCCATCTGTACGCAGACTCGTCACCATCCCGGATGAGGCCGATGACAGTTGTGTCGTCTGCAAACTTTAACATTTGGGTCTCCTGAGGTGCAGTCATTGGTGTAGAGGGAGAAGAGCAGTGGGGAGAGCACACACCCCTGGGGGGCTCCAGTGCCAATTGTCCGGATGCTTGGATGTGATGCTCCCCAGCCTCACCTGCTGCCTCCTGTCGGTCAGGAAGTTTGAGATCCACTGACAGGTGGGGGCTGGCACGGTGAGCTGGGAGAGTTATTATAATATGAGTCCTGTTATGAGTCTGACTTTCTAACACTGTTGTAGAAGTTGAAACGCAGTGTTGTCGCACAAAATCACAAATGTCTGAGGGTTAAAGTCGTCATGTTTCAACACTTGCTAAAGGCTCAAAGTGTAGCTGCTGTTTGTAATCATCAATCAACACACTTCATTATATTCTCCATTTAAATTTGTTTGTACTTATCTACATCCATGCACTTTGTGGTTTTAAAATGGAGTTTACATTAGTGTAGATAATATAATTTGGGGCTCTGCCATCAGCTTATGACTGCAGTATAATGGCTCTGGCTGCCCTCCAATTTCAGTCAAATGTGATCCCTTTTAATACTGAGGTGAAAATGTAACACTCTTTGCTGTGCTGGTGGCGGAAACAGAAACCATGCCAGAACTGTTTAAAACCTAGTCAAATTATTCATCTTCAGGAAGACCGAATATTTTAAGAGTACGTTTCTTAAGGTTCTGGCTTTACCGCGGCTACGTGTTTGCTTAAAAGCTAAGAACTCCCAAAGCACAAATCCACTGGATATAAGAAACCAGGGAATAAAAATTAGATCTGAGCGAAGCAGAGTGTGTGTGGGTGTTTGAGGAGGTTGGGCTGTGTGTGGACTAATCTGTTATGACATGGGAATGGCAGTCTCTGGTTACTTTCCTTTCACACTTCTCTCTGGTCAAAGCATAATATTTTGGCATGGGAGTAATATTTGTTGATGCTCCACAGTTGGTTTCTGAGATGTGCATCTATTTGCTGACATGAATGTGGGCAATGCAGTTAAAGTTAATTACACCATGGAAAGGAAAAAATGACAAGCCCAATCTTTAGTGAAGTACTACTTATGGTACTAAGGAGTCCACTGCTGTCTTCGTTTATGTTTATCCCGATTAATTAAAGAGACACGTTCTCCTCATTAAATGTCCGTCCCCCCTGATGCGTCTACAAAGAGCGTGGCATTTGTACCCATTTACTAGGAAGGGGAAGTTGCTTGCCATTTATTCATCTGAGCAGTGGTTTACTCAGCAAATGCTTTAATATCGACAAGAGCTTTATGCAAAAGGAGGTCTGTGTGCTGCAAGAAATAGAATCACAATAAAATCACAACAATTTCAAATAACTAAGAAGAGTTTAATATGAAAAAGTAAAACTGTTTAAGTGGTCTGACCAAGACATATACACTGCAAGTGTTAAATGTTTTAGTCAAAGCATTTGAAGCCAAATCCAGCTAATAAAATTCAAGTTAAGATAAGAAAAATGCTAAAAACAAACAGGCATGAGAAAACATGTCAGATAACTTGTTGACCAGAAAGCTGCAAAAGTTAGGGGGTGAAAAAATCTGACAAATTAGGGTTTTATAAAGAGATTACAGATGGGCTTTTTGATGTTAGCATACACAGGGAACGTTTCATGCCATCCAAGGACAAAACAAAACACATGCAGATCATCAGCTAATTAGCATTCAGTTACAGTGCAGGGGTGGCCTTATAACTGCGTCTGACATTTCTGTAGGGCACTGATATTTTACAGTTTTGCAGATTTCCAAACACAGTTTTAAATCACTCGGTGGTTGCTCAATGAGGCTGCACTAATCGTGTTTACTCACTTACTTTTTATTCATCAAATAATGAAAATAATGGTGAATCAGTAGGACACGATGACAAAGCCGGCCATATTGTTTGGCTCTGATGCATGATACATCTTATATTTATCATTTGTCGGCCTATAGTAAGGTTATTTGGATTCAAGTAGCCACAGTATTGTGTTTCACCCATTAACTGGTGAGTCTGTTAACTAGTAGTGGCAGATGTTGGAGTGGCTGTTAGACATTTTGTGCTTTCTGGCAGTGTTTAGTTTGTAAGTTTGTAATTACACTTACTGGCACCAACTTTCACTTTTTAACAGACTTGATTATGTTACTATCAAAAGGTTACCCCTATATATATGAAGTATTTTCAACAACTGCATATTTAAGCAATTCTGATGGATTGTTATCAGTATTTGTAGTGTTCACACAACTGGGTCACTTTTTTTTTTTCCAAGCCTGCCTTAAAACAACATCATGTGCCCATAAAGAGCAAACAGTGAAACAGAGTTTGCTTGCAATAATTCTTCTTCCTGTTCACACTGTGCAGTAAGTAATTCCTTCCTAATGAGCTTCCAGTGTAAGAGATGTGGGGGTAGAAATCCACACTCCTTGTTCTGTGCAAATATGTATTACAAAGTTTATCTGACATTAAAATGGGGCTTCAGTGGGCTGAGTTAGTCGAATCAAGTGGGTCTACCAAAGTTACATTCTCTATAGTATGAAATTCCCTCTGTTTCAGCAGACAGCGTTCTAGCTCTGAGCTGAAGAACAGTGGAGGGATAGTTTCAGAACAAGGGAATATTGTACTGAAAAAGACTAAATTTGGAAGATCCCCACTTGACTTGGAGAACTCAGACTGGTGAAGCTTCATTTTACCAGCAAACAAACTTTGGAATACATTTCTGAAAAAAAATATATACTCCAAAGTTTGCACAGTGTGAACATATCATTTAGAGTCAGAATTACTATTCAATGATAGGACAAATGAATAGAAATAAATAACATAAAATTAAAATTCACAACAAGTTAAATTATCAAAGCACAGATGCTAAGAAAAAAGCAAGATATGCAAGTGAATGTGAGATGCACAAAGCTTCAATTTATTTTTATCTCCAGTAATTAGCGATGAGTGTTGTTCTTTGATTAAACAACAACCAGTATTTTTTTTTTCCTTTGCTTTGTAATTTCCTCCTGCATCAAACTGTAGGAGTATATTTTAAGCTAATTCTGCAGCAGGATGAGCAGGCTGAGGCTGACAGGCAGCTTCCGTCTGTGTGACCATAGTCCCAGAATGACAGTGATGGAATTCATTAATCATTAGCAGCCTGCAGGCATCTGACCCACACCCAATATGCCTGCTGTGAAGCCTGTTAAACCGAGCCAGTCAGCTTGTGCCTTCACACATGGATACCAAGATTATTGGGTTATACAAATATAGATCTGCCAAAAGGAATAAAATGGTGTTATTGGGTTTTCAGGTTTGCTCGTCTCTAACATTTTTCCTCTCCGCCAGAGCCACCTATGCTGTTTCAACACGCCATCCCTCACTTCCCCTTGGCACATGGTAATATGCAGCACAACTCGTAATGTGAGTGGCCAATTTCGGAGCTGCAGAGCGGGGTCCAAGGGGGACCAAAGGATTTAAAATGGAACCAAGTCAGCCTGAGGCAGGCCTCATAATTGAGAATGATAAGAAATGATAAAAACGTACATATTAAAGTGGGAAATAATGCATTTCAAATGAGTCATTTTACAAATAAGTGCAAATCCTGTGAGTGTGGCTTGTTTGCTCGGGCTTACATATCATTTGACTCTGTTCCCTGTGTAAAGGAAACAACAATTGAATACAGTACATCCTGGGTAAGATGTACCACTCTATTTTGCTGCCATGCTACAGTACTTTGGCCACTGAAGAGACAACACAGATAGGTCCCTAGAGTCTTCAAAGTAACAGAACAGCATTAAAGACGGTAGTTAGTATTCCCAAGAGGAATGCCGGGTGAAAGACAATGGTGATATTTGAAACAACTACAGGAATTCAGCAGTAGACTGTGGTTCAAAAGCAAGGAAAAAATATTTATATATTGATGTACTGTGCAATTATTGTCTATGACTATAATAGAGCTTCAGGGGTATAATACGGTTATTGATCAATAGCAGTGACTCAAATATTGCTTTACTAGGAATATCTGGGGCTGAGATATCTGGCTGAAAAAAAAAAAATCATTTCTGTCAAAAACAAATACCTTCACTTGATCTGATAGTCATTCCTTAATCATGAATACTGAGCTGCATTACAAGTGTGTAATAAATGCAAATTAATATTTCATAAATGTAAATATTCAAGATGGGAGCACATGTCTGTAGGCTGCAAGGTCTGCCTTTCACCTGCGCTACGTTTATTAAGGCTATAGGAGGAAACAGGATCAGTTGAATGAAACAAAGAAAAAAATCATGAAAGGAAGGCCGGAGGCAGAGATTTCCAAGAAGTTGTGTTTTTAGGTACCAGTGATGAGCGATGATTTAGCTAGTGCTGACCCAAATATCTGAGTATGTGTAGCGATGCAAAAACAGGAAAAAAAACACTCCAAACATATTGAACTACCTTCCTTTAAGAAAAATATTACTGACAGATTTTGATGCTTGGTGATACAGACACATTTGCAATAGCACTAGAAAAGTACTGATGTTTAATACCAATCCCGACATGAAGCCATAAATCATTAATACGTAAAATAACTGGAATCTATCACATATTTAATTAAAGGCAGAATGTGACAGAGTGTGCATCTTAATCTAGATTATATGCATGAATAAAGAATCAAGGATAGTCATTTAGAAAGAGGCCAAATAGCTTACTAAAACACCTGGGCACTAGTCTTTAACAAACATTACTCAAGGAGGAAAAAGTGCATTTATTGGGGACTATTTTCCGCCAAAGATTAAAACACACTTGGTGCACTGCGTATTTACTGGCAAGACGTGTGTGTGAGATTAACTTAAGTATAAAACTGCTTTGCCCATGTTCAGTGCAACGAAGGAACAAGTCGTAATTTTAGACCTCCGAGTAGGAACGTTTGTGGCACAGAGGAGGATTCAGGGTGTTTGTCTCCTGAGTTACACATAACAGCTCAAAATCTACTATGTCGTGAAAGGTTGATAAGTGGAGTTTCTTGTACCTGTTGTCCTTCTCATACAGCCTTTTACATTAGTAAGCACATGTTAGACAAAATTCTGTCCAATTTTTTTTTTCCCATTAAAACACTCCTCTTTATGTCAGACAGACAGTCTGTGTTTTCAAGGTTGAGGTTAAGTGCTCTGTTTTCCAACCATCTCCCCACCGATACAGAAAACACTCACAAAATGCTCAGAACTGATACATTGGCTATAAATTCACTATCACTATAGTCAGTTTGCATATTCAGGTGTCTGGCCTGAATCAAGGTTGGCAGTAAGATAGGATGCGTCGAGAATTGAAACCCCCCTCCACCCCCCAGGTTTCCTCCAGATGTATCTGAGATCAAGAACAGATGGTATTGAATATGGAATCACCTTGACATAACAGCTTTTTTTTTTGAATGAGAACATCTGTCAAACTGCCCTAACACTGATCCTTCTCTAAATGAGACAACCTCAGCATCAGCCCACTATGCTGCTGGAAGAAATAACAAATCCTGCTTTTTAAAACGGGCCAAGGCTGCATTGGAAAGTTATTTCCAACCTCTGACTATACGTCCCTAGGTATTTCATTAAGGGTTTGGCATGAGGCAGTAGGCTAATTAAGCAAATTCATTGAATTAATGGTTATCCCTAACCTCAAGCTTTCTAGACGGTGCCTGGCTGCTTTAGAAAGCTGTAACTGCCAGCAAGAAATACTGCTGAGTGCAAAGAGTCAACATGATAAATCTGCACTCATGCTTCTAAATTCTTACTTGCAGACAATGTGCGCAAAGGATTTATTCAGCAGTATAACCATTATAACTTCAACAAGACTCTGCAGGAAAGAAATTAATGATGACTGACAGAGTTTTTCTGAGTAAGAACTCAGATTTATATTTCAGTTTCTATTTTCATGGAAATAGACCCTGGGTGTATTGTTAGCACCAAGGGTACAGGATGAAAGAGTATTCCCCTCCAAACATTTTTCTCTTCACACAAACACGCACATGCTCTGCAAACTTGACAATTGTTTGGCAAAGATATAATGCCCCCATTGCTTTAATGAAAGATAGCCAGCCTTCCAATTTCAGAAGAGAGATTTTTTTTTTTCCTTCTTGTTCTTGTTTTTTTCCCCCAGAATCTATAAACTCAAAGCATCGAGGTGAGCGCTCATATGTCCTCAGAGTATCTTCCCAATCACATATGATGTCTGTACAGTCAGCTCTGCTTTTACGGGAAAATGCTGTTGTTTTGGTCTATCACGCCTACATCCCTGATCAGTATCATTGTTAAAATCCAAAATCTACACAGCTTTCACAGCTTAAAAAGACGACTGCGACTGACTGAAAAACCTCTCACACAACCACACCTCTCAGGCTTTGATCAAATTCCCAGTTTCACCATAAACAACAGAAGCCTTGTATCTCAGCAGTTAAACAGATGTGTGAAATCTTATTCTAACCATTAGGAATGATGGGTACACCATGAAAAAAGACACACGTTGTAAATCACTCAGCTACCAGATGCTGAGAACGGTCTCTTTTTTACAATTTTTTTACCTGCCATGTGTTGGGTATAGACACAGAGGGGAAATGTTGGTGGACAGAGGGGAAATCAATACTAAAAGCCAAATGCAAAGGTTGGACAGAAAGTACAGCCAGTCGGTGCTCCATCAGCACAAGTCTGGCTCACTGCAGACTACAGATGTTCCCATACCATTTTTTCCTTGCCAGCGTTTGTACCTTTACACTTCACCGTTACACTGGTGGGATTATCCCGTGTAAGATATTGCCAAATCGCTGACATTTTGCCTGCCCTGACAAATGTTATACTCTCTGCTAGCTCCGCACTGTTGCTGTTTGCTAGGATAACCTGATAAATGACCTGAAATCAGTTCTTCTTCGCCGCTCTAAAACAGTTATTGCCTGTGATAGCAATAATATGTCCACAGTGGCAGCAAAGCTCAACTTCCTGTGTAGGCTGTTGTTTTGGATCAGCAAAAAAAGAGTTGATTTTTGGTGAAACACATTTTTTTGGGACCAATAAATGATGGCATCAGATCGGTGCATAGATCAGCGTACTCGTCGATACCCGATCCTGCATTTTGGAGGCTCCTGTGATGGTATTGGTTTTTTACTACTCACAGTAGAAGTGTTTTTCCCATAAAGCACGGAAAAATATCAATGTTATTACCTGCTGTCTGGGTCAGTACTTCTTAATGGTAAAAATCCAAATAAATGTTACTCTTTTTAAAACCCACATTATGTTTGTCTTTTCGTATTAACTGAACTATCTGTTTTGGGGTTAGGCCAGTTTCTTAAGCTGATATGGTGATATAGCAAACTGTTGTTTAATTTACACATCCAGCAGTTAATGAGCAACATTAGAATTCATTTTGAGATATATTTGTGTCCGCCTAATGAAAGCAAGTCAAATATTCACTCTCTTTTAGCTCTGTTCTCTTGAGGGAAATATGAGGTCTTTAGCTGCTAAATGCTCCACTTTCCTCACCAGCTAGTCCCTAACTGTGTCTCTCTGTCGCTCGGTGCTGAGCAGGTAGTGTGTGCTGATAGTTTTTTCACTGAAAACTGCTGCCTGCTGTGGCAAACGTGAGAGCAGTGAGACTGAACCAAACGAGCTAAACCGGCTATAAAATGCCGTTCAGAGAAAAAGAAGGGAACTCAAGATTCAGGTGATATTTCTCTTCAGGTTAATCACTGTGAGTGACACCTTTAACACTGTTGTACTGCTTTTACATTGTCATCATAAAAAATATTGACTGTAGCTGCTTTAAATAATAATTTAACCTTTTAAAAACAATTATTTAAACAATTCATATGTAATGTGTTAAGGTTAAGTGGGATACTGACGTGCTACTTCTGCGCTTTGCATTTCTTCTAAACCTCTTTTCTGAAAAAGTCTGCAAACAAGGAGGGGAGCTTTGGTCAAGGGGATGCATCAGATATGAGGATCAGTGGTATGGCTGTTGTTGAATCCCGAGTTTTCCCCTGTACAAGGTGGAACTGGACCAGCTCTCCGTTCAAAGGGTCCGATCTCCTAATAGCCTATAGGTATTACCTAGTAGTTTACTTTAGGGATAATTTAAGCTGGTGTCGAGGAGACTCGCCTAGTTTCTCACTGCCTACATCCGAGCGTCTACCCTGCTACCTCCAACCTGGCACTAGGCTGAATAGCCAATGAGCCCTGTAGTACCCGATCGGCCACGCCCGTTCACGGCAGCTCTCCTCTAAGTGATCCTGGCACTTGGTGTGGTTACTAGGAATAAATTTAGAGACCTGGACAGCAGGTCCCAAGGGTCGGTTGATTGATTTTGTTGGCTAGAGTAATCCAAAAATAGAACCTCTGTGATGATGACACACCCTATTACCCAAAACACTTTTCCAATCAAAAATCCAATGTCCAGATTCTATACTTTAATTGCAGTGCTTTAGTTTTATTGCAAAAAATAGGCAAGGGCAAGCATACAGCATAAAAATTACGATTATGAAATAATAGTTGAATAATTAAAATTAATTAAAGTTAATAGTTAATTTAAAAATTTAATGATTAAAAGTTCAATAATATGACCTGAATCAGAGGCTGTTGCTGTGTGGAAAATGTCCCAAAAATAGAGAAAAAGAGAAGAGCCACTTGGCCACAGCAGTTCTTCTTTTCAGCCGAGTTGTGAAATCTGGTAAAAATCTTGACCTTGTACAAAGTCCAAAATAATACAGTGTTCACAATCTTGCTGCATGAGCGGAGAGAATGTCCAGAGTTTGATTTGAAGTCCCTCAACTGGGTGGCGATGGATAATCTTCGTTCGGTCGATCCTCTATTTTCAGTTGAAGTCAATCTGGAAATTTCTTGATGTTGAATAACTGCTCAAAAACTCTCTCTCTTGTGGTGATTTTTCAGCTGGAGTTTTAATGCCTAGATGTGGTCGATCTGACATCAGGTCTCCGCTGCCGAAGATCCCCCGAAGACTAACACTAAACTTCCCTTTTACTCTCCCTTTTATACCTTTTTTATAATTTATTCTTACGTGATATGGTCTGATACACAGTTGATGCCCACTTTAATCCCTTTTTTGGTTATATTTTCATATCTGACCTTATCATTGGTTACAGTCGCTGGTCAAGCTTACTTCTTCTTTTTCCCGTTTTGGCTAAGGATGACTTCATTGTCACAAGACAGTCACAAGATGATTACAACACACAAATCAACAGTTTTTACACCTCTTATACACGATCATTTCATCAAATCATTCATATTGATTCATTAAAATATTATAAAATCTCAAAAATCACTTCATTAATTATTTCACATTTTACTTAACTCTCGGTCATAGTTACTTTAATCATCATATATGGTTACATACTGCTCTTGCTTGTATATGCATTGTGTTACATTGCCTCGGTGGAAAGCACCCCTGATTCCTTCCTGTTATCTTTAGATGAACAGTACCTTACTGCTCCTAGGTGGGCCTGTTGTAAGGCCTTCATAGTGATGGCAGAGAGGGATTTTCAACCTTACTTGACACCCCCTCCTTGATATCACTCGCTGCCATTGTAGATCCTTAGTCGCTCATGTCTAGGAAATCGTCGTCCTCGTCGTCTCTGCTTGCAGTGTGAGCACCTCGTCTCCTCGATCCTTGGAGGGGACAGCTGTGAGTTGACTGAAGACTCGCTGCTGCTGTCGTGATCCTCTCCTGGTGCTGTCTCCACTGGTTGCAATGGGGTCGATGTCTTCTCCCAGACGTCGAGAACAAGAAACTCATCCATGCTTAGAGCATCTGCCTCTGGTTCAGATGGAATTGAAGTCATCATGATGTCGCCGCTCTGTCGTAGGTCGTTGGTAGCAGGGCTGTAGCCTCTCCCGGTTGTCCCTCGATGTCTTCCACTGCTGCTGAGGGGTCTTGGGTAGGTGTTGGTGGTATTGGGCTCAGCAGGGGCATGGCTGGAACACTATGAGATCTGGTTGTTATTTTGGGTATGTCGCCGCCTTCAATCCTGAGGACTTCTGCCCCGGGACCGGTGATCTCTTGCACAAGTGCATCCCAGTACCAGTTTACCTCCATGCGTTTGAGTGCTCGCCTCGGCCGTTGATGATGCCTGGGGAGATCTCCCTGCCACTGGTATTGGCAGGCGCGGTCCTACTGCCACAAATCTTCCGTCCATCAGGTGAGCCGTCGATATTCTTTGCCCCTCTGGAAACTCCCACAGCTTGGTGTAGATAGTACAGTAGACACAATCTTGGTAGATTGCCGATGGCATTAGTTGGTCTTTGCCCGCTGCTATTGAGTGCCACATGACCTTAGCGTTGACTTCGATGTCCAGAATTTCTTCCATCGTTACTACTGGCACGTAGTTGACATCGTTATGGCAGGCCAGTCCTCGGGCAGTTTGGATAGGGAAAGTGGTTTTTGTAGCATTGATCGCACCATAAAGGCTGATGCCACATCCCAGAGGTGTAAGGCTTTGCTTGAAGGGGACGCCACAATGAATGCAGCTCACTTCGCTCCTTCCTGCAGGATAGTAACACAAAATTTATTTATAAAGCGTCTTAGCATAAGCAAGCTGGGTACCCTATTTTCTTAGGTGCCCATTAGTCGTCACTCCCGGCTCGCCTTTGAGCTAGGGAAGCCAACCAAGGGGATTGCAGTTTGATTGGTGGTGAGGCCCCCGGCTTGGCCACTGTCTCGGGTCTAGGAAAGCAGGCGGCATAGGTCATGAACCAAACTATCATGGTTATCTGGCCGATTCGGTCTCTCCAGTACAACACTGAGAGAACTCCCCAGCCCAAGGCCCAGAGCAAGATGGCGCCGAGTTTGAGCAGCCAACGCCTTCTTCCTCTTTCTTGCAGTGACCTGGTCAAGATGATCAGATAAACTATTACCCCTATGGCCATCATGGCTTCACACACAGCATTGGCGAATCTTAATGGCTCGACGAAGACTGTGACTGAGTCTAGGATCATCCAGAAACCCACTGTAATGCTCTGGCATTGCCCCATTCGGTCGGTGTTGATGGTAAAGCGCCCTAGCATGTAGGTCACAAACAGGGACAAGCCTAGGTCGCGTCTCTGGAACCATAAGTGACTGATGGCAATCTTAGCGCTTTCTCGAATCAGCCCCAAGATTCTCAGTGGCTGGTCTAGTGCCCAGCGGCCGGTGCAGCAATAAAGCAGCCATAGGGTGAGAAGAGCTGCGTGCTCCAATGTACTCACTCTGAAGAGTGTTGTTTGGGTGGCATCAGTTGTGCTGTTGGTTGTTGTATTGTTGCTGTTCATTTTCTTGAAGGTTCAGTTTCCCTACGTTTTGCCTGCTATGCTTTTTCCCGAGATTGGTTTACCGAAGTGGCCAGGGCGTGCCGGGACCTAAGTTCTTATAAGTTGCGTCGCGCCTCCCCTTTCCGGAGGAGGGGTCTTTCATCTTCCTCTTGCGCTGGCTTGCTCCTCCCACACGGACGTAGGGCCATTCTGACTCCTCCTTTCACCAGAGCGATGCCAATTGCTCCCGTGATGATGAGTCCCACAATCATTAACAAATAAGGCCAAAGTTTGGCGAAAAGGTCACCTATCCATCCTGTAACGACTCCAAATCCTTCTTCTATTACCCCCACCGTTTCTTCCAGCACAGTGGTGATGGTTCCTCCAATGGCTATTTCTGCTCTTTCTAACCAAGTGCACTCATGCTCTTGTCTACCAGTGCCACAGCGCATCCAGTTCTCTTCTGGTGAATGGCAGGTACCGTTGTTGTAGATTCGGTTTGGCCCCAGCCATTCGAAGCCGTTGATCTCCTTTCCTTCACACAGACTTTTCCTGAAAGCATGTCCTTCTGCCAGGATGATCTTTGGGTCTGCAACAAATGGCACAATTTTCCCTTTCACTTCTTTCCATTTGTGACATTCCATGCCCTAGGATAGCTTTAGCACAGCCAACCCCAGGAGGGAATGACCTTCTCCACTTTCCGTTCAGCTTCTTCCATACCACTTGATGCCCATAGGTCTCTCATACTCTTCACCGTAGTGTGCTTGACAGTGGTCTAGCCAACCAGGAACGTCTTTACAGTGCTGTCGCGCCAGGCCGATGGTGCAGGTGGTGTTGGCTTGGTCACATGTCATGCTCCAAGGCCTTGGACTGACGAAGGGTTCAGGTCCATCCCACACTCCTGGCCATATGTCTCGGTCCTTGGCATATACTGTGGCTATGTACTGATACTTAACCCAGTAATTGCTGCTGTTTGACAGGCATGGAATTACCCACTCTTGCACTTCTTCTCTTCTTCTAACCCCCACCAGGTTATTTCATCGTTTCCTCTCATACCCTTCTTTCCAGGCTTGTAGCACCCCTTTGATGGTTTGATTTCGACGTACTTCAGTGCAGTCATAGATCCACTCACCCCATCCCTTGGTTTGAATCTGTGTGATGGGGCATCTTGGGGATTTTCCGTCATTCACGAAAGTTGTACCATTGAGGTTGATAAACAGCTGTTCAGCCACACACCTGTCAATCTTCTGGAAGTCTCCTGCAGGAGCTGTCATCAATTCTTCTGGTGTTGGAAGCTTTTGGACATACATTTCAGTCCTGTAGGGCCCTTGTAGGCCCAATCCCGTCCATTTGTATCCCGCTGGAAACATTCCTTTGAAGTGTTGTAGTGAGACGATCCACGTCCCAAAGGCAGGGTGTCATTCAGCCAGGTTTCGTGGTACGCGTTGGGTGTCGTGCCGTAGCTGTTTTTGTGGGCATAAAACCATGGTTTTGTGGCTTGCGTGACTACCATAAAGTTCTGGAATTTACAGTCACCATTCACGTTCCAAAAGCATGGAGCCAAGGCCGTGAGCTGTTTCATCACACAATCTTTGGTGATATTTTTAAGGCGCTCTAGGTACTTACTTTGCTTGGGGTTGAAAATCTGGGTCTACCAACTTCAAGGTAGATTCCGGTGGCGGGGTGGCGATGGGTGACATTGTACCTGGTGTTGGGGTAGAGGTGTACTCTGTTGTTGGGGTTGAACAACCAGTGGAGTTTTCGATGCTCTGGGTCCCGTTGTGGGTCTTCGGTATCTTCATTAGAGGTCTTCTGGTATTTCGTTCTCTTGTGTTCAAGCACATTCGAGGTTGTAATGCCCCCAAAAGTCCCACCTTTGGCAGGGCTGTCACGCAGGTGTCATTGCGTTGTGGTGCTGGGAATATCACTTCCTTTTCCCAATATCCATGATTCTGAAACCCAGGCAATGGTCTGCATCCCCATGAGCAGTACCATCCTGGTGTTCCTGGTTCTGGATGTATCCAAGTGCAGCTTGTGTTCAAAGCCTTCTTTTCTTTCATCTGGAGCGTCCTTACTAGGAATCCTTCTTTGGTGACTTCCACGTCCATTAGGACCTCTGATCCTTTCGTCAGGTTCTTTCCTTTAGTTAGGTTATGACTTTCTTCAGTTTCATTGAAGGTGACCCACCATTCCTCTGAAGTCTGATTCACCGTCAGGTTCGTGGTGTGGTTCTTATCCCATACCATAAAGATGTTTCTTGGTTCTACCATCCAGCAAGCTTGCTTGTACGGTTTTGGTGGTGCCATACTGGACCCTGGTATGGGTTAGGGCCCAGGGGTGACTCCCGTAGTGGTACAGGATGATCAAAACTACTATCAATCCCATTATCACTGCTAGCGGCCTTTGCTGTTATACACATGCAGAAGATTGTTCGCTTAGTCCATCGTCGGTTCCAAAGTCGTCGTCGCTCTTCATCAGTGTCAGTCGATTCAAATTCTTCTAAGTCTGGGGGGCTGATGCGTCTTGTCTCTCTTCTACTGCTTCGGGGCAGGAGCGGAATCTCCATCCCTTTTCCTCCGTGTATGACCAAATTATTTTTTCTCTGCACCGCTTCCACTCCTTGCAGCAGTATGGTCCTTCTCTTTGTTCCCCTTAGGTAAGAGACTAGTGGTGGTGGTCCTATGTATAGGACCCGTCTTCTGATCTGGTGATCTTTCCTTTGAGCAGCGCTTTATGAATTGGTGACCGGAACTTAATCCTTTGGTCCAGCCCTCTCCACACCCATTTCCATGCTGTAATCAGATGATAGTCGGGTTTCGGTAGGGGTCCTTCGGCTGGGGTACGGCCGCTCTGAAGCCCTAGGTAGGCTTTCTCCCACTTGTCTCCCCCACCTCTTGATTGGGTTATTTGCTCATATAGGGGCTGTGCAGTCACTTGGTGCTCCCTTTTCGGGCTCTATTCTGAGTTCCATCCTTTTTGCTTCGGAGTCCTGCCGGAACCCCATCGCTCGGCGGGTCATGTACGCCAAGTCCGGTACCGGTGGTAGAGGCAGTTTGTTGTAGTCCTCCTCCATCGCTCTCAGCCTCAGATGTTGATTCTCAACCACACAGCTCCAGACTCCTTTTTCTGCCTGTACTAACTGCGAGGCCATATAAGCGCTGTTGCTCCAGATTCGGTACGGTCCTAGGTCAATTTCCACATAGATCCCCTGCCAAGGGTCTGCGTAATTGGGTCCCCATCTCAGCCTGAATCTCTTCCCTTTTATTTGTACATACACAGTGTTCAATATCCAGGGCGCTGAGCTTAGGGCATTTTGGTATAGGGCACTTACTTCTTCGTACCCTTGGGTATCGGTACCATTGCAGGTTTTCTTCACTGATAAACTGGGATCTCGTCTGGGTTAATGAGGCGTTAGGCTCTATTTTGCGCATGTATTCTTCATTGCTGCAGAAATACCTCCCGGAGGCCCAGTAGGGTCCCGCATAGTCTTTCTTGGGCCAATCTAGTTGAATTCTGTCGGTGGGTGGTTGCTAAGTATGGGGGATTTCCTGGCCAATTTGTAGTATATTTGTCAATTGCTACTTTCCTTTTGTCAAGATGCATTAAGTCTTTTTGTTGTCCTGCCATTGATGAAAGTCAGTCGTTCCCTCTTCACTCTCTTACTGCCTCTGAGAGCTCTTCCTAGCTTCCCAGCGTTGGCGAATCCACAACCTAAATCGGTTTGCTGATGTTTCTTCTTCTGCTGCAGGTGCAGGGCTCACTGGCCTGGAGCCTTCGTCCACCACCTCGAACGTCTGCTCCAACCGAATACACTCCCTTGAAAGGCACTGCGACCATCTGGGCGGTTATTCTTACCCTCTTCGTTTGGTCTGGCCTTATGGGCGTGTCTATTCTGCTGGCCACCGATCCTGGAATCTGCGTCACTCCATTTCTCACCCATCCTTCTGGCGTGACGTAGCACTCGGCCTTCTTCAGTTTGGCTTTGGCTCCCGGTGTCCCCAGGCGTCTATGCCGGTGGTATAATAATACAAGTTGGTACCTCTGGCTCCTTCTTCCCGAGGGACGTCGGGTAAGTCTTCTAGCGGAATATCAGTCCTGCTGATCACCTCCCCGATCAGTCTCCCCCAGGTGGTGAGTTCCCAGGGTCCTTCCCAGCCCTCAACTTGAGCCAATTCCCTGATGTCATCCGGTAGTTCCTCCATCCCTGATGTGTAGCCTGGCGATGCCGGGTCCCGGAACACCCTTACCACCAATGGTACCTGGCATGTGGCTAGTGGTGGGCTGGCCATTTGTCCATAGCTTGGATCATACGGCCATCCATGATGGATTGCTTCTTCCAGGGCACGTCTTTCTTCTTCCGCCTACCCTCAGCGCAGGTGTTTGTGTCTGCTGACTCGGCTGCAGCCGCTGGTCGGGTAGAGCGGTGGCGCAGATGGGTCGTTGTGTGTTGATCTTGGCGGCGGTGTTGCTGTTGCAACTGGCACCGGCGCCCATCCATCTTCTTCGGGGTTGGGTTAAAGGCTCTGAGGGGGTCTATGTATCTCCTTACTTGCCATCCTTTTGCACTTCCCACTTGCATTAACCGTCCACTCCTCGCCTGGAGGGTGCAGCTGTTGCAGTAGTGGATGAACCCACCATCCCATTGGCAGGTGCATTCTGCCGGCTCCAGTCTTGTCCCCCGTAGGGTCCCACTGGGTCAAGATGACGAGCCTAGGCAGGCAGGTTATTCGGCAGATGCCACAGACGTAGGCATCCATAACCTTTACCGGTTTGTAGTGTAAATCTTTGAGCTCACTCTTGGCCCCGTCAGCTTTGAGCGGCTTTTCACTCCCTGGTCCTTCCCACTCTGGACCGTCAGCGTGGATGGTCTTGAGCAGACCACGCACGTGTTCTTCACCTCCTTCCACTGAATCACCTCCTTCTCATCTGACAGGAACCCTCTTTTGGCACAATCCAATTTCCTCAGTCCCCTGCCTGCCCAGAGGCCCGATGTCGTTCTTCTTAGGGCAACCACCCCGTATATACAGTGGCCAGCCTGACATAGGGCGGTACTTCTGGTGTGTTGCTGGCCATTCTTGGTTCCTAGATTACTTCTAGCTTGGAATTGGCTTGAGCTGTGCAACCCCTTGGATTCCCTTCTTCTTTAGTAACACTGTGTTACTGTCTAATATCTTCTCTACTATGTCTGAGGTTCTCGTACTTAGCTTTGACTGCTGTGTTGGTTGGATGATCCGAGCTTTTACCCAGACTCTCTGTCCGACGTAAAATGGGACTTTGAGTCCCGGGATCTTCTTTTTGTCTCCTTCGTTCCGCCCCACTTCCTGTGACGTAAATGGGCGTTGATTTAGCTCTTCCGAAGGGGAGGATCTATCTACTCGATACCTGTCATTCAGAGCTCGTCCAACCTCTAGGGCCTTGGTGCTCCATTCTTTGGTGTTGGCATTCTTCCCAATCCAGTTCTTGACTAGGCCAATGGTTCGTTCCACCACTCCGTTGGCTTGCGGTGTGTAGGGGGGTGAGTAGATCCTGATTACCCCATTCTGTTGACACCATTGGTCCACTTGAGCGTTGACGGAAGTGCGTACCATTGTCTGTTCTCAGCTCTTTAGGCACCCCCAGGCTCTGACACACTTGCTCCAGCATGCCAACCACGCTGCTGCCGTTCGCTTTTCTGACTGGCTTGATCACCACATACCCCGACATAGAGTCCACAAGCACCAATAGGTACTTTTCACCTTTCTTTCCCGTCACCCCCATAGGGCCGGCCACGTCCATGCATACTGATCCCCAAGGAACAGTACTCTTTATTGTGAGACCTTCCACCCGCTGTCCTCGTCGCCCTGCGTCGTATCGACCACATACTTCACAGTCTCTGAGAATGCGGCGGACCTGGTCTCCAGGAACCCAAAGTTGCTGCTTCTCCAACTCCTTCCGTGTGGGCATGGTGCCTGCATGGCCCAGCGCTTCATGTACGGCCTGCACCACTTCCTCCACGGACTCCTTCGGGACCACCTTTCCCTTAGGTGTCTTGTCCCATTTCTCGATTCCGACAAAGACAATTCTTCTCTGTTGCACATAGCGGTCCACTTCATCGTTTCCACGCGCCAATGTGCAATGTGCTCCCTCCTTGCCGTGTGCCTTCTGGTGCACCACACGTCCAGATTCATGGTTAGCCTCAGCTCGGCTATTTTCTTCCATAGGTCTTGATGAGCTACTGCCTTTCCTTTCGCCCCTTCAAACCCATTTTCTTCCCAAATGGTCAGATCTTCTTTAAGGGCTTGTGCACAGTAATGACTGTCTGTTATTATTATTGCTTTCTTGCTCTTTTCACTTTACGCTTTCCCAACTCTAGAAGGCCTTCTAGAATTGCAGTTACTTCTCCTACTTGGGCACTGCCTGGAACACGTCCTTTCTGTCGATGTTTTTCCTTCTCATTTTGTTTGAGAATATAGCCCCAATAGGCGGTGTTGTCTAGTCCTTTCTTTGAGCCGTCGGTGTACAGCATACCCACTCGTACGGTTCTTCTTGAGTTACCTCTGTTGTTTGTTGTTTTTTGGTGGTTGGTAGCGTTGGACCTAACTCAAGGTCCGGATCGAGCAGGATGTCTTCCCATCTTCCCCATCTGGCATTGGTGGCTTTGGTCCCCTCAATGGTTCCTTTTCCTTAGGAATCGATGTACCTGGCTCTGGGTGATGACTTTGATTCCTTGCCCTTGGGCAAGCTCCTTTCAAGGCTCCCCAATACCTGGCTAAAACCGCTAACTCTTTCTTCTTCTTGGGGGTACTTCTTTTCCACGGATGATAGGGTGTAGCTCCATAGAGTTACCATTCCTCCTCCTTCGTTGTTAACTCTCACCATGGCATCGTCGTCTTCGCAACTTATCTCTGCCACCAGACGGGCGGTCAGACTTCTTGGCTCTAACCTACCAGCTTCTTGAATAGCTTTCTTGAGTTTTTCCAGGTTTTCCTGGTCTGTCTCACTGCTGTCCTGTCCAAGTCCATTGAGCTTGAGGCTGACCTTCAGGGTCTTCTTTTTTCTTCTTCAGGCATGCATACAACGGTTTTGCATATTTTTGGTAGTGTGGTACATGGTCTCTAACGTAATTGCAGAGTCCCAAAATCTTCTGTAGATCGTTTTCAGACTTTGGCGGGGTGATCTGCTCTAGCTTCTCTTTGTAGCCTTCTGACAGTCCTAGATCTGCAGCTACTTGAAAGCCTAGATAAGTCACCTCGAATTGTCCAAACTGGCATTTCTTCAAGTTGAGTTTCAAACCTGCTTCTGTGAGTCTCTTTATCACCTTTTGCAGTTTCTCCAAGTGTTCTTCTTCTGTGTCATCCACGATGAACACATCATCGATATAGATGGTCGCTCCTAGGTCTTTCAGGACGTCCATGACCGCTGATTGGAATACATTGGGTGAATTCTTGTATCCCTGTGGGAGACGCTGCCAGACGTAGGCTTTTCCTTTGTGGGTGAAGGCTGTCTTTCCTTGGGACTGTTTGGCTAGTCTCAAGGAGAAGAACCCATTTGCTAGATCAATGCATGATTTGTACTTCTTGACCTGCAAAGTTTTCAGAGCCCCTTGTGGGTTTATCAGGCTAGCTCTGTTGGCTATGGTTCGTCGGTTGAGAGCCTTGAAGTTGATAACTGGTCTCCAACCTCCTCCTGCGGACTCTGGTTTCTTTACTGCTTGAATCGGGCTGTTGGTGATGGGGCTTGGCTCTTCCCTAATGATTCCTAGGGCACTGAGCTCCCTCACTATCTTGTCCATCTCCTCCACAGCTTCCTGGATTCAAGGGGTACTGGCGCACCGGCGGGTGCACTCCTCCCTCGATGGTGTGGACGTATTTGCCCCCTAGATCTCCACAGTCGTTCTTGAACCTTGCCACGTTGGCCTGAGCAATAATCTGCTTCAACCTTTCTTTGCCTTTGGGAGAGAAATCACTCTCCTGAATCTTTTGTTCTGTAGTCTTCTGTCACGTCTACTGGTTTGTACCAGTTCCGTTTGTGTGGCTTTGCTCTGGGCTGGTTCTAGTCTCACCACTCTGGCTTGTAGCTTGTCCAAACGGCGTCTCAACGATCGTCGTAGTTTCTTAGGCAGTTGTAACTCTTTTAAGTCCCTTGTTGTGATGAGATCGTAAGGTCCTTTTAACCATACTATCCTCTTCCATATCCCAAACGGCATCTCTTCTAGGGTCCCGTTCGCCAACTGGACCTTCAGGTGTCCTTTGGTTTCAAGGCTTCTGCGGGTGGGTCATCGACACCTCAGCCCCTGAGTCTACTAAATAGGGTTCTTCATCGACTTTGGTGTAGATGTCGTCCCCCACCCAGTAGGCATGTTCCAGGGTGACCATGCTACTGCCTGCCTTCGTTGCCATTACTTCTTCTGCCCTCCGGTGGTCGCCTGACGGACCTCTCGGAGGGCTTTCTTTTGCTCTGGCATGTCAACTTGCGGTATTCTTCATCCGGCAGGTGCTCTCCTGTTCGTGGGCCAGCAGCCGGCTTTGGCTTTGGTGGAGTTGCTTGAGCTCCTGTCTGCTGTCCCCAGGTGCCTGGGGGTCCCCTGACTGGGTTCCCCTGGGGCCTGGTGTATTGCGGTTGTGTAATACTGCTTTGGAGCTGGTTTCTCTGTGGTTTTAGGTTGCTGCTTTACTTCTTTCTTTCTTTTGTCCTCCCAGAATTGGCGTTCCAGGTCCCAACTCTTTACTGCAGCGTCCATCTGTACCACTGTCGTTTCATTGGTAGGCATTTTGACAAAGTCTACCTTCACCTCGATGTCCCTTTGTGACTGCTCTTAGGGCCTTTACATATCTTTTGGGCACGATTACCTGTTTCAAGTTGTGCCATACCTGGGCCAATGTCTGGCCTTGGTCCAACCCAGCTCGAGCTCTCGCGATGTGGGCATCCTCGTCGTCTTCATCCTCAAGCACCAATCTTTCATAGTGATTTCTTGCCGGTTCTTTCCGATCAATGTGTTGGCTGGTTACATGACCTAACCACAGCCTCTTGGCTTCTTCGCACTCTGTGCTTCCTTCGACGAGGTGCCACACTTCTTTCAAGTACCCTCTGATCTCTTCATTTGACCCTTTTGCTCGAACTAGTGCTTTGATCTTCTTGAATTCTCTGAACTCTTGCCCATCGGCTGGAACTTTTACTGGTTCTGTCGGCACGTCGAGTCTTATCATGTTGGTCTGTAGCTGGGGTACGGGTGAGCTTTCTTCTTCGTTGTCGTCTAGATTTTCTTCCTCATTCTCTCTTCCGACCCGGCGAGACTTCCTCTAGGGCGGCTTTCTTCATTTTCCTCAGCAAGACATCATGGGCGACCCCCATGTACGCCACACGGAACTTACTGGTCAGCTCCTTACAGCTTGTAAGAGTGGGGTAGAAGGGCATCATAAGAACATTTGCCCATTCTCCTGCCGTCGCTGTTACTCCTAGTGTCTTTTTCTCGCTCTGGTCGGTTATCCATATTTCGGGAATCTCATACCCCGTCTGCCCAACTTCTGGAGCATATGCCTGGCGTCCATCTCTGGTTCTCACAGGCTCCACTCTGATGTCGCGGGCCATTTTCTCAGATGCTTGTCTTACATCGAGGATTTCTATTTCTTTCTTCTCCCCCCTTCGACGACCTATCTTCTTCAGCTCTCTTTACGCTCCTCAACTGTCTGCTCAGCTGTGGACAGCAGGTCGTCGTCTTCTTCTGAGACGTTTGCTCGGTTGCTCAGCGAATCAACCTTCCATGGAGTGCTTGCCTTGCATACCGGTGATTCCTCACGTAGGGGCCCTGGAGTAGATGGCTCAGACACCCTCACTCCGGAGTCGTCGGCTCTACCCAGGCTTCTGCTGCGTCGTCCCTGCGAGGGGTGGCTCTCACGGTAGTTGGAATAAACTCTTTCTTCCCGCATCTGGGAGGTCGGTTCTGTCTCGTCTGTCATGTCATAGGTTGGTTATGTTGCCTCGGGGATCGTGAGGGAAGCTCTGGCCTGGGGTCGTACCACTCCACTGCTCGCAGTTCTCTCCCCACTCGTTCCTCACCGGGTGATGGTCTGGTGTTTGCCTCTGTTGGGGGGCGTCACTTCCCAGGTACGGGGTAATGACCGGGCTCGGCCTCGTCGCTCCTCACTGCCATGGGCTTCCACCAGGACTCTCTGCCTTCGTTCTTGGTCTTGTTTTGCTGATGTGACTACCACCAGTTCATTGACGGACCCTTTCAGACCCGGCATCCGCATGTGGAGATTTACTAAGGCCATAGCTGTCTTCTCGGCTTCCTCCCACTGCATGTGGCCGGATCTCAGCCCGTCCACGCAGATCACCACTCTCCTGAGGTGGAACTCTTTGGCTCGGTCGACCCCCCTTTCGAGGGCTTTCAGCATGTCTTCTCTGTATGCAGGTATGGCGACTTTTCTTTACCTGGGTACTCTTCAATCGGCAGGCACATAACAGCATAGTACGGCAGCCTATTACCGCTTATCATGACCACTTGCCGTTGTTCTTCTGCCTCGCCCAGTCTTCTGGTCCGCCTTTCTTCAACCTCATCCTTAAACTTCTTCCCCGCTCGGTCTGCCAGCTGGGTTCGGAAAGTCCGGTTTCTCGCACTCTCAGGTTGTCATCTGTGAGCACCAGCAGTGCGTGGCCATCGATGTCCCAGGGGTCTCCGATCCAGTGGTAGGCTTTGAAGCCCACTTGGTCACCAAACCGCCGAGCTCCTGATGGCATTGGGGGTTAGCTCCGGGAGGTGTTCATCGTCTCTCAGTCCAGACCTGGGGAGAGAAGATTTAGTTTTATGCTTACGACCGGGTTTCTTTGGCGTAGGCCCTGGATGGGGCGCAGCCGGTTCTTCTTCCTCACTGGACTCTGGCTCCCACTGACTCCGGCTGGCTGCTTCCATTGAATTCTGAAGGAGCTGCCTTTGCAGGGCCAGGTGCTTGTTCTGCTTTTCCAGCTTCGACCTCATCCCCGCCAGTTGACCTAATATAGGCGTCAAGTCATTCCTCACCGTCGTAGGAAGGGGTTGCCTCTCTTCATCAGAAGCCCCGGGGGTTTCTTCCAGCCCGTTCTCACCACCACTTTCTTGACTGGAGGCCTTCGCCCTTCTCGCTTCCCGTTGTCTCCGATGGATTGGCTCTGAGTGAGTCTCTTCTCTGAGAGGTTCCTAACTGGGGATCCTCCAGGTTCCAGTCGGATGAGGACCTTACTTACACTGCCTTCTCTTTCTTCTTCTTCTGGCTAGTGCTCCTAGTTCAGCCCCTATCTCCTTCAATTTGCCTATTATCTCTCTATACTCACTGTACTGGCCGGCTGCTCTCGTTTCTGGATTTTCTAGGATGCTCTCAATGCCCAGTACGTTTGCTGTCATCTTCACAACTGCGTCGTACTTCTTGTTGGGGCTTATCAGGGCTTCGATGTTGCAGCCTGCCCAGGTGGTATTCAGCTGTTTCACCCACCAGGTCAGCCACTCAAGGACGTCAGCTTTTGTCTTGATCTTTGTTGGTGTCTTGACAATCACCAAGGCTTGCCCATCTCTCGTGAAGGTGCGAGCATAATAATGTCCCTTGGCATCTAGCTCTGGTAGCAGTTCCTCTGCTATACTCTCTATTTGACCCACGTTGTACGTCGGCATCTCATCTATGAAGTACTTCTGCATTGCTGGGCTCCATGTTCGGATTCCTTCTCCCCACACGATGAGTCTGTGTGGAGACTTGAAGATTGCGGGTACCGTCTCATCAGGTCGCTCCTCAGGTCGGCCCTCCTGGTCGTCCTGGTGCTCCACTGAATGATCCGATGCCAATCCTTGCGCCTCTGCCGCTGCCGCCATCTCTGTCTCAGATTCTCACAGCCGCAGCTTGTCTTGTCTTTGTCTTCTCGAGTCGGCTGCTCCTCAAAGCCTCTCTTAGCGCGTCGAGTCAGGGATGAGTTTCAGCCTCTTCTCTGGCTATTCAGCGCCGTTCTCTGGGTCCAGCCTGGCTGGCTGTCCCCTGTCAATCGGTCGCTCGTCCCCCGCTGATCCTCAAAGATCTTGACGAGGTGTTTTCTTCTGGCAGGTCCCTGCTTGAAGGCTTATACTCACGTATTGATGAGCAGTCCTCCTTCAGGTCCGCTGTCTTCCGGCGCTCGGGCGGTGTCTCCGCCGCTGCACGCCTCCTTCTCTCGGGTCGTTCCGCTGGAACGGTGGTTACTTCTCCACCGGGGTTCCTCCTCAGGCTCGATGAATCTTTCAGTCGAGCCCCCATTGCGTTAATGGGCGCCAAGTGTTGAATCCCGAGTTTTCCCCTGTACAGGTGGAACTGGACCAGCTCTCCGTTCAAAGGGTCCGATCTCCTAATAGCCTATAGGTATTACCTAGTAGTTTACTTTAGGGATAATTTAAGCTGGTGTCGAGGAGACTCGCCTAGTTTCTCACTGCCTACATCCGAGCGTCTACCCTGCTACCTCCAACCTGGCACTAGGCTGAATAGCCAATGAGCCCAGTACCCGATCGGCCACGCCCGTTCACGGCAGCTCTCCTCTAAGTGATCCTGGCACTTGGTGTGGTTACTAGGAATAAATTTAGAGACCTGGACAGCAGGTCCCAAGGGTCGGTTGATTTTGTTGGCTAGAGTAATCCAAAAATAGAACCTCTGTGATGATGACACACCCTATTACCCAAAACACTTTTCCAATCAAAAATCCAATGTCCAGATTCTATACTTTAATTGCAGTGTTTAGTTTTATTGCAAAAAAAATAGGCAAGGGCAAGCATACAGCATAAAAATTACGATTGAAAATAATAGTTGAATAATTAAAATTAATTAAAGTTAATAGTTAATTTAAAAATTTAATGATTAAAAGTTCAATAATATGACCTGAATCAGAGGCTGTTGCTGTGTGGAAAATGTCCCAAAAATAGAGAAAAAGAGAAGAGCCACTTGGCCACAGCAGTTCTTCTTTTCAGCCGAGTTGTGAAATCTGGTAAAAATCTTGACCTTGTACAAAGTCCAAAATAATACAGTGTTCACAATCTTGCTGCATGAGCGGAGAGAATGTCCAGAGTTTGATTTGAAGTTCCCTCAACTGGGTGGCGATGGATAATCTTCGTTCGGTCGATCCTCTATTTTCAGTTGAAGTCAATCTGGAAATTTCTTGATGTTGAATAACTGCTCAAAAACTCTCTCTCTTGTGGTGATTTTTCAGCTGGAGTTTTAATGCCTAGATGTGGTCGATCTGACATCAGGTCTCCGCTGCCGAAGATCCCCCGAAGACTAACACTAAACTTCCCTTTTACTCTCCCTTTTATACCTTTTTATAATTTATTCTTACGTGATATGGTCTGATACACAGTTGATGCCCACTTTAATCCCTTTTTTGGTTATATTTTCATATCTGACCTTATCATTGGTTACAGTCGCTGGTCAAGCTTACTTCTTCTTTTTCCCGTTTTGGCTAAGGATGACTTCATTGTCACAAGACAGTCACAAGATGATTACAACACACAAATCAACAGTTTTACACCTCTTATACACGATCATTTCATCAAATCATTCATATTGATTCATTAAAATATTATAAAATCTCAAAAATCACTTCATTAATTATTTCACATTTTACTTAACTCTCGGTCATAGTTACTTTAATCATCATATATGGTTACATACTGCTCTTGCTTGTATATGCATTGTGTTACATTGCCTCGGTGGAAAGCACCCCTGATTCCTGTTATCTTTAGATGAACAGTACCTTACTGCTCCTAGGTGGGCCTGTTGTAAGGCCTTCATAGTGATGGCAGAGAGGGATTTTCAACCTTACTTGACACTGTGCATCTAAGGATGAATCTTTGAGCTCAAGAGCACACGTGAGGTGTGACATACATCAGACCACTGAATACATTTTACTGAAAAAGCGCTGATTATAGAGTTGCTGAGTTGCACTGGAATAACCAATGTGTTGAAAGCTTTGGCAAATCCGTAGTGAAGAATGTGCAATAAAGAGACAGTGCCATTTTCACATCATGTTATCATTAAGGTAAATGTAATGAGCACCCGCTACTCAGTATTACTGATATTGAAGGTCAATCTCATTGAGAAATCAAATATTTTATCAGGCAGGGCACTGTTAATGTTCTGAGTGTATGATAATGCACTTACAATAACTACATCTAATGAGGAATAATGAGGTTCTCTGCTTTCACGCCCTCTTAAGGCATAATATTTAATGCATTAGATGAACTTTTGTTCAAGGCTGCAATTAAGACATAGAAATTTGAAAATGAATGTGTTAGCTGAATGTTCCTACACCAAGTCACCGGATCGGTCTCTGAGAAAAATGACATCTCCAGTCTCTTCATGATAGAAAAATCTTGACTTAGGTGACATAACACTGCAAGAAGATTAGTGCTTTGATGCAAAGCTGCAACAATTAGTTGATTAATTAGTTTATCCATCCAAAGAAAAGGTATAACTATTTTATTTTACCCAAGTGTTTCGGATTTAGTGGCATCTAGCTGTGAGGTTGCAGATTGAAACCAACTGAATAACACTTCCTTACCTTTCCGAGTGTGTATGACAATAGACGGAGGCATTCAGGTGCATTTTGTGACAACTGGTGATCGAATTGTATATTAATGATTGAAGAGATGATCGAGGATTTTTCTTCTTTGCCACTATTAAGGTGATTTCAACTAACTTGCTGTCACAACAAAGATAATCTCTAGAGATTCCGCCCCACCGTGCAATTAGAGATGTTTCTGCTAGAGCGCATGTCACTGTTACTGAGCCCACTGAGATTACAAACAGCTTGCCGTCTCTTTTTTTCTATGGATGTGACGCCCCGCATTTCCACTCTACAAATCACTTCTCACCAAATCCTACGTAAGAGTAGTGATAATGGATATTATTTCGATTGTGATGTTAAAGATAATAATGAATATAACATGATGCTGTTTTATTGTCTCACCAAGCACTGACACATAGACTTTTAAAAAGGGAGCCGCTGTTCGAATAGGAGACATCACTATTAAATGATACTTTTAATGTTTAAAACTGTTAACTAAAATGTTCACACTATTTAAAAAAAATAAAATCACTTCATAATCTTGCAGTTGGATCTTTTATCTCCAATCTCAAGTAACTATGATTGCCACCAAATTAAAAGTGCCACTTTAACATAAAACCATGAAAACCAAAGTGCTAAAATTCACTTGTTCCATCTACTTAAATGTTGATTTTTGCTGCTTTTTGTTCTCTTATGTAATAGTAAACTGTACTTAAGACATCACCTTCAGCATTAGGGAAATATGATGGGTATTTTTCACCATTTCTTGACATTATATAATTCTTTGGCATTTATAGGTAAAAATGATGAAGCAAGAAAATAATCTTAACACGAAAGTAATCGTTAGTTGCAGCCCTGCTTAAATGTCTTTTCAACACTCTAGCAGCCAGCTGGTTGCTCAGCCAACGCGTCCCTTTGCCGTGAGCTGGTGGTGCTAACAGTGGCCTCGTGGTGCGTTTCTGCTCCGGGTGCTGCTGCTGTTTCAGTCCCACAAGAAATGTCACATACATGTCAGGTTCACCTTTAAGGACAAAGTCTCCAATTATCCTGAGCTCCGAAACCCTTGCTGCCTTCACCAAATGTGCAAAAGGAAGTTTGAGATGTCTAGACGCAAGCACAAACGCACACACACACACACATGCACACCTGCCTTTTTCCATTGGATCAGACAGGAGATGCATATGAGTATTTACACTGGGGTCTCTTGAGTAGGTATACTTAATTATTAATGGCATCAACAGGCAGCTCCCTCAGTACAACAGTAAATCACAGAAGCTAATAAAGAGAGTCAGCTACTGTTCAGCTAAGGTGAGACACGATTTTGGTGCCAGGCATAGACTACTGGTTCCAGACCCTGTACCTTCAGCCTCTCGGGATGTCCTTGCAATTAGGTGTCTAGTTTTTTTTTTTTTTTTTTTTTAAACAGGAAATAGGACAAGGCACAAAAAAATGCTGTCTGCAGGAAGCTCTTTTAGCAAAAACAACTTTTCAGTGACGTGCATCAGAGAGGAACAGCCAGGCTATTTCAAGCTGGACCCATGAAGGCCAAAAGTACACAAAAAAAACAGCTCATTACAACGATCGTGTGCAGAAGGGCATCTTTGTACGAACAACTCAGTGAATATTGAAGCAAAGGGGCCATGCTGGGTTTCACTCCTGACAGCCAGGTGCAAGAAAATAGTGCTAAAGTGTGCACGTCATTAAAAAAGTGGATGGTTTAAGAGTGGAAAAGCTGACTGATGTGAAAAATCTCCATTTCAGACGGTGCTAAAGATTTAAATAGATGACTTAGCTACTATCTATCGCAGAATGAGGCAGCGCAAAAGTGATTGTTCCTACGGCCCACTGATGAAAGCCCACAGCATCTGCAGCGTTACAGCGTGGATGCTGGCAGAAACCTTTACCAGAAAAAAAATCATGAGCAGTGCACAGTTTGGCTTTCAATGCAAGAGACTTGCTCTTCAACTCACCCATGTGTGAAGGGGCGTACTGTTTTTTTTTCACATTCTGAACAAACAAAGAAAACACTAAGGACTACAGACAACAAAATTGAAAGAGAAGTGAGGTACAAAAACACACCTGCAATCACAGATTATTGTCATAGGAGCTGCAAAAGACAGCGATAATCTTCAGGATTACAACTTTAACCTCAGAAATCTGTGGAGCCTGTCCAGTATCAGATGTCCAGGCTGGTAATGGTTGTAATGAAAATGGAGTAGTGAGTCTCCAAACACAACGGAGCAACTTTCAGAGGAGATGGGAATATTTTTTGCAGCTTGAATATCAGGCAAACAAATCTGCAGGGAACTCTGTGATGCTGTCAAGTCAGCGGGGTCCAAAGTGTCCCGCGATGAAATACACTACCCATTTTTAGACAGGTGCACCCAATCAAGTGGCAACAGTGTCTGCTTAAGAGGCGCCTGAGATAAAAATAAAACTGAAATCTCCTCCATAGATTGCTTTCTTATTAATGCACTAATTAAGACACACGAAAGAATTGTGAAAGAGTGAAAAAGCACCAGATACCAAAGAAAGACAATTTGAGGGAAGCAGTGATGGAAAACCGTCAAAATCTAAGTGATTTTATATTAAAAAGAAGAAGCAAAAGAGGTGAAGAGATCTACTTTTTTTTTTCCTCTGGTGATGAAATTCTGAAAAACATACCATATTCAGGCTGACAATCAGAGAAATTTCTTATGTAATTTGAATATTTAAAATGATTTCTGCTATAAAAAGGGTCGTTCTTGCACTGTTAAATCACAATTTAAAAAAAAACAAAAAAACAACAGTGCAATTTAACAACCAAAAATGAACGTTGAATCAAGTCCTTTTCAGTTTCAATTATACATTATAACCTCGGCCACACTGTAACCTTTAGCACAATAGTGTAGCTACATAGTGTTTGTACGATTTATCATAAACACACAGTATTCACTCTGCATTTACGTACTCTAACGGATAACACTATTAAGTTTTGTGACTCCCATGACCTTTCCCCTAGTACCGCCATTAGGCTGTGTGTGTGTGTGTATCACTTCTTTTGTTCACGCTCATTAGCTGTGCCGTGAACAGAGGACATGCAGAAAGCACCGTACAGACATCAGCTCTAATGAATTTGTCCTGTTTCTGCAAAGATAAAAGAGGAATCACTGCGGGGAAAGTGCTGAACAGCCACTGTGTAGGCCCTCCGGCATGTCATCAACTTGAAATCTAAGCATTGCTCTCTTCATCACAGCAAAAACCGTAGATCATAATCTGTCAGAGGGAGCCCGAGCTGCAGTGTAAGACGTTACACTTGACTGCACAACATGCAGGTGAGTAATATACCCAAACAGGAGACGGGAAGACAGAGACGATGATGTAGGTTGATGGCAACAAATCAATATTTCAACATTAATATGGCAGGTTTTTCTATGAGCTCCAGCTTTCAGTACTTTTCAGCAGACAATTATCACGTACAGTGTGCGCTGATTGTCCTCAGAAGCTGGATTCACTGAATTATAATATCTATAGTGTGCTGTCATTTCACAGCCTACACTATGTAGATCATAAGAGTGTCTTCGGTGGATCCTTTCAAAATGATTTTAATCAATGCACATTTCTTCACTTTAGGGCTGCAAGTAACTGTTATTTTCATTCTGATTATTTTCAGCAAATCATTTGGTCTATAAAAAGTCGGATGAATAGAAAAATTAAAGAATTTATTTATTATCAAGGTGACATCCTCCAAGATACTATCACATAAGCAGCAAATCCTCAAAAATGCATTTTTTATAGAGATAATCTATACATCAAAATAACTGCAGATTATTTCTGTGGGTTGATGAATAAATTAACAAACAGCTCCACTTCACTGTCTTGTTTTACGCTTAGGAATCTCAAGATTACCCATTTTTTTCCTAAAACTAACAAGTCCATCATTCAACTGAATCCACCTGTGAACTCAAGTCTTCCTGTTTTAAGATTCTTTTATTTAATTAAGACCAATTTTCCATCTGTTTCGAGTTGCTAACCCTAATTTCTATGAAATTACTGAAACAAGCACGACTGCACTGTGACAAAGTAAAAATTACACTACACAGTTGGCAGAGCTGCTTTTCTTGTTTTAAGAGTATAATAAATCTTTAAAGGCTGAATGTGAGTCTCCTACATGTGGAATTTTTATTTTTTTTTAATCACAGTCCTTTTCATGAAAATATTCTACCCAAATTCTTACAAATGTGATTAATAATTTACACTACATGTCACCTTCACGGTTAATTTATAATCTAATTTGCAATCTCTGCATAATCACACTCAGCACTCAGGGAGCATCACAGCGTTACTGGGGGTTACTGTCGTTTCTTGATACTCAGGTGAAAATATGGAGACTTGGCAGCATGAGCCGAGCCTCCTGAAAATAAAGTAGGCTCTACTGTATTTCAAGCCACATTATGCCACTGCCTGGCTGTCAGGCAGGGGGGAAATGTCTTTGGTTACTTCGGTCCTGTCCCTGTCCCTGTCAGGGTTTTCATCTCATACGGTATATCACCTTCACATCTCATTTCATGGCACTCGGAAAAACTGAAGTCAACTGAGAGGAGCAGGGGCGCACTCCTCCAATGTGCGGTGAAATTCTCAGATGTACATACAATCATATGACGTTGTCACATTGGATTTATCAGTGGAAGAGCACAACAGATCCGAAAGTAGTCAGATCACTGTCTGCTGAGAGTGAACTGACATGGTCACTTTGGTCATGTGAAGCACGGTTATGAGTTAGGAAAACTTGCTTATCAAATGTTTTAGGGGAATTTAAGAAATATATCTCTTATTTTTGTAGTTTAGCCAACTAAGTGCATGTGTTCACTATAACCATTGCTGAATGTTTATTTTCATCCCAGCACAGACAGTTTTAAGGGCTACTTCAAAATTATAGGTCTCTTTTTTTATTTTGAAAATTCCTGTAACTATTGTTCTGACAGAATTTTTATAGATACAGAGATTATGCAAGACATGCACATAAAAAAAATAAATAAAAAAAAGTTCTGGCCTCAAATAAACAGACTGTATTAAAACTTTGGACTAGTCTTGTGTGAAGTGAAGAACAGAACTATTTTTATTTTATTCTTGTGAGTTCAATAAAGTATGTATGAAATTTAGGAGAAGTAATGGGATATGATGTGTTCACACACCCCATAGCCAAGTAAACTCAACCAATAAAGCAATACACAACGTAACAGTGGGATACTCTCTTCTGCAGTGCACTTTTGTTTAATAAGAGCTCGCATGAAATTTTGATTACTATAATTACTGCAGTGATTAATTGCGATTTGAGCTGTTTCAGTGTAACATCTTAGACGGCGGGCAAACCAACAAAGCGTGCTGAACATGCACAGACGTGGCTGGTGGCCACAAGGTAGACGCTGAGCCAGACATCCAGCTACCACTAAAAGAAGTTCTGTGTGAGCTGGGCTTCAAACGCTCGCTTGTTTATTTATTCATTCAATTATTGTCTTCCAAAGTCCTCGTTGAAATGTCATGACTATCTGACACGGCTGACCAATTTCAAAGAGTTGAGAGAAATTGTGGGTTTTTTTCAAACCATAATTTGCAAGAACCAGCCACAGCAGCCTTCGGTACCCTCTGCTTCCTTTGATGGGCCCATCTGCAAGTTTGAGTCACTTATATTGAGTAATTAGAAATAGTATGAACATTTTGTCTCTGTAAAGACATTGACTCCCCCTTTGAGCTCTTCATCATCGTGGGAAACACAAAGAGAACTGATTGCAGTAATTATAAGTGCAAATTCAAAATTTCAAAAGATCTTATGTTGCCCAACATTTACAGCCTCCGCTAACCACTTTCCTGAGGAAAACTCTGAATGACCATAAGCAAGCATTAAATCGGTCAGCCAACACACAGGACGAGCTTGTTGTGTGAATACAAAATAAGCGGAGCTGGCGTGTAGTCTGACGTCGTCATTACCCAGAGGCGAGCGCCAAGCTCAGTGCAGCAGAGACTGGGAAGTGGAAATACTATCTAGAGAGGTGACATGGATGAATGTGAGGCCTGAAATCCAACTGATGTGCAGCAGCAGGCTTAAACACAAAGGCGCTGCAGCAGATAATCATTCACTAAAGCATATCAGAATCACTATTCATTGCTCAGAGCAGCCAGCCTCTTCATACAAGATGTTATTCAGTGCAGATAAGCAGCAGGTGACCATCGGTACATTGATGTAAATAAAGGTTGACAGTGTAAGGAACAGGAGCTCAGTGCTGTAGATGTAATTATGATAAGAAGAACACTGTAAAACGCATTGCTTTGAGTTGAATAGTTTTTCTTATGTGTAGCTGAATATGAATTGTGTGGGGAAAATACAAACTGCTATGTGTGCGTGCATGAAAAAGCCAACATTACAGAGAAATAATCATGTCAATGGGCTGTGTGCAGGACAACTGCATTGCTTATGTAAGACCAATGCATATTTTGCCACATCAAAAAACAACATGAGAGCCGCATAAACCAAACCACAGACCCTGTTGATGTCAGTGCATATGCTGCACATGCAGCAGCAGCAGAAGTTAGCAGGCAGCATTAGCATTGCAGTACATCATTAAAACAGCAGAAGCTTCAGCAGCATTATCTACAAACACACAGCCAAGATGCATAATAACATTAGCAATAAAACATCTTACCTTGGTGCAGGGAAGCAGGGACTTCATCAAGTACCACACAATGAAGGGTCTGGGAGAAGTCAATGCACCTGTGGCTTGAAATGGCCAACAAACAAAACACAAGTCCAGAGGCAGAAGCAGCAGGGAGCAAGGCGGAGACACAATATCCCCCCACAAATCATCCTGGAGCTTCATCGCTGTCTGTGGAGGAGCTTCTACATCAGGTGTTTCCTTGCAGGTGCTTGAAACGAGCTGTGATGCATGAAGGGAGAGTGGGCGGGGCCACTGCAGGTTAAAGCAGGTCTTCTCAGAGTTTGGATGACTGGTGGAGCAGGTGGAGCCACCGTGTGATGGGAAGAGGTGAACCTCTTCATCCATGACCTTGTCACAAGATTTGCGTTTCGTCTCAACGTGATGTTTGACATTAAATTCTGTGAGCATCAAACATGGATCACTTTATCTGTCCCCCCGAGATCTCACTCCTTCTCCTTAAAGCAGACGTAGGTAACTTATTTAAAAATGACATTGAGTCATATTTGCAGAAACTGTCACTGTGTCCTGATAGCAGTGCAGGAGATTGATAACCTGTGAAAGAATCCATTTTGCCCAAACCAAAACAACCAATCAGAGCAGAGTATTAAAATGCTGCATTGTCCACAGAAAGTGCTAACTTTATTATCATTGATGACAGAACATAATCCCAGCAACAATGTGCCAGTAGCCATTCGAACAATAACTTTCTACAAGTTTTCATTCCTAACTTTACAGATGCTTGTTATGCAATTTGTAGTGTGTTGAATGCAGACCACAGAGGACTAAAACATAATGCATGCATTTTGTTTTGCTACACAAAATAGTTCCACCACAGGGCGACCATTGGTTGAAATGCTATAGTCTAAACAGAATGCCTCATTTACATGAAGAGCTTTAGCACAGGCCTCATTGTGTATGCACATTCACTGTGTATGTGGTGCTTCACAGTTCAAATGTGTTGAACTATAACTGCAGGAAGACTGTGGATTTCCTAATAACCTCTAGGAAACAGAAAGGGAAATGTTAACAAAAAAATCCTTAAACGACCAAAGAGGTGACTTTAGTAAAACCATTTTACCTGATTACATCGCTAGTTGTTACTGTACTAATTCGTGCACAAAAATGAGAGCTTTTCTTGGTAAGATGTGTTTTTTATCAAGTCATACACTCACAGAGAGGACAGAATGGATTAAATTGTGAAAGCTTTTACCTGCACAAATTTGAGCACAAGTTCAAATTTCCATTGACTGACCTTTTCAACTCTGAGGTGGGCCACTTCTTAAAAGAACAGTGAATGGTGACGGCTGACAAAGACTGTCTTTAATCCCCACAAAGGCCTGCATAGTGGGTGACCCTTCATTATGTGGACATAATGCCACTTTTTAAAGGTACTACAAATCTGCAAATTGGGAACATCTTATGTAGTCAGTGGTGCAAAGTACTTTTTAATATACATTCACCAAAGATGAATAACGGGCTATGTAAAAGCCAGTTATGGGCATACTTTATTTGTTGAATTGTTTGTGTTATCACATGTGATACATATTCTATGGAGCCAGGGTTTAATCATTCACTTTCTCTATTTAGCTAATCTATCACCTTCATGCTGCATACTTTGGGTTTCGGCTTTGGGTTTTATGCAAATTATCCATAGTATTTTCTTTCTATATGACAACTCCTAGACTAATGTTCAGACATTATTGAACTTTATGCACTTATTTTTATGTGCATGTTGAAATATGAACTACAGGTGGACTATTTAGTATTATTGATTCCTGGGGTGTACAAATACACGCACCTATGTTATTATATACCACAGGAGGTTGTGTGCTGTAAGGTGATTTAGTGTGCATATGTACAAAAGTTTAGGGAAAGATAGTGCCAGTTAAGATGTTGAGAAGTGTCCAAATTAGATCAAAAACATGCCAGTCATGTAATTTTACACAAATAGCATGCAATACAGAATACAATATCAAAGCAGTAATGGGAAGATCTACCAATGTAAATTTTGGGATGAAATTCACCTGGCCTGGTGTTGTGATATAAACAAAAACAAACAAAAAAAACTATACTAAAATAAATAAATTCAATATTTTCCCTGCCTAAGATATGCCATTACGGACTAAGCGGCCTTGGTGTTTGGAAAATGGTAAAACAGCCTCTACACTTTTGTTTGATGTAGATCTTTACTGCAGTTACCTCCTTCCTACAGTACACGTGTAAGTGCCGAAGGGGCCCGCGATTACATTGCACTGAGCAGGTGTTCATAATATTTTATTCTCCCTCCTCCACAGAGTAAAGTTCTCCACTTCTGAAAGCTGAAGTAACTGTGATGACTCCGAGCCTTAACTGAACCTTCTCAGCCACGTTGCTCCTTTGCTTATCCCTATTTGCCATGTGCTCGGTTTCAATAAATAAAAGATACACAACACTACTTTCCAAACATAAATAAAGTGCGCTCACTCTTCCAACATCCATTAAAACCAAAGCAAATGAGTCGCTATCATATCTCCCCACCTCGGCTGCTTTTTATTTAATTGGATCACATCCTCGAGCTAATTCAAAGTCCTCTTGGGGCGTTACTGCCTTTAAGGCTGATTTTTGTTGTCATGTTTATAGGCAGCGTAAAATCCAAACACCGCTATAAGAAATGAGTGGTATGGGCACAGAACATTTGGATTCCCAGAGGCTTGAAAATGTTCAAGACAGTTGCAGCAGCACCTCGGATTTTCAGAGATTTCGTCAGGGTTTGGCCCGTGATCCACTTACAGACGTGATCCAATTAGCATAGCAGTTTGGAAAAAAATGGATCTCAATGAAACACGGTGAGTCACCGTCACTTCAGTGAGTCAGTGAGTTACTGTCACAACAGCTACTTCTCTTCAGTCACTTTGCACCCCCCCACCCTCCTCCTGTCTTTCCATTCATTCTAACGCTGTCATTTCGCATGCCTGCCGTTCCCCACCTGCCCTGTAGATGCTCCCAAGTCACCTGATCGCCCCACCCACCAGCACACCTGCACCACTCCCTCGTTTTCTCCCATGTATATATACCATCTCTCTTTGTACCACCCTGTCTTAGTTTTCCAGACTTCATTTCTGCTTCTTGCCTGCTTGTTCCTGACCACAGCCCGTTCACGGTTTGGCCTGCCCGCATGCCCCCTTCCCTGCTCAGTTTCCTCTCGCTGACTGATTGCCTATTGCCGGACTCTGCTTTGAACTCCTACCAACTAAGTGATTGATTGCTTTCAACCGCTCTGCCTCTGAGTCCTGCTTGTGAGTCCACAGCTCTGTGTTCAGAGCTGTTAGTGCAGTTTCTCCCCATAGCTATCTCATACGAGCAATTTCTGCCTTTGCTTTCTCCCTGTCCTCTCGCTTTAAAAGATTCTCGCCTCTTCTTCGTTTTTCTTTTTCTTTTTTTTTTTTGTTCTATTTTACACGATTCATTATACATCATGCTCTCGTTCCCTTTGTTGTCATCCCGCTCTTCTTCTCCCTGGCTCTCACTTTCCTTCCCACAGTCGCTCATCTCCCATTCCAGACAGGGCAGTGCTGTGTGATGTCAGGATAGGAAGGGACTACTTCTGCTCCATAGCACAAGACAAGACAAAAAAAATCCACACAATGCACATCGCAGAGTGCTGAGCATGTTGACTGTGCTTCCACAGGGCTGAGGCCCAGAGTCTTACAAATTTCTCAGCCAAGTAGCTGAGGCATTGTTTCCCTCATTTTCAGTCTTGCAAACAGCCCAGTGAAATGGAATCTGTGTCACTCTGAGCGTGGACACGATTCCTCCAAACACATTTTAACATTACATATATACACACACATATATATATATATATATATATATATATATATATATATATATATATATATATATATATATATATATATATATATATATATATATATAGGCATATTATGATGCATTTTTGCATTTCATACATCTAAGGGATATTGATTTGATATTCCGGTTGACCTCAGCTATCCAGGCAACCAAAAACAACATCAAGTGGAAACACGGTGCATTATTTCCATTAAAGGACGAATAATTGCAAGCCAAAAGTATGCTATCTTAATCATTCTAACCGCTGAAAAGGGATGGAAACTCAGACAGTAATGTTTCCAGAACCAGGCTCGTCATAAGATTGCCCCTCTCACTGAAGTCCGCAGACCAAGCTCCACTCGGCGAGCTGCTATCAGAGTAATTTGTCGTATCTTTGTGATTATCAAGACCAACTCTCATGTTTCAGTTCCTGTTGTTTCCCCTATGCTTCTGACCTCTCGGGCGTGTGTATTAAGACTAAATTAAATCAGTAATTTGATTTTATTACATGATTGCCAAGCTGATGCAACCGGGTCTCAACTCTTCATTAAAGAGCAACTTAAAAGCAATCTATGACGCTTTTAACTGGTTATAAAACAGTTTTGATTTAATGACCTACATAAGCAAACTAACCCTAACCCCAACATTGAAAAGACAGGCTATTTTCTATTAGTTTCTAATAGCTATTCTTACTGCCTGACATTTGTTGTCCTCTAGAAGATGTGCATGACTGATTTAGCTGATCTCCTTGACCTTTCATTAATTTCCACCAACATGTTACAGTTTCCATTCATCCAAACTTCAGTGAACTAACTTGTTTTTTGGCCACTTTGGGACAGCAGAAAGAGGAGTGAACACATAATTGACATATAATTGCTAAAGTTATTTGGCAACTGGAAGCAAGCACATGGCCATTTATACATCCAGCAGACACAGAGCAACATTATCTTTCATTTAGAGTCTACATATTTCATTCTCTTTTATAAAAATATTGTTTTTATTATCTTTAAAGATACCTTAAAATAATAATGAAATTTCAGCTTGAACCTTGGGCTAACATAAGAATGCTAACATAGAAATATAAACACGTGAAATGTTTGCATGCAGCCGTCTCCATTATAGTTTGTCACCCACAACTGGATTATACTACGGACAAGTCTTCTGTTCATGTTCACACTGGATCCCATTAGCCACAGTGCAGCACAACAGAGGTGTTTGGCTCACCTCACAGCCCAGTGCACAATTATATAGGGGAAACACTTTAGCTTGTAGTTATGTGCATAATAATGTATGAGTTGTTAACACCGTGAGTGGTGTGTGAGTTGTGAGCACGCCAGAGTCTGACAAGCTGAATCAGTTAAATGATTCGGCTTGGGCCACAGTGCGGCCCATAAACCTCAGCCGTCTAACTGTGCAAAGCCCAAGTGTCAAAGTCTTGAATGGTAATATTTCATAATCTGTACAATGATTTAAAACATGCAAACCTCCACATTTCCCCCCTTCCAAGCCTTCCAGTAGTGCACTTGTTCATGTTTAAGCTTTGACGAACACACTGAGAGGCTAATTCACATACAGATCAGGCTTTCGTTCTGGAAACCTGGCAATAATAGGATTAGTCGTGTCTTTTAAAGACACAGACTAATGCTTTTATGTCGCTGTGATCTGATTAATCTTGACTGCTCCCCAGTAAGTAGGTAATGCAACACTGGTAATATCACTGATAATAACTGCTTGTTAGGTTTAGATTTGATTTTAATATTTGACTGATCACTCTTAATGCTCGAACTGATGTGGCTCTTATATCTTCCATACAGTTGTCTTTTTGTCTGCTCCTGAACATGAGCTTGTTCGCTGCCTGAATTCTCCAGACAGTGTTCTTTAATTAGCTCTTTGCACAGCACAGTGTTGATTAGACGTTAGACATTATTATAAGGATTGCATGAATGCTTACCTTGATAAACACAACAGAGATGTTAAGCCACATGGCAAAACAAGGCTCCTAGAGCTAGATGGCAGGAGTAAAAACCAGCAGTAGCTGGGTCCATTTAGTTCCCTTAGATTGGAAACCCACAGTATAGTAAACAAATCATTTATACTAACGTTCAGCTGCATAAACAAATATAGCTTAGTGCTGCTATATAAGCCTTTATATATTTCCCCTTCCATGTTTTATTTTCTGTGGGATTCATATTACATAAAATGGTATTTCAGAACACAAGGCCCAAGATAAATATAGAACTTGTTTGAAAAAAAAAGGCAATGACAGTATTTTTACTGAAGCTCTGTGCTATCAACATTACCGCAGGGTGCCAGTTTTACAATAGAGTCGATCAATGATGGCAATTCTCAAGTTCTATGACTGGCTCAAACTCTCCAGTGACACCTATCCATTAATCTATTTTTGTATTAACTACACATTTTCAGAGAAACCCCGGCGTTGAAATGTTGTTCTGTGAAGTAATGAGAAGATGCAGTAGTAGCTGAAGGGAAATCTGGAAATTTCAGCAGCTGTCAAATAGATAAAGTGATTCTCAACGAATGTTTGATAGATACATTGCGTGCCTGATTCGACCTGTGATCTGGGATGGATTCACAGCCTGCGTTGCCCTTTAAAGCCTCCTTTTGGGAGATTTGTTTTACAGGTTTTTTGTTTTCACACTAACTACAGCATATTGCCTTTTTTATATATTTTTTTTTAAAGCAGTTCCTGTACAAATTCACTCTCCGCTAAGAGAAGGACCAGAGATGTTGACTTCATATTTTTGCAGATCTTACTCAGGAGTAAAGAGTGCATTTGTTGGGGAGTGTTTTGGGTCATGAATTGATTCACATTTGGTGCTCTGGGGAATATTTACAGCAGCAGGACGGTGTACGTGGGACTGAGTCAAAATAAATTACAGAGCTCAAGTCTATCTTTATAAAGGAACATGGCATCCAGTGACAGTGTGGCTAAAATATGTGTTTTTCATATTTTTTACGGAGGATTAAGCTACTGATAAACATGCTATATTTGTTAGTAAAATCATTTTTGTTGCTGTTTCTGGTGTTTTGCCCATCTTTATCCCCCAAGCTTACCTGGTGACTCTTTTATTATACCCCGTGTCACAGCTGAATAATTTCCTCGTAGCTGTTTCTGACACTTGCGGTGCACACGTGGCCTCAAACAAAATCAGATCAGCTTTAACAATATGCTCTCACAGCTTCCGTCTCTCACTCCTGACAGTATCACGAGTGCAAGCTGCCCTTGCTGACTCTCTGTAGGCCACGCAGAACAGGCAACACGGGGAGAACTCGCACCCCGAGGACACAAGAGCAGCAATTACACTTAACTCTTGGCATTTGAGTGACAAGGAAACTGATTCAGAAATAACCTGTAGCACAGAGTAGTGTTAAGTGCTAAAATCTTTGCCTGAGGGGGCTATCAGGGAGCCGGGCCAACACAACAAGCAAGTTGAGTTACTATTTTGAACGGGAGCTGCTCTCCTTTGTGCATTTCAGAGGGCTCAAGAAATACGGTAATCTGCTTTCTGAGACACAGCATGCTAACAAGATGAGACAACTTATCAGTGTGGACTATGGGTTTACCACTTCTAAGTCTCCAGCTGTGGAATAGATACAGGCAGTTGTTCAGGTTTGATTTCAAGGGCAGAACGTTTAAATCATCCCCTCTGCATTTTACACTCCGCAGCTTAGTCAGATACATGGACGGGCTCTGGGCAAAGAGAGGGTCCTGGATCGTGTAAATAACTGTGTCCTTTATTGACGCCCTCGCTGCTTGTACACTTTCAGTCCCTTAAAGGTGCAGTTAAAGGGGGAAAAAAGGTGTCATTAGTTCCTTAAATGACCATCTGGGAACTGAAAATATCCGTATAATTGACTGGAAGGCCAGTAAATCAATAATTATCTTTCCTGCCCTGCAAGTTCCTGGTCTTAAAAGAGGTATACAGTATGTGTTATTCATTCTATGTTCTGTTCCTATGTCCTGCAAATGTTTGTCACTTTGCAGACATATGTGGTTTAAATTAATGACCAAACAACATGTAAATACAAACTCGGTGAGAAGTATGAACACTATTAGAAACAAAAAGGCTTTATTTCACTGGAGTAGTCTGAGTTTCAAGTGACTAAAATCTGACTAAAATGGCTGTACATTGTAAATAGCAATAGCAATAGCAAAATCATGCTGAAGAGCTACACCGCAATGTGATGCAATACATTTAAAAAGTATTGCCTAATTTAAAATGTTTGTTGATTGAAAATTGAAAATAATTTCATAATTTAAAGCCAATGTTCAAATGATTAAATTATTCTACTATACTAAAATATCATTATAAGTATTACAATAATATAAAAAGTTGCTGAAAGCCCTTAAGCGCTAGCAAAGAGGAAACAAATGTCAGAAGCTGCCCATAATACATGCAGGCACGCCAAATGTTTATATGCACACACAAAGCCCGGGGTTACAATAATCTCTTTAGTTCCCACAATACAGTTACACGTTTTGTGTTTGTCACAGCTGCTCCTGCGTCAGTCTTATCCCCTGCCTCTCTTTGTGTGTGTGTTTATGTCTCTCTTTCAGACGCTGACATTTCCCACCTGTCCACCAGTCAGACTCAGTGTGTTTTCCCTCGTGCCTGACTTCCTGCACAGCTGGTACTCCTCTCCTCTGCTGTGTCTCTATCGCATATTATATACAAATACTAAATGTATTGAAAGTATGTAAAGTGCTTCATACTGAATATATATATATATATATATATATATATATATATATATATATATATATATATATATATATGAAGAGGATACGATTGAGGTATCATCAGAAGGGTTTTTCATTGTTTTCTGTGGCTGTGTTATTTACAGTGATACAATGGGAAGTAGAGCAGATGACGGATTGTGAAAGCATTATTGGAAGACGTGGGTCATTAAAGAGACATTATGTAGTTTGGATCTGCTATATATTATAAAAATATTGCTCCTTCATGTTTGCCAATCCCGAATTTGATCTTTGATTCAGAGAGGGCTCAGGTGTACGTTGTTTTCATAAAGAAGAGAAGCAATGATGCAAAACTATAACAGTCAAGCGATAACAGGGACAAACCTTGTTTGGCCCGATGAAACAATAATCTACAAATGAATCTTGAGCGATGATAGTGCAGCTTTTATTGGCGCTGTATCAGGGGTGCATATCCTGACTACGACAGAATAACATTGGCCATGATGGGACGCTGCTGGTTAGCAACACAGTTGACCCTCTTCCAAATGAATACTTGTGTGAGGAGAATGCAACACGACAGCGGCTTACGTTTACTCCGATGGCCTCCACAGTCACTGGATTTTCAGCCTAACGGTGAACCTTAGGGATGAATTACAGCAGGTTTTAACATGTGATGGTATCAAGTCAGGATGTTAGGTTTAATATTTTAACAGCTCTTTGTTGAATCTGTGTCTTGAAGTGTCTGCAGTAAATTGAAGGGTGACAAGTATTAACGTCTCCCGTTAGCATGATGGCCAATTTGTCAGGCCACAGCTATTGTAAATATGATATATTTGTTTCAGATCACTCATTCAGCCAGACATTATATCCATGTTAGCCCATTTATTGTTGGACGAGAGGGGGGCCTTGAGTAAATAAAGTAGCTGTTGCACCACAAAGTTGCTATAAAGTTCAAGAAAGCTGGCAAATTTAAGACACGTGTGTCTGTGAGTTCACTTACAATTCTCTTGCAAGCACTTGTTATTTTTCATCTATTGGTTAGCTACAGTTGCTATGCGGAAACAGCCATCTATGAGCACACTAGCCCTGTTTTTGTGGAGCAAATCAGAGATATGGATGGTTACTCAGAGGTTAGGAAACCATTTTAATTACAGTAAATGTAGTGGAATTAGGCTGTTGGTTGAACATGTAAACAAAACAAGACTATAATCTTTAGACCAGTGATCACATGAACTGAAACAACTCATAAATAAGCTCTGGTCACATGAGCTATCCCAACTTTAATATAAGATAACTTTTATTAGTCCCACAGAGGGACTAATAAAATACAGGTTATGTATACAGGTTGTGTATTTTTTTATTTTTTTTTCCAAACAGGAGTTGATGACAGATGCATTTTTGTCTACAGCGTGTTTTATCCTCAAGTATCTGCACTACGAGGAGGGTCATAAAGGATATACCAATTGTGTCCCTCAGATTCAGGTGAAAGGAAGGGCAATTTCTCAGCCTGCATTCAGAAGAGCCTTTGGAAAGGGACAGCCTTGTCATATTTGGTCTAGAAACGCAGATTTCAAAAGACGCAGCCCTTGAATTGGGCCACACTGAATATATGTACAACAGCCCAGTGACGCACATGCTGGAGACTCTTCATCACTATTAATTGGGTTATATCACAATATGCAAAACCCTCACCCATGTTTACACATTATTTGCTGTAGCTTGATTAGCCATGTCTTTACATGAATAGGCTTAGTCACTGATAATTTGTTTATACGGCCATCGAGGGATAGCTCCCTGTCCCTTTATGTGTTTATATTACTCATAAATATGGAGGACAATACAGTCTGAGATCCCATGACTAATTTCTACTGACTGGCCTGAACGCCTGGACAGAGCCTATTTGGAAAGGCTGTCTGTGGAGTACCCTGCAGAAACATTTCAACCTTATGTAACTGCAGGATGAGTTCAAAGCGTTTATGACTAGGAAGATGAATCTATTGGAAACTGTTGAGATTCTAGTTGTAATTTTTTTGGATGCTGTCTCTGTACCTTCTCTCCTTCTCACCATTTCTTTCTCTCTCTCTCTCATATTCATTTTCTTTTCTTTGAGATCATTAATTAATTACTACAGGAGCGTTATTGTTTGTCTCCCCCCGAAAACGAAATTACACGTTGCCGCTGTGTCAGCCGGGGCTCAGAGAAAGCATCCCGTAATTTCGTCTGGATCAGCCTGGGTAAATAACAGTTAATAAAAAACTGCTTGCTTCCTGTGCCCTTGTGGTTGGAGATGAGCTTCTACATTTCTTCAACCTTATTGCAGTGAATGACACCAGGCTCCAATGGCTTTCTGATTGCCCTCCAGGGTCAATTTCAGTAGGAGGCTTGTTCCTCTTTAGGTGAAGTCAGTCCTCCAAATTGCTAGTTGGACATGGGTTAAAATGCACAATATTATTTGCTCAGGGTAAAAGGAATGAAGGATGATGCAACATGGATGTTATAAGTGATGTGTGGAGGGAAGTGTTGAATTGTCAAATAGAAATTATACCTGTCCTGGTCCAATCGGCATTGAGCAATCTTGACTGAGCCGTTTCTTTTGAGCAACATCAATGTGTATACCAAAGGTGGATTCACACTGCTCTTTTTTTTTTTTAGAAAATCCATCTCTGTAATGCTGTGTTTTGATGGTTTACCTATGTAATCAACATGTGTAACATCATTAGGGCTGCAGTTGCAGGTCCCTGATCGCATCAGTGTGATCAAATTACGTCAGTTTTTCCAATGCAGCATTTCAAAGTGAAAAAATAACTGTTAGGTCATATAGGTTATGTTGTGCTTAAAAAAAGAAACCAAACATCAGCATGGTAAACACGTTTTAAAGGCAAAAAGTACTCAGAAACAGCTTAAATAGCCACAGTCTCCTGAGGTTTAACAATTATTTTTATTAGTTATTTCTGCTGATTATTTTCATGTATAATGAATTAATCATTTGGACTATAAAATTGTCAGAACATAGTGGAAAGTCCCTGTCACACTTTTTCTGGAGCTTAACCCTTACATACTGTTCGGGTCAAATATGACCCGTTTTGACATTTGACAGCAGAAAAAAATACCCTAAACGTCATTCTTTTAGCCTGAAATTTGATGACTTTTCCTAAAGTGACCCACAAATACACAAAAATATTTTTAAATGTTATACTTTTGTACAGGTGCTACAAATTTTTGTACACTGAAGCTGTTTCAGGTCAAATTTGACCCGTATCCATTGAGATGGATTTTAGATCTACCAGTGTGGGTCAAATCAGGGAAAATGGTGGTTTTAGGGAATCTTAAAACTGTGAAACAGTACAGGCCATGTTTGTGTGTGTGTTTTTAATGGGACAGACGTGAGAGAGTTCAAGGGGGACCTCGACACAGTCACGAGACCTGGAGTTATGAAATCATGAACATGGGTGAATGTGTTCCCATCACATTCGCCCAGCTTCCCACGGAGACAGACACCTGCTGGTCTTTGAAGCAGCATGGGAGAATCTCAAAACAGTGAAATAGTAAAACAACAGATGAGTGATCATATATGGTGCACAAAGAGAACGGAAGTCATGCAGAGGTCAGAGGGCGCATTGACACAGACACAAGATCTGCACCTGCAAACGCAAACACCTGCAATGTGGGAGGGTGTTGGTGGAGGTTTCATAACATTATAAAGGTACCTGAGCTGCCATTTCAGTGACTGTCATCACAGCAACAAGACTTGGTGTGCAACAGGCCTTTGATCTGTTCTTCAAAGATGAGGAGGTTGATAGTGATTTGGAGGAGGATATGTCAGGAAGACAATGTTACAACCCCTCTGATGAAGATGACTCTGATGGAGAGGAGCAGGCAGCAAGGCAGATGTTTATGTAGAAAAACAGTGCTATCAGTTCGGTCCTTGCACATCAAGTTGCAGGCAACTTCGAATGATTCCAGGACCAGTCATCTCCCACGCATCTGACATTTTGTCAACGTTCCAGCTCTTCCTCCCTCCAGCCATTGAAAAAATTGTCATTGCAATGACAAACATGGAGGGGATTAATCATTATGGTCAAGAATGGAAGACCATGGATGTGACTGACCTACATGCCTACATGGGGCTTCTAATACTGGGTGGTGTGTACAGGTCCCGAGGTGAGACTAGGTTTCTAGTCTGTGGAACACTGAGATGGGAAGACCAATATGTCGAACCACCATGTTAATGCCATTTTCAAATGAGCTCAAATATATTTAGATCATTATAACTTTTATGTTTTTATGTCTTATGTACAACAGGACATGATACTGTGTAATAGTAGATGTTTTTTCTCTAAAAATGAGTGTTGTAAATCTTAAAAAATACTCTCTCCCTGCTCTCTGAAATATTTGGATTAAGGATTAATCATACATTTAATGATATGACATAGGCTATTTAGACATTTTAAATAGATCTATACTTTAAAATTTGGTATAGACACTAACTATGAGGGAATTCTTGGTCCGGATCAAAACTGACCATACTGTGAAGGTACAAAATATGAACAGTATGTAAGGGTTAAGTTAACAAATCACCTTGACCAAAAAACATGGGTGACCTTTAAGATAAATGCCCTTTCTGCATTACTAACAAAAACTCATATGTAACGGGTGGCATCTAACAATAAGAACCAGTTAGAGCTGCGTTTAATATCTACCTGACAACAGATCCTGTCATCACATGGATGCCACTCGACTCCTATTAAAATCCGCCGCAGCGAGCTTGTTTCCTCCTCCCTGGACCAGCTCGGTCAAGGTCACTGCAAAAAAAAAAAATTCCACCGGGTAACCTTGTCAAACTAAGCTGCATGTGTCCACAGAGTTTCCTTGGATAACACTAACACCAGGGTTGACAACATTACCTTCCAATAGTAATAAATCACATATAAGTCAGGGAGCAGGCACAATTTTCTGGAACTTTCAAGCTGGAACATGTTATAATACTCCAGCTATGATCTATGTCTTATTATTGTATTATTATTGTCTTATTTTGAAAAACTCAGATTGTTTTTTCTGGGGTGAAAAACAGCATGCAAAGTTAAACCTATATGCATACAATGCAGAGCTGCTGGGTGCCCCGGTTGCTGCATCTAATAATATTTACCGTCTCAGCAGTTGCACGTCTGAGTAATGTTGGTGACAGGTAGAGGAGGAATGGGTGTAGCTCCCAAACATGCCAGAGGCTTTCACACAATCACTGTTACTTCTAATTTACTTCAAACTGTTCAATGGGGGGAAATGTCTCCCGGTTTGTATGTCATCTCAAACAATGGGAGGCCGCTCCGTACACTTCTGCACGAACAAATTCAGCCAATCAGCACTTTGGATATCCCTATATAATAACTGAATTTGTGAAGAAGTACAAAAATTAAGAATTAAAACACTTTACACAAGCATTGCTGATAAGACATTCACTTCGGTATAAACAGGGGATGTGTGTGCATGCATGTGCAAAGATATATGTCCCCCGCTGAAGGCCTCTAACACTCAAAATATGGAGGCCATGTCTGAATCTATAATTGAAAAATGCATCTTACTGAGTGGTAAAACAGCAACAAATCAAATTTAGTTGTTTTTAATGACATTAGAGGAGTCAGAATTAATGTATGGATGATAACAGGTCTTAATCTCTTGTTTTGAATTCTGCTGGTGGGATTCACCCTTTTGTTTGCATGCAGGTTGGGGCTGTGCTTTTAGTTACTTTAAGTGTATGATTACCAGAGTATGATGCAAAAGCTCTTTTTTCCCCATCAGTACTGCACAATTCCCTGCTAATCTTGGGGTGTGTGCATATATCAGAGCTACTTATTCAGCACTGCTGCACATCTAAACGTTCACACATCCACGAATCCCACTGAGTGACAGAATTTCACTAACATCATATTTGTTGTGACTATGAAGACTCATTTTTTAGACCACATAACAACTCTCTGTCTTCATGGGTTTGGAAACACATTTAGTGTTTGCCTTTTGTGTGAAAAAGGAGGGGGGGGGGGGGGTGTTAATGGCGCTTCTCTTCGCACAGATCTGAGGATGGAGCTCATCAGCTGCAGATTGCTTCGACGCAGTTTTGCAAAAACAGTAAAAGCGTGCGAACAGCTGGCGGCTCGCAGCGCACCGCCTGGCGCCCGCAGCTCTGCAGGCTTGATAAGTGCCCCGAAAGAAGCAGGAGGAGGGGGGGGGGTGTTCACTCAGGGCTGAGCCTCGCCATATCCTCAACAACCCAGAGAGCTGTAAAGTTAAATTAAAGAAACACCATCCCGGTGATCTAGAGCATTAATAACGCGGTTTGTGTTGGAGTTATTTGCGCCCTGGTGCGTTCAGGTGCGCGGCAGAAGGTGAGCGCACATGGGCGAACATTTGTCCGTCTGAGTCAGAGACTGAAAAAAAAAAAAAACAACTGTGGAAAAGTTACCCAGCGACAGACAGCAGAGTAAAGGGAAGGTAGGATGTCTGATTCCGCCCCCTGCCCGGGGGACGCGCGGAGGTCCTCCGGTGTGGCTTGTGGAAAGAGACCACCGGACCTGGAGCTGTCAGAAACCAGGTTTTGCGCGCCCGGAGCGGGGACACCTGCGGGTACCGACACTTTTTCTGAGAGGTACAACATGCCAGGGGACGGCAGCACCCCCACAGAGGTGCCCCCCGTCCCCCTCCACCCGTACCTGTCTCACCCCCGGATGTCCGTGCGCATGTCGGTGTACAGCACCGGGGTCCGTCCGGTCGTCACGCGCGCCTACGTCCAAGGACGCGTGTACAACTTTCTGGAGAGGCCGTCCGGCTGGAAATGCTTCGCGTATCACTTCACAGTGTGAGTGTTTTTATTTTCATAATCACCCGGATCCGTGGGGTATTCAAGGGTATAATTGCAACTCTAAGATCTTAATTAAACAGGGAGTTAATTGTGCATGTAGAGCCTTGGAAGCTCTCACTACAAAGAATTGTTAATCCTGCGAATTTTAGAAAGATGCTTCACAGATATCACAGCACAACCTCCAGGAATATTACGAGGATATTTTAGTCTAGCCATGGCAGATTAAAGAATACCATATAATTCATCACAGACAAGAGAATCTCAGGCAAACTCGTCCTCATGGGAGTACTAAAGGGGATATTATACATATCTTTCAGTTGGGGAGACTATTTTCCTCGGCGTCGTTGAGCATTTAATTTTCCAGAACAGTTTGAGTTCTGCAACACAGAGGTGCTCCTGGTGTGCGCTCGCTGAGTCTATAACAACACAACTTTTAAACCGATTCAAGCAGACAGCAGATGTTCTGGTGTTTGTTTCTCCTAGCTGACAGTGTGACAGGTGTGTCAGACCTCCTGGCTTTATTGAAATAAAATATAAATAATACAGCTGGCAATGAGCATAAAACTTAGAGTAAACAACTTCTGGGGTAGACTTTATCTGCTAAAGCTCCGGTATCATGAAGGTGTCACATTATGGTTCACCACCCAAAACTGATGTGACAGGTAGTTCAAAAATCCATCTTGTGTTGACAAATGAAATATTGTGACTAATAAAAAACCTTTCTATACACCATTGATGTCTTGAGTAAGGATATATTTTTTTCCTCGGTGTAACCCACATCCGGGACAGTCCGGCAGATCCAGACCGGAGTGTTCAGGAGGTTGAGGAATGTGGGCTATGATCCTCCAGCTCACCCCCAAGTGTGTCGTCTGTCCCCACTCGCTGGCACTGATAGCGGGCAGCTAAACTTGGCAGCGTGTGCCGTGGAGGAGGCAGCCCTGTCTGTCGCTGCCACCCTGTGACCCCGCGGTGTCGGAGGGGACGCAGGGGAACGCGGCCTGTCGGCACAGGTTAGAGTCTCTGTGACTCAAAGGGAGCGTGAGCCAACGCAGTGCAACTCGGACGCATTAGGACGTTTCCAAGAATAACCACACAGTGCACGATAACGGGGAAGCCGGTGGTTGCCATGATTACGGGGAAACCTTTGAGCGTCAACATTTGGAGTATCAAATTATCTGACCGTACAGTGGGTGCAAACCAGGAAGAGCACTACATGCTGATTCTGGGAAAGCTCAGGCTGTAAGAAATGGAAGGAAACACCAAAAAGTGCTTCTGAAAATATACAAAATAAATATGGTTTCCTTAGTGCATTTCCTTAAATGCTGAAAGTGTTGCTTCGACTGGCAGGTTTCTTATTGTAATTTAAAATTCCTGGTTACACTAAAGATAAGGTCGCATTAGCCCAGTGTTGAACAAAAATTGCACTCAGCCCTTAAAATGAAAATGCTCAGCAGTTCCTGTGCTGGTAATAAATACTTCCTATAAACTGTGAACAGTCTGTGACTGTTGCGATGCTGCAGTTTGTAGTCTAATAATTTCACAAAGTGCAGTGATAGTGCAGGTTATTTCGCTGTATCGGCCGACCGTGGACATGAACAAAGCCAAAGCTGAATAAAGGTGAGTGTCAACCTTCAAATCCACCGGAGCCTCCTCTAATTGGTCCATTGTGTGTGCTTCAGTTGATATGAATGGGAGACAGTTAATTTGCAGGGAAGAAGTGTGATCATACTTTTTACAGACAAAGAGGGCAGGAAGGTATACAAACTAAATCCTAAGTAAAACCTTGAGAAACTTAGAGTATCTATCTAAAAACACGTTTCTGTGAAATGTAAGGAGTGCACTCAGCGTCGCAGTTTTGTTGGATTTGATTTGTTAGGATGTTTAACCGTGCAGCTGTTTTTTGGGGTCAGTGTTGGTACCTTGTTTTGCAAGTGTTTGAGTGGAAGAAAAGCAGTTAAGAACAAGCGTGGCCTTATCACTGACCCAGAACTCGAACGTCAGAGTGATCCAAGGCCTTATCAGAGGTACCCTTGTGTGTGTGTGTGTGTGTTGTGTGTGTGTGTGTTTGCACATGCATGTCAGTTTGCATGTGTGGTGAAACAGTGTGTTTACAGGGACTCATGCCTGCTTTATCAAATGAAAGCACTAGTTCACTTCCCTGTAAAGGAGATGGTATATGCTTAGCTGTATGGAATAAATAAAGCACGTCACATGGTCTCGTTGGATGTCTGTCTGCAGTGTGCTGCGATCTAATAGCCAATTCGGTGTTTTGGTCTGGAGCAGCATGGGTCTATCCCACATGCTGGTTATAGATGAGTCGACCAGGAGAGTTTAGAGGAAATCCAAATCAGAAACTGTTTTTCGGACACAGCTCCATTAAACTGAACCGGACGCTCTGTCAGTCTTTCTATGAAACTAAAAAAATAAACTGATACATTTTCTTTATAGTTCAACAAAAAGGCGCTCACGCATTGCTATTATTTTCAACTGGAACAATGTTTTTGATGAGAGCTCTTTGTATTCTGTCTTGTACTTCAGTAACTGGGGGAAAAGGCATCTGAGCTTTTATCTTTTCCTCTCTTTCACAAAACACAGGAGCTGGGGTCCTTAATGGAACACATAGACAAGGTCACCCATCGGTTAGCACCTTATATCTCTGAGATGTTAACCCCATACCAGCCAGCGTTTTACTGAGGCCCTGATATTGGCTTCTGTTGGCTGCCCAAATTACAGACAAATCACCCTGATCAGGCTACACACACACACACTTAAATGCATGTCATACATAATGCATGATTTTATCTTTCATTGCTGTGCATTCGTGTAAACCTTTGCTGTTGGTTGATTCACTTTCTGCCTTTTATCACTCTAAAGCTCTTCAGTGATAAAGAATAAAATACGATCGTGGTTTCAAACAGGATATTTGATGGTAAGAGCCGGTGACATTCTCAGCAGCACCACTACTAACTCTTATCCTGTCCCCTGCTTTGTCTATACACTCACTGCACAACAAGCTGCAAGTGAATGTGTCCATCAATAATAGATGGGAGCGATGCTTTGAGCTTTTGTTTAGACTTCAGTGGTGCCTATGTGGCTGAGCCAATGTATTATTTTGTCTGATGCTACACCAAGCCCACTGGAGGTAAGGGAAGTGAAATATGATGGTGCAGTTACTAGAGAGGGACTGACGAGTCAGATGGATTAAAAGGGAAGCAGAAGTGTATACTCAGCATACTGACTGTGTATGTTTACTGGCATTTCAGGCGCCCTGAAATTATTTAAGCAGATCTTCATTGACAAATTACAGCCATTAGCATACCAGAGTGTTTGCTTTGGAACGTTTGATGTTCGTTTGTACTTCTTTTCATCCTCTTTTGAACTTCTTCTGTCAAATTTCTACATGTGAGCACATTTTTTTTTGTTTTGCCCAATGTGCCCTGCTCTTCTTAACAGACAAATTTGCTCAGATTTACACAGACTGTTGATGTCATTTTGCAGAGGACACGGGGACCATAGAGTACATTTTGCTGTGCTGTGCTGTCTGCTTGTTTTGTTCGTTCACTCAGGACCTGCTCCTTTGTTAGCCGTGTTACTCACCAGTCCATCTTTCCTTAGCAGGTCTCTCTCTGTCTTTTATCTGTGTTGACGTGTGGCGTGCACGTTCGAGCCTGTGTGTGTGTGCGGATGTGTTAGTTTGGATTCCTGGCCAGTCTTCAATAAACTTAGGCGGTAGCATGCAGTGATAAGGGCCTCCATGGTGCAAACACCGACTGGAAACTATAACTCCCTCTACACAAAGTTTCCATCAAGTGTGCTCGTATAAGAACGAGAGAGTGATTCTTTAGGAGGGTTTTGTTTTCTGAACAATGGTTTAAAGCAACGTCAGCTTGATGACAGTGGAGCAAATACTTCAAATACTACGACGCTGTGCAGTGTTGTCAAGATCTGCCAGCTCAATATTGGGTTTCTTTCATGCTCCAGCACAATTTCTTTCAATCAAATTTCAAAAATCAAAAGGTTTCAGGTTATGCTTACAATTGTGACTGCAGTGTCCTTGGTATCAGTCTGGTTGCATGTCATGTCCATCTCTCTTTTTTTTCCCTCGTATCCTGTCACCTTGCCTATTGAATAAAAAATCTCAAATATGAATCAAATAAGAAGATTATTATTAATTATTTTAGCCAGCTTTCATGCCCACATGTAGCCAACTGTGTCATTGAACTTTCCCTAAAAAAATATGTGATCATTTTTGTTTTGAGTTTTGCAAAGTTTTATCCATCTAAAGTTCTCTCCATCAGCCATTCCCAGTTGTATATACTGTACATATATTAACTGCCTATATTGATTCTTGTAACCATGCCAAGATTTGAAATAAGTACCAGCAGCACAGTTGTATCTAAACGGGAAACAAGTTTTCTGGTACCTCCATTTTTTTTTTTTTTTTTTTTAGATTCAGCCAATCGCTGAATTGTTCTGTCAGCTGATTGGAAAGTGAAGTGAAGTGCCAAGTGCATCCATTCAGCGGTGCTGCCCTTCAACGCCACATCTCTTGCCAGCGGAAATGAAAATTTTATCAGTTTGCTCTTGCCCCGGTGCCAGCCGTTCCACAATGTCCAGTGCACATCCATTGCTATTTTTTTTTTTTTTAGATATCCTACTAACAGACAAACATAATGAAATTAGATGACAGGGGTGAAACTTAATCCTAACTTCAACTCACAGTCAGTACTGCAGTAACAACAATAAGAACAGGAACTCAGGCTGGCTGAAACACACGTGAACGAGGTTATGAGTTTGAGAGTTGCTTTTCACCTATATTGCGGTCAGACCTGGGTTGCCATCTTCCCCCACTACCATCAAATTAACCACAACCCCTCCCTCTGACTTTTATGAACGGCTGTGAAAAAAGGTCACTAACATTTATTTCTCAGTGCAACAGCGTAAGCCGCTCTTTTATTTTTTGTTTTTTCAAACAACAAAAACATGGTCATAAAAAAAAAAGATTCCCGAAAACCAATTTGCAATCTATGTCCAAGAGTTTTAGGAGTCAAAAAGCGCAAGGCCACAGAAGAGAGTGTTTTTTGGTGTAGTGTCAGAGCAGCGTGATGCCTTATCTCAAAGAAGTGAAATATCTTTTCTCAAGTGTGTAGAGGAGTTACAGACGTCTTAGGGCTGCTGCAGTTAAAGCACTCGTGACCTTGAGGGGGAATAAGGGGAATGTTAAGGAGCAATTTAATGTTTGTTCATACTGTGTGTGTGTGTGTGTGTGTGGGTGTGTGTGGGGTGGTGGGTGTGTGAGCATGTGTGTGTGTGTGTGTGTGTGTGCAAGCAAACCTGTGTGCTCATTATTTGACAAGTTTATCATGCGCTCTGCATTCAAAAAGGTTCACAGTATTTCCTCCAGAGGGATGTCCTTGAATGTTTGCTCAAATTCAGCCTGATACTTTTCATGACAAAAATATAAAGTAATGTTATGCTGTTTGGAAACTTTTTTTTTTTTTTTTGAAAGCTGTTCAGAAGCCCCGACTCGAACCAGACACCACAGCTGACTGAAGTTCTGCTGTGTAAATCAAAGTCTGAAATGTTGGCATAAATATGAGGTGGGGATGTTGAAAAGTGGATTGAGGAGATTCATGTTTGCATGACTCGACTGATGACACATTATGTAAAGCTTCGATTCGAGTGAAATGAAGTTCTGAAGTAAACAGGACAGCATCATCCAGCAGAGAGATATGGGAAAATATACAAAGGAAATAAGAACAACAAAACCTTTTTAAAAAATCCCAACACTTTAATCAACACTTCTCTGTATGATCTGTTTTATTTCCTTCAGGTTTCTTATAGTCCTGGCCTGTCTCATCCTCAGTGTTCTGTCCACCATCGACCAGTACCAGGCTCTGGCTCACACAACGCTCTTCTGGGTGGTGAGTGTTCAATTAAACATCGCCCCGCTCCTACTTTGTATCACAGTCAGGTTGGATCTACCTCCGAGAGAGGGTTCAGATTAAAAACTAAAGACGGCACTAGATGATTTTTAATCCTAATTGGATCACTTTAACCCACGGAGCTGAGACGGGGGAGGGGGGGTTGGATTGAGATGAGTGAAGATGATGCTGCAAGGGATGTGGGCTCAAAAGTGAGAAACCTTTAGGGTCGGACCTGAGAGCGGATTTGCAGACATTAACATGCAAGTGATGCTGAAAGCTCGCTGATGTAGTCATTTATTTACGGGGTTAGCCAGCTCGAGAACAAACAGGACAGTAAGTTAACAAAGTTCACTGAGGAGACATATTTATTGTGGTGCTGTAATAAAGTGGACCAGTGCGGGATACGGACCCAGAGGTAAGGAGAAGTTATGGAGTTTTATTGTGGGCGCATTGGGGAACGGAGGTGGAGTGGAGAGGAGATGATGGCTGGCAGGAGGCTGAGGACAGATGGGCGAGGGGAGCGTGGCTGGGCGGGAGTGGACGCAAGGGTGTGAGTGAGGCTGGCTGAGAGAGAGATGCAGGGAGAGCAGGCAGATGTGAGGCGATCAAGAGAGCAAAAGGGGGTGAAAAAAACAGTAAATAAGTAACTAGGAGAAAAAAAAAAACTCAAGGAGTAATTCTCAGAATGACTTCACTAAAGGAGGCCCCCGAAGCGAGCGACTTCCACAGTAGCTGAGTCAACGGTTTGACAGCGAATGGGTGACGAGCCGGGGTAGAAATACTGCACGGCTGATGAGTTGAGGTGGAGGGTGTGCAATCAAGAGCCAGGGGAGCGAGGAGAGGGAGCGTCACACCCACACACACACACACAGGAAGTGGAAACACAAAGGAGAGGGAAATGCGAGAAATGCCAGGGAATCTGCCAATATTTCTGTCTATATCTGACAATATTTGTATCGACTGCTCTCTCACAACCTCTGCAGACGGCAGATTCATGCTGTATTGCTCTATTATGGAGCCGTTTGGACTCCAGCAGATGTCGGGTTATATGAAATCAGATGGAGCGACACAGCTAACATGACAGCTCTCTCTCCGTTTCGGACTCTCTGGGTCTTTTCAGCCCGAAAGGTCACAGCTCCCGAGATAGCTCTGTAGCGGGGCTGCTTGTGAATTCCCAAGTAAGCGCCACTAAAGTTGTACTCTGCAAAAACTCCTCTTGGATTTTCTTTGCCTCAGAGGGCTGATCTACAGATTGCGGGGATTTCTTTGGAATGAACTGATTTGACTCACACCTGCTTTAAATGCAGGTGTGACCGGACCACGAAGGTTGAGGAGCCCTAAATGATTTCTGCCAGGGCGTTGAATTTTGTTATACTCTGTCTGGGTGTGCTTGTGAGGCATCGAAGACTGAAAGGCTGAAATCTGAAAGCTGTCGCAGCAACAGCTCAGGAGAGATTAGAAAGAAAAAACAAAAAGTGAAGAATTGCTTTACACCACCTACAAGACTTGTGGTCTACTCCCATAAAACATTATATGGATCATTGTGGCACTGACGCAGATGAAACAACTTGTATTTCAGTGTGTTAAACTGGCTCATGTTGTGGTGCACAACTAGCCAAATCTGCTCATATCTACAACAGCTGTATCCACCAGTTTCATTCAGCTCCACACAGTCTCTTTCTACAACTGATGGTAGCAGTGCTCAATAAAAGGTAGCAATGCACCATGGGAAGAGAAAAAGACATAATGTGTGTATCAAAATATTTTCTTTTAAAAATTGTACAATCAAATTTATAGATTTTTTTTATATTTGTTGAACTTTTATATTTGTTAAACTGCACATAATGTTTTGAGGGAGGACGTTGGATGTAAACAGAGCCGTGTTTGTTTCCAAGAAAACTCCACAGTGTACATTTAATGATCCCGATCAGCGGTCCATGAACTGCATGTGTCTGAAAAGATGCAAGCGGGGTGATTAAGATTTGAAAGAATCTAAATCTCAAGAGCGGGATGTACTTTTTTATCTTTTAACAGCACGGTTTACATTGCAGATACAGCCTGTAGCCTTTTCCTTCCTCTGCTGGCTCCTGATCTGATCTTTTCCTTTGACTTTTCACCATCTGCTCAGCACTTCTGTTTTTTTTTTTGTTTTTTTTTGGTCTGTTGTTGGCTGGCATCTGCAAAGAGGCCCAATTCTGATATATTAAGTAGTTAAGGAGGAATTTAGTTCCCTTTCTCTGTCAAACAACTCATTTAAATAAATTTAAAAAATGATAATGATGCCCATAAAGCAGTGCAGTTAATAGACACAGAGGAAGCTTTAAATTCTTTGAAATGGCACATGTGTTGGATAACCTTGTTTAATAAAGCGTAGAATTGATCTGAGAGTAAACAGAGATGTTTAATTAACTTCTTTCATGACTTGCGTCCTGTTATATTTTAAAAGGTGTTGCTGCAAGCAGCACCATGAAGACAAAAAATATCAAACCTCAGTTTCTGTCGTTTGAAAACCAATTTCATGGGTTGATTGACCTAACAGCTGCCTGACAAATACAATTTAGGGACACTTTAGTTGGAACTATATAGGCTTCTTTGTCTCTACAAACAATTTCAGGGTGCCCCGCTGCCAAAGACAACGAAGGCTCCTCCTCTAAAATCAATAGTAAATGGGATAAAGTTAACCCTGAGACACCAACTGCTGAGCACAGGAACTGTTTAGGTGATGGGTGAATCACTCAGGCTCAAACAAAAGAAAACCCCAAGAAAGGATAGAGAGGACTTGAGGATTTTTCTTTAAGGAGGACTGGAGTGTGCCACATGTAACAAGTTCACCTTGGCCCGGGGATAATGGGATGAAACGGTCATGGTGCTTCATGAGCTGGCGCGTCAAAATCTCAAGTCCTACAGGTTCACTGTTGGATTCATGGAGATTCAGGCCACTCCAGAAGCCCCTGTGTGTAAGCCAGACATGTAATTAAAAAAGAAAAAGTGTGCATTTTTGTTAAGAAGTACCACAACATCACGAAATATACATTTTTATAGCAAAATGTTTTATAGCCATAAGTTCACCCTCTGGAGATATTTAATCCTCTTATTTTTCTCTTCTACACTGATAATGAATAATTAATATTTGCCATGCTGCTAAACCTACCAAAATCTCAAACATTCATCTTTTCCACCCTCTGCCCCAGAGGGACGGTTTTGTACTTTGTGCTTTCTAGTTTAGAGATTTGCTCTGACCCTGCCATTCTCTCCTCCCCCAACACAGAAGCATCTTCTTTGTCTTGTTCCTTTCTTCCTGCACACTCAAGGTTAACAGAGATCACTCTGTTCTTCACTTGGAGATGCAGCACCGACTGACAGTGTTTGTAGTAGTAGTGTGTTCGGCCAGATGTCAGTTTACCCCAAAGGATCCACGTTCTCCAAAGAATTTTGTTTGTTTTCTGGATCCAAACCGACTATGAACTATTAAAAAAAAAAAAAAAAAAAGAAGTATTGCTGGATTTAGTTTTATTCTGCACAGAAATCCTGGAAACATGTTGTACTTGCAGCTTCACCAACAACGACCATCAAGGTACTTACGAGAGCGAACGACTTTATCGGAAAAAAAGAGGAGGAATGATGGTAGGGGACGGGGGGACAGAGGGATGACATGAGGGGGTAAACCGAGGGTAGAAGGGGGATCGATGATGGGTTGAGATCGAAAGATGTTGTGCAGAGGAACTCAGGGACCGAGGCTCAGCATGAGGGCATTGACTAGATGAAGTATCCTAGTTTTATGGTCCCCCTTGTGGTTCCTGTAATGAGAGAGAAGGAGGTGAGGAAGCAGAGAAAAGCGAGAAGGAGGGGGGAGTTAAAGTGGTGAGGGATGCGAGATCGAGCAGAGGCAGTTGGATGAGAAGAGAGGATTGGAACGTCGCTGTAAACTGTTTACGAAAACACAGTTAAATCAAGACACCGGCTCAGTAGCTACAGAGCTTTTGACTGTGTCATGCAGTAGAGGTTTTCAGCGGACTATGTATGAAATGAGCAGTTGTTTGTTTCTACATGTCGGCCCTGTGATTGATTGGCGAGCAGTCCAGGGTGTAAAATTTCCCACGTCCTCACCCAATAACAGCTGGGATAGGCTCCATCACCCCCGAGATCCTTTGTGAGGATAAGCGGTATAGATAATGGATGGATGGATGGATGGATACATGAAATAGACTACTGGAAAAGCTACCCCACATTGACATACATAAATCAATTTCCCAAAAAGAGCGCCCCGATATGAATAAGCCTGAGGATAATTAGATTTCATCCAAGTTGTGGTCGACCTGAAACTGGGCGATTAAGATAATAATCTGTGTAGTATTTCAATGAAAGAAAAGAAAACATTTTCTCCTCTAGTGATTATGATATACTGTGTTATCAGAGCGGATAAGGAAGTTCATATCCATTTAGATCCCCTCAGCTGTTAGTTAGACTGAGTGTAGTTTGAACAGTTAATGTTTAGGTCAACATCTGCATTTTAAGGACAGCTAAGAAAAATCCATCGGTTGATGAAAATCAAGTTATATTATTGTTGTTTGTCAAGGTCAGAATGAACTTTAAAGCTCAAGTTAATACAAGGGTTTTGATCCTTTTCTAAGCCTATTGTTGCCCCCCCTTCCTCGCCGTATGTAAATGTATTACTTTTTTCCAATAGACCATTTGTTTTTCAACCTTGAAGCAGAAATCCTCGCTGAATAAATTAAGCAATACAACATTTTTACATATTCACTTCCAAGAACACAGTTTAACATATTATTAATCCAATTTTTTTTTGTTTTTCAAGACATGCAATTTTACATTCGCTGGCATTTTAATCTTTGGCTCTGATGAAGAGAAACACTTCCAATAATTTCAAGCTGAAAACGTCTCCGGCTGTACGACGCGGATGTAACGTGTCTTCTGCCCCGTTTTGTTCCTCCATTCGCTCAGCGCAAAAGGATCATGTCACCATTACCAATCTATGAAAAGCTATTGATTCACGTTGAGATGGCTTCATTCCCAACTGCTCGTCAATGATTAAGAAATGTGTGGAGGTAATTGCATTCTCATTCACGCCAGTTCATTAATTTCCACATGTTGGTGTAATTGCGCGCTGTAATTGATTTTGGAATCCATTTGTCCTCGAGGAGAGCTGGAGGAAACTCGCATTGAACTGAAATTGAGAAGCTCTAATTGAGAGGCTTTGATTGTTTTTTTGCGTTTCGTGTTCAGCTGTCGGACACGTGCCGTTGTTGTTCAGATCCAGAGATGTGGCACGGTGAATATCACTCAGCTCAGCTCACACAAAGACCAGAAGCAGGGAGAAAATACTAACATAGCTCCGTCCAAAGGTGACAAAATCGGTACAAGCCCCTTTTAAAATGCACAATTAATTAAAAAAAATTAGTATAAAAATGATATGATGTGTTTGTTTTCCATGGGGGAGTTTCTGTGTATGATTATTTCCTGGAGTCTTGTCGTCACCGTGAGGTTGCCAGGCACTCAGCCGAGACTCCAGGAAGTTAGAGCGCCAAGAAATAGTAACAAAACACAGCGTTAAACCACAACAAGCCATTTCTTTACATTGCAGGTTTTTGTATGGATTAAACCAACAAGATACAACATGTAAATTATTGAGCTTTACAGATGCTAGATTTGGATAGAGCCAGGTTAAGCTGACCAGCTGCTGCCAGGAGCTTCATATTCATTGTAAGGATGTGAGATCGCTATCTGTCTTGTCAGCTAACTCTTAGTGGGAAACAAAATAAGTGCATTTACCCAAAATTGTTAACTATTTCTTTAAAAAAGAACTAATTATAAAAATAGGAGTATTTGTCAGAATACAAAAGTCCAAGTACATTTTCCACCTCAAATAAAGAACAAATCAATGGTATGTTACAAATGAAATGGTGACAAATGGTGTATCAGTTGAGTGAGAATCAATAATCCTTAATGAATTGCTCTGACAGGTTTATGTGAGAAGCTGCATTTAATGAAAGCAAGCGGGAAGGAACATTTGCCGTTGCATCTATAATTCAGCAATATCTGTTTTAAAGCACACCTTGCCTGAGTCTGAGCAGGTGTTCAGGTGTTGTTGCACTGAATACTGTAACCTGTTGTAACATCTGATGTTTTTTCCCCCCCCCCACACTTGTCCTTCTCCCTCATTTCTCTGTTCTGTTTCCCTCATTTCTCCGACAGGAGATTGTCCTTGTGGTGTTCTTCGGTGTGGAATATTTTGTCCGCCTCTGGTCAGCGGGCTGCCGCAGTAAATATGTCGGCATCTGGGGCCGACTGCGCTTTGCCAGGAAGCCGATATCTATTATAGGTGGGAACACGACCCCCTGTACACACACACACACACACACACACATATCTATATGCGAGCAGAACAGACGTATCACTCCCCGCCCACACACAATATTTAAACAATATCTGTAATATATCCTGAGCTTCATCCCAAAATGAAATACCTCAGACAAATTCAGCATGAAATTAAAACTGTCACTGCAATTTTTTTCCCTACCTCCTGCTTTTTAGTCTTAAAATTGGAACCTCCAGGTGTCTTTTTTTTTTTTTAAATATGCTGCAGTGAATATTAGCATTAATATTACTTGTAACCCCTCTCACCTCAATTGATTTATAGAATAATTTTATAATGAAAACCAATGATAACTTCTTAATAGTGCACTTTCCATCCACTTTTAAATACCTGCACTTTCTTTACAGACTTTTCCAAACCTCACATGGAGGACAGCACTCGTTGTGCTCGACCTCAGCGTGTTGAACCTCTGCATGCGTGTACCATATTTATACTAATTTAAACTGCTTATTCTCTGTCAATGCAGATCTGATTGTAGTGGTTGCCTCTGTAATTGTGCTGTCTGTGGGCTCCAAAGGCCAGGTCTTTGCCACCTCTGCTGTAAGGTAAGAGTCTGCAGTGTATGTGCAGGTGGAAACTAAGGATGTGACACTGGGAAACCTTAATGCTTGAGTATTTAACTATATTTTAGACAATAGTGTAATAACTTTATGGCAAAAGCTTGGGGAAGACTCCTATTTCAACATGACAGTGTCCTCTTGCACAAAGCAGGGTCCGTAAAAAAAGGAAGAGCTTGGCTGACCTGCGCAAAGACACCTTTGCAATGAATTGTCCAACTGTGAGTCAGGCCCAAAATCAGTGGCTGACCTCAGTAATGCTCTTGGGGTTGAATGGGAGCAAATTCTGCAGTCAGGCCCCACAATCATGAGGAAAGAGTAGAGACTGTTTCAGCAGCAGGGGAATGCCAGTGGCTTTGAAATGAGATGTTAAACAATCACATACAGGTTTAATGTTTGGGTGCACATGCCTACATACCTACATGCTTTTGCCGTGAATACAATGTCAGGGTTTAAAAACTTCTATTATTTTTCAGAGGGATTCGGTTCCTGCAGATCCTGCGAATGCTCCATGTGGACCGGCAGGGAGGAACGTGGCGTCTCCTAGGCTCTGTTGTCTTCATTCATCGTCAGGTACGCAATCACTACTTTTGAAAGCGCATTTCAGGTCCAAAGCCATCAGACCCCTTATTATTAGTAAACTGGAGGCATTCTGTCATAGATTTATCACCTTTTCTAGAATTGTTTTTATCATTTCCCCCTATCTCCACGTGGGAATGCATATTACAGCAAAAATAATATCCAGCTGAGCTATTTTGCAGTATGTCTGGGTCATAAGCTCCTCTGCTAGAGATGACTGTAGCCCCTCCAGAGTGTCATTCAGCTGAGATACAGAGGTGGCCGTGATTATCCCCGGTAGCCACTGTAGATGTCTTCGGTGCCTGTGTAAAAACAGAGACTGATGAAGGTGAGCAGAGCATCAGGGTGGATGCTGCTCATCCAGCACTGCCTGCTGTGCTTCCTTGTATCGGACTTGGCTGATGACCATATTGCTCCCGGCTGCGGCTGGTTATCAACAGCCATTGACCTCAGCTGTAAAGGAAGTGAGTGTCGGTGCAGGGGGGATACTGGGGCATTTTCCCAAGATGATTCTTGACAGCGAGCTGCAGGGTGCCACTCTGCATGAAATGATGCTTGCGCCTCGTGAGGGAACTTTAGATTTGAGCATATAGAATAAGAGGTAAACTCTTAGGTGCACCCAAAAAATGTTGTACCACGGACGGATCATGATTGCTCATTAAGCTATTGTTATATTCTGTTTTTCTGCAAATGACACAACATCCCACAATAAAGCACAATAAAATAGATGGTGCAATCTTTATTAATTGATTAAAAGGCACATATGGATATATTTCACCATGATAAGACAATGAGGGAAAGAATAGCAAAGCTTTAGGCCTGAGGTCTTTTTGGCTTGTGACACCTTAAAACAACAACAAAGTCTGATTGCAGCCTTCCTCACAGGACTTGGTTTTGTGCATGAGCTCCACCATTTTTGTCTTCTCAGATGTTTGTATTTTGAAGTATTTTTTAGAGGCATAAAGAGATGAGACTGTGATATTTCAGGTGACACAAGCTAAAATTAACATAATTTTAATGCATCTTCTCATTCCATTAATCATCTTGTGAACCCTGAGAACCTGTATTTTAGGGCGATGTACATGACCAAATAACAAAATCTCACAAAGTAGCAAGCTGGCATTTGGATTCCTGCTTAATTTATTCTCCACCACCTGCCTCTCCTCCAGGGCAGAGCCGAGAAGTGGTCATTTGAGGGTTTAAGTGGCCGGTTGGGGCTGGTTTGGGCTGGGCCTTAATATGGTGCACCTTTCACACAAATGCTCACATGGGGGCAGAGGAGAGATGGCAAGTGTGCAGGAGCCAGAATGAGATTGACCTTCGGATAAGCCAGGTTATACTTAGTCCTGATTGGGCTTTAAAGCCATCAAAAGCTGACATGTGCTAGGTATATTGAGCCTTTCTCGGGGAGCTTGGTGCTTTCATCTTGTTTGGTTTGCTGTTTGGACTACGTTTTTGGCTGGGAAGTAATAATATGCTCTGTTAAGGCCCCTGCACACCCCCGACAGTTTGTTACCATACAAACAGTAGAGGCTGTACAGCAGAGGTCAAATTGAATCAGGCAGCTGGACGCTAGTGTGAAGAACGTCGACTATTTGCTCCTTGGTGATTTTCTAACTGCTGAGGTTAGTCAAGTCAACATGAAACCTGAATATTTTGTTAAGCCGTTTTCTCTCGCAGACACACATGAAACTGCAGCCCTTCTGTGTTAACAGCTGGAGTTTTTAAAGTCAGTGGAGTTTCATTCACTCCAATCAGCACCCAGCCTTCGTGTTACGGCGGCATTTAAATACACACTGAGCAGCATTCTAGTGCTTATGGCTTGTAAACACAATTTGCACACACGCTCCTCGCTGGCTTTGTGGCAGCACACGTCTCCTGAATGTGTCGCAGCAGCAGCACATCTACTAAAGCACTGATAGTGACTCAAGGAAGATGTACCTTGAATGCATTAATAGCTGTTATTTCCCAGAGTCATGCTCTTACACGTTGTAAGCAGTGATGCTGGTTGAAGGTGGTTCAGGCTCTCATTTTCTCTGCCTAAAGCTTTGATGTCGCAAACATCAGAAAGAAAAAAATCTAATGCAGCCATATGAAGAAATATAGACACAGATGCTGACTATTAATGGAGTCCTATTTGTGTAGGGCAATGTTTATGTTACTTCAAGGGAGGCATACGCAGCTGTTTCCTGGATCGTTTTTTGCAATAATCTGCTGCTGCTGCTCCTCCGTGGCGCTCTGAAAAATCTAGGAGTGACAGTTTTGGGCCGAGACACAAATAAGAATTTCGCTCATCAGGAATTCAGTCCGGTTTAGTGCAGAGAGCGCTCCGGCATTCTGAGTGGTTAAACACAGTTTAAATCACACAGGAGGTGAGTGCAAAGAGAACATTCACTTAAAGAGCTCTTTCAGAAAGCGGTAGTCCAATTACAGTCAGACAGAATGAGAGCCAAGCCCAATTAGACCTCCCGAGCAAATCACAGACAGATCGTTATTGAATCAGCAATACGATGCTTCAAAGTTATTTTAAATACACCGGGAGAGATCAGCTGTCTGGAGTTCAAACTAATTTATAATGATTTAGTGGCTGTCTGAATTCAACGTGAACCCTCCATTGATTAGTGATTAACACACTTTCAGTTTAACTCAGTTGCACTTATGGTTCTTTTAAAGCTGCATAAAGCATAATGGTACATTTTTATTTCATTACTTATGTTGTGCTATAGACATATATATAAAGATATAGGTTGACAAACTTGTCTTAGGCAAAAGGTTATCCAATTTAGCTCGCCTGGCTAGTGAGGCTAATGTCCCATTTTTGTGGGATGCTAATAGTACATCTCATTAGACCACTGCATTTTTGTAATATGAGTCAAAAAATAATGTAATGTTATTTATGTAATATGACATTATAATTTTATCATTAATTTGTCAGTTTCTGTGCAGTATGTCATTGAGGTGTCTCCTCAGGTTTGTATTTTTTTTTTCGCAGCTATTTTCCAGCAACAGGGCTACTCCCCTGACAGTGGCATTACTACACACTTGTTCTCTCTGTGGCATTATATTTAAAGTGGGTCCAATTGTTGACCCGTTTCTTTCCGACCGAGCCCTGCTGTTGCCATCATGTACTTTTCCCATCATGGTCTCATGTTGTCTGAGCTCCTGCAGCTGCAGGGTGCAGCTTGCTCGGGGTTTTAGCACTGTTGTGCTGCTGGTGGGCAAAGTCTCAGGGAGGGTGACTTCAGAAAGCAGGAGGACAAACCTGCTGCCGCCCAGTGACTAGAAGGGCATTTGGACTAGGTGTGATTATGTAAAGGAAAAAAAAAGTGTTTTTGTGTCCTTATTGTGGAAAAAAAGGTCATTGATGAACACATTGTCATAATTTTCGTGAACTAATTTTAACAGGTAACAACTGAGGTAACTTGTAAAGGCTATGTTATTAAAGCATTTTCTAATCTTTAATTTGATTCATGCAATTAGTCATTTCTACTTATCAGTAAATTTTCGTAATGAGCTCTTTCCTAATGAACTGCTCCTCGTGAGTGCTAAAAGGCAAATATGGAAACCAATAACTAGTCAATACCTCTTTATTAAGTTAATATGAGTTACTATATTTGTCATTGCAAGGAGGGCATCACTACTTATTTGTTAAAGAATGAAGTTATACGATATTTGATGGTTTTTTAATGTCTACAAATCCCATAAAAAGACCAGAATCAACGAATGAACTACTAACAAGTGTTGTCTCTGCAGCCAAAGCTTTATATAACTTTTTTGTGCTAAAAAGCTTGTTGTCTAAAACTTAAAAATGCACTAATGAGTCACATCACAATGAATGAAATGTGCTTTATTTTGAGCCAATCCCACCTACATTGTCCTGCTGACATTAAATACCATTGTATAACACCATTCTACCAAACTGAGAAGTGGCTGCAGAGCCGAAAGTGAGCATGAGTCCACCTTTAGTTCATTAATGACACACGCCAGCAGAGACAGCAGAACACAGACAAATATTTTAATAATCATATTCACAGCACATTCATATGAATATTCACATCCATATGTCATAATTACCAACCACAGCCCCACCAGACTCCATGCATCTAACTGGTAAAGAGATATAACTCATGCAATGTGGCAATCAGCAGGGACTGCATACAAACGCACATTTAAATTCACAGTTATTATATAATCTTATGTTCATTTAAATGTTCCATTTCTTGTTTTGCCGAGTCTGAAATATGTCATGCATTTGCACGTGTTTATTTCAGGAGCTGATCACTACCTTGTACATTGGCTTTCTGAGCCTGATCTTCTCCTCGTACTTTGTCTACCTGGCAGAAAAAGATGCAGTCGACAGCAGCGGCACCACCGAGTTTGGAAACTACGCTGATGCCCTGTGGTGGGGAGTGGTAAGATCTGTGTGTATGTGTGTGTGTTTTGATCGTGTGATGGCTGTGAGGGGCTTAGTAAAAGGTCAAAAGTGCGTTTTGTTCACCGCTGTTTGCCCCAGTATTTCAGTTTATTGGTCTAGTCCCGTTTCTAACTCTGTGTGACACCCAGTGAGCCTGTTCTTCATTTCATAAAATCTGCTAGCGTTACAAATAAATGGCTGCTATGACCAAACAAACAAAGAAAAGATGGATGACTTCAAACAATTAAACTTGAGAAGTGAGGTCCAAAAACACGGTTAGATTTATTGATTAGTGCCAAGAAGACAAACAAAATGAAAATCTTTGCTATTGTAATTCAAAAGAACCAGTCAGACAGTTTGTAGGAAATTATATTGATATGTTGATGCATAACAAACATAATTAGAAAAAATATATATATTACATAAAGTGACAGAAGGTTTGTCAGAAACATTAATTAAATATAAAATAGACAGCAAAATATGAAAATATGTCAAAATAAAGATTAGAAATGAGCTAACCAGAAAGTGAATACCCAACAAGAATATACACATTTATATTAAATATTTATCTGTAAGCATTCATTTGACCATTTGGAGGTTCAAATAAAAATAAAATATTTGTTACCTGTAAATTTAAAGTTTCTTAGTGTATATTACATAAGCATTTTTGGTGAGGGTATGTCATTTTTTTAGAAATATATTCCTTTCATAACCCCAATTCTGACTCAAAGCTGTTAAATTACTAAATGAGTATATCAAATATCTGTAATGTGCACCTCTAACCAGCTTTCACTTTTCAGGCACATTTTTCACATTCATTGTTTAAATAAGATAATTTTGACCATTAGTTGTGATGTCTTTTTGAAGGATATGATGAGGTCAGACTGAATTTAGTAAAAGAAGTGTTTGACAATTTGGGAAATGTACTTGAGATGAAAAGATAGATTCCACCGATGTCTTTCCGACCTCGATGAACCACAAACTGAAACGTACTGGTCTAATAACAAAGTACTTTTGTATTCTACAAGTGTTGCTGGTGTTAAATATCTCAGGTAGGTTAGGTTCTGCAGGAAATCCCTACTCTGCAAGTGTCACAGTCGTAAGAGAGAGTGAGAACAGGGGAAGGACCCAAATGAAGACAGAGAGGGCGACCTCTGTGATTTATTGATAAAATGAGCTTACAGGGCGGCACAGGTGGGCAGACGGACGGGCAGGTTCAGGTCCAGGTGAGGGTTCAGATGACAGAAACCCAAAATAAGAAGGCAAAACAGTGAAACAGCAACTTGAAAAAAAACTGAGGGAACATGCTGGTAAAGCATCTGCAAGGCTGTTGAGGAAACGAGATGCAGGTGAGGAGGCTGGAACAGGTGTGAGGATGGGTGGGACAATCACCGTAAGTGGGAGGGATGTAACGTCTGAGGCCATCTGGTGGACGGGTGGAAAATGGCAGTGAAAGTTTCTGGGGAACTAGCAGGGGCAGTGTGACAACAAGACTGATTTAACTCTGTCTGTGTCTGTATGATGAATATCAAGATGAATTAAAGGTACTGTTAGATTAGCTTAGCATAAAGACTGAATTAAGTGGAATTTGGCTCTGGCAAAAGATTTAAAAAATCTGCCTAAATAACCACCTTGAGAGTTACTAATTAACACATCATTCCTTTTGTGTTTTTAACTCATCAGTTTTTTTCAACTGTGGTGGGAAAAACAGTAACTTGTTGGGGGTTTATTTTGCCCTGCTGTGCCTTTCCAAAGTTTGCTGTTTTCATCTGCATCCGGCCTTTATGCTAAGCTAAGTTAACCACCTATTGGCTTTAGCTTCATAATTAACAGTATAAATCATCTTATTTAACAAATGAGATTGGGATTGGGAAAAACAAATGTTTTTTCCCGAAATTGTTCATTTAATTACCAGTTAATTAAGTCAACACTAAGTCAAATACATTTTACTTACATAACTTATTTATTAAATTTCTGTAATTAATTTAAATTATTTATTATTTCTGTTTTTGAAATAATTATCTGAATTGATTCTGATATCACATTTTGATCAGACTCCACAGAGCCATGTTTAGCTGTATTACAGCATTTACGACATTAATGGTGTTGTGTTTCAAATGAACTTTAAGTGACTCATCTTCTAAATATTGTTTTAGTGATTTTCCTAAAAGTAAGATTTTGTAGAAAACACTGAGTTCTTTTAAACAGTATTCGGCAAGTGGAAGGTCAAATAGACTCTGTTTCATCTGTACTACTGTTGGTACAGTAGGAGTTGTGTGAGAACCCTTGGGCACATCCAGTAGGCCGCTAATACAAGCAGCAAAACAAGTAGTGGAGAGAATACAGGGTGGAAATTTATTTTCAGACCACCCACTGCTTCTTGGAAACTTCAGGGGCTCCGATATTAAAAAACATACACAAACACAGCAGAGTCGTAACACAATCTGTCATACAAATGAAGGTCTGCTCTCGGGGTTTACACATTATTTATCGTGAATTTAATCAGATCTGTGCACTCTCACACGCTCACAGTCAGTATCAGGATGTAGGTGAGAATCAGAGAGGTGGAGAGGTCGGAGTTCGGGTCGCAGGGTCAGCCGGAGCCGAAGTCGAAGTCTGTATCACAGATCTTTTTAATCATTTACATGTCTGCTGACCAGAAAATGACAGAGCATTTGTTCAGTTTCTTTATGACGCTGTCTTAGTAGCACTCTTGCTTAGTTAAAAAGTCCTTTCAATGCGTTTTATTATTAACACCAGTGGCATCGCTCAAGGGATAACAATGTTGGTCTATCAGTCATTCCATCACTTTATTGTGGACTAAAATAAGTGATGGATATTCATTGTATTTTGTAAGTCCACCAACGTCAGTGATTTCCTGATTTTCTATAGGCACCAGGACATTAACATTTTTACTCTGGAGTGAAATGTCTCAAAAACTGTTGGATGCATTATTGTGATATTTGGCACGTAATTTAATTTGTGATGAATTGTTAGAACTTTTGATCTCTTAACTTTTTTATCTTGTGCCATCATTAGGTCAAATGTTTAATTTGTTTAATTTGAAACATGTAGCTTAACTTTAAGTACACACTACCACCTTTGTCCACATGGGGCGCCAAAATTAACACAAATTGAAACGTTCCAGTTGCAGTTGATAATTTTTTTACTTTTTTAGTGTAGCAGCAGCTTTTAACCAAACATTGACAAGTGTTGGGATATTTCTGACAGACGTTCGGTAGTCTCCACAGAATAAAACTGCTCTTGTATGAATTCTCATGTTTTTTTGTTTTTTTTTCCAAAGGTGACAGTGACTACGATTGGATATGGAGACAAAGTGCCCCAAACCTGGATTGGAAAGACCATTGCATCCTGTTTCTCAGTCTTTGCCATTTCCTTCTTTGCTCTGCCTGCAGTAAGTGGAACAGGGAAATTTCTGAACCAGGCAGAAGTGCTGTAGATGTGCTCACAATGTTGTGCGTTGTGTTCAAACTGTGATCATTATCAATACTTTTCCTTACCAGTGAAGAAAAAGTAGTGGTTAAAAAAATGTATTTTTCTTCTTTTAATCCCTACTGGATCAAATCAGTAATTACTGTTAAAGTACATGCTAATAAACCAAACTTTTTCTAATTTAGACATTTCTATATGTGTTATTCAAATGTAAATCACAAAATAATTTAACAAATCTTGACAATGCATACAGCTGCTTTACATTATACTATTATTCTCTACATTACTCATAAAGACTGAATTCAAATTAGATGGAATTACATGAGATTTGATTATTTTCCTTACTGAATATTTCTTAGTTTAAGTCCTTTCGATTTACTGTTTATGTTGACATCTCCGGTCCTGTAAATCTGCAGAAGACAGCAGAGGACCTCCGAGTCGAGCTGTGCAATAAAGATTAATAATTACAGTGACTTTGCTTTGAGACATGGTCACAGTCAAGTTTTGTGTGTAAAAGAGTTAGGATTAGGAAATTAAAGATGGATCCTATCATAAATTATGGAGTTAGTAGTGAAGTGTATAAAATGTTTAAAATAGCTACAGCACAAAACATTTCCAATTTGTGTGGAATTTAGAAATAATATATCTTTAGGAAAGAAAATACACCATGTATTTCTTTTAATGAACACAATTAATAATAGACTGTAAATTTCATCATTAAACAGCACATCATCCCCTAATTTTTCCTTAACTTTGTGGTTATTTCTGCCTTTTGGATGATGCTGCTGCCTGTAAGTGTGTCGTTAAAACTGAATTAATGAGCAGTAACTCTGCTGTGCTGCCGTTCACAGGGAATCTTAGGCTCAGGCTTTGCCCTGAAGGTGCAGCAGAAGCAAAGACAGAAACACTTCAACAGACAGATCCCTGCAGCTGCATGTCTAATTCAGGTATTTGACCAAAAAATACTGAAACACAGCTACAATACAGCCAGGAGACTGTGCTGTCTAGCTGCAGTCTTGGTATTGAGACCATCCTTTCATGTAACCCTGACTTCATTCTTGCATGGTGGACATGTTGGCATGAAATTAGTCCTATCCAACCGATGTATTGCTATTTTCATGCCCCTCCAGACATCATGGAGATGTTTTGCGGTGGAGAACTTTGATTCCGCCACATTCAAGATGTTTTTGAGAAAGAGATCCAACATCCCTGCCTCCTCTCTGTCCACCCCCAAGCCCAAGAAATCGGTTGGTAATCATTTTACACATTTCACTGTAACGGCTTCTTGTACTCAGTTTCCAGTTTATTATGTACACCGAGGCAAAACTAATGCGGTGTGAAGCAGCGGCCTTGCAATACTGTAAAGCCTACATTCATAAAGATTATTATATTCATGTGCTTTAATATTTTTTTTTTCTTTAGAAGCTGTACTTATTCAAGCTTATAGTCATTTTGAAGGCTGAAGCTTGTGGTGGACTGAAAGTGGTGTTGGGCTTCTGTAATAGTTAGTTCAGCCATGATTAGAAATGAAATAAATCAAGGTCAGAACAACTCCACTGCAGTCCAGTGTAAAACAGACTCCAGGAACTAGAACGTACCTGACATTTTGTGATTGTACTATAACTGTGTGATTCAAAGGGGTAAACTGGTTGGTATGAATCTCCGTTTTAAAACATTATCATTATATCTATAGGTGTCTATGTTGGTGCAACCAAGACAACAGCAGATTACTATTAATACTGGTTATTAAATATTATTAATCTGAAATGTTGTTTGCATGTTAAAATTGTTCCCTGTAGACATTTCAGGATATCAGCTTGAAGTTGAGAAATGTGACAATCAATCATCAATCAGAATCAAAATATTTTATTTATCCAAGAGGGAAATTTGGTGAACAATCGGACATGATAGAAATATAAAATATAAAATATGTGAAACATACAAACATATATTAGAAATTTCACTGACCTGTCACTGTAACAGTAGTTTCTGCGTTGCTGGACCTTAGACTCTCAATCAAATCATTACTCAGTGTTCATACATTGATTTTACAACAAAAATAGAGACCAACATCAATGACCGCCCCTTAATTTGTTATTGGTTCTAACATCTCGACCACAAACATTCAGCTTTGTTGCAGAGAAGATTTTTTTTATAATTGTTATTTTATTATTATGATATTATTGTATGAGTTGGTGAGTGTATGTATATCTGCATTTTTAAAAATCACAAAGACTTTCTGTGTTGAAAACAGCTGCTTTTTGCAGCTGTGTCACTTGGATGTCATGCAAAAACATGCGTGTTCGTCCACAGGAACACTTTGTTGACCTGAGATGTTTGCATTTCTCGGGCAGGTGAAGATAAGGAGGAAGCTGAAGAGCACTGACAAGGACAACGGTCCAACTTCTCCCACAATCCCCAGCATCACCTACGACTCTGTATTCGACAGTGGGAGGGAGCTGAGTTCGGATGTTTACAGCACTGTGGGCACAGGTACAAAAAAAAAAAAAACAGGACGAACTTTATACATTATGCTTACCTCTGCTGCACCAGGCCCCAGTTCACTTTAATCGGTGTGAAAAATAGCAAACATATTAACCCTGTAAATCCTGAACCATTAAATAATTTCCAGAAAATTTTAATCATTTTATCAAGCATATATGATTTTGTATACTGTACATATACTATACGTATAGTATATTATGTACTCCTGTTTTTCAAATCACTGATGATATAGAGGTCTCAAAAACTGTACGTATCAAATATGACACTTTGGCGTTTCAGGGTTAAAGTATATACACATTAGCTGTTGCATGGATCTTACAGTAAACTGGGCTCTTGTATTGTGCCACAGTACTTAAAAGTTTTATGTGTGACAGATGTCAAACCAGCTAATAGCACATAAGCATGTGAAGGAAACGACTAATGCTGCACTGACCACAGTTTCTTTTTCACTGGCTGGTTTGATTTGAACTTCAGTCGTTGGGTTGTAGCCACAGGACGGGGGAAAGAACAAAGTCCAGCCATTAAACATGGATGAGCACACTGCAGCAATAAAACGTGAGGTTGCATTGATGAGTATGAACTCTTCTCGTGCACTGCTGAACTTACAAAACTCCATACAACATACTGTACCGCCGGATCAATAGCGAGGAGCTGAGAGCTATATACTGTAAGGAAGCTATTCACATCATATACTCTATCTGTACAGTGTCATTTAAGGTAGCCTGTGTGTTGTGCACTCCGCATTCCTTTATCAATTGATTTTAAATTTTGAACGGTTTTTAAAAGCCGAATCAGTGATCAAGTATTCGTTGAAGGGAAATAAAACAAATTTGACTGAATCTTAATTGATTTTAATGTTGCAGGTGTCTTTGGTTTCAGGGCTGCAGCGGTGCAGAGACGTGGAGACAAAAGCAGGACTCAGAGGCAGAGCAGTTGAAAGCGATCAATTGTTTACTCGGTTAGAGGTTCGTGGCAGAGTTCGCGGTGGGTAATCAGTCAGCAAACAAAGCAGGCAAGGAAGGGGCAGGCAGGCGGAACAGGCAGGCAAGAAGAAATAAAAATGAAAGCCAGGAAAGCAAAGACTGAGTGGTGCATTAGACAATGTGGCAAAAGAGGGCTGTGTTTCTCTGTAGGGGAGATCAGGAAGAAATGGGGAACAGGTGTGCCGGTGAGTGAGGGGGTCAGCTGACAGGGATTGGCAGGTACAGGGCAGGTGGGGGAGTGACGGAAATGACTGGAAAAAACAGGAAAATTAGCAAAAATTATGACAGTGTGATGACATCTAGTTTTTATCCATGCTAGCAGTGTCTTTTTAAGGATAAAATTGTCGGTCTGTTAGATGGTTTGTCAGTCCACCACTTTAACACAGACTGAAATATTTCTGATTTTGAGTGACATCTTGACAACTATTGAATAACTCGCAGAGAAACTTGCAACTGTTTGGCCCTCATATCTCATTCATACAGAAAATGCGTCCTTCTCGCAAAAAAAAGTTGTTTTCATCAGACTTATACTACTTTGCCAGACTAACAAACCCTCGCTAATTAAATCTATGAAATGTATTCATTCTTTTTATTTTCAGTTATTTAATTTTCCAGGTCTATTAATTTTATCCTTGATTGTGTCTGTTAATGGTCTCTGCTCATTTAGTATTTTACATGTATTTGTAAACCCTTCCCTTTGAGAAGATTTACATGAATAAAATGAATCATCGTCGTTATTATTGTCAGCGCTGCATGGAGGGCATTAATGGATATTCTGTTCAGTGACAGGGTGGTCTGTTTCCTTTGAAAAGGTAAATATAGATACTTTTAGCATGTCTACTGTATAATATGTAAACATCTAATTGGAACATACTCTTTGTTGTGCCTCGTTATATAACCTATTTCTTTTACACCAGCTGGTAACCTGAAGCGCTGCCCAAAAGCGTGACTGCAGTGATGTCACTGCCATGTTATACTGTGCAAATTTGCTTTGCACTCGGCTCCCAGTGTGCGACAGGAGAATTTAATTTGCCTAGTTGTAAAGATGTTTACGTGTCTGTTCGCTTCATGTTCAATGAAAACCAGTGGCTTTGATTTTCAAGCTAAATAGATTCTACCGGTCGCGCTGCCCATCTAACATCTACAGCATGTTGCTTTTAACTGTGAATCATTTAAATAAATTGACACATTGCCATCTGGTGTGCGATTGTATTGACTGGATACACACACCCATGTTGGCTCCCGTGCCTCGCTGTGCCAGGTGAAATCATTGTCCTCAGTGGATTCTCAGAAAACAAAACCTGTCTGTCATTTCACCTCTAATTTAAGGCCGCTGGTTTATCTGCCTCACATTGTTGAAATCTTTGAGAATTTGACTGGTAGTTATTTAACAGATCATCAGACTACATCATATAAACACAAACAAAGATATTCGATCACATGCTGCCTGGTGGAAATTAATTGAGTATTACTACTACTACTCACGCACAGTTGCCATTTTTTTTTAAATAAAAGTACTGCATGCTTAAAGGTGTTTTTGAGCTGTAAACTAAATGCTATAACTACACTGTGATGAAAAACAATCAATACTAGTGTTAATATTAGCATTTTTTTTTTTTTACCAAATTCATAAAAATTATCAGTATTTCATGGGTTGAACACAGCTCAATATCAACACCTGCTGTTTTAAATCAGCCCTGAAACTTACAAGACCAGCGCTCACATAGAGTCGACCGACTGGGACATAAAATTGACATAAACGAATCGGAGGGTGTCGGGCCACCTCTCAATAAATGTTGGAAACACCTCTCAGTATATGTATATGAATGTCATTTATCTCTTTTTTTGTCTTTAAATTAGCTTCTTTCATCCAAACTAACTGCCTCTTTCCTTGCTTGTGTCTTTTTGTTTCCTCTCTTTTGTCCGTGTACCTGTAGCGGGATCCCACACTTTGGGAGGATGTGGTGAGCTGCTGTTAGTGTCCACGTCCTGCACATGTGCTCAATACACCTACTGTTCTCTCCTCCTGTCCATTTTAAGAGACTCCTTTTTTATCTCCTCAGTTACTCTTAACAGCATGTTACGTTCATCATGCATGATGTGTTTTGATATGTTTGGGTGTTTGCATCATCGTATGAGTGATCCATATGAAACTGCATCCTTAGCACCAGAGTTTTTGGCTGATTTTGATGTCCTCTTTTGGCCTTGTGGTAAACTCTGGTCATGTTTGTGTTGACCTTCATGTGTGCTGCAGAACTCCAGACCTCCTGGACGTCTTTGTCTTCCCTTCAGTTCAGCTCACCGCCTCCAGGTAACGCCATTTGTTAAAAAAAAAAAAAAAAAAAAAAGCATTTAATGGAAGATTTTCTTGATATATAATACAAACTGTAAATTTGTTTCCCACTGTAAATTGTATCATGTCAAGTTATATATAACTATACTTTTACTTGAGTTAAAATCTTTTCTCTAAAACAACAAATCATTCATAGAGTCATATGTACGCTGGAGTATCACACAATTCACTAAAGTGTTTCAAGTGATTCTCGGCACTCTGTTATTTAGAAATATCTGTCAGCTTGTCATAGCCTGTCGCGTCACATCTGTCCCGCTTGACAGCACCAATTAAATCCAGTTCATTCAAAGCACACACATTTTACACCACTTTTTTTTAATTTTTCACAGATCAATCTCAAGCTGTAGACCAGTATCACACTTCTCGAGCTGGCACAGTTTCAAAACACCGAATTTGCAGACTCAGATAATAACAGCTTAACACACAGTCTTACACAACAACTTGGTCATCTTTGCTGAAGTTCTGGATTTCAGGTTAAAGCAACAATAACTGTTTGTACACATATTATTAATGATATTGTATAGATTATAATTCCATTTGTACTTTCATTTTAGATTAGGACACCCACACGTGACCGCCTCTTGTGTTTTTAAAACCCGAACGATCTGTCTTACTTGTATGTCCAAATGAAGCGTTAGTCAGATGAATGGGGCCATAAACCCAGGTCTGTTTTCCCTATCTGAAAATGACAGCAGTCTTAATATAAAACTGACCTATGTACATGCAGGGTCACTAGTCACACAAGCTCATAGTGCTCTCGCAATAAAGAGGCCCTCCTCAAGGCATTAGGCGTTTTGACAAGCTGCTTGAGCGCATTTGTTTCCTTTATTTCAGCCACTTACTGTGGCTATGACTTGTGTCTTTGCAAGGTAATGCAACATATAGGCCAATTTCCCACCCTTAAAAGAAAGAAATTAGCCTATATGTCATGCTGGACAGTGTACAATACACACCACTGGTGCAGATGGAAAAAAAAGGAGATGAAAAGGGAGTAATTGCGCTGTAAATCACAAAACCTGAACCCTGAGTCCAAAGCTATCTATGTAAACTGGCTTGGAACAGAAGCAGCACAACTTAATTAGCAGCATCAGTGAATGTTCTGATGAGATATTGATAACTTAAGCCTAATGTGTTTGCATGTGTGTGAACGCGCAGTGAAAAGGAACCCCGGCCTTTTGGACGTCCAGTCCCCCGGCCCCCTCCAGAGGAACTGCAGCTTTGCAGACGACCTGGAGCTGGAGTCAGAGCGTCACACCGATCTGGCTCCCGTCACCTCGGTGTCACAGTAAGTTCACCACAAACTGCACGGCAATGCCAAGGCACTGAACCTGTGTCTCCGTGTGAGTGTGTTTTAGTGAGCATGTTGGAGAACGTTTGCATGTAGTTTTTTGCTGTTTTTAATTAACCTTTGTAATATGCCAAACCTCAAAGCGCTCCTGTCTCTGCTGTGTACAGTAATGATTCTCTATTAGGGAGAAGCACTTGCTCTTGCTGAGGCTCTTGCACAGCGAGAAGCTTAGACTGATATAAGGAAATGAGTGTTAAGTAACTGCAGCGTAATGTAAGTGCACAGTAAGTGAAACAAATGGAGCGACAGTTTTGACCCATGGGACCTCCTTTCTAAACAGTGGGGTAATGATGCAGAGTGGGAATTGCATGCAGCAGCGTTGTTGGCAAAGATCACTCTGTGCTCTGCTGACTCCAAAATATGTAACCAGCTGTTCTCATAGAGCAATGCCACATCAAATCCCATGCTAAACTAAGCCATTATGAGATACTATACCTCGTTCCATCCATGACAATAGAAGACCTAGTTAAAAAAAGCGTGAATAATGTGCTTCTCCTTTCCAAGTTTGTCAAATTTCTGTGGCAGGTCTCGGAAGTCAATTTTAAATTGGACTGTAAATTGAAATTCCAAATTATCCACGTTGTCTGCAGCAGCGGAAAAAAAAGAAAGCTCAGTTCAGTCACTGTTATAAAAGATGCATATTCTTGATGTGGAATATTTCAAAGAAGTCACATTTCCACTGCTGTCTTGGTATTGACACCGTTGCGCAATGTGTTTTGGTAAATGGAGGGTAATTGAGGTAATGAGAGTTTTAACAAAACTGCCGCCCATTTGTCACAAACAAACAGCAGCCGCAGCCTTTAAAGTAAAACTAAAAAATGATTTTGGAAATTAGGTAGATGGGAGGTTGAAGTTTACAGCCTCCTTTAAACATTTATAGGTTTCTGACTTTGTTTTACTTTTTTTTAAATCAAGAAGCGGTGCAAGGCAAACCGCTTTCGACGGAGACTTTAATTGAATGAATTAAAGCACAATTTGGTTTAAATGTGACGAATGCAAATTTCATCAGACAGGCAAGTGTTCAGTTATTGCTGAAAATGTTTGAGCTCACTACTTACTGAGAAAACAGATGTAATAACAAGTAAAAGTAAAAGATGTGTAAAAGTGTTAGCCCCAAATCTGATCATGAATCTCAACTTTCTGAACAATCAGAGAATGGCAGGAAATGTTGAGCAAGGAGGGGGAAAAGATTAGTACTGAACACTGATGGTCATAAAAATGTTCTGTTGAGTCACAGTAAGAGAAAGGGGCTGCACCTTCTCAGAGATGTAAGTACTGAAACACACACATACATATACACTATGCACTTTTATTTTTTTTACTTAGTGTATTTGTAAGGCACCACTTAAAAAACACATCTAAGCCTGTAAACTTCTAATCCTTAGAATTTCAGTCCTCAAATCAAATTAACTACAACATTAGTTAGTTATATTAGTTAGTGAGCTTTATGATGAGACGGAAGTTGAAGTACAAAGTGGGAGAAGTGGGGATATATAGAGTGAAAATATAAAATATAAAACGTCAATAAGGTGCAAAAACACACATAATGGAAAAAATAAAAAAGATGACAATGATAAGGATGATGAGGTGCTCATAGGTGGATCTCAGCTCCGGCTTCATATTGCAACTCCGACTCTCAGCAAGAGAGCGAATAACCTCACTCCTCAAAATGTCAAGCCAATTCTTTAAAGATTATGACCTCAGAGTAAGCCTGAGATTTACACGTTTGCGTTAATGTCAGGATAGAGATAAGACTGAGAAAGAGGAGCAACGCGCACCAGCGTCGGAGGTGCTGAGGTGCTGACCACGCCGAAAATGCAGGTGCGGAGGAAGATAGTCGCACAATCGCAGCCACGATGCAAAAAAAAAAAAAACAGTGAACAGTTTACAAATGTTTTGCCATGGGGTGAAGATAGGAAACACTTTCACTGTTCAAGCTTCACTTTCAGGAAAACTCCAAATGTGTCATCAGAGTTGAAAGAAATTGCATCTTCCTGTTTGCCTCGCTCTCCTCGAGGTATTTACATTTCATAATATAGTGCAAATTTGACTAAATATTTAGAAAGCTTTATTAAAAAAATTCACATTACATTGCTTGTGAAATGATGAGACACACGCTGACCTTGTTCCTGGAGTCTTTTGGCCTAACTGGACCTGACAAAAGCTCACTGCTCTCCCCCTCACAGGCTCATTCACTGCTTTCTCTCAGTATAATGATGATAATGGACCCTGATGAGTAATAGCTCCTTAATAATTCCCCGCAACATAATAATGGAAGCTAAATGCACGACAGTCACCATGGGCTTTTTTTTTTTTTTTTATTAATGATGAAAGAACACACACACGAAAAATCACCCATCCTTTGTTCTTGCTTCAGCTCACCTTGATCATATTCAAAAGAGGACGAGTCGTAAGGGAGAGGCTTTTCGACGTAGACCAAACAGTCATCAGAAAACTGTGCCGCAGCGGGTTTTTTTCCCCAAATGGATCGAGTTTGTGTGAAGGCCACGTCAGCCACCTTCTCATAGTTTCACAGTGATACCTGTTTCATTTGAGAAAAAATAAAACAAGAGGTCAGAAGCAAATCTGCGCCGTGTTTTCAGGAGACTAACCCTGATGTTAAAGCTTTACAGGGTTACTTTCTGTTTTCACACGATACCTCTGATACCTCTGTGTTTTTTTCTTTTTTTCTGTAAAGCAATTTCAAATTTCCTCAGGATGAATTTCAAAGAGATGTGAATACATTCAGAGGAAAATTTTTAAACTCTTTCACCGCAGATTGACAGAGTCACACCGAAAGGCCATCCGAGTCATCCAGAGAATGCGTTATTTTGTGGCCAAGAGAAATTTTCAGGTAAGTATGCTCTATAGCAAATTATTTTGTGTACTTATACAGTGGAAAATAGTTGCTTTTTGAAAGATATGCATAAAAACAGCACTTGAAATTCAAATTGAATTTAAAATTTTAATTTAAAACTGACCAACCAATACATACTTTAACTTTCCCTGTTGGACACTTCAGTGATCCAGTCAACCTGAAATTAACTTTTATTTAGTAAGTACACAGTTCCTCCAGTTGCTATTTGGCATCTACTCTTTGAATTCAAATTCCCTACAGGCGAACAGCAGAATTCGGAGAGTGACGGTAATAAAGTTTACCCCTGGGCAGCGTGGATTCAGGGGTAGAGGTTTGGCTTATGATGGTAACAGCAGCGATAACAGCAAGCGTTTTAAGGTTTCAGCAGAGTTTGCAAATGAGCAGTATAGCTGTAACAAAAAAAAAAAAAAAAGCGTGGAGAGCTTCGACAGCTTAAATTGGTTGCATTACGGTCGTCTGCCTCAACCTGTTAAGAGGATTCATTCCATTTCAATCGGTCTACTAACATGAAATTGATGTACATTACTAGGTGAGCACAAAGCGCCGTTCATACATGATTAATATTCATCGTCTGGGCTCTAAACCTCGCCGCTCACCACACCACAAACATACACCAAGCTCAGAAGCAGAGATTTAGGAGCGACTAAACCACAACCAACCGACCAGATTCAATATTTAGGACACATTACTAAAGGTTTTATGATGAAATTACAATTACAAGCTTTTTTTTTCCTCCACTGCAGCAAGCTCGTAAGCCGTATGATGTCCGAGACGTGATCGAGCAATACTCCCAGGGTCACCTCAACCTCATGGTGCGAATCAAGGAGCTGCAGAGAAGGTAACCTGCTTCCCCAAGAAGAGCTTCATTTTTTCTTTTGAGTAATGCATGGACATGGAGCGGATGGTGTTATTTTTGCAAGCATAATGAAAAAAAAAGTAAGCAAGAGAGTGGGAGAATGAGAGAGGAGTTTATAAATGTATATTCCTCTGACTTGAGCCTCCCTTTGTTTCTGGCAGACTGGACCAGTCTTTAGGGAAGACGACTTTGTTCCAGACGGGCTCAGGTAATGAATCACTCCGCTGCCGTCTCAAAATATAGCACAGCAGTTATGGAACAAACCACAGCATTATAATCCTCCTGTTTTATTATTTACTCGACTGCTGTCTCCCTCTGAAGACCGAGCCAAAGACAGAGGCAACAACTCTATTGGATCCAGACTCAACAGGATGGAGGAAAAGGTGGGAAAACTGTTTCAGATCTTTTTTTTTATTTGTGCACAGAGAAAAGTCAGAAATACACACTATGTTTGTCTTATATTCATCGTATGTAACTGTGACAAATAGGTTCCCACCAAGAGGTCATTAACAATACAGTTGCACTTTGACATCTCAAAGTAAACTGAAATAGTTTTGAATAGCTTTGGATGCAGTTTTAATGCAGCAAAAGTTTGACTGTCTTTGCTTTCTATATCTATGTCAAATTAAATGTTTCTGCACAGGCATGGGGACCTGTTATTGTTGATTCAGATATAAAACTTTAACAGCTTGTGCCAGTTCTGCAACGCAAAAAAAGGGAAAACTTGAGAAACTTTTCATTTCTTTTAAAGACGTGTCAAAACAATGAAAAACAAACAAAAAAAAGTTGAATCACAGCCTTTTTCAGCCTCCCCAAGCTGCCTCCCCAAGTGTGACTCACATTTCTGCCTTTAAACCAACCAAGCAGAACTGATTTCATGTTGAAAAATGAATTTGGTGGACAACAAAGCAATATTCACTTTTACTTGTTATCAAATCCATTCTATCTATCTATCTATCTATCTATCTATCTATCATATCTATCTATCTATCTATCTATCTATCTATCTATCTATCTATCTATCTATCTATCTATCTATCTATCTATCTATCTATGTGTGTTTTTTTTTCATTTTATTTTATTTTATTTATTTGTTTGTTTGTTTGTTTTGATAAAATATAGAAGTGAAAATCACTCTGTTGTCCACAACATTCATTTCTCAACATGAAATAAAAATCGCTTGGTTGATTTAAAGGCAGGAATGTAAGTCACACTTGGGGAGGCAGCTGTGATTCAACTTTTATTCAACTTTTTTTCCTTTTTCTTTGTTTTGACATGTCTCAACAGGGCTCATTATTTTCACAATTGTAGTACTTTGTATTCTTTTTAACTTGTAATGAATAATTGTTTTTTTACAATGTCGAAATGTAATTTAAATTGACAAACTGTTATAGACAATGCACAATACAGCAATGAAATAATTCAGCACAGGTTGTCACATGCTTATTGTCACACACAAGGTTCATTAACATTATCCTTTGTTTGCATGTATAAATGACTCAGAAGTGCTTGATTTAATATGACTGACTAAAAAGCACCATAAGTAGTGAATCCAAATCTGAGCCTGTATGTTCTTTTGTTTCCTTTTATCAATATTTGATTCACCTCTCACAGATATCCCACATGGATCAGACACTGAGCCGCATCTCGGAGTCCCTCTCCTTCCTGTTGGACCACAGGGACGCAGACGGGGGCGAAGGCGGAGGCAGGGTGAGGCCGCGGCTCGGACGGACCTTTAACGTCCTACCCAGCCAGGACAGCCTGCCGAGCTACGACCAGCTATCTTCATCACCTTCATCCTTCTCCCCCAACATCGCCAGCACGGCGGCCGGCCCCAACCCTCCCCTGAGCACCGCCGCCGCCAGCCAGGATGAGAGCTGCTGAAACCTGAAACCTGAAGTTATTTTCGCTCTCTTTTTAGTCCAATTCAAAATAGGTTTTCAGATCCATCCATCCATCAATCCATCTATCCCTTCCCTCTATCCTTCCTTACTTCAGTAGAAAAAGTGTGACAACAACACATTTGGTGAAAATTGTGCCAAAGGATATCCTTGAAGACCTAATTCTGACTTTTTAACTACTTTACTGGATTTAAAGTAACTACAAAATAGAGCTAAAAAGACAAGCTTAAATGCAGTAACTACGCTCCGTCCTCTGAGCTCCAACCTCCTTTGCACTTACTGCAATTTCCTGCCACAGAGATACCGAGAACTACTGAGGAAAGCCAAAGCAACACAGCCGTATCAAGTAAAAGCCACTGTAACGAGCTGTTGAGATGACTAGCCTCAGCTAAGGCTAAAACTCAGTTTACTTGATTTGATTTTTCCCAAGGTGCTTTCTGTAAATGAAAAAAAAAAAATCAATTTTGAAGAACAGGTTTGAAGCCAGATGCGGGACTCAGAAACTGGGAATGAGATAAAAAGTTTGCCAGCAGTCCAAAATAAAAAAACAGGCAGATAAAATGGACAAACTTATCCAAAAGCAGTCAGGCAGAGAGGTAAAGGCCTGATGGGCAAGCAGGGGATCACACAACACAAAGATAAGTTGGTTGCAAAGTAGACACTTAGCTGACATCTCGGCTTTTGACTATCAGACGTCATGCGATTGGATTTGATAAATGTGGACACGTCATTCACTCTGCTAAACAAATCACAGTCAGTTCCTCCAATATAAGCTATGGACTGAACACATTTAGAATAAAATAAATAGTTTAAATGGACAAGAAAGCTGAAAAAACACAGCTCGTTGGTAGATACTGCATTATCCCTTTGCACTGGGTGAAGAGTGTCCAATGGCAAATGGCAATGATTTTTGAGGGGGTAGATTATCAGCTTAACAAGGCATAAAATGAGGGCATTGTAACTTTTTTTTTAAATTTGTTATCTAGTTTTCCAAACAGCCTGAAAGGATTTAACTTTATTTTTTCAACTTAGCTGCTTTGCTGAATGTTAGCATCCTGATAATATGTGAAATATCTCATCAGAAGATGTGGGACATACGTGACAAATATCATTATTGACATTTCAACACTGGTATTTCAGCATATTGTATCAGTTAGTCTCACAATCTTGTATGCAATGTATTTTTCTCTTTTTTTCCCTTGTAGTTTCCTTTTTAAAAAAAATGACTTGAAGTTTATTCAGGCTAATGCCAAAGAGATTGCCACAGCCAAGACATCATGTACTGTGATACAATATCCCATAATCTTTTGAAATTGCGGTAGATTTAATTGCATTCATCTTTCGGGAGACGCCTTGCATATCAATACTTCACTTGAAGAGTTCCACTTTAATCAAATGTGGTTTTCACTGTTTTAATTATATTTCACTTTTTTTGTAAATGTTTAGAGATATTCTTCTGTAGCAATAAATGATTGCAGTAATTATTGCCAAGCGTCTTTGTGTTGTCTCTGGTGCCTTAAAGGGAATCTCTGACTTAAACAAATGAGCTATATCTTTCACTTTCAGTGAGGTTTTTTTTTCTTCTTTGCCAGGGGTGGTTTGACAGAAAGCAAAAAGTTATGTTTTTACATTAAAAAGTGAATGTTTTTTACAGTTCCCTCTCCTCAGCCATAAATCAAATAGATGCTTAACTTCTGAGTTTAAGAGATTCCTTCGAGTTCCTTTATAACCGTGTATCTCTTGTGTTGGCAGCAGAGTCTGCGTTATGGTTGTGAGGTGGGGGTGGCCGCGTCGTGTCCTCGCCGACTCGTGGAAATGGCCAAAAGCACGGCTGAAACTGTGCCCTTTACACGGGTGACCTTTGGGGCGGCAGATGGTGACCTTTTCCCTGCTGGCCGTCCGCAGGGTGTCCAGGCATTCCTTCACACAAGTGGCCATGTGGAGAAAAGGCCCAAATGACCATCTGCCTCTGGTGTCCACAACAATGGGCCCCACCCTCCTAAAGTGTGCTGAGGGCGGTTAGCCATTGTGCCGACCGGGCCGTGGGTGAGGGGAGAGTTTCACCACAGGGGAGGGTGTGGAGGTTTTAAAAAGGTTTTGGTTTTGTTTTTTCCTTTCTGTAATTGGTGTTATTTTGGGTATTGGGAGAGGAAGTCTGTTATAAATAAAACAGCCATAAACACTGAAATGATTAAGAGAATTACATCCGTCCACAAAACACAGCAAAACTTAATTGGCTTTTTTCTTGAGTAACTGCTTTGGTCAAATAGTTGGTAGGCTCATATTCACTAAGATGCCCTTTGCACCCTTAAATATACAAAGAAATGTACATAAATTATTTCTGTAATGTACCAAATTAAGGAAAAACTGCAATTCCTAATGTCTGCCCTCCCTGCAGTTTTCTCATTTAGCTTCTAAAAGAGCTGTAATACAATTTCCATTCTGGAGTATTAACACTCAGAGCACAGGTTTTATTGTGATGTGTCCTGTGTGAAGATGAAGGTATATTTATAATACCTTCAGCGACGTCACTGTAATGATAACTGACACAATCGACGCTCCCTGTAAAGATGGTGAAAGCTTCATTCACTGATGATGCACTCAGCTGCTTGTAGTGTACATCTTTAAGGGAATTTAATTAAGGTAGTGGGTGGGGGAACTGGGCACCTGCGGGACCCTTTGGACCCACGGGACAGTTTGATTATTGATTTCCTGACCAGTAACCCAGACATCTAGAAAATATATTGGAAAACGATGTATGGTTATTTGTTCTTAATGTAGAAATAACCACCTTTTCTTGACACTGAAGCATTTTAAAAATGCAAATATGGTGTTTGTTCTTTCTTTTATGCTTGAACCCAGTTTCCCTCGCTCCTGTAAGCATTCAAGCAAACACTAGAGTGAGAATAAACATTAGTGGGATTGCTTTGGGCACATGTCAATGATAATGGCCGCTTTGACTATGAAAAGGGACGGAGTGAAAAGAGAAAGAAAGTTGAGAAAAGACCTGGGGGGTGGTTGAGGAGCTCCAAAGGCTGATTTGCAGGTGAAATAGATGGCACACTCTGCTTTGTGGCCATTGTCCTGCTCTCCGTCCAGATGGCCTCTTGAAATGCTTTAGAGCCGAAACCTCAGCACTGTGGGAGTGAATACGCTTCCTGTGCGATTTGGCCTCTCTAATGGGCTAATTTGGCAGCTACAGCTCATATTAACGGATATAATTTTGAGCCTGACAGCACAGTCCTTACGATTGTGATAATGAAACATCTCATAAGACCGGCAATCACTCCAAAATTGTTTTTTTTGTTGTTTTTTCCCTCCCTTCGACTGCCAAACTTGCAACTTACATGGATTTTTCTACGACTTTAGAGGGACACTTGTTATTGTCAGCACAAAACCAAAGATGTACTTTCTCACAAGACTGCAGTCATATTAAAAATCAAATCATTTAAAATTCTTTCCACAAGTGGCGACGATTACAGAACTCCAGGGGTAGTGTTTTTTTTTATATGCCTCTACGTTATCACAGCAGCTCTCAGATAAAGTGTTAGTCACTCTCACGATGACGACAGTTTTATTCTATTTTTTAATATCTGACTCTGCAGTTAAAACCATGGAAAGAAACAGACACATAAAGGCGAGGCTGACAAGATGTTTGACGGAGTGGGATTAGAAAAACTGAGAAAACCAACTCAGCCCAGCGCAAAGATTTCTCCCAAAGATTTCTTTTCCTTCAGGCAAACTGCCACGAGGCAAAAGAGGCATGTTGTAAAAAAATAAACATACGTTATTTTGTACAATCTGTCTGAACCATCTAGATTATGTGCTGCAGGGCCCAGTTTACTTGAAAGCTTAGAGACATCCTGATCTACAGATTTGTGATTTTTTTTTTTTTTACTGAAGAACAGGGAACCACATTAAGATGCTATGAATGTTCTGCACAAGTAAATAAACCAGTTGTTTAATTAACATCATCAACAAATGACTCTGGGCGATAGAGATGATTGTGTTTTTGCCTGCGTATGAAAGGTTTCAACGAGATTCTGCAAGTGGATGGCAGAAAATATAATAATCAGTCAGAGGGACAATTACTGTCACTGATCAAACATACTTTATTAACACTGCAATACTTGGAGCCATTTACGGGGATTCTCTGCATCTCAGTTAATTTCAGCAAATGAGGACAAAACAGTGCTTTTCTATCAAGATAACAGAAAAAAAAAAAACATGTGTGAAGAAACATATTTGTGACATTATGGATGACAAAAAATAATGCAGAGAAATTAAATAAAGGTCCATAAATAGAATAAATAACACAAAGTGGTATAAAATTCACCTTGGTTTACAAATACTAAACTTAGGAATAAAATAAAATAAAATAAAATAAAATTCTTTGGTGCAGTGAATAGGTTTTGGTCCAGTCCATAGAAATGTATGTACAAATATAAATAGTCCTTTTTCTCAGGTGCATGTTCATCTTATTGTCTTGCACAGAGCTGCTTCACTGGAGTTTGTGTGGAGAGGACTCAGGATGCTCTTGCTTTCTGTCGTCCTCCTTCTCTTTGCGAAGAAATCTGCGAGAAAAGAAAAGAAAAACAGCAGCTGTTAACTCACTGGACGGTCTTTATAAAACAGAAAAGTGTGTGGGTGTCATCAGAGGTCGCAGGTCTCCTCCTCACCTGTGATCCGTGCGTTGCGTCCCGGCTTGGCTGCGGGCTTCGTGTGCGTCCTCTTCCTCCGGACGGGCGTCACCTCCGCGGGGCTCTTGTGCGTGTTGGAGATGCTGGAGCAGTTCTCCTGGTCGCTCCCCTGCGCCCCCAGCCCGTCGCCAGCCTCGGGGAGCGGGGGAGAGGAGCAGGAGGCGTCCCGGAGCCGTGCGCGCTCCTGGTCCGCGGGGACCTCCTCCCACTGAAACCGGCCGGGCAGCGGCGTCTCCGTCTGGAAGTCGAAGTTCCAGCGGCGGCTGTCCTCCTCGGTGATCTCCCGCAGCCTCTGCTTCAGGTCCCGGCGCAGCTGGTCGTGGTCTACCGGGCCAAAAAGGCTCCTGCGAACAGACTCTCTGGGATTCATCCTGCAGGTGCTTCTGGAGGGAAAAAAGTCTTCGTTTGAGTTGAAAGTGGGGGGAGATGAGGTTGCTCTTTCTCCCTCTGATCTGCTCTGGTCAGCACGGTGCTGCAGGGCGATTTAAAGGCTGCAGGGTGCACGATGCTCTGTTTGTACACAATGAGGAGATCCTGCTGATTGGCTGCAGCTCTCTGAATTGGAGGATGATGAGAAGGGGGGCTCATCCATTGTGTGATGAAGTCAGACCACTGAGACCATCAACAAAGGTCTCCACTGGGCATGCTTTGTGCAATCATGAAGACAAACCTCGTCATTTTGGGTTCATCCTGCATTTCTCTTTTCCTTTGCATCATTGCAAACTGTTACCAAGAACAAATCAAACCTAAAAAAAAATAAAAAGAGACTGCCTTCATTATATTTCTGCTTCTGTAGCTACAGTGAGTTTTTATGAATGAACGGGCACCAAAGATGCAGCCCTGCAGTTCAGCCTCCAGGGAACAGTCATTAGTGGCCACTACACTTATGCCTGCGGGCCATGGAGGCTGAAGTCGTCTTGCCAAAATGAGGTTGAAAGTAAGTTTATGATCCAAAACGAAAAGTAGTTCAAATCTGCAGATGAGTTTTAGTCAGAGTCACATAATAGAGGTCAAGGCTGCAGTAATTAAAAATAGCTGACATTGCTTTAATTGCTTTAGAAACTCAAATCGATCTGGATGTTAATTATATGATCATTTTTACATGATTGAAGTGATTTTTTGTTTAACTTTTACTGAGAAACTTGAGGAAGGCCCCGGAGGCCCTCACATTCACAGTTAAAGACATTTGCAGTGCACAGTCCAGGCTGCTGGCCTCTGAGCAGCCACACTGGCAGAGTTGGGGGGGATTATGGGTCTTGCACAAGGGCACCTTTAGTGGTGATAATGAGAGAGGGGCGGCTCACTCTCCTCACTTCGAATTTGCTGCTTAATCTGGTGACCTTCAAGCGCCCTTCTCCAAGCTTTAGGCCACCACTGAGAAGATTCACACCTTCACAGGGTGCTTTTATGGCAGAAATGCTGATGATGTGAATAGGTGAATGGCATATTAAGCCAAGACCCTGATGTTAAAGTCATGGGACAAACATTTTGATATATATATATATATATATATATATACACATTACATGTTTGTGTCGATTCAACTCATATTAGACATTGTGAAGCTGTCACAGTGACAGAATCACTTAACAATTATATGGCTGCACTGAAGTTTAGTTTATATCTGCTATTGATTAATCTGCTGATTATTTTCTCAGTTAATCAATTAATCATTTGATGTATAAAAACAGAAAAAAATGCTTATCCCAAATGTCTTGGTTTCTCTGATCAATAGTAAAATCCCCAAAATGTTTAATTTAATGCAAGACCAAGAAAAATGGAACATTTTTAGATTTCACAATCAAATTTTTGGAATATTTGTTGAAAAAATGAGAAACTAGTCAATTATGAAAAAAGTCAGCAATTAGTTTTCTGTCAACCAACTTATCAATTAATTGGCTCATAGTTGCAGCTCTCAAATATAATGACACAAAAAATTACACTTTTTTCTGTAATTTTTAGCTGTCCATGAACGTGTCAAAAATCTGTGGAAAATAAAGTTGTCCAAATGTATTTGAAGTATTTGAAGTGTTTCATTAGGCAGCAGCAGTATGCGGTCCTGATGGAAGTGATGAGCAGCAGCTGACCAACACGCAAAGTGACAGAGCGCAGCCATTGGCCGGAGGGAAAGCCCCACCTTTGTACTACTTCCTGATGGCCCAGGTGATTCACCCTGATGTCTGTAAAGGAAAACCCTTCAGCTCTTCCAGGTGTGGTTCTGCAGGAGGAGGAGAGGAACATTCATTTCAGCCATGCCGGAGAAACAAGACACACCTCTGGTGAGTATGTACAGTGTAGCAGCTGTCTTTTTTTCTGTTTAACACTGCAGCAACATCCAATTTTGCCCAAAAAGATGCTTTCTGCTGAGTTTAAATATCTACATGATGATCAAAGTTGTCATATTACACAGGTGTCAAATGCAATACAGCAGCATCGTATGATTAATATGTTTTATAAAGGAAATACAATATGTAATTCATAATGGAAAATTGTGCATGATTTTATAACTGGGGGATCTAATTACATGGTTTGAGAGTTTGACTTGAAGATGAAATAGAAGTTGTAGGTTTGGTCTTTTTTCTTTGCTGTAAAAGCCTGAAGAGATGCACTAATATACTTACAGTATTTCCCCACAAGTATAAAAAATGTAGACACACATTTCTCTCCTGACACAGCTAAGGTATCCTTATATTACCCTGTTGCATACATAAATTAGCAACCCACATTTTTATCTGTATCTTAATCTCTTGTGTTTTATAAATGATGATAGAACGATCAGGGACTTGTGAGGTCCAGGTTTTGCTGGAATTTCCAAACTCAGTTTCTACAATATGTGTTTCTCATTATGCACTTTCATCTGAGGCCTTAAACAGAGTTTCCTGAATTTTTTAGTAAAACGTTGACCTTCAAAAACACAGTGATACTGATACTTTTTCCTGAAGACTACATCTTTTGATTTTAATAGAAGTTTCTACAAGTTTGTAAAGGTGATTGTTGGGCCTTGCAGTTCTTACAACATCCTCACACTCTGTAGCTGTGTATTTTGTGTCTGCACGCACACACACAGCCGGGTGTCCTTTCTTCTACCTTTGCATGCAAATCGTCCTGTTTGCATGCCCAATCGTCTTTTCCCTCCCAAACGTCGACCTGTAGTCAAATAAAGGCTTCCACAACAAGCTGCTCGCTTACATTCAAACAGATGGCTGAACACATATTGACTCCGTCTGCATGTTAACCATTGCACCACAGTTCTATTAAAACACGTCCTTTGATGAAAGATACCCAGGGAGTCCTCTGCATTTTGTACAAAGAAAAATGCATTTATGCTGCATTTTTGTTATAATCATCCTTCACAAGCAGCTCAAGTGGCCATGCAAATACGTCTGGCTGATAAAAGTCTGTGTTTACCCAGGCAAATGGATAATCTTATCAATAATGAATGAGTTTCCTCTCTGAACTCATCCATTTATTTCTATGAAAAGAATCATACAGAGATAAACAAACTGTGGCGGTTTTCACTGTAAAACAACAATAACTATACACGAACTGAGTCACAATCACTAAAACACATCCCAGACTGCTTAATAAAGCTTTTTATGTTTCATGTTCAGAGGTTGCGGTGGGAGTCTGCGCCACTGTGGCCCATTTTCCTTGGTTTCATGGATATGAGTGACAGCGTTTGATGTACTTCTTGTTCAGACATCATGCAGGAAGCACTTTGCATATGAAGCGAGTATGAAAATTCTGCCAACTTTGCATTGACCACAAGCACTTCTACGAACTAACCCCCCCCCCCTTGCAAAAAGAGTGGTGTCAAAGAGTGAGTCATAATGGATTTAGAGATAAATGGACATAATTTCTGTGTGTTTGTTTGTTTACAGGGGACGCTGCAGCCACAGACACGATGTCTGCGGTGTGGGGACGTACTGGAGTGGTCAGAGGAGCACAGGTGTGTGTGTGTGTGTGTGTGTGTGTGTTTGTTCGTGTGTGTGTGTGTGTTTAGTGTGGTAATAGCCCTGTTCCCTCCACACAAAGTGACATAAACAGGACAAGAAACAGAGGCTCTTATCTGAAACAAGTTACAGTGCTGTTCTGTATTCACGATATGGAAATCACCATCAGATCAGTTAACAAAAAAAAAAGAAAAAAGAAAAAAGACCATGTGCAAGCAACTGGATCAGCCCAGTGATTATCTGGCCATAAGTGGAAGAGGTGCTACAGGAAGCAAACATTTGTACTGGACTAACAAGCCTTAACTAATTCCAAGTATAGTTTCTATTTAAATTATTCATGAGGGCGGCTCATAATTTCCAAGCTGTAGAAAAGAATACTTTCTGCAACGTTAAATACTGAGAGCAAAAGCAAAGTGCTGCTTTCTTGACACAGCAGATTACGGACAAAGCAGCAACCACAAAGCACTCAGAACACCTCCAATAAAAGTCATTTAAATGAGTTATTCTCAGTGATAAACCAAGTGTATAGACTGCACTACGGGAGAGCAGGTAGAGAGAATAGACTTGGTGCATATTCATAAGGAACTTAATGACAGATGTTCCAGGTGAGCAGTAGATCAGAGATTGTGCTGCAGCAGAGGGTTTTTTTTTCTACCATTGTAGGTTGGTTTAAGTGAATGAGATAATACAACGTGTGTGTGTGTGTTCTCTAAGTGTCCTGCTGGGCTGTTCCTGCTGCTCTACGGTGGATGAGACGCTGGAGAATGTAGCCAGAGGCCTGGCCAGCCGAATGAAGAGGGAGAAAGAGTCACTGGGCAGCTGGAAGAGTTGGCGACATTGACTTCGTTGGCCCTACTAAGACACGGGGAAAAGTAAAACACTGAAAGTTTCAAGCAAAGATGTGGTAGAAATGTTTCAAGCGGAATACTTACATGTCCCATTATGTTCAGTTTGTCAGGGTGAGCAGCAACACAGACCCAGTGCTGATCTACCAGATGCTGACGGAGGAGTGGGGCCTGTCTCCCCCACACCTGGTGGTGGCGCTGGTGGGAGGAGACGAGCTGGCTCAGATGAAGCCCTGGCTCAGGGACACTCTAAGAAAAGGACTTGTGAAAGCTGCACAGAGCACAGGTTATAATCAAAGGGGGGCAAATTGACCAAGGGCCTTTGCAATGAATAGTCAGTAATGGAGGATGGGCTCTCTGTCACCCTCTATTGGCAGGTAGCTAGAAAGTCACTACCAAAACCAAAGCATGTCTCTTATTTAGATGTTTGAAGTCCAAAATAAGAATAATGAATGATTTATCTTTTTTCTTGTGTTTTCTAACTGCATGATTACTTTAATGAATTTTAATTCATATAAGGATGACTACCGTATAAAGCAATAATCTATTTAGATAATCAATATACCAACTGTTAATATGGAATTCAGGACACAATTTTATAATGTGAACTTTCACATGGTAGAGACTGGTTCTTATTTCTACTAGTTCCTCAAAACCACATCCTCACACATTGTGCATCTTCTCTATTCTGTAGGGGCGTGGATTTTGACTAATGGCCTCCGCTTTGGCATCACCAAGCACTTGGGCCAGGCGGTGAGAGATCACTCCTTGGCCAGCACCTCCTCTAAAGTTCGCGTAGTGGCCATTGGCATCGCACCCTGGAACATGATCCACAACCGAGAGGCTCTGCTCCGCGCCAAGGTTTCTTTACATACACTACATACGATATAGAGCTAATAAAAACAGCATGTCTATAAGCAGATGTTTATGTTTGTATGTTTCAAGGTGGATGAGCCTGCGGCGTACAAGCCGCAGGACTTGCCTCATGGGTCAGTGTATTCCCTGGACAGCCACCATTCTCACTTTGTGCTGGTGGAGGAGGACCCCAACAGACCGGGAGCCACCAGCGAGATGAGGGTGAAGCTGCTCAAACACATCTCTCTTCAGCGCACCGGTTATGGAGGTAAAGCCTTGTAGGTCATTGCTGGGGGGCCAGTAATGACTTTACTTAAGCTGCATTAACAAGATGAGAATTTAAAGTGACTTAATTAAATGTTAAATTCCTGCATTTACTTTACTTATGTAAAATGTACGTAAATATATGCAGTAAAATGCACTTTAATATTAAAAGTAACGGTACTCCTTCCAACAAATGGCCCCTTTTATGGTGTTAAATAATGCATCAGGATGCATTAAGCATTATTTCACAGTGGCACTGTTTGTACTACAGGTTGCTGCTTCATATTTCATGACCTTTTCACATGGCTTGCTGTACAATCATATGCCGCAACACTGTACAGAAGTGCGGTAGCTGAATAATTTCACATCTGTTCATAACTCTTTTTTTTTTGTCTGCAATTGAAATTCTGTGTGTAAGGTATAAACTCTCCACTGCCTATGGGAAGCAAAAAAACTATATATACAGTTTAAAGATTGAAACATAGCTTTAGGTGTTTTTTCATTCTCGTCCCTTTAGTAATCTTTGGTTTTAAAGCACAAAATGGGCTATTTCACTGCATTTTCTGTGCAGCCAGACTTTTTCTGTGATGTCCTTGAGGTCTAACAATATATATTTAGTGCATTTTCCTCCTCATAAAACATTTGCAAAGCCAGTAAAATAAACTGTATCATGTCTGCTAGCTTGCAGTCTTCCTCCTCTTTGCTATTCTTCTTTGTGTGTCACTGCCAACAACTGTCAGTCAGTGAAGTAGCCTAAAATGAGTGTTAGGAAAATATCATGACAATCAATACAATCAATACAAAAAAACAACAAAAAACAGGGACCTGTTTAAAAATATATATTGCTTCTTATATTGCTCAAAAACCTCATAGTTACCTCTTGTCGCCTTTGAAAGCCACCACTGTTTTCTCCGCTCCATGTTGTTTAATTGAGTCTGTAAACTTTGACCTCTTCAGGCCCCTTAAAATCGCTCAAATGTAACAATCTGAGAAGGGAACATCAGTCTGTGGTTTAACTGCTTGCAACCCAGAGACAAAGGCAACCTGTAAAAAAGGTGTGTGTCAGTATACTAATGAAAAACACTTTGGTCAGACAGTGGTTGTTCTGCAGTTGATAAGGCAAGCCTACGCACTATTTACAAAAGCGAGAAATAATAACCGATCAGTAATAATTTGAGAGACTCTGAGATGCAAAATATCTTATTATAAATGTATTTTTTGTTGCCCGCAGGCACAGGCAGTTTTGAGATCCCTGTTCTGTGTCTCTTGGTCCACGGGGAACCCAGGATCCTGAAGGTAGGTTTCATTTCATTACGCTGCCGTGACTGTAAAGAGACCTCTTGAAAGCTGCATAGATGTGGTTTTTTTTTTCTTTTCCGTGTGAATGCGCACAATCTGACTGTGAACAGTGGCTCAGGCTGAAGAATTGGGCGCCGGATCAAATTTTGGTTGTGCCACTTCCTGAAGTCGCCGGCCAAAAGCCAGTCTGAGAGACAAATTCTTCCTGTCCTCACAAAACTAATCTCTTTGCCTAGAAAGTCTGTGGAGGCCAACAATGCATTTGCATAAACAGAGCCATAACCGAGCTCACGCCGATCGATATTATTCCCTGTTTATGTTTAGTCGAGGGGTTGTTTAGTGGAAATGAGGACGTCTGTGAGTTTGCCCGCGAGTCTGAACATTGTGTCCCCCTCTGCAGAGGATGTACAAAGGCATTGGCAATTCGACACCATGGCTGATCCTGGCAGGCTCAGGAGGCGTGGCTGACATCCTCGTCACACTGATGAATAGGGGCGGCTGGGATACGGACAGTGTTCATGAGCTGCTGCTGGACACCTTTCCAAATGCCCCCCACAGCACCGACATCAGTAACTGGGTCAAGCTGGTGAGAGCGATGTGCGCAGCATGGAGGCAGGCACATACACAGATATGCACATCACAAGGCTTGAACGTTGCCAGAAAAATGGGGCACACTGGGGAAGATTGTGAGGGAAGCTAATGTGGGATTTTCATCCTTATCTTCGAAATTTGCACGTGATGACCTAATTAAGGATATGATGGAGGAGGGAAAGATACCAATAATGTAGTTTTTTTCAAACATACACAGTGAAGGGATTGTAATTTTGGAAAACAATAAATTAGCAATAAAAGAACTGCACATGACTTTACTCAAATGCGATATTCATAGTAATAACTGTCTGTCAACCTGCCAATCAGATCCAGAAGATACTTGATCACGGGTATCTCCTCACCGTCCACGACCCCGAGCAGGAGAGCTCCGAGCTGGATACGGTGATACTCAAAGCTCTAGTCAAGGGTAAAGGACCTTGTCAGAGATATGTTATCAAGAAACTTGCAATTTTCTTCTCTCAGACTGTACAATTACAGGTTTTTATAACTTGACAGTAACATGGAGAGAGAGCCTTGACATTTTGAGCACTTGATAGGTTGTGAACCAGCTGACATCTTGCATGTTGTGTGTGGATTTATATGTGTGTGTGTCTGTCAGCTTGCAAGAGCCAAAGTCAGGAGGCTCAAGACTTCTTAGATGAACTGAAGCTAGCTGTGGCCTGGAACAGGGTGGACATCGCCAAGAGTGATATCTTTAATGGCGATGTGGAGTGGAAGGTGGGACTAATTTAATTGTATATAATGGTAATAGGGTATAATATGCTGTACATAGTAATTTTGAAGTTTGCCAGGCTTGTAATTAAACTTGTCAAAACTATAAAGTTGACTCTATAATCAAGGTTTAGCATATTTAAATGAAAAGAAAACAATCTTACCACAAGCACACAAGCAGATCTTTGAGGAGATATCATACCAACTGATTAACCCACTACCCCGCTGACTATGCCATCCTATACTATGACACATGATCTTTGCAGGCTTGCGACCTTGAAGAGGTGACGATGGACGCCCTGATCAATGACAAGCCTGACTTTGTGCGCCTCTTCGTGGACAACGGTGTGAATCTCGGCGAGTTCCTCACTTACGGCCGCCTGCAGGAGCTTTACTGGTCTGTGTCGGAGAAGAGCCTCCTTCACAACCTGCTCCTCAAAAAGTACGAGGAGAAGCAGCTTTTGCTCGGGGCGGCCAGGACGCACGGTCCGCCCGGACACCATCCGCCCGAGCAAGGGGACCGGAAACCTCGCTTCACCCTCTACGAGGTGGCCAAAGTGCTGAAAGACTTTCTCCACGACTCCTGCAAAGGCTTTTACCAAAAGATTCCCACAGTGAGTCTTATTCTCTCATGAATGTCCCAGTAAATCATATACATTGCACTGAATACTAAATCCTTTCAAGCAATGAAATAATTTCTGCTAGTTGCAGTGGTTTTCATTCTTTTAGTCTTTTTGGCACCTTAAAATGAAGTGTCTATTCATGAGCCCTTGTCACAGTTTGCATTTGTCCATGAGTTAGAAACAGAGAATGATTTTCCTTTTTAAACCTCTCAGACCGTTTCATTTGGAAGTGGTAAAGGTCTGATAGTTGAGATGAAAATAGGCAATAGACCTCAAGATAATTCACTTCCTGAACATAGGCCTTTAATTTCACCATAATTGCACAAAGGAAGAGGTGGACCGTCAGTGCAAACCTAAGCTGCTATTACACCCTAAGAAACCTTGTCTCAATATAGACTTCTCTCTCTGTGTTGTGTAATACATGTTGTTTGCATCATGCTCCACAGCTAAAAAAAAGGTGATAATCTCAGTTAAGAACTCACAGCTCAAGTATGACCAAAATTAAAGGAGAAGAGCAAAAATTCTGCCATGGATTGTATGATAAATGTAATAACAGCATGCTCTATAAAGTGCGTGCAGCCACCCTGTTAACAATACATATTTAATACATTTAGTGTGCTGTCTGTGTTCTCCAGGAGAAACCTGCTAAGGGCCGACTGTTCCACACCCAGAAGAACCTGGCCGAGTTGGAGGAACGCTGCGAACATCCGTGGAGGGATCTCTTCCTCTGGGCCGTCCTTCAGAACCGACAGCAGATGGCTAACTACTTCTGGGCCATGGTCAGTCTCGTCAGCTCCTTGAGTCAGTTCAGCTCGTGTGTGGAGCAGTCTAAATGTGCCTGGCATCGACAAAAACTACTCAAACCAAACTGAAGTGAGCTGAATTATATCAGGGCTAGTTTGTATTCTGGATTCGGTGTGATTAAGAGTGATGTGGGCCAGCACAGTGCAGGTGCAGGTCAGTCCTGCCATATGGAAATGTCACTCTAGATAAAAGAGCCCAGCAAACGGCATATTTATCAAGAACTGAGGTGAACTAAAAAGCTATCTTATCTCCAAGAACATTATTCAAATGAAGGTCAAGGCTGCTTCATGGGGCAGTATATATTCGACGAGTGAGCAAAATAGTGCGAGCAAATCCAACGCCCTGATGAAGTTAATGAGAAATATATCCTCACACGGGATTGAGGCTCTATGAATAGTTTAAATGACACCAATCAGTGGTAATAACTCTTTGTTTTCAACATCTTTTCAAGGCACCTTTCATTTCTTTATGGCCCTTCCACGAACTAAGGGAACCAATTATTGTAATCTCACAAGCGGTCACCCCTGATGCGCTCCTTTCCTGCATCTTATTTCAGACATTATCAGAAATTATGGTAATTGCATTCAGTGTGTGTACATCACCCACTGCAAATTGTTTTACCACTCAGACTGCGGCCCGGATATCTGCATTCATAATTTGATTGTTTGAAGTATCTCTCATGTCAAAGGCCTCATCATAATTATCCTTACTGATGGGCTTGTGCCAGCAAAGTATCTCACATTTAATATGTATACATTTATATGAACCTAGGAGCGATATCATTAAGCGTGGTGTATAAAAACCATTGATAATTGAGTGCGACTTCAAATAGAAAGCCCTCTAATTTAGCAAGTTGATCTTTATTTACACGTTTGTTATGTCAGTCCTATAAAAGTTTCTTTTACAAAGCACAGGGCCATTAAAGGTTGCTATTACCTGTTGCTAATAGAGAATGACAATATAATACAATGAATGTAACCCACTGTAACATAATAATAGACCACGCCAATCTCTTACCAGAAAGAACCAACTAGATTATTCTTGTAAAAAAAATACCCTTTGGATTAACTCTCTTCTTTCTGTCTTCACGTGTGTGTGTGGCTGACGAGAAATGAGTTTGGTTGTTACGATTTCAGTTATTTGCAGTTTTTTCGAAGGATGGATAAGACCTGGAGACCATCAGCTTGGCTTAGCATAAAAACTGGAAACAGGGGGGAAGCTAGCCTTCCTCTCTCTAATTAACGTGTCGTATCTCATCTCGGAAAACAAACTTTCTTGGAGCAGTGCTGCTCCAGACAGAACTTTTGGACTCAGCCAGGCAAGCTCTGTCCAGCTTCATATTGCATGGACAGATATGAGTGCGATATCTTATCTTATGATATAACTCGTGGTAAGAAGACAAATCAGCGCATACGGTGGAGCTACTGCTCAGATTATAGAGATCCGTATCAGTAGTTTCGTATTTCTTCATATATCTATAAAAGATGTGTATACTTTGCAAAACTACCCACTTTTTTCAAAAGAACACAGGTCCAGAAAGGTCATTGATTTTCATTAATACAAGTAAGTTATTAAAATCAGCAAGGAGAGATGGTGGTACATATTTCACAGATCAATCTGTACTGTCAAGCACATAATGTAACTTAGACTAAAGTAAATAAAGACTTACACTGAAAGTATCTGAAACTGAAGCCTGGGCAGAAGGAAGGAAAAACACATAAAAGATCTTGAACACTAAGGATATACTTTGGAAAATTGTGGGCATAAAAGTTAAATATGGGTAAATTATAGAAAAATGGCTTAAGTGTTGTAAAAGTTCTTTCACAATTGGGGTCATTTCTTTCTCAGGTCTGTTAAAACACCACTTTTTACTGATGAGACTGCATGTGGATCCGTGAGTTCACAGTCATTGAAAAGTCCAACATCAAAATTCAAAACATAGTTGGATCTTTGACAGGTTTTTAAGTCTACAAGCTATGAGAGCAACCATGTTACATACGTAATAAGATATGAATGCCTTCTGCTGTTAGGGGTTTTGTTCACATCAGTAAACACAGGACGAAAAGGTCTCCATATATGATCAGCTGAGCAGCACATGAGCGCTTGCATTTTATATCAGTCTTGAATTATACATTGTATGTGAATATAACAAAAAAAAAGAAAATGTGAGATTTAGCAATAAGAGGAAACATATCTATTGCAGGGTGATGTGCACAGCACAGCCCATTTGCATGCAGAGGGACGCAGCCCTCTAAAATTCTTAACTAGATTTCTCAGATCCTTCTCTCAGACCCATTTCTTGGATCCAGTTTTCTTTTAATCCTTCAGGGCCCTGAGGCGGTTGCGGCAGCGCTGGCGGGTTGTAAGATTCTGAAGGAGATGGCACGGCTGGAATCTGAGGCTGAGTCTGCACGTAGCATGAAGGAAGCCAAGTATGAGCAGTTTGCCCTTGGTGAGTGCATAAACCATTCGGCGACTAAAGCTGACATGGTAATCGGACAAAGTAAAGGTCAAACATTGCAAGAGGTACATTCGCTGACATCAGACAACAAAATAAGCAGATCTCACCAGAAAGGGAATAGAATATGCATCTCAATGTGCAGATTCAACAAGTGGTTGACACGGTGTACCTGTGCTGTTTTTTTTTGTGACAGATGTCTTTGGAGAGTGTTACTCCAACAGTGAAGACAGGGCTTATGCTCTGTTAGTGAGAAGAACACACTGCTGGAGCAAATCTACGGTCCTTAACCTGGCAACTGAGGCAGATGCCAAATCCTTCTTTGCCCACGATGGAGTTCAGGTAACAAGGAGACACATCCATATGCTCATTTGGCTCCAGTTTAACTGATTCTATCAGCCATTATAAAACACTGAACTTTCATGCAGCAGGTTTTAAGTATTGTGCATTTGATTAAAGGATTACAGTGAAATACTGTTTTATCCTGCAGTTATTTATTCAGATATCTTTTGCTGCTCACTGGACTCCATTCAGCGCACAGTTTTGCCTAAATATCCCTCCAGCAAATGTCCTTGTCATTACAAAGTCATTACTGAGAGTCAATTCAATGTCAGAGGGAAAGTTAGTATGTGGAAAACTCTTGACAGTGAACTACTGTTTTATTTAAAGCCGCAGTTGGAGTAATATAATCTTTTTTGCAAGGGGATCTGTTAATTAGAATTCAGTACATGTGTGATTTTTCAAGAGAATGTGGACTTTACTGGTCTTATTACAAAGGCCGCACGAGCTCTGACCGAGCATCAGGTGTCCTTTCATGAAAGTGACCTCAACCCATACTGCAGATAGATGGCTGTAGAGAGTGAAAAGGCTCATTTGTGTTTTGAAATGGTCTGGCGAGGAGGGAAATTTACAGCTGTCCTCAGTTAACCAGTCGGGGTAACTCCCTGGATGGAGCTTCCACAGATATTGACACATGGAAATTTTTTCCAAGTCAAATGGAGCCCTCTTGTGGTGATCTTCAGTTTGTTTGTCCCTGTTATGAAACCACATCAGATTTTAATGTAAATTATACCAACCTAAACTTTTACCTCAGGCTCTCCTCACAAAGATTTGGTGGGGGGCCATGACAACAGACACAGCCATCTCCAAACTCGTGGTGTCTTTCTTCTGTCCGCCACTCATCTGGACCAACCTCATAAAGTTCAGGTGCTCCATCTCGTGCTGCCCCCACCATTTTCCTTGGCCATGTGGATGTACTGTATGTCTTTATGTTGTGTGCGCTGACACTCTCGTATGCGCCTTTCAGTGACGAGGAGCTCGATAATCGTAATGGCAGCGAGCAGTTTGTGGAGCTGGACAGTCTGGATACAGAAAAGGCTTTGCTGTTAACAGACGATGATGACCCTTTGTGAGTCTGCAGTCAAATAATACTCAAATTACTTTAAAAAAAATCTGAAAATGATCTTTATTAAATAAGCAGGATTTTAGCTGTAATACTGCTTACAATCTTATTCCTATTATTCTTATTCTCATTACTTTACATTGTAATTCTCAAAAAAACTGTACATGACCTCTTGACCTCATTCAGTTAAAAAAAAAAGTCTGCTACACTGATTCACATTTTGATTTGAATTTTATTGTCCATAAGGGGGATTTATTGTTGCAGTCAAGTGCGATGTAGGACACACCCAGACTTTAAAAGAAAAAACAAACAAAAAAAAACAATAAATACATATAACATGAGTGTAAAAATTAGAAAAAAGACACATTAAAGCCCACTACACAGGGGCTTCACATAAAACAATACAGACAAAGCAGTGGCAAAATGACCTAAAACCTGACATACATTGAACCTGCATCAACAAATCATCTCAATCATCAATGGTTAAAACAACAAAAATAATCTTTAAGAAGCCAGTAATGCATATTTAGATTATATTTACATTATATACTTGTTAGTTATGTTTCATTGTTTTCCAGGGACTCCTCACCCGGAGGTCCAGCAGCTCAGAGCTGCGCCTCTGTCTGGTGGCGTTTCTTACTCCGCCGCTGGCGTCGCTTCTGGAGCGCTCCCGTGACCGTGTTCCTCGGTAATGTCATCATGTACTTCGCCTTCCTCTGCCTCTTCACCTACGTGCTCCTGCTAGACTTCCGCCCGCCGCCGCCCTTTGGCCCCGGAGCCCCAGAGATAATGCTCTACTTCTGGGTCTTCACCTTGGTGCTGGAGGAACTTCGACAGGTGACCACCAAATCACCCAGTCTTGCTGTTCCCTTTATAATCCCATTTTTTATGTTTTAAAATATCAGTCCATTATTTAGTGATCTCTCATCCAAATCTATCCATCTATGCAGTGTGACGAGTGTTTTGAGGCACTGTAAGTCTTGTTATGTTTCCAAGACGGCATTCAATCTGACAAGTCAGACATATCTGAGTGGGAGGTGATGTGAATAGCTACAATGACCTCAGTCTCTCTGGGGTTTTAAGGATTCATGAGCCTTTCACCTCTCTGCTTGATTCCCTCCCAGTGAGCCAGGTCAGACAAGCATGATCCCTTATTGCACTGATCCCGTTGAGCCCTCCTCCCTTGGGCACAAAAGCCCCAGATGAGACAGGCCTTCACCGCTGTTGCCTCTGCTCACTTTTTCAGCATGCGTCTCAGAAAGTCCCCGAGCTGAAAAGAACTGTGGCGCAGGTTTCCAAAAAAAGAGCTGCTCTGCTACAGGCAGCCCTGGCATGCTACCACCCAGGGGTGCATGCCTCTCCCTGAAGGAAGACGATGCCACAGGGGGCCCCTGTTCTTACCATACTTGTCACAGAACAAGGTTTCAGCAATTTCCCTCAGGATGAATAAAGTCATATCTTACCTCTCATCTCGGAGAATGTGGGTTTACCAGCTTTTTAGATCTGATAGATGTGCTGCTGCAAGACTGCTCTCTCTCACTGTGAGTTGTGACAAATACAAGTCACAAGTCATGCCAACTAACATGTTGCTACGTGAACTGGTATAGGTAATATATGGTTTCTCATTACATCAGCGTACCTCACTGATGTTCACGTGCCAGCTGAGTACTGTCCATCCTTTGCATTGCAGTGTTAACAGCATATTATTTCAGATGTCAAATTTAAGTTTAAAATCAGGGCTGTTTTGATGATATTGATACAGAATATATCACTTCCTTGTATTGAGACACTAATGCATGTGTAGTGAGTGTGATTGGTTTACCATCAGTCTCTGTCTCAACACCCTATGCCTTTATAGAAACATCCAGCTTTATTTAATAATCATTTAGGCCCTGAAAAGGTCAAATACCTTCAGCAGCTAGGAAGAATAGATCTCCGTCTATTAGAATATTGTATTGATCTGTCTCTTAAATACACTGCAAATGGGCAGATCTGAACTGAAAAGTTGAACTGAAAAGTTGAACTGAAAGAAGCAGATTCAGTGGTTGTGATTAAGACAACTGTATCTTTCAGAGTGCTTTTAGAAGGCGATGTTATCCCAAATGGAGGCTGCATGGGTAGCCATGCAAAATATGAGATATGCTTTCTTATCAGTCCACCTCTGAGAGTTACAGTTGAAAGTATTTGGCTGTCATGTGATATAACAGTCGGGGCTTACACACCAGTCTGTCACTTTATTTGAACAGCGTCCTGCCCTCAGCTTGTTCTCAGACCAATCACAAGAGGGACCAAGTGCTGGTTCTCCCTGCACTTACAGGTGCCCTGTTCCAACCACAGGAGAAAACTCAACCTCGCACTCTAAGAGTCAGAGACTTTTTACAGGAATGTGAATTTGGGGCACCGCAGGTGCTTCTGAAGCAGCAGCACTGTGTACCTGCTAAGTCCCTTTTGGCATCGCAGGTGTGTTTGACCAGGGCTTCAATGGATGACCTGGTGGAGGGCAAATTAAAATGAGAAAACTCTCACTCAGCTTCAGCATGAAACAAAACTCATTTCAGACATAAGGGATGGTTTAAAAAAGGTTAATACTACTTTTTTATGACACAGAGCTTCTTCACGGATGAAGAGATGAACATCTTGAAGAAGTTCAAACTCTACGTAGAGGACAACTGGAACAAGTGCGACATGGTTGCCATCTCACTCTTTGTTGTTGGAGTTTCATGCAGGTAATTAACATTAAATGACACTGATGACCGTGAAAAAATAAACTAAAATATTAAAAAATAAAAATAACAGTGTGCAGGCTCTAGATCTGCTGTTATGATGGTCTACATCAGAGCATTGAAATAATGGAGAGAGTTTAATTAATGAAATGGGGAATATACCACACACTAAATATGCAATTTCATTTTGCAGGATGGCAAAAGACACGTATGAGGCAGGAAGAACAGTCCTGGCGATAGACTTCATGGTGTTCACTCTACGTCTGATCCACATCTTTGCCATTCACAAGCAGCTGGGTCCCAAGATCATCATCGTGGAAAGAATGGTGACCAAAACAAACATCTTATTATTACAACAACATCTGAAGTGCAGGCTTTGAGCAGCCTGTTGAGAAGATGAAAGCACGTGTCTCTCCTTTACAGATGAAGGATGTTTTCTTCTTCCTGTTTTTCCTGAGTGTGTGGCTCATTGCGTACGGCGTTGCCACCCAGGCTCTTCTCCACCCCAATGACCCGAGGATTGACTGGGTGTTTCGCAGAGCCCTGTATCGCCCTTACCTGCACATTTTTGGCCAGATCCCCTTGGAGGAAATAGATGGTAAATTACAGGAGATGCAAATTTCTATGTTATACAGTGTGAAGAAGATGCACGTTTTAAATGTATCTTTATCCATGAAAAATGTAAAATGTGTACAGTGCCTTTGTTGTCATATTTAATGTTAGACTTTGATCATTTATGCAATCAGGGATGGTTTTCTGTTGGCTTGAATGTTGTTGTCTGCTAATCTAATTTTCTTGTTCTTTCATTAAACGGCGCACAGCTGCTCGCATGCCTGAAATTAACTGCACAGATGACTCAGAGGAGATTATACTGGGCCTTAGGCCGCCGTGTCCCAATGTCTACGCCAACTGGCTGGTCATCCTGCTGCTGGTTATCTTCCTTCTTGTCACCAATGTCCTGCTGCTCAACCTGCTCATTGCCATGTTCAGGTCAGGGGGCAGGGGATCCCATAAAATGTTTGTCTTTCTGATGAAACGAGATGAGCTGGTGGCCTCTTTATACAGGATAAAATAAAATAAAAAAAACATATTTTAATGCTTTTTTTTTGTTCTTTTATCCCCCTCAGCTACACATTCCAGGTGGTGCAGGGCAACACAGACATCTTCTGGAAGTTCCAGAGATACAACCTGATCGTTGAATACCACAGCCGTCCAGCGCTGGCCCCACCCTTCATCATCATCAGCCACCTCTCGCAGCTCCTCCTCAGCCTGGTTAAACAGCCTGAGTCCAAGCAGGAGCACCTTGGTGTGATGGTTTTGCTTATTTCAGCATATTTCCATTATGAATAATTAAGCTATTCTCCTTTTACTTCAAGCAGATATTGAAATAGTTTCCTGTGGCTTATCTGGTTAAATACAAATTAAGTTAAATATTAGAAAACACTGTGTGCTTATCTCTGGCCTTCACCTGCTTTATCCATGGAAATTGCCTGTTGGTTAATTGGTAACTGGACTGCCTCCTTGTATGTGTGTGTGTGTGTTGCCAGAGAGGGAGCTGCCAGCAGGGTTAGACCAGAGGCTGATAACATGGGAGACGGTGCAGAAAGAGAACTACCTGGCCAAACTGGAGCGTCAGCACTGGGAGAGCAGCGAGGAGAGACTCAAGAGTACTTCCTCAAAGTAATTGTTATTTTTCAGTTTTGTCATGCAGTCCGATTATGTGAAGATATAATTGTTTTTGGCAATAAAGCTCCAATAAAGCCACTGGACACAACCTGCCCAGCATCAAACTGCAGCTTGTTTTAGCTCTTCTTCTGCCCTCTAGTGGTGTAAAGTTGTGTATTGCAGCATTAAACATGGTTTTAAATGGTTTTAATTTGTGGCCAAGGGTTCAGAGCTTGCTGAGGATTGTCGGCGGGTTCAAGGACCAAGAGAAACGTCTGGTATCAATGGAGGCTCAGGTAAACCTCAGGCACACAATTTGACACATAATCAGGTTGCATTTCCCCAATATTATTTCATATAAAAATGAGACACATAGTTTGCATAACCCTCAGTCGTGTGTGGTTCCGTCTCCAGGTCAGATATTGTGGAGAGGTGTTGTCCTGGATGGCAGAGTGCTTTGCTCAAAGCACACTAAAGTGTGGGAAAGAAGCTCCATGTGCTCCAAGTGAGTCAAAAATCAGAGACAGGAAAGTTTCAGTTCAGTTAATAGACAAATGTACTATTACATTCTAACGCAGTATTAAAGTCTTGCACTAAAGTCTGTACTTTGATCTGATTGCATGAAATTTCAGCAACTCTGACAGGCAGCAAGGCAAGCAGCGCCAAGGATGCACCTCAGAGTCAACCAGAGAAAGAAGATGGGGGAGCAGAACCAGGTCACTCAGGATATGGAGCCAACAAAAAATTTCCTTACATTGATGAATAAGTCATAACTGGTAGCTCTAAGCTAACTATGATACTATATGTAAGATTTTTAGGATATTTTAAGGCATAATGATGGCCTAACTTGGGGAGAGGGAACATTGGTTTGTTTTGGACTTATATTTAAATGAATAAAATCATGTTGGATGCACTCACAGATGGCTGTCTGGTTTTTGAGTGTCCTTTTAAGTAAGAAAGACATGCACTTAATTCCTTCAATTCTTTCTGCAAATTAAGCCTGCGAGTGGAAAATAAATGTATTACATTATCATAATCATCTTAAAAAATATATGTTAATAATTTATAATATATAAATATATAATAATATATGTTAAAACTTATTAAGTTTCCTATTGTTGTAGGACATTGTAAACAAACTGTACTGTTCTTATAGGACATATTTTACCAGCTTACGAGCACAGTGAAAACATCCCCCTCACAAAGACAATGAAGGAGATGGAGGTGTGGTCTGCGTCAGTAGAAGACATCAAAGGTTAGACTCTACAGTGGCTGTGAGTTTAAGTAAGCTTGAGTTTAATCTAAGGCTTTGATAATCAGTTTTGGATCATATTTATGACAAACAAAAACCCATTCAATATCAACAGGAACAGCCATCATCGTTTACAGTCCAGGTCACATAGAATGATATTAGAGTAATTTAATGTTACAGAGGGACAAACAAGACTGAAACAAAAGACAATATATTAATTACATCATGCAAAGGATCAACAAGCAGCATAATATTTAAAGACACTGTGCCATAATGTTGGGTTCTACTCTTGAAATACTTTTCTACATCAGGTAAATGAACTTGTTTGAAAGGCACCATAAATTCTGCCAAAAGCAAAATGAGCCACTCAGTGACAAATATGCCAAACTGTAATGAATTATGCAAAAAGAATCTACGGTGGTGATGAAACCAGGTAAACAGAAAATCCTCAGTGTTGGAAAGGGTGTGGCTGTGGATGTTTTGCTGATTATACCACAGTGATGTCGTGAAAACAGTACGGTCAAAACGTAGTGAAGAGTGAATCGCTGAAATTGGAGTTTTGTTAATCCTATTCTTTCCTGACCATACTTAAAAGGTACCCTGTGGAGTTTTACTGCAAACAGTTATGTTCACAGTGTTTCTTATTAAAGTACACTGTATGTATCCTTGAGGTCCGACAGGTGTGCTGAATGAATGAATGAATTCCCTGCTTTATCGAACATTTGCACACCAGCCTTCTTAACATTTCAACTTGCATCGTTTCCAAACATCCGCACATACATCCATCAACTAGTAGTCGTCTTTGTCACCTTTTGCTGAAACCGCCAAATATCCAGTGTAATACCGTGAAACCGAGAGATGTCGCTCTATAGCCCTTCTGTTCTCTGACTGCTGCTTCACCATCTACAGCTGATATGATACTCGTCTGCATTTCGTTCGACCCACAGATATATTAAGAGAAATGGATGCTGTGTTCCTAGATAGCATCCCATGCATTCCAAAGACAGTTGCTCACCTGGTGCACGCACGAAAAAAAAAAAAAAAAAAAAAAAACTTCTTCAGGTTTCATGTTTTTTGACCTATTGCACTTTGGACATTAGAATCCTTGTCTGAACAACTGAAAACTACACATAATAATAACATAACATAATTATTTGTTTTTGTTGGACTCAAACTGTGATCATAAGACGAGTACTTTCAGGGTTTTTTGGCACTTCTTTATAGTTTTACAGTCATTTCTTTTATAGAATTTGGGATGAGAAGTACATGACCAAATAGATATTTGGCCATAGCATATGACTAAATATCTATTTCGTCATATGCTTCTGGTCACATGACTCACAGTTCCAACTGTCACCACGACAACAAAACTTCCACACAGCACACAGCTGTTCCTGGCAACTTAACTTGGCCTAATCCTTTTACACCATTTTTTTTTTAAGGCTCGTATGCAATCTCTTTTTTGTTACTACCCTCTGAATGAGAACATATCACTTCACCCACAGGCCCCTGTGGTTACTATGGTGACTCTTGTGTGCAGGAGGATGAGGGAAAAAAATGCAATAGGGATGTGCTTGTCAAAGCATTGCTCCACAATGCTACCAGTGGTCAAAAACTCCACAGGGTATCTTTAACATTCAGTGCTGTCTCTAATGACCAGAACCAGAGAGATAAGTCTTGTAGTAATATTCAGTCTGCGTGCAGCTCTTAAGCTGGTTATGTTGAGCTGCTTACTGACTATTTACATCATTTAAACTTATGAGGCTTGCTAAATATTGGTATCTTGAGGGAGAGTACATTTATTTAAAAAATGTATTACAAAACATACTGTGTATATTTATTAAAATGAAAGTCACATTGACATTTAAAAGTTGGTAAACAAATAAATATTAGCATACTTGCTGTATCCCAATTATAAACACGTGAACATCACTTTTGCTCCTCCTGACGTCTGACAATCAAATTAATAGAGTAGTATTTAAATCTGGCAGATGTACTGTACCAATATCTCAGCATGATGATGAACCAAAGATGTGAGTTTGACTTTAGTCTCTTGAAACTGAGGCCTCAGGACCTCTAGGCTGCACTGTTGGCCCCTCACGGTGAAGCACATTGTCAAAACGTGGCGTCACCTCACAGCGGATGAGCAGAGTATCATCTTTAACGAAGGCCCTCTGGCTCAGCTGGTGCAGGTGCAGAAAGGTGACGTAGCCGAATCCTTTGGGGTTGCGCTGGATGACGGGCTTCTGGAAGGCTTGCAGGTCTGGTTTAGTCTCCATCACCTCCATGTGGTGCTGACTCTCGGGGCCCTGGTCTAGGATGGCGAGGCGGATGGTGCCCTGGAACGGCCAGGTCAGCTGCCCGTCATAAGCTCCTTGCATGGTGTGGACAAAGAGGGAGATGTAGTTGGAGCAGCGCGGGGCATTGGGGGTCTGCAGGTGTAAGCGCAGGCACAGCTTGTAGCCCGGGCGGCCGGTGTAGAAGCCAGGGCTGTGCTCGACCACGGGCAGGCCCGCTTCTTGGTTCCGCAGGTGGGATGAGAAACCTCGGAGGCGCCAGATGAAGATGCCGTGACACTGTTGGGCCTCCATCTCTTTCATCGTCTCCTCCAGCACCGAGACTCTCCGCCTGAGCTCTGCAAGCTGGCCAGCCTGTAGAGATGGGACAAAAGTTTAATGTGAGGCTTGGGTTCTTTGGTTAGTCTTTAAATCTTTGTCTTGTCTTGTCTTTAAAAGCTCTGGACTAGCTCTGCATTAAATCATTTTGAGTGTCAATAACCTTTAAGTATATTAATTGTAAGTTCAAGTGATATGCTGCAACCTCATGTTACATTTCTTTTCTGTCTCAGTCTGACAGCAGTTTGATTTTAGATTCTGTGATCACAAAGATGAACTACACGCACGCACATATTAGTACTTGTACCTGTGTTTCTTTTAAAATGATGAGCTCGCGCAGCTGGTGATCCTGCTTTACCAATCGTCCGTCCATCTCCCTGATCCTCTGCATCTCCTCGCTAGGTTGACATGAGGCAACATTGCTACTGCAGCTCCCCGATCCTCTGGGTCCGCTACAGGCTGACACTGAGGCTGCAGCTCCTTGGTCCTCAGAGGAAATAGAAGGTCCTAGTGTCCACAGGGACTTGGGTGTGGTGCCATTGAGGCTAAGGCCACGTAGGAACTCGGCCATGTAGCGCATATGCATCTGTGTGAACTCCTGCATGTGCTGAGCCAGGTTGTGACGCTGCATCTGCAGATGGAAAATATTTTTCAGGACTAATGGTTGTATAATATAGTTCCAGTGATTGTGTGATTGTGTGATTGTGTGTAGACTTGTAACACAGAAGACATTTGATTTGAAAGCATTTGATAACTTACCCTTTCCTTACATCCAAAGATGCTAAAGTTACAGGCGATGGGTGCTTTTGGACAATCTGTGTCACAGTGAGATTCCATCTGAAACAAAAACATCATCTGCTTAGCTTCATTCATACCCATTTATTCTATTTCAGCAAGCGTTTCAACAAGCCAGTTATTACTGTGTAACTGTGGACAAACATAATTAGGGAACTTGGAACGAGCACACTTCCTATCCCATTGCTTCAACAAAAGAGAGGCTCTTGTTGACAGACGTTAGCGTCAGTGAATAACAACTCCCAACTGGAAAAAACATTTTGATTTATTTACCAGAGGCATTTTCATGGCACTTGACTGTATCACTCACCTGGTCTCTGATGAGATCCATCTCACAGTACTGGCACGTCACGCTGGCAAATGGACACTGCTGTTCATGAAGCTGAGGGGGCGACCAAAAGCATATTGTAAGGAGATGACCCCCCCCTAACACACAGTGCAGCGGTACAATTTTCCTATGAGAACCTCTTAAGGAAAGGCAAGAGGAGCAATTAAGTGAGTCAATGTTACCTCTTTCTCCTCATAAACAAAGCATGCCACACAATCTGGACATGACATGGGTCTCCTTTGGCACTCAGCAGTTGTGTGTTCCTCTAGGTGGCTCTTTCTCACAGATTGTTGGCATTGTGGGCAAGGCACAGTGGTAAACGCACATTGTGCCAAATGATTCTGGAAGGAAAACAATACATTGAAACAATTCGATAAATTTCGTTCTGTGGAGAAACAGCGACGGTTCACATATTAACAATTTCATCGTCCACCCCAGGGGTAGATTCTTTACTTGAAACCTAACACATTTTTCATATGCTGGAACAAAGACCCAAAGAGTGATAGCCTCCTCATTAATCCCTCATTATTCTAGTGCACAGTGTTATATTATAATGATAATAACAAAAGATCTCTTTGGGTCAATTGGTGTTATCAGCAGTCTAGCATGTGCATATTTTCCCTCCGTAAACTGAAACCTTCCTTTATTGGCTGTTGTTTAGGAGCCAGCAGTGTGAGTAAATGTTGGAAGAGTCAGACAGAAGAGTGTGTGCTGACTATCTTGGTGCTGACAGGAGAAGAGGCAAGCTGAGCTGCCAGTATCTCATTTGCTACCTTTTTTTTGTTTAACTACATACACACTTGCCCTACATGAATCTCAGTATGCATACAAGATGTTGAAGATTTCCGCCCTATTTTCAGAGGCTTATGTTCAATGGTAGTGATGGATCAACCATAAATAATAACAATAATATGTTCTGTGATAATTTCTATACAGTAAAATAAATACATAAGTCATCACAACGATCTAGACATCATTTGAATGGTACTGTGCATCTCAGGTTCATTTTAAATTCTGGATTTTCTTTTATTGAAGTTGTTTCTTTTTTTTTGTTCTTGGCATTCAAAAGAAGAGGTCAGTCTCACCTCTAAATGTCGGAGCTCCATTTTCTCAGCACAGCCAGAGTTTGGACAGCGAACAGTCAGAGACAGAATCTCCCGTTTGGCAAAATTATCAGGAAACAGCTGCTCTTCAGACAGCATCTCATTGTCCACAGGGCACCTCTGGCCTGTGTCACTATTTTGCAAAAAGAAGAACAGCAATCATTTCAGGCTGAGCATTAAGGTTATCATGGTACGCATGGTTCTTTATATTTGAACAGGAACGCCAGTGTGGTATAAGTGTTGCATCATTTAGATATATACTGTACCTGGAGGACATTTATTTTTAAAATCCTACTCAGTGATTTGACAGATTGTTTTGTTACTAATAAAAAACAGCACTTAAAGCATATGCCATGAAACTGATGTGAAAAAATGTATTAGAGAGCTAAGTTAGTATTAAATGTTATCAAGAAAGCTCCACAATAGCATACCGAATGGACTTCTCGATGCAGTTCTTGCAGAAACGGTGACCACAGGGTGTTTGAATGGCATTTCTCAAAGCCATGAGGCAGATTGGGCATTCGTATTTGCTCTCTAGGGGCGGGTCAAACTCCACGTCATAGCCCTGGAGGGGGGCAGCAGCCTGAAGACTACTCGAGGTGCTGCTAATGAAGGTGCCAGGGCTCTCTGAGGGGCTGAGAAGGGATTCCCGCTCTTTTTCCAGCATTGCCAACCCACAGCTGCACAGTGGTCAGCTCTCCACCAACAGCTTCATAGCTGTCCTCCTGCAAACTCCCCTTGTTGCTGTCAGAGCAAGCCATCTGTGGAGAGTGGGACAAAAACAGGCAATCAAAGGGTGAAAGTGGAAAAAAAATCTAAACAAATAAAGCATTATAGTATGTAAATAATCATTATTTTTGGCATAAGTGATCACTGTCTCTCTAAAAGTGGAGTGCTTCAGCAGTACTGAAGAAAGCTCAGCTAAGACTTTTTTTTATCTAAGACAGCTGAGAAGATTTTCATATCGCATGACTGTGTGATGCATCACACCTTCCCCATTTAATGGAAGTCAGGAGGGTGTGGCACTTACGCTTGAAAAGTACCTTAAATTATTTGATGGGAGACTAAACACTCAAAATGATTGCGCAATAACTGCCAATCAATTTTCTGTGTAGTTTGTGCTCTACAATGCTTTCTTTTGTATCATCCTGTTAGCTTGTTACTCATAAAGCTCTTATTTTTTGACTATTTCATTTTCCAGTTTTTAGCACGTGTTTTAAGTCTCAGTGAGGTGTTAAGATGCCTTGAGGTTTCTGTTTTGTTTCTGTTTTACAAGATAAGACAAGACAGAACATTACTAACCCTGAAGGAAATTCTTGTGCCTGAGACTGCTTTAAAATGGCAACATAAGATTTCTTTTTAAAAAGGAACAATAACCATAAATATGTAAAGTGTACATGTGAACTCACTAAAATTAATTCCTATCAACCAAATATCAACTCAGTAATAAATCTGGATTCCTGAACTTTGAATCTCAAACTTTTCTGATCATCATACATCCTTAAATGAATAAATACATTTTAATTTAAAGCTTGAACATTATTTCAGCACCACACATTTAGAGTTTACATTTAGATTCATGCGTGCAAATAGAAACCACATACTGACTTAAGGCTGTAAAAATATATAGTGAAAGTGTCGACACTGCAGTGTTAAACTCCACCAAGATTAGCTCTTTCTCTTAAAATAATCCCTACGTGTGAAGCAAGTCACAAGTTTTCATAAGTCAGGTCTCAAATCTCTAACTAAAGTTTATATTGATTTAGAGAGAAAGGTTTATATTACCATGACATGAGTCTACACATTTGAAATTAGAGTTGGATAGACTGTATTTAACATTTTGCAAGAGATTGGTCAAAATTATAACATAAGAATAATAAAAAAACAAGACACAGTAGTGTATAAAAGTGTACATGTTAGGTCACAAAAGTTATATTTATATCAACTAAATGTCAACTCAAGTATTAAATCTGGAAATCCTGAATTATGAACCTTGTCCTGATCATCACACCTCCCAATATGAATGGAAATACACTTAGGATTTGAAGCTTAACACACAATACAATGTCATGAGTTAGCATGTGACATTAGAGTCAGATGTACTGTACCTTACACGAGGCAAAGCCACACACATGATATAAAGCCAACACAATTACAGTTTCCATTTAGCTGCATGTGTCTACATAGAAACTAGCATTACTCATACTGACTTAAAGCTGTACAATACATTGTACAGATAAATGGCGAATCTCCTCTTAAAATAACACCTCCATGTGGACTAAGTTACTACTTCACATGATTAGCACGACTCCACAAGGCTCTAGTATAAAGTATCAGGGAGTTATATCCAGGTAAACCCCTGCCTACAAAAAGAAGTAGACTAGTGTTGTCACTTGATGGATCAGTCATGCCTCTGGATGCGGAACTACAACTTCTTTGCAACCTGCTAAAAAAGACGATTAAAGAAATAATAATAATAAAGATACTGACCAAAACAGCAGGTGGCAAAACACACAGCAGCTCCTCGACGGCGTTTAAGTAACAGGCTATATTTGTGAAAGCATTTTTATATGATATACTAACAAAAAACCCACCTTTGCCTTGAAAACGCCTCGAACTTTTCGTTTCTAGAGAATTTCCTGTTTTTTTTTTCTTTTTGCTTCCCAAACGTCACCGAGGTTGTGAATCTACCGCCCGGACTCGAGCGCCCCCTGTCGGCCGGAGGGGGAAGCGGCGGGTCGCTGCTACTGCCGGAGCGAGAAAAAAAAGGAAAAATGGCGGACCTGAGGAAAATCTGCCCCGACTCTTTCCCCTGTCGCGGCAACTTCTCGCGAAAAACACCGTTTCAGGGCAAGCTTTTCATCCTCCTTTGCGTGCTCATCGTGGACTCCGGAGGGGCCACGACCCACTGGGTTGTCACCGAGGATGGGAAAATACAACAACAAGTATGGCAGCCGGCGTTAGCGCATTCAGCTGCTAACGTGTACAGCTATTTTTTGTTAGCATTCGCGTTTAATATGCAGTTTATTTGAGCTGAAACACAATGTTGTCGTCCAGCTTGGTTAACATTACACTCAGGGATAAAATAATATAGATGTGTTTGTTGTATTATTGTTTTTTTTTGCGCTTTTAGTCCGATTAGCCTGCATTAGCTAGCTGCTTTAAAACAGACGTTTGGTGTTTTTCTTTTGAGGTCAAGATGACCAAAAATTATTTAAGGGCCCATGTCAACAATTAACATGATGGAGGTAAAGAAGTTAGTGTTGGTTTGTGTCAGAAAAGTGCCACCTTCATTTAGAGAGAAAGAGGCTCTGTTTGTGTTTATGTGGCAGGAAACTTTGGGGCTTTAATAAGATGAGTTTAAAGGTTTAATAATGTACCAACAACATAATTAAAAACACATTAAATATCAGAGCTATAAATCTAAAGTGTCAGCTTACTTAAGTTGATTCCTGTCAATTAAATGACAACACAGTATTTAATCTGCACTCTTGAGTCTTGAACCTTTTTCTGATCATCATACTTCTTTATATGAAGAAATACACTTTATTTTAATGCTTAACAAACAATATAATGTCAGCACACGTACAGTTTCCAGTTAGCTGCTGCATGTGTGTAAACAGGAACCACGTCTATTAGTCATGATCACTTTGGCTGTGAAATATATAGGTGAAATGTCATAATTGCAGCGTTAATGCCCACTGAGGGTTGATCTTTCTCTTAAAATAACACCTTCATAAGGAGTAATGTTTAAAGTTTGTGTTGATTTCATATAGAGAGAAAGACTTTGTTTGTGTTGATGTGACAGGAAACTTTGGAACTCTAATAAGATGAGTTTGCACATTAGAAATGTGACTTGGATCTAACATTAATCAGTGTCCCGAAGGAAATTCTTGTGCCCGAGATTGCTTTAAAAGAAGACAAAATAAGAATTAAAATGCAAGAAACATTGACTAATGGATGTGAAGTGTACGTGTGAGGTCACTAAAGTTCATTCCTATCAGCTAGGTATCAACTCCTCAATCAATCCTGAATCTTGAACCTTAAACTTTGTTTTCTCATAATCTTACCCCCGAATATGAGGAAACGTATTTAGGTTTGAAGCTCAGCACACAGTGTTATGTCAGCGGAATTAGTTTACATTTATTTGCATCTGTGTTAGCAGAAACCACATCTATTACTCACACTGACTTAAGGCTGTAAAATGTATGGTGGAATTGTCGAAACTCCTCCTAAAATAACACCTAGATGCGAAGTGATGTTTAAGTCATTAGTTCTTATAATAAGTATGACTAAACAAGGCTCAAGTTTACATTGATTTCATGTAAAAAGAAAGATCATGTGTATGTTTATGTGACAAACTTTAATAAGATGAGTCTGCACATTTGAAAGTAGAGTTGGACAGACAGGACCAAACATGACTCAGTAGATGCTGAACATAGTGTCATATTCTGCTGGTTGAATCTGTTAAAAATGACGTGTTCTTAACCACACGTTTTTTATTTTGTTGTTGTTTCAGGTTGACTCACCGTTGAATCTGAAGCATCCACACGACGTTGTGATCTTCATGAGGCAAGAGACCCGTGTTAACTACCTCAAGAAGCTGGAGGTGTGTGAGTTTCACTTTGGTGGCGTATTTCTCACAGTGATTAATAGTTCCTTGCCAGATAAATTTTTCTCTGCAGAAAATAGGTCAGTTTTATAAAGATAAAGGCTATTCTCTTTTACTTTTTACATCAATAGCTTCTATCACCACTTTATTCATTGCTGAATGACACCTATTCTTACAGCTGCTCATTTGTTATGTTACCATTCTTCAGTGATTGATTGTCCTTGGTTTGTTGTCGAGCAGAAGCAGCTAGTGGCACAGAAGATTCACATCGAGGAGAATGAGGACAGAGACACGGGGCTGGAGCAGAGGCACTACAAAGAGGATGCAGACTGTGTCATGGCGAAGGTACCCCTGGGAGATCTGGACCTGTATGATGGCACTTACATCTCCTTGGAAAGCAAAGACATCAGGTAAGCTCCTTGTTTCTGTAAAGGTGCATAAGCGCTGTATAAATATTGCACGGCCAAATCATTGAGGCACGGTTTGAGAAGATTTATCGCCTATAAATAGGTATGTTTAGTGTCCCTTTATGATTATGATGAAATTCACATCGTAAAGCGATTTCTCTCCTCTCCTCCCATAGCCCTGAAGACTACGTGGATTCCCGCTCAGCTCTGCCGCCAGATCTAGAAAAGCCTGACTGTGCAAAAGTGTTTGAGCTACCTTACAGTGTCCACGCTTTCCAGCATCTCAGGGTGAGTAGATGCCACTTTTGCGGATAGTTTGTTCTGAGTTAAACAAGATGACTCATGATAATGAGTACCATGCAAAGGTGTTTTCATCACCCAATAAATATGTTGTTAGACATGTTGACACACCAACTTAAACCTCTGTTTTAAGAGCAGGTGTGCAAGCGAGTTGTGCTGCAACTGTGAAAGTAAAATTAAAATTAATTCTAAACTTATCAGTCATTAGTGCCTAACATACTGCTTATTAGTTAAATAAATAAATGTCAAAAGTTTTTATTAATCAAATTCAAGCGTTCTATTAAGGATGTATTTAACATTTAGTGAGCTGACATGTATTTTTACAGCAATGCTGTGTTCAGTTTTACTAGAAAATGCTTTAAGTAATGTTCGATGGACACATAGAGAGGAGAATAATATATAAAACCAAACTATGGGCTCACAGGTAATGCAGATATTGGATACTTACTGAGGATCATCTTAAAGTATGGGTCTAAGTGTATAGATTTGTTGGTGGCCTAACAGATTTTTCCCATGTTGACTGGAAGCAGTTTTATCTACATCAGTTCTTGGAGAGGGTTACCAAATGAGTTAGTCACTAAAAGCAGTTAACCATGGATCAGAGTTTAAGAAAAAAGAGATATAAGAAGGCCCTTTTCTGACAAAGACTGTGCAGTTATATAAACACAGACAGGGAACCAACCAACCACCCAACCTTATCAAATAAAATGCAGTGGTGAATATAGTAATTGTCTTCATTAATGAACCTACGGGTTTAATGGGAATGTAATCTAAAGGCCTAGAGCGGAGGCAGCAGCATGTCGATAAATTATATCCCAGTAATCCAGACCTAAAGAAGAAAACTACTTCAGCAATCCTCCTCTTACAGCTCAGAGGGAACCTGCTTTTGTTCCTGCGCAAAAAGCTAATCTTTTGTCGCAATTTTTCAGCAAGGTTGTTTGTGTGATATTAAAATAATACTATTATTGGCCCAGATATCCAGAGACATTTATGCTCAGTGACCCTTTTAGCGATAGAAATTGTCCCTGTGGAGAAATGCAAATCACTGTAATCTGCATCTCTGTAGAACAGTGTGATTTTATCTTAAGGTTGCATTCAAGTCCAACAACAATTTTTATAAATGAGGCCCTTGAGTGAAGATTAAATGGCAGTGGCATTTTTGTTGAAAAGCATTAAACCTGGATCACTTTGTCACATTTTATCTCAGTCATCCATTTATTGTCTTTACTTGCTTCTACCTAAATGTGACAAATAAACTTGAGTTTAAACTGTTTGGTTAAGAGTCCAGTCGATAATCACCAGCACATCGTATGTATTTGTACGCAGTTTCAGACATTTAAACTCTTTTGAAGTTAGTTCAAGTGTAGTTGAAAACATTACATTAACCTTGCTGTCAGGTGAGATCATTTGTGCTCTGTTTCTCATATACACAACAGACGTAGCCTTGTGTGTTCGACATGCTAAAATGCCAAATTAACTGACTCTTCCCTCGTGTCTGCTGCAGGGTGTGCAGGAGAGGGCAAACTTGACTTCCCCACTGCTTTCTAAGGAGGATCCCATTTTTAGTTCACTGTCTCATAAACTGGGCCGCAGTGTTGATGAGGTGGGCCATCGCATCCATCAAGGATTACTGAGGGTAAGATCTGCCTGTGAAACTTTGCCTCACTAAACTGTACAAATTCAAATGCCACTGTTTTCCTCTTTGCAGATATTGACAAAACCATGAAAAAATGATATTAGATTGTTTTATCTATATGTGTGTGTTTCTATATATGGGTATTTATATGCCTTCCATTCAGTCAGCATGGAGCAGAGGTCAGTACAAGTTCAGACACATTCAGCAGTGTCATCAAGTTGGCCCAATTAGATTCATCATAAAATAAAACACTTTGCAGTTAGTCCTTCCAGTAAGTTTTTTTTTTTAAGTCGGTGTCTTTATGATTTTGTGTTCCAGAATTCATCGTCATGGGTGCTGTACAACATGGCGTCATTTTACTGGCGTATGAAGAACGAGCCTCAGAGGGCCGTGGACTGCGTGGTGCGAGCTTTGCATTTCTCCCCAAGGTACTGTCAGGGTGGAAAGAAGGCTACTGCAGTACTGTGCTTTTTATTGCATAAGTGTGCTCACAGCTGTTCACCTTCTCACACTGTGTGTGGTTATTGGACTTGTAGGCAGCAGAAGGATGTAGCTCTGGTCAACATGGCCAACATCCTGCACCGCGCCCACTTCTCTGCTGATGCTGCTATTCTCGCGCACGCCGCCCTGGACCTTACCTCAGATCTCTTCACCAGTCACTACACATTAGGCAACATTTACGCCGTAAGTCCAAAAGAAAAACACCGGAGTTGTGTATTTAAACCACAGATTTCCTAACTGGTTCACCACCTACTGTGGTGCTAAACATTTGGTTAACAGCACTACAGCTGTAGTTTTCTCGATTTGTCAGCACAAGTTCAATTGTTTTATTAACAAGGTGTGTCATTACATGTGTGCATGTGTTCAAATAGAAGCTGACGGTCCAAGATAGCTTACATGCCTCTGTAGTCTACCACTAAAAAGAAATAGAAAGTAAAATAACCAGTGAACTCTTTGACCTGTCCTTATCTACTAGTGATGAATTTTAGGCATTGGTAAGAAATAAATAGCTAGTTAAGACTTAGCTAAACTTAGTTCTAGTAAGCTTAGTTTTCTTTCTATCATGAATTGTTGCAGGAGCTCACAGGAGTGATAGACACTCCTAATATTATTTATTGATATTGATATTTGTTATTTCACCATCTGTAGTTGAGTTTCAGGGTTCCTATAACACAAATACGAAATAATTCAGCTGTCAGCTAGTCTTTTCTTACTGGTCAGTGTATATATAGAAGATAGTATTTTCTGAATGTAAAGTTGTAGGTATTGTTATGCAAGGCGGATAAATAAAAAAAAAAGGACTTTTATGCTTGTATAGGCATTTTAATTAAATCCCCTGCATTTTATTCAAGCAACAAAGCTCTATATGAGTGTGTGGTACTCTGTGCACATATTTAGTCTGTTTAGTTGTTTTATTTTTGATACAGTGAGATTTCTATGTGAACAAATCCGTGTTTGACCTCTGCTGTACCCACAGTCTGTCTGTCTCCTCTTTTATCACTGTCTGTCCAGATGCTTGGGGAATACAACCACTCAGTGCTGTGCTACGAGCAGGCACTGCAGGCCCAGCCCGGCTTTGAGCAGGCCCTAAGGAGGAAGCATGCTGTGCTCTGTCAGCAAAAGCTGGAGCAACGCCTGGAAGCCCAGCACAGGTAGACAAGCTCCTATAGATACACACTGTCAGTACTTTTGTTTTTTCTACAGAATTACTAGATACTGTGAACAAAATCAGAACATCACTCAGTGGTAAGATATTCACTACGATATCAAGACATTTCCAAACATGCCCCATTGCATGCAACTTTGAGGGATCAAGATCAAGAATAACAAACTCTCAGCTTACCATACCACAGGTTTAATCCTGGGTTAGGTTGTCTGTCTAATGTTTTTTCCCCTCATTTTCTATATCTTTTCAGTTCAGTTTAAAATTCCTTTGACAAATGACGATAGTGGAACTGAAATAATATTTATGATCGTAACTTTTCTTATAAATTGATTTTTAAGTTGTAAGCAGTATCTGAGACTTTCTACATTATTTCAGTTTGAACAAGTTGGCGTAGGATTTCATGAAAGCGTCCTGTGGTTTGCACAGAAAATAAAACAGTATCTTTCAGTACGTATTGGGGATTTTTTTTATTATTATTATTTTGGGATTTTTACCCTTTATTATTCATAGGACAGCTGAAGAGTGACTGGAAAGGTGGGAGGGAGAGAGAGAGTATTGGGGATTTTTAATGATAACAGTAAAACCAAAATATTTTTCCTTGTGGGGAAATTGTTGTTGCACTTTCTCCCCTCCACGGGGCAGTCAGAGTTTATAACTAAAAGAGAAGTGTTGGGAGCTGGCAGAAAGTCAGTGTTTTGCCTGTTAATACAGAATACTTTCTCTTTTCTTTGTTTTAACAGGGGTTTTGTGGTTATAGGATGATGTAATAGTCTGTGATTCCTTACAATGTATTTCTGACAACTTTTCCTGTATTTTTTCTCTTCCTCGTTTTGCTGAATTTGTAGATCCCTGCAACGGACACTGAATGAACTGAAGGAGTACCAGAAGCAGCATGACCACTACATTCGCCAGCAGGAGGCGCTGGACAAACATAAGCTGCTGCAGGAGGAGCAGATTCTGCGCAACATTATCCATGAGACCCAGATGGCCAAGGAAGCTCAGCTTGGTAAGATGCCATGCACACAGACCTGAGAATACTTATGACATCCTGAAGAGTACAAAGTGCATATTACATGTTTGATTTATTATGCAGTATGCAACTTTTTTAACTTAACAAAACCTAATTGCTGTATCTGGTCAGGAGAGAATAAGCGGACTTATGCTGGTGGTGTGTTATGTTCAGCAGGTGCAAAAAAACCAAGTGAGATGATCAGACAGGGTCTATGCAGTAAAGTGTTATATATTGACAATCGTAATAACATAATCATTGGCTTCACATGAAAGAAGCAAAGCTGCAGAGATGCAATTGTATTAAGCACATTTAAAGCTTTCTAGGTCAGTTGTTATTGTCAGATCTGCAGCAGCTTTGTATTATCCGCTGTGTATCATTTGTGCTCCAGGGAATCATCAGATGTGTCGGCTGGGTCAGCAGCAGCACAGCCTCTACTGCCCCTTTGACCTGCCTGTGCGTTATCACCGTGGTGACCTGTTTGAACATGTCCACTATGTCCAAGTGAGTCTTCTTAGATACTGCAATTTGCTCAGTGATTATTAACCTTTTTATCCTGTCTAAAGATTTTAAAAGGAAGGCCACAGCACACAAACTCTACTTTCTCATGAATTTTTGTTGTACAGGTTTCAGTGGAAGCAAATAGATGGGACAGGGGAAGTTACCAGAGAAAGTCATTCCTTCAGTTTCTGTTTCTCTTCTCTCTTTGTTCACAGTTTGGGGAAGAGGTGTCTGTGGCATCCAGCGTGGCACTTGTGTCTGAGCGCAACTCAAATCAGACGGCATCCAGCCCCCAGCTCCATCCCTCTGTGTCCGGAGACCAGGACCCTGCCGCCTCTCTCTGGGGCAGCCAACAGGATTACACACAGGTAAGGCTGAGAACTACATTTGATTGTTATTATGTGCCATTAAATATTTTTTTTTGCAGCTCAGTCAGCTAATTGGCTGAGGAGTACACAGTCAAATTAAAAATAAAACAGACAAATGATGAGGCCTCACTGGACCTGACTAACAAACTTATGGTACTGTACTGTAAAATTGCAGGGTGGTATTTTGTCTTGAAAATGAATGTGAGGATGTTCAGACATCTACAGGAAGCTCAAAAACAGGTGACTTGGATGACATGGTGTTTCCTCATTCTAATCCCAAAATTCCTGAAAGGACTGAATTATACTTGTGTTAATTTAATGGACAGAATGTAAAAACATGTCATGTTGTCATGATGCTTTTGTTGTTTGTTAGTTTTTTCCGCCAAGTTGTTTGCATAGTAATTTCCAGACCGAAATAAATAAAGGAATCATAATAAATACTGTACCCTGCACTTGTTCTGGAGAATGAGAGCAAAGTGTGTTCTTGCTTCAGGACATACAGCGGATGTTGTGGCCTCAGAGGAGTGACTGTTCCGAAGAGTATCCCAGTGTTCCCCCCGCTCATCTGCTGCCGACCTACTACCTTCCACCTGAAACACAGGGCCTCGGGTTAGTACACATTCCTGGATAGGGAGTATTTTGTGTGTACACAGTAGCATCATATTTCCTTTCCATTTGAGTTGGAAGTTCCTCAGAATGGCCTTCAAAACTGCAGTATGCATGCAAGCAAAGAATACTGATTTTAAGTTTAGTGAGAAAAGATTAGCTTGAGTTACAAATCAAAAGCTTACCACATACAAATGACTTCTGAGTGACGTCCATCTAATTGTGTAATTCAGCCGTATGGAAGCTCTCCTCTATGGGAGTAATAGTCCTCCTCAGATGGTGGCTCTGCCAAACTGTGGTCCCGTCCTTCAACCATATCCAGCCCTCCTGCCTGCCTCACTAGACTGGCCTCTGGAAGAAAAGGAGCTGCCGGATCCCTCTGCCTCCCAGGTACCTGTCTCTCTGTTTAGTTTGTGTGTGTGTGTGTGTGTGTGTGATTTGAATAGGATAAGATAGATCAATACCATGTGAAGTATATTAACAGAACTCTTATGGTCGTACTCTGAATGTCTGTGTTTGTATATTAGTGTTTTCCATGGCATGTGGAATATGCATAAGAGTATCTAATCTAATCATTTTTTACTATGTGTGGTTACAGATACTGCACTCACGTAGTGGAGGATGGACGCTGGAGCAGATTGGCTCCAGAATAGCTGAAGCAATGAAACAAGTAAGAGGACTCCTCTGGTCTTGTTTTTGTTCTTGTTTTAATGATGGAATGTAAATTTACCTTTCTGTAGGGATGTCTTGAACTGTTTTTTTTGGCCCTGATCTGATATAATTTTATTTTTTTAACTGTATCTGACACACTGAAATAACAGTTGTAGGTACTAAATGTGACACACCTTTTTCCTCATAAGCTACTTCATCCAAATACTGGAGGACCACGTTCAAATCAAGTTGATAAACTTATAGATCTTATAGATACTATAGATCAATTATTAAGGAAAGTCTGTCTGGTAGAATGCAGCCCAAGAAACTGATGAGTATCACTCTGTTGGAGTTGTTGGACTACAAAAACACTGGACAGGGGACATACAGTCAATTTGGGGTTTCTACAGTGGTGTTAGAGAGTGATGCTTCTTTAAACATTACCTCATAAACAGCGTTTGATAGAGTACAGACAGCTGCTGGCAGAGAGCAAACAAACTCGATAACACCAAGTTTTATTTTGGCTTGCTGTCAAGTTACTCACGTGATTAGTATTAATTAGCAACAGCTGATGTGACCTGCAGCGGGTGACATTTGTCATTTTAACCAACAAAAAATGAGATGAGAAAAGATGACAGATGTATTACTGTCAGTGCTTATTGATTTTGCTAACCCAGGTGTCACAACAGAGTCAATCACCAGTGCAATGAAATCATTTTTCACAGTCACACACACTTAATTTTAACTCACATAAGGAGCGAAATCCTCAACACTAACAGGCCGAGGTGGACAAAACACTGTAGAGTTGCGATTTTGACTGGGTTTATTCTAGCCAATACTGGACCATGAAGATCAGCCCTGATAGGAAGAAAGGCCATGCTCACGCAAACTAGAGTTGTTGTGTTTAGAAAAAGTCTTTCATCTCAGATTTGATCTTGACTCACTGTAATGGCCCTTTTCCACTAGTACCTACTCGGCTCGACTCGACTTTCGACCGGTTTTACGCGCGTTCTATTACGTGTTAGTACCTAGTACCAGGTACTTTTCTAGTACCTACTACGCTGCCAAGCGAGCTGAGTCGAGCCAAAAATGTGACATCGGCAGACGGCAGGCCACTGATTGGCCAGGGCGTGACGTCACTAGATGATGCGAGCGACTTGTTCATAAGAGTCAACCGCGCCATTTTTAAAAACGCAATAACAACAACGAACACGATCAGAGATCGCTGCACAGAAATCAACCCCGCACGGAGCAACAACGACGAGATGCAGACATTTCTTTGTCTGGTGGCCTCCATTGCTCCATAGTCGCTTTCGTGTTTGTGTCGCATAACAAATCACGTTGCTTGGAGTTTCGGCCGCGTTGCTATGACCTGCGACCCCACCCACGCTGAGGTGGTACTCTATTGTAACGCGAAAACGACAGAAACTGAGTCGAGCCGAGCCGAGTAGGTGCTAGTGGAAAGGGGCCATAACTGCTCTAAATTATTCCCCACTGCAGTAGTCTGAACTCATCTTAAGTCATTCAGAGCTAACAGAAGTTTGTTTGTATTATATAGGCCACTGTACCCCGCTGGCAGGTCCACAATGAGGCAGCTCTATTCTGGCGGGCCACAGGCAACGGCAGCCGTGCCCTGCAGTGTCTCCGCCAAGCGTTGAGCTCGGCCCCGCCTTCCCACCGCCACTTGTCCCTCACTAACGCTGCGAACCTGATGCTACACCACGGCCTGACCACCCACGCACAGACGCTGCTGGAGCAAGCACTGGCTCTCAATGCTTCAGAGGTAAAGTGATAGTGGTGTAAGGGTATCAGTATAACCATGGCAGTGTAGTGTAGTTTAGTCATCACCCTCACCTCATGTTTGTGCTTTGTGTATTAGTGTAAACAGGTTCTTGTCCACCATCCATTCTTAACCTTTCCAGTTCTGTTATTACACCACACAGAATGCATACAGAGCTGATTAAACTCAACAACAGCGATCATGAATACTCTACATTGAAGTTTGATCTCTGAATATTTCATATAGTGGGTGGGAGGACAAATCTTAGAGGAATTTGAGGCTGAAAAGAAAAGTGCAGCATCGGAGGCTATTATTGACTTAAATGTGAATAAAACAGAATAGTTTGATAATCCCATGTGTTTTGGACAGTAAAAAGTTAATACAAGTTTTAAACTAAAGAAGGTGTACTTTGTCCAAAATCATTACCAGTCACCAGTTGGCACAAAGAAGCCCTGCAATTAATACCAGTCGAACAACATTTGAATGTTTTGTCCTCATATCTGTGTAGGATTACCTTCTAAAGCTGTGTTTGTATGTTACGGTTAATGCCCACCCTGTTTTTCCTTTCGCTCTCCTCCCTCAGCCCCACACCCTGCTCAGCCTGGTGAGCGTGCAGTTGGCCCAGGGCAATGTGACAGGTGCTCTGGCCTTGTTCCGCCACATCCTGGTGACGGCCCTTTCCTCCTCCTCTTCCTTCTCATCCTTCGCTGGCTGTGAACAGTGTCGCACCAGCCTGCCTCTGCTGCGCTGTCTGCAGTTCTACCCCTTCCTTTACAATCTGTCACACCGACAGCCCTGCTCACGTGAGTGAATCAAACACACAGAAATATTTTATAATAAATTATATAAAATATGACTTCTTATAATAACATACTCTGTAGTATTGTTACAGCAGGCATCTAAACTGGGAACTGCCAGTCAAAACGTGAACATTAACCTGGGATTGAAGTTCAAGGATTAAGAGACAGTTATGGCCCTTTTCCACTAGCACCTACTCTCACTTTCAAGCCTCAACTCGGCTCGGCTCGACTCAGTTTCGGTCGTTTTCCATTACAACAGAGTACCACCTCAGCGTGGTTAGGGGTCGCCGTCATAGCAATGCGGCCAAAACTCCAGCGACGTCATTTGGTTATGCGACACAAACACGAAACAACTATGGAGGCCACCAGACAAAGAAATGTCTGCACCTCGTCGCTGCTCCACAGGGTTGATTTCTGTGCAGCCATCTCTGATCGTGTTCGTTGTTGTTATTGCATTTTAAAAATGGCGCGGTTGACTCTTATGAACGAAGGCGCTCTCCCGACTCATCTAGTGACGTCAGGCCCTGGCCAATCAGTGGCCTGCCGTCTGCCGACGTCACATCATTTTCGCCCGGCTCGACTCAGCTCGCTTGGAACCCCGGCCGAGTAGGTACTAGAAAAGTACCTGGTACCAGGTACTAAGACGTAATGGAAAGGCGTAAAAACCGAGTCGAGTCGAATCGAGCCGAGCCGAGTAGGTACTAGTGGAAAAGGGCCATTAGAGAGCATTAGCTAAATGCAGCTGATAAGGATGTGGTGTTATTGTTGAAGGCCTAAAAACTGCATTATTAGACTGTGTTTAAGCTTAGCATCTAAAGCATTTCTACATTTCTCAACACAAAGCACTTTGTCAAATATTGCAACATCATTCAACAAACATGACAATGACAGAGCCGTAATGAGCATAAACACATACCATAAAGGTACAGTGCATCCGGAAAGTATTCACAACGCTTCACTTTTTCCACATTTTGTTATGTTACAGCCTTATTCCAAAATGGATTAAATTCATTTTCTTCCTCAAAATTCTACACACAACACCACATAATGACAACATGAAAAAAACGTTTTTTTGAGATTTTTGCAAATTTATTAAAAATAAAAAACTAAGAAATCACATGTACATAAGTATTCACAGCCTTTGCCATGAAGCTCAAAATTGAGCTCAGGTGCATCCTGTTTCCACTGATCATCCTTGAGATGTTTCTACAGCTTAATTGGAGTCCACCTGTCGTAAAATACAATTGATTGGACTTGATTTGGAAAGGCACACACGTGTCTATATAAGGTCCCACAGTTGACAGTGCATGTCAGAGCACAAACTAGCAAGCATGAAGTCAAAGGAATTGTCAGTAGACCTCAGAGACAGGATTGTCTCGAGGCACACATCTGCTTCTTTGACGGTCCCAATGAGCACAGTGGCCTCCATCGTTCATAGATGGCCGGCCATCTAAACTGAACGATCGATGGAAAAGGGCCTTAGTCAGGGAGGTGACCAAGAACCCGATGGTCCATTCTGTCAGAGCTCCAGCGTACCTCTGTAGAGAGAGGAGAACCTTCCAGAAGGACAACCATCTCTGCAGCAATCCACCAATCAGGCCTGTATGGTAGAGTGGCCAGACAGAAGCCACTCCTGAGTAAAAGGCACATGGCAGTTTGCCAAAATGCACCTGAAGGACTCTTAGACCATGAGAAACAAGAAACAAAGATTGAACTCTTTGGCGTTAATGCCAGGCGTCATGTTTGGAGGAAATCCAGGCACCGCTCATCACCAGGCCAATACCATCCCTACAGTGAAGCATGGTGGTGGCAGCATCATGCTGTGGGGATGTTTTTCAGCGGCAGGAACTGGGAGACTAGTCAGGATAGAGGGAAAGATGAATGCAGCAATGTACAGAGACATCCTGGATGAAAACCTGCTCCAGAGCACTCTTGACCTCAGTCTGGGGCGACAGTTCATCTTTCAGCAGGACAACGACCCTAAGCACACAGCCAAGATAACTAAAGGAGTGGCTTCAGGACAACTCTGTGAATGTCCTTGAGGGGCCCAGCCAGAGCCCAGACTTGAATCCGATTGAACATCTCTGGAGAGATCTGAAAATGGCTGTGCACCGACGCTTCCCATCCAACCTGATGGAGCTTGAGAGGTGCTGCAAAGAGGAATGGACAAAACTGCCCAAAGATAGGTGTGCCAAGCTTGTGGCATCATATTCAAAAAGACCTTGAGGCTGTAATTGCTGCCAAAGGTGCATCAACAAAGTACTTGAGCAAAGGTTGTGAATACTTATGTACATGTGATTTCTTAGTTTTTTATTTTTAATAAATTTGCAAAAATCTCAAAAACTTTTTTCACGTTGTCATTATGTGGTGTTGTGTGTAGAATTTTGAGGAAGAAAATGAATTTAATCCATTTTGGAATAAGGCTGTAACATAACAAAATGTGGAAAAAGTGAAGCGTTGTGAATACTTTCCAGGATGCACTGTAGATGTATAAAAGAGAGATGGACACACCAGGAGAACTGATCCTTTACATATAATGTTCTTATTGATATGACTTGTTTTGTGTTTATTGATTTATTAGTAATGGCCATTTTTATTTTGTCTCTAAATACAGATTTTAGTTTCATTTGGTCTAAAACATAACTAGGAACAATTAATACTGTTCAGTGGCAGAATAATTGCATTACTTTATGTAAATCTGATGGCATTTGTCAGAGAGTGCTTATTTGTAAGCCTTAATGAACAATTTAGACCCATCAAATATAAAAAATACTGTCCAGCTCTTCCAGCCGGCTGTGTTGAGTTGGAGATGAGCCATGGACGCTGTGGACCCAGACAGGTTTTGCACTTGTTTTTCAGTCTTAAACTCAGACCCCCCCCACCCACCCACCACTGCCATGTTGTCCCTTGAAGCTGCAAGAGTAGCTGTGAAAAACAAGTAGTATGTTGTGCCTCTGATGCGAACAGACTGCAACTCCTCCGTTATTCATATCAGTGGGAGTGAAGAGAAAAGTGCTTTGAAGTGGAAAATTTTTCCCACTCAATAATTTAGGCTGCAGAAAATAGCTGGTGCCAAATTTAGAAGGGTCTATATTTTACTCTCCAAAGCTAAATATTGCTCACGCAAAAGCATGCCGAAGTACATGAGGTCGCGCAAGCATTTATAAAACACACACTCACCTTAAGTTAGGGCAAAGGTTGAAATATACAGAACAAAATAAACAAACTTTTCTCATGTTAAATTGCATTGGTGGCTGCAGTTCCTCCTACGTGTTTGATCCTGTTCGGGGGATTGCTGCAGTCGAACAAATGCTAGTCATTTGGCCTCTCTGTCTTTTTAATGGTTGTGGAAAAACAACATGTCGTACATAGACTCAGAACCTTGGTTAGTAGCTAACAAGCTTTTGAGAAATAGCTCCACTGCCCAACATTATGATAATGGAAGTCACTGTAGACCAGCCAACAAACAACCAGTGCAACAAAGAGAGCTATACAGGGCTGCAACAGCCTTATTTACAATACTGCGGTGTAGCACGTGCCAGAGCATGTTCTCATCATTACTATCCTATCTTATCTTACAGCCCCTTATCACTGTAGGAGTCAACATTTGCGTATTGCAAAAGGTGTGTTTAACCTGAGACAAAGTCATGCTGGGTTGAATGTTGCAGCATAAGAAAATACCAGGAATACTTGGCTGTTGTGAAAGAGTTGTCCGTGATATCCTTTGCACCTCTACAGCCGTGTCTCCCACGGCTCCTGTAACGCTGCGGCGTTCAGTAATGTAGTGCACAGATCTAATGTCTTTCCGGCAACAGCAGTTACAGAGTTTCCTAGTTGAAAAAAATCAAAGCTATGCCAGAGTAAATTGAGACAGTGAATGGAGTCAGCAAAGTGGAGAGAGAGAGAGACTGCAAGGACTGATTTGTTTGTTAAAAAAAATAAATAAAAGTAACAGTTGCTGTGTCTAGAAATATAAAACACATAACTTTCTATCCAGGAGAGAATAGTTCCCAAGAAAGAGCACGTTCTAAAGCTTTGTTGATGTTGCTTTGGTTTGAACTACGATATTGGTCGGTGACAGAGTGATAAAAGGAACCATATTTATTGAGATATGTAATCTGACTCTGAATTTTTTTTTTATTTTAAATTTACACATATAAATATGTGCATTACTAATAATGTGTTCCATTAACATTTAACATTTTTTAATCAGTTTTTGTTTACATATGCATTTGTTTCAGTGCCAGCTAATAAGTCTCTGTTGAATATATACTGTCACTATCATAGTAAGGTTTTTCATAACAAGTGTACCTAAACGTACATTGTGTTGATCCAGAGGGTCCTGCTTGTCTAGCTGAGGAGGATCTCGGTATACAGCTGGAGGAGTGGGAGGGCAGCGAAGAGAAGCAGGATGCACCAATTTCTGACATGGAGGACTCCCTGCTCTTTGAGAGTAAGAATATGAGTTAATGACACCTTCAGTAGCAATATGGAACAAGAAAGAAAATCTTGTACATCATACTGTGGTGTCTCTTAGTCGTTCGCAGTTCTACATGTGCACAAAGACGGAAATATAAGATGTTAAAGTAGTGGCTAATATGCGTGACCATTAATTGATACTTGGACAGCTGTGTTTCCTGGAGCTGAGCGTACTTCGTTCAGTAATTGATGTCCTTTAATGGTACAACAGCATCTTCATGAATTGACTGACAAATGTTGTTGATAACGAGACCACATCAGTGTCACTTGGCTTATCTGTGGCCCTGAAAAAATATTTATCAGACCTAAATAGTGTTTCTGTCCATCAGTTTGCTAAATTCTCCTGTAACACCAACTCTGATGTGCTTTTCTCATCTCTCCTGTGTTTGTACCTGTTGCCTCCGTCTCTCCAGAGGTAATCTTGGACAGTAACGGGTCAGGCGAGGCAGCTGGACAACAGCAGGCTTCTCCCCCTGCCTCAGGAACAGCTAAAATGGCCACCCCGTTTGGCAGCGGAGGAGTGGAAGGGGAGGAGGAGTGGCAGCTGAAGGAGGAGCTGATGGGAGCGTTTGAGGGAGCGCTGGACGTCGGAGGCAAACGAGGGGACCTGCGAGGTATCCGGGTTCTGAAGAATGACCGCGTCATGGGGGCCCGAGCCGGAGGTGGGCCCTGCTTCGGAAACTGTGAGGACGACGAGGGCGCTGAGTGGGTAAGAGCACTCAACCATCCATAGAGGGGTGTTTGAGTTAAAGTCACTCTGAAATCTTTGTAGGATGGATGTGACAGAAGTGTGTATAGCCAAACTGAACGTTGTTGTTGTTCATCAGATCACCTTCCAGGTAAAGCGGGTCAGGAAGGCTAAGATGGACGGGACAGACAGCATTGCCAGCTCTGATGAAAGCCAAAACGGAGAGTCACTGCCTGGAGGACACTCGGTCTTGGAGATAAGCGGTCCAACTATCCCGTCGCCCGGCCCTTCAGGTGGAAGATACACACCTGCATTTTATTTATTAGCACCAGCATGAACACAGAAAAAGCAGTGAGGTGCGAGACTTCACCCAACTGAGAGAGACGTCTTTGTGATTTTTGTTTTTTTTGTGCAGGTCGCTGGAGGGATTACACAAGTCTTGGCTGGCCAGGGCCGGAAGAGTGCCAGCGGACACGAAGAGTAGACCTCACCACTGTAGCTAGCACCTGGTTGGCTGTTTCTGCCAAGAACATTGAGTAAGACTCTCTCTGCCCTGATCACGGTCACTTTTTCATCTCGGTTCCAAAGAGTTCTCAAAAGGATTCGCACATTTTATCATTGTGAAGTCAGTGACCATGTACACAGTTTCAGCTTTGGGAGTAGCAGCTCTGATGTTTTGGTTAAAAGTTTGTGGAGTTTCTTTTTTAATCAAAGACCCGCTGAGCGTTTGAACAGAAAAAAAGCAAAGCTAAAGAGAACATCGCTGCCTTGTTGACGTTCTTCCATCGCAGAATTTCAACAACCAAAATCTGGTAAATGTCTGATTTTCTGTTTCGTTCCTCTTCAGCATCACAGAGCACATAGACTTTGCCACTCCGCTCCAGGAGCCAGCGGCCGAACCTTTATGCAACGCCAACCTCGCTGCCAGTATGCACACCCTCGACCACCTGGCAGGGGTGGCCAATCGCGCCGCCATCCACTACACTGGAGAGAGCCAACTGCGTGAGGTAGGCTGAAGCTAGAGATTACAAGAATGAACATACTCTTACCTTTCTACATCTAAACAGTAGCAGGTTCCTCTGACAGTTGCCCCATCACAACAATAATTAAAAAAACAGAGCTCCTTAGTTACAGAATTCAGGGTGTACAGATGTTACATGCAAGAGGTGTCGCTAATGCATGCTCAAGGTAATGTGTTTAAGCTCTCTCTCTCTAAAGAAATATATGTTAACAGCCCCACTTCTTCGTTAACGTGTATTTTCTTGTCCTAACTCCCAGGTCCTGCAGAATCTCGGCAAAGATAAGTTCTCCCCTCAGTCCTTTGAGCAGGTGGGCACCCGCATCGCTAAAGTACTGGAGAAGGTAAGGACGCTCACATTCAAATCTCTAAATGCCTCGTTGGCAGTGTGAGACAGAGAAAAGTCCTCAGCGTCAGACCGATTACACAGCACTCCCTCGTCCAACCCTGCAGAGTTTGTTGTTTTAGAATACATCTGCAGATTATCTGACTATGTAAAGCTGCAACCAACAATTTGTTTGTGCACGTTAGCTTGTTGTTAGAACAGAAATCATAAGAAAGTGTCATTGCTTTGCATAATTTATCAGCAGTGACACGCAAACCTAACACTCAACCAATTAGACATTATTTGTACGTTTCTCTAATCAGAATCAGACTTCCTGGGTCTTATCCAGCATGGCTGCACTGTACTGGAGGGTGAAAGGTCAAGGCAAGAGAGCCATCGACTGTCTGCGACAGGCCCTAAACTACGCCCCCCATCACATGAAGGCAAGTTACCCCACCTGGTGCTTTTTTTTTTTTTTAATTAAAGGACCATTTTAAACATGAAATAAAAAATCAATATTCTTCTTTTCCCTCTGAATTGTGGATCAGGATGTGCCCCTTATCAGCCTGGCCAACATCTTCCAGAACGCCCGGCTATGGGAGGACGCTCTCACAGTCGCCCGTATGGCAGTAGAAATCGCCCCGCACTTTGTGGTGAACCACTTTACCCTCGCCAACGTCTATATAGCAATGGTAACGACTCCGATCACATTTTCTGTTACTGTTGAATCATTTTTTGTTTTCTTGTTGCGACACAACCTCCTGCTCAGCTCCTCAAGTTTAAGCAGCTCTGCGACAAACAGCCGAGCGGCGTGTGCCAATGCTGATGTGGTTGTTGTGTTTCTTAACGACAGGAGGAGTTTGAGAAAGCCATGCGCTGGTACGAGTCCACTTTGAAGCTGCAGCCAGAGTTCGCCCCCGCCAAAGATCGACTGAGAACCATCCAGTGTTACCTGCTCACCAAGAGGGAGCGCCGTCAGCCCTAAACCACCAAACCAGTTTGATCCCAGGAGTGCACCACGATCACGCACACACACCGGACGAATAACACTCAACACAGACACACACTCCCTGAAGACCACAGATCAGACGTGGTTAAAGGTGAGAGATTGAGATTCATGCCCTGTAGGATCTGGGATCTTTTTCTCTTAAAGATTTAACCCCCCAACAAATTCGGTTTAAAACATCACAAAGTACAACTGTAGATAATTTTTTGCCCCTCAACTTCTTCTCTGTCAAAACGCAGGACCTCTTGTTGTCTAACACACGAGACTTTTTCTAGGTTTGCTTCAATGGAAGGGGGATAAAATCTATTTAAGTCCAGTTAACGCCGCAGTATTTTTTTATTTCAACCTGTGCTAATTGGAAGAATAGTTCACATTTTCATATTTGAAGACATTTTAGAATTTCGGTATGCGGAGTTGGCGTCTAGGACGTTGTCAAGTATGATAACATACTGCAGCCTGGAGATGGCGCCGTGTTTTAATGTAAGTCAATTGGACATTTTAAATGAAAAGAAAAGGATCTTATACAGTGTTAGCTTAAGTCTTTTGCTTAAAATGGTAAGAAATGTGCCTCTCAACTCAGAGGTTAAAGGTTGGAATTGAACAATATACGCCTCACTTTCTGCTTCATAAAATGGATGGGAATTCTCAGTTTTTGCACATTTTTCTATATCATTCCTATTTATAGGGGACCTACAAACTGTTTGATTTTGCTCCAAGGTAATTTAAATACAAAAGAGAGAAACTGAAATATGCTATTACATTTGCTTCTTAACTTATGGAAATCACAAGGCAGAAAAGGGATTTGTCATTGACCATCTATAATAAAAAAAAAAACCCTCTTTAAGTGGAATTCTGTATTAAATGTACAGTATTAAAGGCAGTGTGTGGATTTCATGAGTTCGTTTCTCTTCGTCAGTTCTTTGTGTATGTTGGGAAATAAAAACAAAGTTTGGGCTCCTTGAAACTTAAATTAAACCGTAGAAGTTGAAGCATTTCACTAGTAACACTTTACAGCTGCACTAAATGAACCCGTGATTAAACGTGCTGCCATAAACACAACTGCAACCTCTTCATAGTAAACGTTTTGGAATCAGCCTAAAGGTGGCACTGTTCGACCTTTCTTATGCACACTCCTTTTATCGACTCCTACAGGCTCTCCCTTTCAGAATAAATGCCTTCTATAGATGGTTTAAAGTCAATTTTGTGGTTTAAAAACAAGATGTTATACACATGGGTTGCAGTGTCTTGCATAATTTAGGGATATCCAACAGCCACATGTCATTACTTCTATAAATGAGTAATGACATACTTAAAGTACAAAACTACCTCAGTTATCACACACAAACAACTTAATATTTATTTTTTTCTTCAATAAATCTTTTCATTTTTTTATTCAAAGTAGAGTATACCAGTTTATACTTGTATATGTGATTTGTATTTTTTCCTGATAAACTGAAAAAGACTTGCAGTTTTGTTTTTAAAGGTATAATCCATTTTATATCCACAAATCAGATCATTTTACTGACTGGGCATATGTGACATGGAGACTTCATTACAGGGCTCTTTAATCATAGCCGACTTCACAGTAACAACTCCACAATATTTAAATCTTTGACATTTAATGACCTCAGATTAGGCTGAACGTTTAATGAGGAGTTTATTTTACCATCTAAATTTCTGGTTTATTACTAAATGTTACTTAATGTTTCTACAGTAGAGTAACTGGGTGGTGAATTGAAACACCCAGAAACTTTTTTTAATTAAATGATCATATTATTGTGTTTTTAAAAGAGGTCATTATTGCTGTCTGTCACATTACATTTGTGTTCTTCAAGTTTTGCACAACTAAGGCCATTTAAAACATTCAGTTCACATACTGATGGTGTGTGTGCTCAGCTTTATGATAAAGCCAGTAAAATCCTTTTTTCTTGGTAAATACAGTTTACCCCCTGATTTACATTATAATAATGAATCAGTCTTCAACCAGTTGATGAAAGCTTTGAATTCTACACTACAAAGGAGGTGACACACACTGTATTGATAGACACAAAAACAATTTGATGTTAAATATAAAAGTAGAACAGACTTTTAAAAATTCCTTGTTATAAATACTTATCACTGCAGTGAGTTGGAGCCTACAGGGAATGAGTGCACGTTACTACACAATCCAGAAACTGATGATTATTACACCCTACTGCAGAAAATAAAGTTGACAGAAATTATTAACGATATTTCATAAAGATCTTCTGCTCAGTCTTATATAAACTACATCTGGGAAACCTGAAGAGTTTGACTTGAAGGTGTGAAAGAAACATTTTGGAACAACTCACCACAGCAGGGCCGATAAACTGTTGTGTAGTTGTGATTGTCAGAAATGTGAATTTAGAGGCTCAAAACACATTTCATGTTATCAAACTCACTTTTTATTAATAAAGGTTGAGCAGTTTGGGGGGGGACATGCTGAATTATGTCACTACTTTAACAGGCCTGTGGTGCAGTGACAAGATTTTAAAATGGCAGCGATGCAACCATAAAGTAAAGTTTTCAGGGTTTCTGCCCTTTTTACTCTGACCTTACAGCAACAAAAGACACTTGACAATTCACATCTGCTTTTTTTACAACCTTGAGTTTTAATTAACCAGCTTGTATTGTACCAACAGTCAAACTGTACACAAAGAGATGAATGTAAAGTGCATCGTATTGCATTGCATTCTGTATATAAGTCATTTTTCTTTATTTTTATGGCTGCAGCTGTTTGTGTATTATTGTCAGAGGCAAATTAATAATAATTAGGGACGTAGAAGCTTTATAGTTCTGCATCCCTAACCCTACAAAGTGGTAATAATTATTTAGTTTTTGCAGTACTTTACAAAACAAAATGCTTTACTTCCAGGCTGTGTGTAAAGGAATAAATATGGGAGACATAAACTAAAACCTGGCAGTACAAAGTGTTTATTTGGACGCGATGTTTCCAACGCAGCGTGAAGCATCTGAGAACAAAGATGGAACAGCGTGTCCATTCACACAAAAAAGTGCATCCTTGTGAAGCAGCCCCCCCCCCCCCCCTTGCTGCTGCCTTTTTTTCCCCTTTAAATTGCAAGACCTAAAAATGGCACAGGCACTGAGCGGGCTGCTATTTTTAGAACCCTGTAAAGGAACAAGATGGTTGCAGAGGAGCTGAAGTGTATGCACAGACTCCTATAAATACAAGCACAACACATGAGAGGGCAAATTTGCAGCTCCACATTTCCCGCCCTTCTCTCCTTCAGATTCGGCAGTGCTGAGGACAAACGGGGCCGCTGCATCGCTAATGGACAGCATTTATTGTTAGCCCCCATGGTCTATTCCTGTGCAGCAGAGCCCACTCCCCACTCTCTCTTTTGGAATGTTTCTCAATGAATAATTGACTGGAGTGGTATTTCTGACCGGCCCTGTCTTGGGTGCAGTATATAAATAGCTCGTGTGCAGCAAAGCGTGCATGGATTTGTCAGGGGCGTTAGGCCTGGGAGTAGGAGCCCTGTTATGTAATAGGCATGTGAGTTGGCACACCACAGAGACACTGCATTGAATGGGTGTGTGTGCGTGTGTGTGACGCTCTGTACCCATTGAGTGTTTTCAGAGTGATAGTATACTCACTGGGAGTCCTTTGTTAAGTCTGCTGCAGCTGAGGTAGCTAAATTTATTAGTGTGTTAGATAAACACAAATTTACACGTGCCTTTTATACATATAAATCATGCACTTAACTAAAAGCATATGTTTATTCAAGCAGAAGTAAACACTAGCATGCTCATCATGTTTAACGTTGAATAAATGAATGACACCTTGACAAATCAGCAACATACAATCAGTATTCACGTTGATTTAAACTTGTCTTATCCGTGTATTTAACTGTTGTAGCTGAACAACATGATGCTTGTGCAGAAAATATCTATATTAATGTAGCGCTGGAAACTATGGCATTAATCTGGCCATCTTACATTCATCAGTTGCAAGTAAGTAAAAGATAAAACATTTTTTAAATAGTTAAAGAATGTGCAACACTGGGCTGGTTAGATCTGTTTACTTACTTACCTTTCTTTTGCAAATATCTCTTTGCGTGGCAGCCAGACTTTCTGCAAAATAAATGCATGAAAAGTCACTTTGGGTCGAGGAGCTTTGGAACAAGTGGACCAAGTTTTGAGGTTCTCGTTTGTTCTGACGCCAAACTTTTGATGCCCGTTTCCATGTTGGAATGTGTTGCTGCACCTCACAGTGTGTGGATATATTTGGCTCGCGACTGCTGAATATAGTAACACTGAATGGATGTTGCTGCGAGATATTACATAATAATAGTGAATTTCCTACACGGACATGAAAGGAGATGACTTTTCTTTTTTCTTTTTTTTAAAGACGCAGAGACTAAGAGTGGAGCGAGACTTCAGCACACAAGGATGGAAATGGCAGTTTATTTGAACAAGGCTGTCCTTCATTTGCGGTGTAGACTGACGAACATTTGCACATATTGTCGTATTAACATCTGACGGTTAAACTGTGACTTCTCAGCCTCTGCATCAGGAAAATAGTGGACTTAATTTGAGACAAAACGTGGTGAATTTTCTAGATATCGGAATAAAATAAAATAGAAAATTTAGTGGTAATGTTATATAACGTAAAAGAGAAAATAGAATTTAATCGCACATCATAAGCAGAATATAAAATAGTCGATGGTGTAACACAACAAAGTCAGTAAAACATATGTTGTGTTACATAATCTTAAAGTTGGCTCTACCAACATGTTTAAGTACATAAATGCAACCCCTTATTTTCCACATCTGCATACATACACAACACAGTCAAATATCATCATAGGTGTTTATGAACAGAATAAATTCTTATGTGTGTTTTTAAGTTGTGCATCTGAAGATCTCAAAGTCCATACTGTGAAATAATCTACTAGTGTAGCAGGACAAAGTCTTATTTTCTCCATTATTTGCCCTGTTATGTTTTGGCTAGCATTCATCTAAACCCTGCACTAGTACACCAGACTTTCATAGAGTGTGTGCTATGTTTTGCTAAGCTGTGTCCACCAGGGATCTTCTGGCCGTTTCTCTCCAGTCCAGTGTAATAAGATGTATTGGTCCTGCGAGGACAATAGTTTTCACTGCCATTAACACCAAAGTCCCTTCTTCCTGTGTCTCCGTCCTCTTTTCTCTTACTTCTCCTGCAGCCTGAATCATTTTGCGTTCCTTACTTTATGTTTTACTCAGATTAGTTGATGCATCACATCGATCCTCTGCAGCCTCAACATTCGTGTCCATCTGAAGCCTGATCTGAACTCCCCCTGGTTCTGCTTCTCTGATGCTCTGGTACCACGGACAGCTCCGAAGTAAAGCCGCCACACTCTGTCCTCATGCTGCTGCTGCTGCATCACTAAAGTCACAGAGACATTCAGATGGGTGGCAAAAGGGGAAAAAACACCCAAAAAACAAACATCTTCAAAAGGTTCTGGGTGACCACAAGCTTCAGACCAGCTTCAAGTCTTGAGACCTTCAGTTAATGTTTTTGGTGCTGGTGATGGAGAGCGCTGTCTGACACTTAAAAATCTCAAGTAGGTGTTCAATAAAGTCGAGATCTGGTGATTGAGATGACCACAGGATATGATTCACATGGTTTACAGACTCATCAAAAGCATTCAGTGATCTGTGGATGTGATCCCACTGTCATCCTGGAAGAGATCACATCAGTTATTTTATCATCAGTCTGTTCACATAGCGTATGTTTGTCCTGATGGTGTGTGCAGGTGTGGCGATCTTTGTGTAAATGATCTGAGGTGGTTGTGGCCTCAAGTTGTTGTTTTTGTAAGTCACAATTCAAACAGAAATATTAACATTCTGTCTCAAAGTGAAACACCAGATCAGGAGTACAAAGTCGCATTTCAAGTCCTGAACCAGTCTGTAAGCACAAAATATTCCATTTACAAAACAAAGAAATCTGCGTTTACTACTTTTTTCAACTTTCTACGTGTGGCTATCCATAAAGTTTTCAAGTTTAAGTGAAATGAAGAAGAGTGATTTCTGTTAAAGTCAGTTCTGTTTTGAGAGAATGACTGTGGAACAATCAAATCTGTCATTTGACACCTTGAGTCTGGTACTTGAGCCATCTCTGTTTCTCTCCTTTTCAGAGCAGCTTTCAAGCCTGTTTCAGTCTGCACCTTTGTTTTTTCATTTAAAATATTTGACCTTTTGTACGTGCACTAATGTCAATGCAGATAGAGACTCTTTCTCTGCATTAACCAGCTGACTTTGTCGTTTTCAACCATCTCATCACGTCGTTGTCTGTAAACTATCCAATCTCAATCAGGTCCAAGAGCTGCAGCGTTAATAACTTCAGGTTTGCATGTGGACGACCTCATCGCTCTGTGATGACAGACCGTCTCTTCATTGGGCTGCAGTTTGTCTCTCAGAGCGAATCATTCAGTTGGTCTACAGAGCAGCAGGATGAACTCAGCTCGTCATTCGGTGACATAATCCTGAAACTACTCAGGAAGTGGACAAACTAAGCTCCTGACAGCTGTGTGTGGATGCCGTACTCTTAAAGAGAGGACAGCGTGTGTGTATGTCTGAGCGGGACCGACCATATCTGCAACGTATGTGCAATCAACAACAACAGCAAAGGGCCGGGGACAGGTGAAAGGTCACAACATCTGGAAGAATAAAGGTTTTTATCAACCTGATCCAGACAGCCCACTGCCTCCTGTGAATGAGGAGAAACAGCACAGGATGACTTGATAAGCAAGCAAATGTCTAAAATCTCATAAAGTATCACCCAACTTACCTTTTAAGTGTTTATTACACACAGCACACCGAGCATCACAGTGGTGTGTGTGATGTGTGTGACCTGTCTGTATGGTGTATTAATAATAGGTTTGTTTAACAGTATATGTAAAAAATATTAATAAGTTAAATGATTGTTCATGCCAGCATTCATCATTTGTTAACAGAGAACTTCATAAAGGATGCTTTTTATAACACATATACGTACACACCTAGTTTTTCACATGTGTGGACAAAATATTCCTGTTTATTGTTTATCTGTTGATCTTTGTCATGTTTGTTCTTAGCTCTTATTTCTGTTTCTGTGTAAGTAGATTTAGAGCAATGTTTAAAAAATGTGATTCAGATTCCTGGTGTGTGTGTGTGTGTGTGTGTGTGCATAAAGCTTATCCTGATTGTAAATAATCTAAATAAAACACACACACACTGTAAAATGTCACAAGAGTTGCATCTCCTGCAAACGTAACGCCATGAAAATCCTACAGGTTGCAGCTTTAAAGAAAAGAGCCCTGTGTCTGATCCTTTAAAGACACACACTGATGAAAGAAAACAAACATCAGATGAGGATTACTCCTTCTCTATTTCCTTTCTCTCTCTTTCTCTCTTTTCCATATTTGCACGGTGGGGAAACCAGATCCGGACCTTCCCTCTCCTCCTGGAGGCTGCCGGCCCGTGTTGACGTCCCCGCTCTCGTACAGTAGTAGTCTACCCTGAGCAGAGAAACCCGCAGCGCCAGGCATGTTGAGTATACGGGAGTTAAAAATAGCATCAGCGCTCGGCCAAGCGCCGCTCCGTTACTACGCGTTTCAGCATTCTGCCCTGTGCAGGGGGGAGTCTGCAGGACGGAGACCCTCCACCTCCTGCAGCATCACACTGAGGGCCACTTCTGGGTCCTGCTGAAGGGGGAAGGGAGGGGGGGGTGAACCCATTCAACCTGGACTTAATTTTTAAAAATAAAATCGAAATGGGAGAATTTGCAGCAGGAAAATGAGTCTTTAAACTGCTCGGATGCTTTTGGTGGTTGGTTGGTTGGTTGGTGCGTCTCATCACCAAATGGAGCTCAGTGCATGCGTGCGTGTGTGTGTGTGTGTGTGCGTGCAGGAGGCTCCTCCTTTGCTCCCAGTGACATGAAAGAAAGAGGTTTGAGAGTCCGGCCGGCAGACAATGGCCTTCCCAGTTTGGAGGATGAGGATGAGGAGGATAAAGAGGCGGCCTGTCCTCCGCCGGGTCTTTGATTGGCCCGCACACTTTGGGCAACGCAGGCTCCAGCTTCCTCCTTCAAAGTGGGAGATTCTCCACCTGACGTCAATAGTGACTGACGCAGCCCCCAGGAGAAGGAAGTCGATTTTATTCCTCCATTTCTTTTTTCTTTTTTTTTTTTTTTTGGATGGGGAGTAAATATAGTTATAAACATAAAAATAAAAAAACAGGATGTAAAGATGAAATCACGTGGCAGAGAGCTACAGAATGACAGCCTGTGTGTTTGTGTGAGCATTTTAGTCACAATTTTCTAATTTGGTAGGGTGGGGGCGTGTGTGTAGATATATATATATATATATATATATATATATATATATATGTGTGTGTGTGTGTGTGTGTGTGTGTGTGTGTGTGCATTCGCTTTTTGGTGCGTGCGTGTGCGTAAAGGCACCGCGCGCTCCCAGCAGCGCGCTCCGTGAATTAATAAAAGCCGAATCCTGCACACTTCCACGGGTCGGTGTGAATCCGTTTTTTTTTCTGCTTCTTCTTCCACATCGTCGTTATTTGGGGGGTGAAGGTGCGTGTGTGTGTGTGTGTGTGTGGGGGGGGTGCTGAGTCGTGCGTGCACGCGCTCTCTCTCGCGCACGAGGGAGGGGAGGGGAGAGGCGGGAGCTCGCGCCGGCTCTCAAACGCCGCACGCTCGAAATTCCTCCAAGGAACCTCTGCGAGCTTTTCTTTTTTCATCACGCGCGGGCTAAAAATAGAAACGGGGTTGGATCGTGATCCAGAAATAGATAGGGGGCATCACTCCTATAAAAGGCACACCATTCAAGAGTACAGTGTGTGCACAGTTTGGAGGAGGAAAAGCCAGAGCGATGTTTGATGGAGAAAACGGCCTTTCTTTCTTTCTTTCTTTTGTTTTTTGTATTTTTATTATTTTGCGGCACTTTGCGCGTTTTTTTAATTATTTTTTTTAAAAGGAGGCTCTGCTGCTACAATGGGTGAGTTGTGTCAACCTTTTCTCCAGCTGCACCTTGCTTCTCCTCTTTTCTCTCAGTGCATCTACTTGTGTGCTTTTCTTTTTTTTATTATTATTATTTTATTTGATCTCTTCCTGATGCAAACCGCGGAGCAGGTTGTGTGATGATGGAGAAGAAACGCATGATGTCATGAGTGTGTGTGTGTATTTCAGATTTCTGCTATACATATATATATATATATATATATATATATATATATATATATATATATATATATATATATATATATATATATATATATATATATTGCAGATTTAGCATATGCTTGAAGGGATCTGAGCAGCTTTGTGTGCTCGCAGCTTCTCGGGAATCTCCCTCAGCTCTGATCAGACAAAAAAAGAGGAAATCAGGGTGGATGTGTCCTCTGTCGGTTTACTGTAGAGTTGATCTCTCCTCCACCTTCCTCCATTGTCAGTCCGTGCATGGTGTCCTCTGTTGGAGCAACCACAGTCTGACATTTGTGGCTCCTTCTCCTCTTTTTTTTTTTTTTTTTTTGAGGAGCTGTCCTCTTGATGTGGTGCTGAACTCCCCACCCCCCTTTTCTTTTTTTTTTCTCCTCTTCTTCCAGCACCATCAAACTGTGGGCGCCTCTCATAAGTTTCAATGCGCCAGATTTCACATTAAAGGCTTTTTTTATGAAAAGAGAGAGGGGGGGGGGGCTTTAAGGAGATCCTGCTCTCGATGCTCCTTCACACTGTTGCCATTTTTAACCGCTCCACCATCAGATTTTGGTGATTTTTTCCCTCCTCCTCACACACACACACACACACACACACACACACTTTCACCTTTCTTTGCAGATTATTATTATTATTTTTATTATTATTTCACCCCCCCTTCCTCTCTCTCTCTTCCCCTCTCTCTCTCTCCCCTCTTTTGTGCGCGGCCAGTCTCGAGTCGTGACTGCTAAAAGTGAGTAAGGCGCGTGCTGCGTCAGTGGCGTCTGGCTCCGGTGCGCTCGAGACAGATGGGGGGAATCGTGACCGGCTGGGAGAGACGCGTCCACGGATGAAAGGCTGGAAGGGCCCAATGAAAACGGAGCGAGGGTGGGGCTCCCTCCCTCCCTCACCCACCTCTCCTCTCCTCTTCCTTCCATCCTTCCTCGGCAGCTGGAGCTTTGGAGCCAAATTTAACCCCTTTTGCAAAATAAAGGAAACTTTACTATTAATGAAAGTGGAGCCACTGATCTGCTGTGTGTGTGTGTGTGTGTTTGCTCGCTCTAGTGTGATCCACAAATAGGAAACTCGCGCGTCACACCAGCGTGTCGCCTCGTGTGTGTCCATCTGAGGAGACTCTGCCTGTTGGTTTGATGTCGCACTGTGGCGTCCACGGTGGATGCTGGATGTTGGATGCTGTGGGAGGGGGGTGGAGGATGGAAAGGGGGGGCAGTAATGAAACTGTCAGGTGCTCTGGCCTCCTGCTTAGGTGCTCTTTTCCTCCGCGCCGCGATTGGCGAGCCGCCTCTCCGCTCCCGTCCAATCAGATCGCGTCCGTCCCTCCGCTGCGCGTTAAAGTCCACCACGGCGACGCGACGCCGCCTCTCCTCTCCCGCCGCCGCTCTTTTTGACAACAAGGCTGCGTGTCGCTGCAAAGCAATGCCACTCCGCCGGGCTCCACGTTTTTTTTTTTGTTTTTTCTTTCACCAGCATGAGCCGGGTAACCGAGCCGAGCCGTGCGCAAAGCTGCACGCATGGAGGTTTTTTTTTTATTATTCTTGTTATATAAAAATGTGGGAACACTTTGAGGACGAAGACCCCCTCCCCGAGGAGTGGATGTGGATCTGGGAGCTGCTGTCCGTCACGAATCTTTTTGCGGTCTGGGCTTGCTGTGCGTACATGAATGTGGGAAGCCCTTACCCCAAAAAGCATTTGTGGGGGACGTGAACGTCGCACACGTTTGTTTGGAGGGGAGGTGTGTGGGGGTGTCACTCTGCTGCTGCCAAGACCTCCTCAGTGCTGTGAGGCTGAGGTTTGGACTCAGAAAGTGTCCAAGTGTGACCCAACCCAACACACAACCCAAACCCAACACACAACACAACCCAACACACACACATACACACACAGTTGTAATGGCTTGATGCTACAGTGGATTCAAATGTGAATCCCCTGCTGTGGTCCACGGTGAAGAGTGTGGTCCTCTCAGCGCTTATTCAGCAGTCCTTGGCTTGTTGTGTGTTACCTTGTGATGTGCCTAATTATGCACAATGTTTGTTTCCATTGTGCTATAAATAAACACGTTTGAAAAGAGGAGCAGATGTGGAGGATTTTTCACAACCCCGGCAGAAACACATTAGTCTGCATTACAAAGCACAAAAATAGTTTTTATTGATGAATTATTCTGCGTCAGAATTACATCACCACCTCTGTTTGGTCTCTGGACGTGTCATGTCCTCTTATCTGATTTGTATATATATATATATATTTTTAAAGGATCATCAAGACAGAAATGTTATTCAAACAAATAGTCGAAATGTTCTTTAGTTGAAGCTTTTATTTTAGCAGCGTGTTGTTTTGGTCTCTTCTGTCTCTGCTGCCCAAACATCTGGGACGTAGACTGAACGTTGGACAGGCAGACGTCAGGAGGAAGAGGATGAATCAGCTGTGGGGCTCTGCTTTTAGTAATGACTATAGAAATAGTTATCAATACATTTATCCAAAGCAATTCCTCAATAATGTCACAGATTCAATAATTGTTGCTTAAATCTGCCACTTAAAATCAGGCTTCCAGGGTTCGAGTCTTGTGATAGGAAATAGGAAATTGTACGAGACTTCATCAAACTAAAGGAGAAACTTGAAGTTTTGCATTTTCCTGCCAGTTAGTTTCCCTTTTTTCACACATCCACCTTCTCTCTGTTTCTTTCTTATTCTTTTGTGACCCTCATCAACAATCAGCAAAATGCAGATGTTGGAAATTGCAATATATATTATATTCACAGTGAACAATGTTCATAATCTTTTGAGTGTCGTCTCCTTCTGACACACGCATTTAGTGTTTTCTCATCACACACGTCACGTACAAACGTATACACACTTCAAATAATCAGTTTTCCATCTGATGCAGCTTTTCTGTTTTCTATATATGTTTGCTTCTGCTTTCTCATGTTATTTTTTTTATTCTTTTTCGTGTGTGTTTTATGTCTTTTGAACTCGCAGGCTCTCCACGTCACTCTCACCACGCTGGGAGGCGGCTGCAGCGTCCGGACCACGCCGAGGTCAGCAGGTGGAATCCACAGAGAAGAGTGGGAACGACTGTACGAGGGAAGTAAACAAAAGTTTTCCTTTAGTTTTAATCCTATTTAGTAACAACGGCTGTTAACGTGCTTATGCAGTATGGATGTGACACACACACACACACACACACACACTGCATTTATTTGACGTCATGTGTCACCCATGTGTTCTTTTTATCTTTTTCTTCATTTTCTTCTTCTTCTTCCCACTCACTGATAACCACATATTACATCATTTTAAATTCACTTAGTCTGCACAGCCTTTCTTTATAAATTACCAACCCATAGTAAGCTTGCTTAACAATTTTTTTCTGTAGTATAGAAGTACGTCCACTTATTACTGCAAGCTGAGAATGAGCCCAAATCCAAAAGTTACCGGCTGTGTAAGGAATTACATTTGTTCCTCTTCAGACTCTAAACAACGAGGAGAACGTGTCACAGCGCGACACCGTGTTGATGATCAAACATTCATAACATCCCGACACTCTGACAGGCAGCGCTGTGTAACTGTAATCCTGGACACACTGCCATGTGACACAGTCTCTTTAGATCATTGCATTATTATTTATAATGTTATTGTTGATATACATTATTAGATCAAATTAGATTAGTGTCAGAAAACTTGACGTGATAAATTAAACTTTCTTCTAACATCTTTAAGGTGAATGTTTAAGCTTTTTCCTTCGGTGTCTGATCCGCTGACGAGAGCGACTGACCCCTTCAAATCTGCACTCATCTAAATCAAACAGGAGCTCTGGTTTAGGGGTCCCAAACTTTGGGTCCTAGGGGTCCCACACACATACACACGCACACACACAGCTATGAGCAAGTCGTGACCCTCCTCAGCTCCAGTGGAGCAGTCCAGCAGCTCATAAAGTAGGGAGCCCCTGATTTAAAAGAGTGAGAATGATCCTTCACCCCCCCAGGACACCTTTCTGATCAGCTCACCTGCTTAAAGGAGAAGCAGCGAGAGTGACAGAGTTAGGACACACACACACACACACACACAGGTGTGTCTGTGGTTCTCTGCTTTGTGACGTGTGAGGATGGTGACAGTAACATGATGTCTGCAGTGAAGTACAACCATAAAAAAAAGTTTTTTAAAGACTCTTTAACCAATACAATTCTTCTTTTATGGCAATCAAAGAAATACTAAAATGATATATGAATGTAGAGACTTTAGATCATATGGAGGTGTGTGTGTGTGTGTGTGTGTGTGTGTGTTTACAGAGTCACATTTTTATAAATCTGAAGGTGATTTGGGGATTTAAATGTCATGCGTGCTGCACATGTTTGAGACAACAACCAGCACTGCACAGAGATGATGTTTTTAAATGCATCAGGATATTCCATCTTCTAATTTCTTTAATTATTTTCTTCTCCTGTGACAATAATATCACTCTTTAGATATGACATGTTTAAACCTTTATTTGAAAGGCAAAGAAAAAGTTGTGTGTAAGGAGTTTATGTGCGTCAGTGCAGTGCTGTTACCTTTGCAGATGTGTGCATGTGTGTGTGTGTGTGCGTGTGTATACTCAGTCTTTACAATTACTGATAAAATATAATCTGAAATTAAAAGATATTCATGCATGTGTCCTCCATGCTCTCACTTTTACAGAATTTTTACAGCAACCAACAGTATAAAGTATTTCACTCCTCAATCTAAATTATTAATTTGCTGAAGTCTTACAGACATTGTTTCATAAATTCCTGCGTTTGTGGGTAGAAATGTGTTCGATCAAACCATCGAGCCTCATGTAGAAACCAGCTGATCCGACTGTGTTTTGCTTTTCAGACGCACACCGAGACACTTAACACTGATTAAAAAAGAAATCTGCCTCCGTTTCTCCTCACGCTCTGTGGTTATTCATACTGTCTTGAAGTGGAACAAAACATCGGATACACATTCACTCATAAGGCACCAAAACCTCCTCTGAATATGCCATTAAGCTCAAACCCCCCAAAATACACCCCAGATAGTTGATTTGTGGTCTTTTTTTTAATAACAGATGACTTAATAACAGATGACAAACAGAGACGAGACACAGAGAGCAAGTTGTGTGATGAGTCAGTGCGTGTGCTTCAGATGTACGAGTGTGTGTGTCACTTCTTACTTTTAGCTTTATTTCACTTTTTCACTTCACTTCACTTATTTCACTTTTATTTCACTTTTATTTCCCCTCCTCATGCGTGTTGTCCTGTCTCCATATTTGTTCAAATTGATTTAAGTTAATTATACATTTTATCACACGCTGTTGTATTTTCTCATATCTTTTCTTTCTTTTTGTTCAAATTTGTTTACATTTGTTTGCACTTTATGATAAACCCACGTTGATTTTTTTTTTAAAAGGAAATCTCTCACATGCCAACTGAATGTGCTACTGGTGAATTCACCTCATTTGCTCTGATGATGTATTTCTGATTTAACTGTATGCTATTAACGGTGTGTTTTGTCATAAAAAGTTCTGTGTGTCTCACTATTAATGCTGCTGTTGACCATTAATATGACAGCTTTATAATAAAAAAAAACTGTGTGAAAACTTCTGCCGTGTGTCCTTTTTTTATTTTGCATGTGTAGTTTCAGTAAATATCACAGCAGCATTTGGAGTGCTGTACTTATGTGAAATAACACATGGAAATAAACACTAATAAAAGCTTGTGAGGGTGGTGTACTGTGTTTTTTTTCTTTCTGTGAGCTGAATCTGACAGATGTACAGAGAATAATGTGTATTGTCCTGCAAAATCTACAAAACAATGTTAAATATTTGCAACAATTGCTTTATGAATGTGGTGTTTCTTCTTTTATTTGGGTGTTTTGCCTGTAAACACACAGATTGTTCTCAATGTACGCAGTTGTAAATGTCTCTGACTTTACATTAATTCTCAAAAATAACAAACTAAAACACTGACATCATAATAAGGAGCTGTCCAGTACAATATAGATAGGAAAAAATATACATACATTTTCAACGCATATTAACCAACTGTCTTGGTACGTTTTTGTCAAAGTCACAAGCTGACTTCACTCTTTACTGTCGTTTATCAGTGCAACAGTTTCACCTCAGTTTCACTTCACCTCATTCACACGCTCAACACACGTAGACGCCGGGCTCATTGTGCTCGCCTGCAGCCTCTCACAATCACAATCAGCAGCTGGTCCATTTATGGCCGAGATGGCCCTTTAATCTAAATTTCATTCAGGTCCCTTTGAAAGCTTAGAGCCAACATTTTAGGCTCCTGTTTACCATTGCTGCATTTCTATTTTTAGACGCAATGCTCTTATGTAACGCTCACTCTCACATTATGGACCACTGCTGTCTGCTCCACTTGGCTGAATTGTGTGCTCCCCGTGTGTGCATGTCAGTATACCAAGTTCGATTCAGTTATGTCTTGTAACTTCTGTGAGGTAAAAAGAAATTACACGGAAAGAAACAAACACATGCATTGAAGGGTAAGCATCTGCCACATGTGTAGGTGGAAAACTATGGGAAACAAATTTTACAGCAAACATGCAACATATAATTCAATCAATCCTCTATGGGGCTGTTTTGTTGACAGTTTTAGTATCTAAAACCCCTTATTTGTTAAAACACACCCCAAATATTTTTGCTCAGGGTGAATATGGTGCAAATGCCAAGAGTTTGTTGTGTTAATGGATTTGTACGATATCGTGAGTGAGTCCTATCTACAGTTTATATAGTATTTACATTAAACTAACAAAACCTGAAGGTGAATCAGCTTAATTTACCTTACATACTGTACTACTTTTCATTAAAACAGGTACAGAATCCACTTAAACACACAAGGGGTGTAAAATCAAACAAGGCACTGACTTTTAGAAAGAGAGGAAACACTTTATATAGTGACACTTTATATAGTCTGATATTATAATAAACATAATTATGAACAGCTAGATTTTTATATTTTGTTGTTGCATTTTTCAAAGAAGGTATTTTAGCCTCCTCCTCAAAAAAAAAAAAGAGAGAACAACTCAAAAACTGACATTTCATAACCTGAAAACTTGTGAACAGCTCAGATCACTGTGATCAATAAGGCTATCTGTAGCAATCAATACACCATGAGTGTTGAGTGTTATTGTGCACAGCCAACAAGTGCATGATGCATTATGCCTGCAAAAATATCAGAAAATCTCAAACATGTAATTTAGTGTCATGCAAAGAGTCCATCAGACGGTTATAAACACTCAGAAATCATGATGCACATACGACTGATGAGTTTTGAGAGGTGAGATGAGATTAGGAATTTTTCCAGTGCAAATCTGAAATATTGAAAGAAATTTAATATGTTATGTTATTAACATTATCATATATCTTAAAAACATGTTAGGATGATGTACTGTGTTTTTGTTTTTCTTTTTGTGAGCTGAATGTGACAGGTGTTTAAAGATGATACCAAATGAAGTGTGTATTGTTCTGTAAAATACACACACACACACACACAAAAAAAGTTTATTAGAATTTGAAATAATTGCTCTATGAATGTAGTGTTCTTCTTTTATTTGAGTGTGTGTGTGTTTGTTTGTGTGTGTTTTATCCAATAAGAGACAAATTGTTCTCATTGTAAACAGTTATAAATCTCTTCTTCTTCACATTTCTTTATCAACACTCATTCTACAACTATAAATATAAAATAACAATATATAAATAAAAAATAAAAAAAAATCCCACTGACATCATGATAAGAATAAGAATAATGGATAAGTGTGCCCATTAAAGTACAAACATCAAAATATATCCATAATCCTTTAATGCATATTCTACATGTATCAACCAGCTGTGTGCTGCAGGTTTGGCATGTCCACTTAACATAAATGAATCATGAAGCATGTACTATAAGAGAGGCAGTGGGCTGCATATGTGGGAGTGGTGATACACTTTCACGGTGGAAGGATGAGCTCCAGCTTCTGTCAACACAAATATAAAATACTGAAAGAAATTTAAAAGGAGCGAAATATCACAGAAACCTTAAGAACATATAAACAGCCTCAATCTCTCTTAAAATAAAAGTGAGATTTTTGGACACTTGTGGGAAAGGCACTATGTGACGTGAAGGTGAGACGAGAGTGGAAAATCACAGTCCTCATGAACGATGGGGTGGACTGTCGAAGGTGCAGAAAAATGTTAAGTATTTGTGAATATATATAAAACATATGTGCAGATATTTTACCTAATGGAGGCAAAGCTGAAAGACAGAAAATGAGAGAGACAGAATTAAGAGTGAAAAAAGCTGGAGAGGCTGCAGATGAGGAGTCAAATATACAAGATTTAAATAAAACAATAGGTGTTTTTAAGAAGAGGGAATAAAATGTTTGATTTGTAATATACTGGTTTTACAAAAATACATAAACCTGAATGTAAAACTCTGCAGGAATGGCTGTGAACAAAGCAATAATCCTTTAAAATCATAAGTGAAACACCTGTTGCATGAGAGAAACCGATCATAAAAATTATAAAACAACATAAATTAAAATGTGAAATTCAACACACACTTTACATTAACCACGGCACAGATGAAGAGGAGGAGGAGGTGGTGTGACAGTAGGTGGCAGTAAGCTCTAAGTTGGTGCAATTTTTGATGATGAAGAAGAAGAAATGGGAGCCAATCACGAAGAGCCAGGCGCAGACGTCCAACCCGGAAGCAGCGTCCATCTTTGACGCATGCGTCTGCAGCCCTGAACGCACCTTTAGTTGCATTAAGGCGTGTTGCGCTTAAAGTGTCAGCATTTATCACCAGCTGGGTGCAGACAGACAGACAGACGGTGCAGCAGACATGTCCTCCGGGGGAGACGCGCTGCTTCGGGCCGTGGAGGCGCCGCTCTTCTGGCTCGGAGCTCTGACCGCGGCCTGGCTGTCGGTGAGCTCCGTGTGCCGGCTGCTGACCGGGATCAGGGTGTGGGTGCTGGGCAACGGGAGGCTGGTGGCACCCAACAGCCTGGGCAAGTGGGCAGGTGAGAAACACACAGATGGGATATTTTATTCTACAAACATTTGGAAAGTGTCACAGCAGACAAAAGAAATGGATGGAAACAGTCTACTCTTTCTGTGTGAGGTCCATTTCTACATGTATAAATAACTTTTACAACAAAAACAAATGTCTTATGGTTGTATTTATTATTTTTTTATTATAATCTGTCAAAAAGTAACAAGCAATATTCATATAGTTTCTGTTTCTAACCCACAGAAGTCCTATAATAATAATAATAATAATAATACATCTTAAATTCACCTGCATGTTTTACTGGCTTTATTCAATGTCCAGTTTCAAAAGATCTCCTCTAACTTCATTATTATTATTATTATTATTATTACCTCTCATTCACATTTTATGTCTTTTACCTGTTTGGTTTTTCATTTACTTATTTTGGAAAAACTTCATGTGAATGACTGACTGAGTGTGGAGCATTAAAAGTGCTGCTCACTGAAACTTTCAGTCTCTTGGACACTTCCAGCATCGTCGTCCTCGTGGCTGACGTTTGCAGCAACCTCCAGTCGAGTTTGGCAATAATACTTAAATGTAGTGTGTTATTATGTTATGTGCAGAGACAACACGTTTGTATTAAATAGGTTTTAAAAAAATGAAGCATTGGACTTCGCTCTTCAGACTCCGTGGTCTCAGATGAGCCAAGAAATGTAGATTATGCAGATTTTCAGTTACTGATTACAGGAAGTTGAGCAGTGAAGTGTCTGCAACGCGGGATGACCTTTACTCTACTTTCCTGCACAGGGTGGCCTGACTCTGCACAGGATGGTCTGACTCTGATGTCTTTATTTACCCGCCTTTGTTATGGTGATTGGAGAGAAGTTATGTTACACACGGAGAGAAGTTAAAGTGAAGTCTTGTCCTTATGTGCCCCTTTTATGTTAGGCAGAGAGATTTGATTTCTTAGGCTTCATCTTTTATATTTTTTATTTCCAGGAAGAATAAAATGCACAATACCACATCACAAGATACTTTTATGTTCATCACACCCTCAATTTGTGAGCATGATTTAATAATAATTTCTCCCAGAACATAGTTAGTGATGGTTTGTTGCTGCACTGCATTATATGAGGAGGAGTTTCTTATCTTCTGGGCCTCCAAGTATGTAAATGTAAAGGACAGGACTGTACTGTTGCACTGAGTCACTGCTGTCTTTCATAATAAGTTCACCATGACTGTGTAACACACTGTCGATTGTGACGTCGCCTCGGCGCGTTCCCGTCAAACACTGTGGCTTCTTTCTCCTCTACAGAGTGTGGGGTCTGTGGGATTTTCACAATAAAATGAAGCACGGGCAGGGAGTGATCAGTGTTTCGTCACGGGGTGTAAACTGTAGTGAATCTTGGGATTGGTATACGGCTTGAGGGGATTATCAAATCAGGCTGGATACCGTCCATCTGTGCCGCCTGCTCGCCGACTGAACCTTGAAGTTTGAACAGACCGCTGGGAGTGCTTTAACGTTGTCTGCTGTTCAAGGTTCACATCATGATGCAAAAGGATGTTAAACTGCAGGTGTTGGAAGATTTCTGAATAATGACTTCATATAAGTATCATACAGGAAGTACTCTTTTTAGATTCAGTTAATTACATTGTCAGTTGAAATCACAACATAAAGAACAACATGCTTTTTCATGCATTTGCAGTGTGCATTTCCCAGTTCCCTAAATTATTATCATCTTTTTGCTTAGACACTTCAGTATTTCTTCATTTTATTCTTTCAGTCTGTGCAGCAGTCACCTCAGTCTGCCTGAGAAACCCAAATGTTTTGAGGACATGAGCCGAAGTTTGCTTTTGATCTTTTTTCGCGTGCGGCTAAAAATGGCAACGCGTCAGACGAAGGGAGTTTGGGGGGAGGGGGGGATTATTTTTGGATTACACATGCAAAATGATTCAGAATATTCAATGAAGCAAAGGATCCCCGTTTGCCCCGGCTGCCGCCTTCATTCACAAACTTTGTCTCAGTGAAGTGGACTTGATTGAGAGGACGACCTATTTATGTAACCGGGACCGGAGCCATTCATAAATGAGACGCAGGATCCTCGGGATTCTGGTTCACTGGTACCCACATCTCACTTTGAGTGTGTGTGTGTGTGTGTGTGACAGAGGGAGTGAGAGAAAGGCAGCGAGTCTATGGCAGTATTACAGAAAACTGTTGTAGTGGTATCCAAATCAAATGGTGTCTTGCTACCTGAGCTAATGCTTTACTTATTCAAGATTCACAATTCAAGATGGCCTTTATCAGTCCCACAACGGGGACTGACATTGACATTATAACACCAGCGAGACACACTGTAAATAGTATAAATAAATAGTAGGAAAATGCAAAGACATAGAATAAGATAAAAATAAGATATTCAACATAAAAATCTGCATAATTATATGATATGCCTGAGGATATACATATAAAATATGTAATATTAATATATAATATATATATATCTAAGGTAGAAAACAATATTGATAATATAGCTTCCTTATGTTATTTTAATGTGGCAGTATAAATGAAATTCATAAGACATTAACATAAATAAAGCCAAGACACAAAACAACAAATTGTTAAGTCTTCACAATCCTGTCAGTGTTTGTATAATGACACCATATCTCCACATACTGTCAGATGTAAATTTACAATCCATTAGAAACTCTTTAAAGGTAAATAAGTAGTATTTTCCTTAAAAAACTAAACTGAACAATTTATAGACTGAAAAAAAGAAAAAAAACTCTCAATCATCACTTATGACCCAGTAGAAATGTGTGGCAGTGTCTGTATCTACAGAGACTCTCTGTATTTTCTTAATTTTGTTGTTTTAACAGGCGTTTCTGGGCGCGGTGTGTAGCCCCCAGGCAGTGGCCAAAAACATTGACAGTTTGAGGGGCGGGACTTCACAAAAAAAACGTTGCAACTAGTTGCCAGATCGCAAACACGTGACACCACCAGAAGCGTGTACGCTTTGAGCCGCGGAGCAGGGACCGGCTTTGAATGCTGCGTTTACGAACAGCAAGCGACCAATCCTACTCGTCCCACCTGTAACATATACGGTTCAAATATGCACAAACCATATCTGAGTTATTTAATGATGATTGATGATGATTTTTATGGAAGTCAGCCTTCCTACACATATTTAAAACAGAGCACAAAGCTGTACGCAAACAAATGTAAAACTTCTGCTTGTACTATGTGTAAAGTAGGTCACTTTACAATTACTCTGTCGGTGGCATAAAATGGCATCCGTCCAGATTATCAGAGCTTGGACAAATATTTTTCTGTTCCAACACTGTCGTCTCTGCAGTTAAGATTGTATAATACAGTCATATTTGCAGAGACAACAGTGACTATTTACATGATAATCTTGATTGTTCTAGTCGTGCTTGGTGCAGTGGTACATGACGTTCAGGCTGCAGCTAATGATCATTTTAATAGTCGGTTAATCTGCAGTTAATTATTTGTACTGTAAAACAGAAAACAGTGAAACATACCCAGTATGTTTTTCTCAGGGCTCAAAATGACATCTTCAAATGTCAGGCAGGAAATTCTCCAATTCGCAAAGTTGGCACCAGAGAATTTTTGGCATTTGCACGACACAAATAATAATGATCAGAAAAGCTTCTGATTAATCGACTAATCAATAAATTAAAAAGCTGCAGCTCTACATCATATTTAGTGCATCACTCACTGTTCGGTCTGCATCAAAATACACAAAACTTCATCTTAAAAAATAGGCTGAAATTTAGTTGTAGTAATTTTCCCTAAAAGTTTGCAAATAAGAGTACTAATAAGAGTAGAATCTGCACCAAAGGCTTCAGGTTGCATTACATTTTGTTAAAGGTCCTATAATTGAAAAGATGAATGAACAGTGTGGAGCTGCACTATATGATGGCCTCCAAGCGTCTCATTTATGTCCCGGGTTTGGTGGCTAACCTGTATGGGCTTTATGTCCCACACATGCCTACACATAGTTTGCACTTATTTGCAGAATGAACTTAACATGTCCTCTCCTGATGATTTCTGCATGAAGTAGTTTGTTACAAATACATGCACTGCTAACTCCCGTAGTAAAAATTAGGGCAGGACTTTGGCTTATTTTGTCACAAATGCTGCGGAGTGGAATCTGTGCAGAAGATTTAAAAAGGAAAAAAAAAAAGGTGATTTATTCCCAGTCCTTCAATCATGTTCATAAATAAAATGGTGCTGGCTATCAAAGCCAACAACCAAACGGTGACACATAGTAGCACTATCATCCGAGCACCTAGCCAGGATAACCTACATTTGCAGAAGACAGCACTTCCTAAAATAGACCTTGTTTTATTTGACTTAAGGGAACATGCACTCAGCTGTAAAAGCTTTTTTTTCCCCTGTTCTGACTGCAAAACAGTTCATTCTTAAAACAACTAAAAATAACCCAGCCTATGTTTCCCTTATCATTGTGCCTGCAGACTCTCCATCACTCTCCCCTCCTCTTCTCTCTGCTATTTTTAGTTGCCCCCAGGATCCCCCATGCTCGTGTTTGTCATTTTCTCTCCTCTTTCCTCCACCCACCGCACTTCTGTTTGGCTCTGCTGCAGCCCTAGAGGATGTTTGGCACCTCAGCATCATCTGTACTCAGGAAGATCACACAAAGGGGAGATGGGTACAGCAAAGGGCAGAGAGACGGATGAGTAAAAAGAAAGGGGAGTGAATAGTATTGTCGAAATAACAAAATATTTGCTTAAAATAAACTTTATTATCTCTGCGGGGATATTTGTGTCAGACACTGCGGCAACAGCACAAACTGCATTTCATGAAAACGGCAGTGATCGAGTGTGTAGCTAGGAAACATGAATGATATAAAATCCGACATATTAACAGTATTAATCATGATAAATTGATGATTAAATGCTTATAATTCTTAAATAAAAAAACATGCTGTGGGCATTAAAACAGTGATTTAATCAGGGTTGACCAATGTTTATATGCTAAAACTGACCTTACACATTAAAATAGCTTTTTCTTTACTGTCACTTTTCACTGTTTTCTGCCATTGATACATACATACATTCATTCATTCATCTGAACTCAGGAAGGTCACACAAAGGATGAGGCTTTATAGTATAAAGGAATAAGTCATTGAGTTTAATTGAGCCTAATACATACATCTAATAATAAATATTTGCAATAAAATGTACAGTAATGCACAATAAACATTTCTTAAGTTGACCAAGACTGGTTCTAAGGTACATGTCTTGAATGGAGATTGCACTTGTGTTGGTGCACCTTGCGTATAGTATTTAATGAGTCTAAGAGTCTAAAAGCCCCATTGGCGGACCCTAGAGGCTGCACTGCTCACTGCACCCAGCCACACTGATGTAGTTTGACCCTAACCGACCCACCTATATTCCCATCTTAAGTGCATTTCATTCACAGTGGGTCTAAATCACAATGAAAAAAGGGAATGGAAGAATTACACACAATTGGCACTTAAAAAGAAGAAGTTAAAACAAGGATAAGGAATATTGCCCTTTAAGCCAGGCTTTTTAGGTTACATGGGGACATATTATAACGCCCTGACTCTCCATCCCACCCCCCATCCACTTTTTTGTTATATTTAGCCAGAGGTGTGATGAATAGTTCCTTCTGAAAGATGGGAATTGCTAAAAATAGACCCCTGCTGCTGCTGCTGTTTGTGCCAGGCAGTTCCAGGGCATCCGTTCGCTCGACTGCCACTGATGACAGAGAGGACCTAACTTTCCCTCCCCCCCTCCTCCCTCTTTGTCCTCCTTATTCACCTCGGCTGCTCTCCACGTACCTCGTCCCGCAGTACATCTGTCCACGCTGACACTCGGCCTTTTTTTACCCTTGAAGGTCAATTAATTTTATTTTTTCGAGAGCTGTTTTTGTGCCCAACCATCATTTTTTTTTTTTTTTTTTTTTTTTTTTTTTTGCACTGCACTTTCCAGGGATCGCTTGTCAGTCAAACGGTTCGTAGTTGACGTCTTTACTATCGATTTCTGTGATACTAAAGGTCCTGGAGGTGGTGCTCTTCATCAGTTTATCTGTGCTTAGCTTTTCTTTTACAACATTAATGCCCCAACCCCCCATGTTCTGTCGTCTTCTTGATTTCACTCAAAAGGACCTTTTATAATAGTTTCTTCTTTGGAAATGTGGAAAAGCAGCTCAAGCTAAAGGAGCAAAGTCCTCTGTAAACATACATATTTTCCTGTTTTTTAGATAAAATTTCATTCACTTCAATATAGGAAGATATACAGCAGCAGGGAAACTTTCTTTTCTCAGTTTTAATGAAGCCCCTCTTGTATGTTCATGAAAATCAATGCTTTGTGCATGTACTGTCAATTTTCCAGGGAATACAGACAAGCATATCTTTCCTTGATTATTAGATTCTCATATTTGATTTAGAAACAGTACATACTTTGCTCTGCTAATTCAGTCTCTGTCTGTCCTTTTTTTCCCCTCGTTTAGTTGTAACGGGAGCCACAGATGGGATCGGGAAAGCTTATGCAGAGGAGGTAAGAGGCCCCTGAAGCTGGAAACCTTCAGACTGCTCACCTAAACCATAAAGGGCTGCAGTGAAGATACACTACAGAAACTACAAATAGACATAAAAGTCTACAGAACTATTTGCAGTGACAAAAGAATTTTTTCAAACATATTCTTTGCAGTTACAGATAAAAAAAATGTTCAAGCTTACAAATGAATTATGAACATATCACTTTATGAATAATTTAATATTCTACAAACACTTTTGTTTAATGCCACCTCTCCTCTGTTATCTGCAAACTTAATAGATGTTCTGAATATAAAAGTAGCTTGAAGAAAGACCAATCTTAGGTTGATCATTCAGTTGAAGTAATGACTCGCCCTGCTGTGTCTGTGCAGTATGTGAAGTGCACACGTGTCGCCTGTGTTGACGTATTTTTCTGTGTTTGCAGCTCGCCCGCAGAGGCTTTAACATTGTGCTGATCAGCCGCTCTCAGGAGAAGCTGGACGACTTAGCCAAGGCGATCGGTGAGTCCTATGTGTGTGTTTAATTATGTATGTGTGTGTTCATTTTAAACATGCAGTGCAGATGCATACAGTAGTGTTGCCTGACATAGAAAATGAATGATGAGTGAGACTTTTTGTAGACTAGTTTCACGTGTACGTCTCTGTGAATTGCAACATGTAGCTCGATATTACTCCATTTAATCCATCAGTCGTCGAATTATGCCCCCTCTCACAGTCGAGGGAAATCAGCAGTGCCTGTGACCCAAAGGCACTAGGCTAATATAGTGTTAAGTATGACAGCTGCTGGACTGGAGTTCAGTTTTAATGATCCATGCAGCTGTATGGTCTCATTTTTTTCCCCTGCAACTTGAAATGTTGCATACACATTGCATGGTGTGATAGTCCAATCGGGCTGAAGGACTGGAGGCGAACTGATATTGCATTGAATTGCGTGTTTTCCACAAGTGATCCCTCATTGAGTGGAGATTCAGCAGGACTCTTGTGCTTTTGGTTATGAGGCAGTAAAGCCTCCTGCTGGAGCTGAAAGTGAATCTGTCCAATTAAATGAAGTCTTCCCCTTAAGGGAGGGATATCCTCACTGATGATGAAGGATTATTTCAGGGTTTAATTATTTTCTCTCTGCTCTCTCTCGTCCCTTTCCAAGTGACTATTTGTTAGTGAGCGTAAACACGTTACACAAATGAGAGCTGATTTCGGGTAGCTTTCACTGTTTCTCATAAATATGTGTAAAATTAAAATGCTTCTGCATATCTGCGCCCACAGCGAGCAAATGTGGTGTGGAGACCAAAACGATCGCAGCAGACTTCAGCGCCGTGGATATCTACTCCAAAATTGAAGATGGACTTGCAGGACTGGAGATTGGGGTGTTGGGTAAGACTGCAGCAGGCGCTTAGGCCACTTCACTTTTCATCAAATTTAATTAGCTGGTAGGACGAGATGGCAACTTCAATCTGAACCAGGGCCCGCAGACATCAGGAATGCTCTGTGATAAATGTGACTTTTTCATGTAATCATACAGGTTAATTTATCTTGGCTTCTTCAGCCCTTTGCTGCCCTCCTAAGATTGAAAAGAGGAATAACACTTTGAACTCCACATTAAAAAAATGTAATCTTCCTTTCATCCATCAGGTTGTCAACATGAATGTAGTATTTTATTTTGAACGTAACCATGTTGTTATTTCTCTTTTGTTAACAGTGAACAATGTTGGGATATCCTATTCTTACCCTGAGTTCTTCCTCAACGTCCCCAATCTTGACACTGTAAGTTGAAGGTTTAATATTAATCTCTATTTGCCCTAAATTACTGTAACACACAGGCATGTAACGAATTAAAAGCTTGTAAAACATTTTACATGATCATAAGAAATATACTAAAGTGTTAATAATAGCACATCCCCACTAACATTTTATTTTTTTCTACTCATCCTATTTCGATAAAGTTTGATTAATCTGGCTCCACTACAGTCTGGATCCTCTCCACTTAGTTGTATGGACAGTGCAATCAGTTTATGAACATGAGGTGAATAAAGAAAAGGGATCTATTGTGCAGGTAGAACCGAGCTTCAGGCAAAATGAAACGGTACAAAAGTGGCCAGCTGAGGAAGACCTTATCAAATATTCTGCTTTCATTTGAACTGGAAAATAAATGTGTTAATGTTTGATAAAATATTGTAACTCACACGGCTGTGGTTCGTTTCAGAGGTGGTGTCACCGCTGTTCCTACGGTGCCACGTTAACATACATTGTTTAACCACATCATTGAAGACTTTTTTTTTTTCTGCCCTGCCTGAAGAAAAAAAATTATTTAATTCACTCAAAGGCAAAACTATCAGCAACTTTTAAGGTGGAATGTTTTTCTGCGTTATGTCTCCACCTTTGGTCCTCTGAACCGTAGCAGGGAGACAGGGAGACAGGTAGTTTATTTCAATTGGATTTATCCTGGTTTGTCAGTCAGCTGGTAACAAGCCTTTGCAGTCCAGACAAACTCTGCTTTCAAATCGGGAGATGTCTTGGTAATATTGCATGAAACAGGTGCTTTGTTCACTCGGTGCAGCGATAGTTTTCCACAACAAAATCTGTGAGACCACGTCAGGACCATTCGTCCCCCACAAGGCCACTTCCCTTAGTGCATGAGTTGATGTTGTGAATGAATCAACACAATATTTGGGTCCAGCAGTGATAATTAAATGCATGAACACACCACAAATGTTGCAGTAATTCTCCTGGTCTTCTCTTTTCAGTTCATCGACACCATGGTCAACATTAACATAACATCAGTGTGCCAGGTGAGTCTTCATACTTTAAAACTTCGATGTAAAACATACCAATTGCACAAGTATTTCCTCATCTAGTTTATATTTAATAGAGGCACCTTTAACAGTGATAATAGGCTTTCATCTGTGTACATAGATGGATGGTTTGCTCTTGGAGCTCTGCAGGTTTTACTGATCTCTCTTTGAAAAGCTGCTCAAGTTCAAAATAATTTAACAAGGCAAAGTTTATGAGGTGTAAAAATGTTTTCAGATACTCTCATACAGTCAACCCGGAGATCCCCTAGCAAAGATGATGTAAAATAAGCAGTTTATTCTCACAATACAGCAGAGACTCTGTAGACACGTCTGTGGAAATGTCTGTGTTGCCTTTGAGTAATTAAGTGTGTCCACGTAGATTCGAATGGCGGAGATATGTGTGATGCACTGTCAAGTTGTCCCACGGTCCAATAAAACACACACACACACACACACAAACAAACTCTGTGACATAAAGCATTGTAAGTCACTTCCGTCCCTGTTCTGTGTTCGGCAGTTCCCCAAGCTGGCAGCTAAAGTCCGCCCACTCTCTTAGCACTTAATTTATGTCATTCAATATTTCTTTAAACTGCTCCCTCCGCTATCATTATCCTTTCCTTTCTCTTTCTCTTCCCTCCCAAACCACCTCTCCACACACGCGGCCCACATGCGCACGTTTACAAATGTGGACGCACTGCCGCACACTCCGCACACTCCACACAGTCACACACACACACACACACATCAATACGCTCTCTGTGTCTGCTGCTTTTCTTTTCCTGTTTCTCACACCTTTTCTCTCTCTCTCTCTCCCCTTTTGCGTTGTTTTTTTTCTTTTTTTGCAGATGACACGTCTCGTTCTGCCTCGAATGGTGGAGAGGTGAGTTTGTCCGACATTAGCAGCAAGTGATTTCTTACATTACAAATGCATTAAGAAGCACATAAGACTGAGTGGAAAAATAGGTAATATTGTTCATCAGCTTCTATCTGAGGATGTGATTTTATCACATTTTGTGTAAACTCATGACTCCTACTTGCTAATTTCATGTTATATCGTACTTTAAGTATGTTAAGTATGTTTTATTTATTTATTTTTTTTCTTGCAGTTTAGTTTTAGCCCTAATGAACACAATCATTACTTTCTGGGGAAGTATAATCTCTTTCATGTACATACTGAAGCACTGTAGTTGTAGTGCTGTGATATAACATCAGCATTTCAGCTGATGCATACAATTTTCTGATCTTTTTTTTATGCAGGAAGTAAGCCTGACATATCTTGCTTACTTTAAATATTGTATGAAAGGCCCACAGGCTGCAGCAAAAAATATTTTTAGACTGTAAATATTTAGGTGTTACTGTATCTTTGATCTTATTAATATCTGCAAGCTCTTCTTTGATGTACAACAAGAGTAGTTTGGCTTCAGCCGTGCAAGCACACATAGTACTGTGTTCTTTTATCATTCTGGGATTGATCTCGGGCTAAAGTGTTTGTTGCCCCCTTTCTCACACACTTTCTGTTTCTTCTCTGCGTTAAAGAGCATTCGCTTCTCTTCCTCTGTTTGCAGGAAGAAGGGGGCCATCCTCAACATCTCGTCCGCCAGCGGGATGTACCCCGTGCCCCTCCTCACCGTCTACTCGGCCTCCAAGGTAATTGCAATACATACTTTATGACCTTGTTGTGTTAACTGTGTATCTATAGACGCATCACGCACGTTTTACATCTTACCGTATACTGTTTTCCTCGGGGACAAATTCATCTTTGTTCTTGCGCTATGAATTATTCTGTCTAATCTACCAACATACATCGAGGCAAAACGTATCTTCCGATGACAGCAGATGTTAGTTCAGCACTTATTTGGTTGTAGGAATGAAGTAATGGATCGCCTTTTTTCCATATTTGCTGTTTTAATTGTTGAATATAAATAAGTCTGTGACTAACTCAGGTCCCGAGGTAGTGTACCAATTAAAAATGTTTATAGGAGCATGCGGCATCGTAATGTTTTATAACCGTCTCATGTGTGTTTGTTAGCTTAAAAACAGCCTGCTGTTCGCACTTTCAGCTGATTAATTTGCTGGCGTCTTAATACTGGGTCATGTTTGTCTACCGAGTTTCAAAGTGCATCTAAAATCCATCCAGGGTGCATGTTTGGTTTAATACTCAATTTAATGATCATCTCAGTTCATTACACCTGCCATTGACATTGTGAAGAGACATAAGAGGTGAACTCTCGGTGCCCATATTTCCTCTTTGCTGGTTTGTGCATAGCAGATTTTGTACTGCAAACACTTTTATGCTTTGGAGAACTGAAAATCCCACACAGCCGCTCGGTATTTGTCTTTTTCTCACTGGAAAAGTAGTTCTGTCCTCAGTGACCTGTCTTTACATAGGCATTCGTGGACTTCTTTTCACGAGGACTGCAAGCTGAATACAAGAGCAAAGGCATCATCATCCAGGTAAATCATGACAGTTAGTGAAAGTCTATTTTCTTCTACTACAAGCGCACATCGTTTTCATAAAGTTTTGTGGTTTGTAACTATAGTTAAAAATGCAATTTGAAGAGAAATCCTTTTGTAGGATTTACGAAACAAATATTATCTCAACACTTTTCCTGTCCGTTACACCGCTATGAAAGTACACACAATATCCATTTATCTTCTTATTCCCCCCTTCACAGAGTGTTCTGCCGTTTTTCGTTGCGACCAAGCTGAGTAAAATCCGACGGGCCACGCTGGACAAGCCCAGTCCGGAGCGCTATGTTGCGGCCGAGCTCAACACTGTGGGGCTGCAGACTCAGACCAACGGCTACCTGCCCCACGCCATTATGGTAAGTCTGGGTATGTGATGCTGGAGGCAAAGAACAAGGAGCCCAATGTGAATACCTGCTGTTACTGATTGAGATTCGGGGCTTCATTTAGATTTTTCACATAAAGCAATGAAATGAAATGGCAAATCTTTACCCATTAACTAAAGTTAAGCCGAAATGAGTTTGAGAGGAACCACAATCTGTTTTGTAAATCATCAGTCTCTCTGCAGAATGAGGTGAAACACATACTGATCCGTTACACAACACAAAATGTCATTGTGTCTCTACCTTTGTGGGTTTTTTACATAACGGTCAGCAGAACTAGTCACAGCTCACGATCTCTGCGTGTTATGGACACTGGCACTGGCTGATAACTGAGGACCTTTACTGTTTTGTCATCTGCGTGTCCACCGAACTGACCACACGAGAGTGACTCACGATCTGCTGAAAGTGCCTCAGCCAGCTGGAACCAAAAACTCCCACTGCAAGGCCAAATCTTCCGGATTACATAAGCGCAGTCCATCTAAGTAATCATTATGAACAACTGAAACATACCTTGATTATTTGGCAGAGAACACAGCTGGAGCACATAAGAGTGATGCTGCTCCAAAAAAAAGGTGTTTCTGTAGAAGTAACAGATCTGCAGCAGCGTAACACTCATTAGGAAAAACTGAGAGTTGCATTACGGGCAGCTGAGGTCTCTCGTGGCAACGGGGCCGAACCTCATCAAGCTGTAATTTCACTTCATACAAAAGAGCTTCCTGCCTGCTCATCTCCATTTACTAAATTAATGTTGTGTCAACAGCCGCTGAGGCATCTGTCAAAAGGTAAACATTCCCTGAAATAATGGCGCGGGATGCTCCACTACCTTGCTCCATTGTCTGCATGCTAACACTGTAATTACTCCGCGGAGACACGAGAATCGGAAATGAGACGGAAACGCAAATTTAGTTCCGATTTTTCAGGAGGTGTCTTCATTTTTCTCTTTTTTTTTAAAAAAAATCAGAGGTAAGGAGTCATTTTCTCCTTTCCAGTCCCTCCGTGTTGAGTTGCTGAACTGTGTGACCTGGATATCAATAATCATGTTTATTGATGTACATATAAATAACAGTGCCATCCATTTTACAGCGCACATGCGATCAATAAATCATGTTCAGCACAAACGCGTCTTTGTTGATCCCCGTGCGGTCAAGGTGAGAGGCGTCGCGAGGTTTTGGTGCAGACAACATAAACTCGGCACGTGTCGTATTTCACTAAACCGCAAGCTGCAGACCAGCAGTGTCTGCTCTGATTATTGGATAATCCCCCTCCCGTCTGTTGCGAAGTGCAGCTCTGCCAGTATCTCCCAGTAATAATCCACAATTGACTTGCATTTAATTGGGACTGATGTAAAAGCTGCAGTCTGCAACCTTCCGCGTGTTCGCAAACGACAATGAACGCACATTCATCTTTGCTGCGGTTCATTCATTTGAACGCTCCGTGACCACTTCATTAGATACACCCGTACAGTCTAATGCAATCCAATTTTTTTTTTTTTTCCCCATTCATTCATTTTCTATACCTGCTTATCCTGACACACAGCCTACCTCAGCTGTCATTGGGCGAGAGGCGGGTACACCCTGGACTGGACGCCAGGTCAGTCACAGGGCTGACATAGAAAGACGGAGACAAACCACTCACACTCACATTCATACCTAGGGGAAATTTAGACTTGCCAATTAACCTAACCTGCATGATTGGATTGGGAGGAAACTGGAGTACCCGGAGAGAACCCACACACAGGCAGAGGGAGAACACACAGCCGGTGGGTTTGAACCCAGAGGCGACAGTGCTAACCACTACACCACTGTGCCACCCACATTCCTCCTTTATGCAGTTAATAATGTCTGCTTTTTGTTGACTTTGTCTGACATTAAGTTAAACAAGGTCACAGGGAAAGGTGGAATATATTACACTGAGGTGTTTCAATTTTTTTGTCCTACCTATTTATCCATTTATTATATTAACAAACAAGAGGGGGGCAGAGTATTAAAACACCTCCAGATACAATAAAGACCAGAACACAATCACCACTAAGTATGAGCTCAGTCCTAAAACATATAAGTGAATTTACACGCTTCAAAAAAAGTCAACTAAAACTGACTGTTATGAAATGTAAAGGTAGATATTATAGCAGAGCTGTTGTTTAGATTGCACCTAATAAAGTAAGCAGCGAGTGTATTTTTTGGTTAAGATGTCACGATAAAAGACCGGCGGTAATAAAACTGAATGGATGTGGAAATGAAGGGCGCTTACAAAGGGTCTAATGATCCTCCTGACTTTAACGATCATATCAATTTAGAAAAAAAAAAGGCAAATTCCAGCTCAAATTAGTCTGAAGAATGAAAAAAAAAAAGGAAAGAAAAAATCTATTAGTAATTACTTGAATACGGTATTAGTAAGTTAATGGAAGAAACCATTTATGATGCTTCATAACGCTGCTCCTTACTTAAAAAGAAAAAAAAGATTAAAAGCAGTGGGGGGGTTTCTTCAGAACAAAATCAACTGTTTCAGCTGCCATATTGTTGTCTGGGATGCTGTTAAGTAAAAGCAAAGTTGCATTACTTTACCTATTTATTGCTGTAATTTGAAGTGCTTATTAATAGACAACATGTATAAATGAGATTCAGGGTGGCGAGATGAGTGCAACGACCTCATAACAAAAATAACCCCTTAAGGAATTGTCAGGAAGTGGAAATTGAAGTTTGTTGATCTATATCCAAGCTACTTTAGAGGCCGGTAGCAAAATGGCTGTAAGTTCAGCATCATTTGAGAAGGGAAAAGGCGCCTGGATTGTCCTTTGCACAAATTTGCTCGCCACAGTTGTTGCTCCTGTGGGTTGGAAATTAATAATGAATGCTAATCTGTTATTTGTAAATGCCACCAGCTGACCATGTAATTTCCCTCTGTAGGGCTGGGTGACTACGGCTCTGCTCCCTGCCAAGATCCTGAACAGCTACGTGATGGGGATGGGTTTGTCCCAGCGTGCTCGTTACCTCAAGAAACAGAAGCAGGGATAGACGGATCGGTGAAGGCGGCGGACGGAGGGGACCAGCTGCGTTAACAACTCGGCCGACTTCCACCGTCACGGACCGAGAAGGGAAAATGTGACAGTTTCTGGGCAACACCTCGGCCTCCCTCGCTCTGTTACTCCGAGTCGTTGATGATGTGAGACAGTATCTCGTGTTAAATCCAAACAGTGGCGCTCATCACGGAGTGATCAGCTTTAATGAAACGAAGACTAACACGGAAACTAAAAACAATTTCCCCCAAACAATCCATCTGTCTGCAAAACGTGATTGAAAATTAAGCCTGCACGATGAGGGATGTAGATAATTTGGACTTGTCTGAGCCTTCTGTGAATGAGGATCAGCTCTTTTCCATCTAGCAGAACACTGGAGGTGGTACTATTTTACTGCTAACACTAACTAGAGCACTTAAAGAACATTTAAATTTTTTTTTTCTGTGATAATAGGTTTCTTAATTCCTCATTGTTTGATTTTTTTTTTTTTCATGTCATATCACAAATTTCACAGCAGTCACATTTACACCTTTCTTCTTTAGCTCCAAATTATTAAACATCACTCAGCGCTGTTGTGGTGGTGAAGGGGCAGCATGTATAATTTAAACAAACCACATTTCGTCAGCTTAAAGATGCTCTGCAGATGAACAGCCAGCACAGAGGGAGAAATGGTGGCAAGAATGTTAAAATGCGTATTTTGTTTACATACTAAACCCGATCCTGGAGTGCATTCCTCCATCTGCCGATCGCTGTTTGGCATGACTTTCTCCTCTGCAGTTCTGGAAAAGTCTAATTACGTTTGATCCCGGTATAAAGAGCGAGTGGTTTGTGTATGTGTGTGTGTGTGTGTATCTGTGTGTGTGACAAAAGTGTGTCACATTGATCTCGATCTGTTCAGCTGTGTTGTCGGAGTTACTAAAATGTTCAGCCAGACCAAATGTGCGAATGAGACGAACCAATGAAACTGTGTAAAATCTGATGCATTTCTTTGACCTTTCGCTTTTGAAAAGTACATGTATGTTGAGTTTGAGCGTTGTCCTGTCAAATTTCACTTGTTGTGGTTCATGTATCAGCTTTAAGTTGTACTGTATTAATCCCCATGAAAATAAATGTGTATTAGACTCATGCTAAGTGTTTAGGGGCAGCAGCGGGGGACCAACTTTACTTCTAAGGCTAGTGCTTTTCTACAAGGCAATGGTATTAGGTATAAGGCCTATTCTTGCTGTAGTAATTGGGATGCATGTTGTTTGAATTGAGAGTGAACTAGAATACCTGGATACCATTAAGATGGATTGACCACAGAAAGTGACACTGCATTAATAAACATCAATTTAAATAACTTCACCCAGTCGTGTGTGTGTTCTGACTTCTTATTCTCGATTTCACCTCTTCTGTGACTTGTGTTTTGAATGATGGAGCAGATATTTTAGCCTATTTCATACTGAAATCAGGAAAAGGCCTGATGAGAAAACTGTTCTGGTTTTTAAGTTCTTATTGTTATTAGATGAAATTAAATTGAGCTTGGAGGCTGATATCACATTGTAAAAATTGTATAATGTCTGTAAATCTTCTTGCGCGGCACGTCCGTCGGATACCAGCACACCCAAACATTCACTGTAAAAAAAAGTCCATAAACTCTTGTGTGAAATAAAAATGTCTTAAATACCAATATTTTATGTTCTATCCTTTTTACAACCCATCAGTCAGCTCATATAACTTCCTTGAGTGGTTTTTACCAGCGTTCGTCACTTTCACAGTCCATACAAATTGTGTTGCTTTTTCACATTTCTGCCTCTTCTCTCCCAAACACCGCCGGTCTGGTTCCCATGCCAACAGTTTCTGGGAGATTATTCCGGTGCACTGGTATGGAAGCTGCGGAAGTGTGTCATCACTGAGAATGTAGGAGGAGAGAGGAGCTCTGTGTGTGGAGGGATGCCCAAAGGAAGAAGTGGGTTGCAGGGACGTATATAAAGAGGAGCTCGGTGGTGCTCAGTCCACGGCTCGCTCAGACGCACACACTCTGTGAGAGCAGATTGGGAAAAAGCAGGATCTCTCAAATCATCTCTCATCAAGCAGAGCCCTCAGGACTGAATATTAAATAGCTCTCGCTGATTGAGTATTGTATTTCATATTTTTGCTAATTTTTGTCATTTTTTTGCATCATCTGTTCAAAAAACTTGTGGAGACAGCTGATCAGATACACCAGAATCTTGAACAACAAAAGGCTTAAAAAAAAAAAACCTTCACCCTGCGCCACATCTACTCCAGGGCTTCACTCTCTACAGATCACCATCGTCATCCTCACATTTGGGCCACCCGCTCACCATGGCGACCAGCATGGACACGCTCCCTGCCCATCTGCTGCCTTTGGTGATGGAGGAGTTCCCCCAGTCTCTGGCCACAGCTTGTGTCTGCAGGGCCGGACAACGTGAGCCCCGCCTCCGCTGCGTACAGTGTGGCATCATCGAGGAAGAGGAGGAGGACTGCTCCACCCTGGAGGAGGACCAAGCCCAGCGCTCCTTCCTGCAGACCGTGGAGAGCCTGAGGAGGAGCACCAGATGAGCTCCTCCAGAGGAAGCTCTGGCACGACTCTGATGTGTTTGACCTATTTGGCTTCCCTGCAACACAGTCTGGAGACCAACAGATGTCAACGCTATTTCGGATGCGGACTGCTGACTTAAAACCTCTGACGGGGGTGATATTTTGGTAAAACTCTGACCACTTGGTGGACACCATATATGGCAAAGTATGAGGCTGCACTGAGCCAAGACTAAAGAACTGTGATGGAGTACTTCTAAGAGCTAGGCAATAAACCCATGTTTGACATATTTAATCCACATTTTCAAAGTATATATATCCTATTAATGTCTGCTGAAGCCTTTTTTTCACCTGCTCCAACTGTTATTATATTATTTACCTGATTGCATTTTGTTTTCTGTTATTGTTCATATTGCCTGCTGCTAAAATTTAATATGTAAAGCAAATGATCCAACATTGGTGTTTAGTGGTCTGTCTCCTCTACTGTTAAGGTAAAAGAAAAGAAATGTGTTGAATCATACATTGACAACTTAAACACACTTTATATATCAAGTTTCCTATTAATGATGCCTAAAAATGCACCAAACCGTGTCTTAAGGGGAAATGCCGGCTTACAGGAAGCCGTTCGAATCTTTCAGGCCTTTCCATGTGGTGGCACTATTGATACACTTTTTTGAGCTAAATAGCAGAAACTCTACTGTACTACTGAGCAGTCCCTCCACCCAGTCCAGCCTAAGTGCATATTATCAACTGCAACCTGTAAATTACCCCTGCTATTTCCCATATAAATGAACCATGAATTTATTTTACCTCTGATTGTTTCACACAGTCGCGGATCAGGACGCCACTGCACAGGACAACATCACATTAATCCCTCCAGATATCATGCAGTGCCCTCCTCAGGTCCTGCAACACAAAGAAAATTTCACCCTTTACCTGTGTAGACTCTTTTCTACCTCCTTTTTTTCCCCCTGCCTTTTCACTGAATAAGTCCCCTCTGCGACCAATTCATTCCCACCACTATCATTGTGGCGTTTTTCCAGTCATGCTCTATTCCTGCGTCATCTTTGCACACTCAGAAATGTGACACTTTTCTGCTTAAAAGGCAAAAATAAAACTGTTATGAGGCGGCTACTGCAGGAAAAATGAGCAGGCGTTTGAATGGAGGAAATATTTGATTGAACTCTGTCCATTAGTTAATGTTTTTGAGAAAAAGGCTTAACATATTTTTTTTTTTGAAAAACTACCCTCTGCCGATGGTAGTTCCACAAATAAACTCAATTACAGGTATACAAGCTGCAGCCTGCTTATTTTTTGGGTGTATTAAAAATATCTGCTTCTTTGTGAGGAAGCCTTTTTTTTTAGATGCGCACGCAAGAGAAAAACTCTTTCGCTTCTGTTTTTCTTCATTAATTAATTCAGTGATTGTTGCCGTTGAAGTCAGGGGCTTTTTAATTTAATGAAGAAACCTTTTTTTTTTAATAAATTGCATTTTCTCAAAATCATATTTCCTCAACAACATTTCTTAAAAACTAATCAATGAAAAGAGTTTTGGTTGATGTCTGGATATTTCCACTACTCATTACTGACTGTGGGTGTTAAACAGGTAAAAGTTATTTGAAGCGATATTTTCAAGTTACTTTCAGACTATCATCATTAAAATCTTTAAAATTTAAAATCTTTTAAATAAAAAAAAAAAAAAAGAAACAAGCATCCATCTCTGCACCTACATATCTCTGTTCAGGAGCTCGAGGCAGCTGGAGTTTATCCCAGGTCAGGTCAGCAGGGCTGACACAGACAGACAGCCACACTTACACTGACATCTATAGGCAATTTAGAGTTGCTGACCTGTATGTGGGAGGAGGAAACCCACGCAAGTGCAGTGAGAACATGCAAACTCTGCACGGAGAGGAGGCTGCTTTTAAATTCATGATGCTCTTATTGGAAAGTGGCAGGACTAATATTGATATTATTCAAGCATTTTCTCAAAAAATATTTCTGCTCAGCGTCTTGTGATGTCCTGCCACCCCGAAGCTCCACTTATGAGACTAGAAGCACACACATTACAGCTGGAAACACACTAACCTACACTGCATGCTGCAGGGTTTCTTGAACTTTCTGTCCTAGATCAGAGTACTGTAAGAAAACTGCTAAAACCTCTTTTTTTTTTTATTAAGGATATCCCTCGTACAGCGCGACTCTGTGAAATGGCTGTGCTGTTCCAAACAGGTCATTCTGGAAACAATAAAATATGTAATAGTTGTTCTGCATTTTCTGAGATGGCTGGTCCTTAAAGGTCACAAGTGACATACTGTAAACCAGTGTTTCTCAAATAGTGGTGCGGGCCCAGTAAAAGAAGTACACAGTAGGAAGTACAGAAGTACAAAGTAAATGCAAAGGTTATGCACTTTTCATCCCCTTCTGATAAGCTAAAATATAAGAGATATTGTTGCAAATTTTGCACAAAAAACATATGTTAAAAAGTCATATACCTTTTTGAAAAGGAATAAGCTGATGAAGCTGACATGTTTACAGTTTGAAAAAAGTTTTGAATGTTACTGTGTTAAGTCTATAAAAATGCACATCCCAGTGAATCATTTGCACTTTTTTCTCTGTTTTGAGAATCACACAGACTGAGCAGTCTTGTTTAAATGTTACAAATTGAATTGTTAATAAACTGGTCTTGGAAATTGTTTTAAGTTGTTGCAGATGTTATCTCAGCTCATTTTATTAATCTATTTTGATAATCAGGTGATTGTATGCAGAATGCACTCATACAGTGGTTTGTACAGATAAATAAATTTCAATTCAGGGGGGGGCGTGAAAAAAATTCTGTCCCCTAGGGGGGGCATGACAGAAAATAATTGAGAACCACTGCTGTAAACTAACATCAGTTACCTTCGCATCTGTGTTACAGTATTGTGTAAACAAAATAGTCCCACATTTAACCATTTAATACACTTGTAAAAAAGGTCTATGTTATTTATGGCAGCTGAAATGATAAGATGAAATGCACTTTATTTTATATTGTCAATTTTGTCCATTTTTTTGCACAAACGCACAAAGATTATTTAGACAGAGCGTATTGTTGTAGTTCCCTATTCTGTGCCAGAATCAATCATATTTAACTATTTCTCTCCCTTTTCTTAAGAAACAGTATGTGGCACGCAACAGTTTGTCTTTCTTTTGACTATAAATTCTTGACTATATATTATTATTTTAATGTGCTAAACATTTTGTAAGAATTTCACAAAATGCAATCAATCAATTGACCAATCTTAAATCCAGCCAAGATAAAAGGAAAAAAAAAATGGAGTAAACCTTGTCTGCTGAGGAAGACAGTGAGATGTGGTTGAAAGCTGCAAAAAAGGCTAATAAACTGACATCCAAAGTGCTAAATCTGAGTTCAGTAATGAACACTGTTGAACTTCTGTTTCAGGTGCACTAATTGACAGACTTTCCTCCAAATGGAGCACCACCTGTGAATTAGCAGCAGCTTCACATAATGACAGGCCCTGCTGGTCGTGACAATATATCAAACGCACCCTTTTCATTATGGCGGGTCCTTTGAAAGTGTCTCCACCTGCCTGCCGATCCACTGACTTTGTTGACTCTCCACTCGCAGCTGTGCATTGGGTTTCATTAACAAGCTCAGCTGCTAAGTGGCCGGTGATGTTGCCTCAGGGCGTCTTTGTGGAGGGAAGAAAAATCCTGCCACTTCCACCCATGTTGTTCCACCCATTCCTTGGTGGTCCTCATCAATTATGTTTGTGACATCAACTGTCTGCTGTAACAGGAGGGAGAGTTTTTTTTTCATGTCCTGCTGTGGAGGATCTAACTGCAGCAACTCTTCAAAGGCAGCCTTCCCTCTGTCGCTCTTTGTTCCTGCGTCTCTCCACCAAGGTAAGTTGTTCTCATGTGCCAGTGCTTGATACCCTGGTATTGTTTTGTGCTCGGTCAGATTGGCCAAAATCACTTGGCAAAGCTGGAGAGGCTTTCCTACAGTTGACCCGCTTCACCTGCTGGCTGCTGGTAACGTCTGTTCATGTGCTTTCTGCAGCATTTGCACCTGTTTTAACTGTGGACGTCTTTGGGTTTTGGTTGCTGTTCTGCATTTGTGCATTTCTGCATTTGCGTTTTGTGCCTTTGCTGTTGTTTTTAAAGGCTTTCCATATTTCCTCACTGCAGACTTGGATGCTGTATAGAGAGTAATACTGCACATTGGCTTAAGGGATGTCAACATAACTGTCATCTTGGCCACAGCCCGTTATTATAATTAATACTTGCCTGATGGGAGACTGAATGTGCTTTTGTCACATTCATTATTTATATTATTTAAACTCAGTAAAATGGCTTTATGTGGCAGATTTCTGCACTAGTCTTCATATCAGAAATGCATCTAAACTGCTGAGCTCAGTCACTCCATTTCCCACTGCTTCTTCGTTCACAGACACTTTGTTTGACGGTCATCTGCTTCTTCTGCGTTTATTATGAGGAGACTGTCTGCTCCGAGCCCGAGGTCTTGTGATTTTTAATATGTATAAGTTCATAATTATCTGCTGCATGGCTGATGTGTTGAAGCCTGCTGCTGCATATCCGGTGCATTGCCGGGTTGAGATTCATCCATCTCAGTCCAATAAAAAGTCTGTTCCCCCTCGTGGTCTCGGGTGCTCAGCGGGGGACGCATCTTGTCTCATGATCAAATTAGTTACCAGGTGATGGTCTAAAACGGTCCACTCCCTAAATACGTGGCCTTTGCTGTGTGAACTAGCATCTCTGTCTCCTTTCCCCTGAAGCTAAATATATTTCTTCTTTTATATTCTTCTAGATTTCTTTTTTTTTTTCTTCCCTGACATTGGTGAAGGTGCTCATTTATTTCAGAGGAGGTGAAGTATCTATACTATAAAATGAAATGCTGCAGGAAACTGAAATGCTACCATATCGGTTCAGTGAGACAGACATCAAAACGCGCCAAAAACGCCAGCTTGGATTTTAAAATCGAGCGAACTCACTTATCTAAGCTCTTTGGACTTTTGGAAGGAAATTATTTTGTATCATCCAGTTATGCGTATGAAGATATACTGTTTGTTATGCCTTTTCAAGCAGAAGTCAACTTTGCTCCTATATTTTAGTTTCAGGAAGCAAAATTTATTTCTGCAAGGTATTTCTGCGCTAACTCTGCTCTGACGCTGCTGGCTGCAAAGACTTGCTGCTGCCACTGCTGCTCTCCTGTAGTATTTCATAAACCCCACCTTCACCCCAGCATCCACCTGTAGGCATCGAGTTTAAGTTTCCCTGGGGAGAGTTTATTATCGTCACTCCCCAGTTGCTGCTGTGCTGAGGTTGGTGTTTGCTTGTGGGGAATGACACGCTCCGAGTCTGACACCGAATACCAACTCTGAGCATGCACTTTTTTCACAAAATAAATCTGTTATATGAGAGTTGACTGCCTCAGAAAAAAAAAGGTTAGACATCTAGAAAAATGAATAAATATGAACCTCGTACACTTTTTTTTTTTTTTTTTTTTGCAGCTTTAAAGGACAACTTATTTGATCCACATTTGATTTCCCTTTTGAAATTCTTCTCATGCTTTAATATTTCTCCCGTCACTTGTTTGCTGACACAGTGGTGGGGTCAAATAGAAGTGAGCTGAATTGATTTCCGTTGCACAGACACATTTGCCGTTGCTTTGCGGGGATGAGGAGCCTAAAATAATGACAAACAAATGCCCACCATAGATACTTGTGTGTTATGGGCACCAATCCTCATTATCCCACCATAGTCTGCCCACTGAGCACATGTACGTACATGATTGGACTTGCCCTTCCATTTCGCTTGCCACGCTGCAAATCGCCGCCACGTTGGCGGGTTCACTTCATGCGGGCGCGGCATGCTATTAAGGGGTTATTTGTATAATTTACCACTTCTAATTCCAAGGCTCAGCCATATTGGCAGGAACATTCAAGACTAAATTGAGTGTGAAGATTGAGAGGAATTAATGTCTGCTGGACTGTGAGCTGAATGCATGCCTTCAGTGGGCCCTCGGCCACCGCAAGGACAAGAGTCTGAGCAGGATTTGTACGTTAAAGGTTGACTTAGCAAAGTCAATAATTGAGCTACTCTGTGGGACTTTGTCCGCCCCAAAGCAATCAGCCATTCTTTTTTGTTGGATGAGAGGAGAGAGGCAAGCAATCTAAAAGGACTGTAAGGCTTGTAAGTGGAACAAAAACAAAAACTGAAAGGGATTTTATATTTAAAGGAGCAGAAGTCTTAACAATGTCTCCGTCTCCTAAAGCATGTTGCTTTGTCACATCTTACTTGTTGGTGTTTATCTGTTTGCAGTCCAAATAACAGGAGTGACGTTTTTTTTGTAAGAATGCTTTAGTAAAATGTCAGCAATGCAAAATAGAGTAATAGCTTCTGGGAAATAAAATATAGGAGCAAATTTGACTTGTCCTTGCATAGAAATAACAAACATCTCCGTATTGCCAGAAACACTAATATAATACACAGTTATCCATAACAGGATGAAACAGAATATTGTTATGCAAGATTTCATTATTAGTTGTGAGTGAGATGGTAAAATGGACCAGAATAGTAAGTTATTTTGATTTTGACGCATTTTTTATGTCTGCCGCTGCAACAGATGTGCTTTTATTATTTATTTAAGGTTTTTATGGGAAAGATGCTCCACCTCTTTCAAAAAATTCATGAAATATATTTATCTTCATGGAAAACTAGTTGAGACGCTAGTTCACACACCAAAGGCTACGTATTTAAGGAGCGGACTGTTCATCAGATCACTATCTCGTGAGTCAACTGATCGCGAGACGAGATGCGTCAGGATCTGTCTGATTCAGCTCAGCAGGTGACATTGATTACAAAAAAAGAGAAAAGCTTCAGAGTTTTTATTAAAGGCTCAGTCAGGCGGAGATGCGAGAGGAAGAACTCATCGCCGCTCTGCCATAAAGACCCCAGGCCAAAGTTTAATAACACAGTCTGCGTTGAGTTGAAGTTAATTTTGGGTTGGGTGTTACACAGCTGGACTTGTGTCAGTAGATCTGTGCTATTTGCATCAGTGCCTCTGATCACACGGAGAGTTAACGTTACGGGGATTAACTCAGTAAAAGCTGCAAATTAAAAACACACCAACCTCACGCTGTTTGCATGCAGTGCAATGAGCATATAGTGCAGTAATTGGGGAAAAATAGAAATAGAATAAATGCATTAAATTTTTCATCCTGTATACAGAAGGTATAGTTTCTGATATTTTCAGTCATGTGGTGGCAGTAATAGTAGTACTGGTAGTAGTAAATATTACTTTTACATCACTTTCAAAGTGTTTTACATGAACCAGGACTATAAGGAGATGATTAAGATAATAAACAAGAAGAAGAAGACCCTTTTATTAGTGGGGAAATTTACATTTACACTCTATTGTTTTACAGTTTTTTTTTGTTTGGCATATACATATGGGAATACACACACGCAAGCTGGCGGAGAGATGCCAGAGTGAGAGGGCTCTTGAAGTGTTCGGTGCCTTGCTCCAGGGCACCTCGGCAGTGCTCAGGAGGTAAACTGGCACCTCTCCAGTCCACCTCCATGAAGACTGGTCTGTGGGGACTTGAACCGGCAACCCTCTGGTTCCTAAGCCCCTAAGTCACCACGGGCTGAGCTACTGCTGCCCCTAATGGTGCAAAATACCCTCCAAAATATACCCTTAAAAGAATAATAACACATAAGACATATTGGGAGAGAATGGCATGCTCACATTAATGGAAAAAGCTTTTGATAAAACATTAGAAGTGATTTAAAATATATAACTGATTCCGCTGACATCATCACCAACAATGCCATCACCCTTCCTGGAGGATAACTCAAATGTTTTGACACAGCTTTTACTGCAACATTTCCATCTTGATACGAGCAAAAACAGTTTGTTTGTCAAATTTACGGAAAATGAGAAGAACTGCAGCACTGTTTGGAGACCAGAAGAGTCGCTTTGCTGTCTATAATGATATATTGCTCGTATCAGAGGGATAATATATCTTTATAGTGTTTACAGGCTCTCTTCCACATTTTGGCCATAAAAGAGATCTCAAAGCAAATAGCAGGTAACTCACATTAGTTTGCTTTAGTTAACCATAATGAATGAAAGTGACTGGTGCATACTGAGTGTGCTGAGACTTGTTCATTGGGTTCCCGAGAGAAATTGAAGCAATAGACTGAAAACGTTCCCATTACCTGTGCAGAGAGCCAACTTTGCAAACAGAAAATCTTTACAGCTTCACTGTGATGACACAGTGCAGTGTGTATCTATATATATTTTTTTAAAAAGTACCGTGCTTTAATGACAGAGAAGCGAACAGACTATTTATTTAGCGCTCACATTATCTGCTGTTCACCTCTAAGTAATCCTTGTTTGCCTATAGCACCATAAACCGTGTCCTTGCACTGAGTGTACATATTTGTTTTCATCCTGTGTTCGTCTTGAGAGGACATCGCGAATGTTAATGTTTCCCATTTGAAGTCTCCTCAGCACGCTGAAATTGTGGGCCGCACTGGTTTATTAATCTCGTTACAGCCTATTGTTTTACTTCCCACTAGTTGCTTCCATGCGCTACTCCCTCATCTGCACTAATTCACGGTACGTTTTTGCAACTTTAACAACCTTTGCCCCCCTAAGAGACGAGTAGTTTTTATCTTAACTACCCGTAATACAGGTTGAAAATGGAGCTTTAAAAGGCAGGAGTCTCAGCTTCTGGCAAGGTAACCGCTGAGTCGCTGATGCTGATCAGCCCTGTCATACCCTCCCAGATAAATGGTGGTCATTATGTGCCATGCAATAGTAAAAACCATGATTATAACAATTATGCAGTTTGAATTCAGCCTGTATTTTATCCTGAGTATCCTTGTATCAAAGTTCATTTGAGCTGTCTGAATTTTATTTATTTATTTATGAAATTTGATGTAAGGCTTAAAAGACCCCCCTTATTTATGGCATTATTCAACTTTGGATGCTCCCCTTTCTGAAGTGTTTTTTTATTTTTGTTCAAATCAAAATGATGTTGCAACAAATTGCCGTCTCTTTCTGGTGGAGGGGTTTGTGTCCCTCAGCGACTCTAAAAGGATTGTTGTTATGAGCGCCTGATTGGGCCACCCGAGGCAAAGTGTCCTCAGCCCATTGGCCAGACAAAGTGCCCTTTGATTAGTTTTAAACATTTGGAATTGGGACGCTCCTCTCAGGTTTATTTACCTGCAAACAAAAATGAGAGAATAAATTGCTTGTGATTGCCTCGCAGAACAACCCATATGTTTTCTGATCTGATGCCCCTGTCAGCAGGGGTCTGTATCGGTCAGCGCCTTCCTCTGCCGTCACAGGTGATCACGACAAAATGACTCATAGGGCCCCTGTGTGATTTTTACCAGATGCTGTGGTTAAGGTTAGATTGGGCTTAACTACTTGATTAATTTCAGGAATTGATTGTGGTTTTGGTTATAAGAAGGAAGGGTAAGAGAGGTGTGTAAATGTGTGTGTATGACTTCATGCATTGTCAGATTAATGCAGACTGGGGGTCTTCCAGCCTGCTTTGAAACCAGACCATGCAGTAACAACTGGATGGAGGGAGTAGATTTATAGTTTATAATCATTTAGTGTATTTTCTTGCTGTGTGAGCAGTTGACAGATCGTAAGCACGAGGGACCATCACAAGCATGTACACTTTGAAACAGCAACTAATCTTGCTCGTTATATTTTCAGCTGATTAATACTTTTTTATTCAAGCATTTTCTCACAGAAACTATTTAAAAGCATCTCTCAGTTATATGACAAAGTAGGCCTAATTTGGAAAGGTGTTACCATACTACATTCTGACATAAACTAGTAGACAGTGTTAATGATTTACTTCAATGTCTGGTGCTGATTGTAACTGGAAATGCACTTGTATTATTAATCTGCACAATGTTGCTTGCACCTACTTACATTGTAATGTTATTGGAAATCTGAGTTCTTTAGTTTTATAGGTCTATGTCTGCATAAACAAACCACTTAGGACTTAGAAACGCCATACCAGCTACGAACATCTGCTCAAGGGTCGTTTCTGTTCTTGTCTGAAACACGACAGATGAGGACGCAGAGACGACTCCTGGCTGCCAACCAACAATCAGAGAATTTACTGCAATTCTCCAGATTCCTCCTGCTGGAGAGCCGGGGGACGTTTTCTTTGAGATGCTCTGCATAGCAGTTGCTTTGCTGTGGTAACGTTAGGCCATTTCAGTTTTACAAAGCGCGCAAAGCACAAAGTCTCTGTTTAAAGGATTCCCAAACTTTTGACAGTCTCATTTTCAGGATGATCAGGAGTCGGAAACGCCATAATTGGGGATGAATGTAAATAGAGTGGTGCCATATTCCTCACAATTCTACATTTGGCGTTATCGACTATGTCAACATGTTGTTTTGGTTGTCTCGCCGCTGCATTGCTCCGGGGGCGGGGACTGTGTCAACAGAAACACTAAAATAGTGACGCAAGTTGTTCAAATGGCTTTAGAGATTTTGAGGCGGTAAAAACGTTGTACCTTTTTCTTCCTTTCATATTAACAGGAGTTCTTGTCAGGTAAATCTATACATCACAACACAAACAACACATGCCCTGTGTGGATGACTTCATGCATTGTCAGATTAATGCAGACTGGGGGTCTTCCAGCCTGCTTTGAAACCAGACCATGCCTTATGTATGCTTATGCCATATGTATTATGATGATGGATGTTTATGGAGTGAGTTATACATCCATACAAAACCTCCTCTCTGTGATAGTGATTGCATAAATACATGATGCAGAGTAGGTACTTGTCCACATGTCAGACTGATATGAATCACACAACATGCCCAAGCCCTCTGCTTGGCAAGAAATTGCAGAACAGCTTTTTTTTTTTCTCTTTTTTTCCTTCTTCTGGTAACAAAGATGAGCAGCATAATTTCTATCATATCGCGTAGTTGGAAAAGCAAATAATAAGGTGACAGTCAGATAAGCACTGAAGCAGCGTAACCTTGGAGTAATTTCTCGAGCCTTCGAATATACAGTCCTCCTCGGCTAAAGCTGTTTACATTTTTCCGTTTCACAGGATGCAAACCGTATGCACATTTTTCTTCACGTTCTCGGTCTTGTCATCTTGTTTTCTCAAGTTTTTCAAAAATGCATTCCCTGTGGGGCAATTACATTTCTATTTTAATCTGAACTACATTTTCTGTTGATTCCAACTACTTTTATAACTTTGTTTGAAATACGTCTATAAAGAGTGATCCTAAACCTGAGCTGCTATTTTTATTAGCTGCATCATTACATAACCATTTGATAGTGTGTGTGTCTGTGTGTTGAGCATCGTCTTACACATTTTCCTGTCAACCGCCATGGTGCTTTATATATCATGTGACAGTGTGAATTGTCTTGCCTTCATGTAAAACCCACTTTTTACCCTACAGACTGTAACAGCTCTTTATATCTACATGACAGCAGGGTATTCATCATTGAACTGTGTTTCAAAGAGAGTAGAATAATACCTACAAAGAACATCTAACGATGGTGTGATTGTACAAGTGCAGTAAACAAACTGTAACGCCATTCAAACAGCGCTCTCCCCGGCTCGCCAGGTTTGTCTCTGAAGAGGGAGCATTTGTGACGAAGGACAAAAGCCACCGCTTTGTTTTTTTTCCCCCTCTTTGGTCTTTCTCTGCAGCTCTTCCTGTTTCTTTGACTTCGTGGAAAAATAACCCTTTCTACTCTCCACAGTTCAACTAAGAAATGCAAATGTGACCATTTACCTCCCCTCATCACATGAACACGGTACACCTCCATTGTGTACAGCTATTCTCTTTGAGCCCCCTTGTGCCTCCCCTTAGTTATCAAACAGGAGGTTTAGTGGATTGAGATTTTGAAATGGACTTACTGGGCCTTTGGCATGGTTGGGTTTTTCATAATGCCTGGGAATGCTTAGAATAATAGAGACAACAGGCACATTCATCTACATGTTAATCAAATGGCAGCATCCTCTGAAATTTATAGCCTGCCAGAGGAAGGTAAACGCTCAGTGGCCTCACCCTGCAGGCCTGACTGGAGACTAAAAAGCTGTGCATTTAATGCAGTGTCCTCAAACAAAAAAAAAAAAGAAAAAAGAGTTCTCCTACTTATGATCTGACTTTCCCTTTGCTTTAAAGAATTGACTCCATTCAGACATGGCATGAGACATAGTTTATTTAATAAAGTGGACTTTAGTATTAGATTAGATGACCAATTTGAATGATGTTGCACTGGCACAGTCATAGCTGTGCCATTTAGCATGAATTACAATGCAGAGATGTTGACAAAGGCCATTTTGCAAGGTCACTTGTCACAAAAGATTTAAAGTAAAACTCAAAGTGATTGATTGACCTCCCAGAGTAGGTAGACGGAGAACGGAGAGGCACGTTGCTTTCTGCTTCTCCTGGTCACTGCCAAAACACGCAGAATTGAATAGATTAGTTGATTATCGATTGCTCATTTAAGTCATAATTTGATAATCCATAACTCATTTAAGTAATTTTCCTTCAAAAATGCAAAACACTACTTGCCCACACCCTGGATCACCTGAGGCTCAGAAATACTTTCAGGTAATGCAACCGTTAATCGAGAAAATACTCAGCAGGTGCATCAGTAATGAAAATAACAGTTGCAGCTGTAAATAAATGACTCGATTCAGTTAAAATAAATTCCTCATACACTGAAAAAGCTTGGATCTACCTGCTGTAGCGGTGTGAATTAAAGGAAAGGGGAAAGAATGAATTCTGACAGGCTAATTTGTACTCTGTGGTGTTTCTGTGAGGGGGGTAGGGGGACATGTTTTAAGACTCAAGCCAGTAAATTAAGCTGATTCTACTTGCACTCGGTTCTTCCTACACTCAGCTTACCCCTCCTTTTTTTTTTTTTTTTTTTTTAACAAGAACAAAGTCTAGTTTGTCCCTGGCACTTGTCTCACTACCCTCTCATCCATTTTAGGCAGGCGCTGGCGCTATTCATCAAGGACATGGTAAGCGTTCATCAGACGACCGATTATTCCTCCATTCTCCCATTCCTGTCCTTCTCATTTGATTTCCATCAGTGGGGTCTTGTTCTCTCGCTCTCTATGTCCCCCCTTAATTAGCCTCCAAATAGACACAAAGACAAAGTTGTGATAATGAAGCAAGGAGAAGAGAGATTCCAATTTGGAGGAGGGCTAACCCTGCAGAGACACACTATTTCATTCCTGATTCATCCTCCCAAGGCCACACTGCGAGGTTCAGTCGAAGCATCTTCAGAATGGACAGATTTAAATTGTACATCTGCTGCCATAAAGGACCATTTGATTTATTTAATGGGGAACAAATGTCTGGAAGCACTTCATATATTTATACAGTATAGATTAACTGATTAGTTTATGAACTATAGTTTAATCAAGAACAGCTCTGACGATTGAAAAACATTATATCAAGCAAAAATCTCAAATATTGCACCTTTTACTGCACCTTTTCAAATATGAAGATTTGATGGTATTCTGTTTCCATGTGCAATTTTGTCAATTAAAAGTATTACGAAAAGTCATGTTCACAACCTATTTTCTTGATGAAAACTAAACTGAAATTAAATGGATATAAATATGATAAAGTTAATTAAAGTGAGTTTGTTCCAAGATAATTGTTGGTGATTAATCATCTACATGAGACACTGCATGTTAGGCTCAGATTAATGTTCGCTGAAGCATTTAATATTAGCACATGGCATGTTTTTATAATGTCAGACGTCAGTGTGTGGCGATTGCAAGGTTAGACTGAACTCTATAAGCACTTGCCATAAATGTAGTCCATTCACCCTCCACAAGGCTTTTTATCTCTATTCAAGCCTTTCCAATACTTGAGAATATCTCCCTCATTTAGATTAATCCTTCTACAAACATGCTGCATGGATCAGACAGTGCACTTACATTCATTTAAAGCATGCAATGAATGGGTGATTGCAATCCCTGGAGGAGACAAACTGATAAGAGGATTGATTGACAGATCAGGGGGTGTTGCTACGGCATAATTTATCTCCGAACGGCTGCAACGGAGTTCACATTGAGAGGAGATAATGTCATTTTGCGCCTAATAAGCTAATGGATCCTAAATCCATTTTTTAGCGTGCATATGAGCCGAACACCATTACCCTAATGGTGATGCACAGACTAGGGATGGAGAGAATGGCAGCGAATGTTATTTGAGTTTTTAAATCCACTCCAACATGTGGGGGACGGATTATGTCAGAGGATGGGACAGGGAGAGTATTGCCTCCTCAGTTAACTCTGGCCTTGGTGTTTAGCATTTCCCTCAGGGGGCTTACCTAATATTTGATGGAATTAAAGCACTAGATAATGATTAGTGATTAAACTACATATTATAAAGTCATACACAAGGGACCTGTAGAGTCCACTGTTAAAGCTGCACATACAGCCTTTGAGTGTTTGAGTTCATCCCAAAGGTGTGAAGATCAGGAGGTTTAGATGGCGACAGGCCATTGATGCATAAAAATGAGCTGCTTTACAAGGCCTCACATTTCAATGCAAAAGATGCACGCATTTCCACAAAAGACTCTGACCTTTCCATTTGACCATTTTGAAGACTGGACATGTCCACATTGCAGGTTAGAAGAAAAACTATTACACTAATGACCTTTCTCTCACACTTCGCTGTAGATTTTAAAAGATTATGTGACTTTTCCTGCATGTGAATTTTCCTCAGAGAAGCCATATGTGAAGCTGCAAGTGTGGATTTTGTGCCATTTGTACACAAAAGAGTTCTTATTTATCTTATTTTCTCGCAGTCACATTGTCACGTCTGCCTCTTACCCTCTGTAGAACAACACTGAGGAGACCTATTGAAGCTAAACGCTCGTCAGAAGCAGGCAGCTCCGGTGTGCGGCTAACCTCACCGGTGGCACTGATACTTTGCTGGTGTGCGGCGGCGTGCTGTTAGTCATGAACTTTGATATTTAAATATTTCTTGATTTCTAAATTGGTGTGTGTCTCTGATGTTTTCTCTTAATAACCACAACCATGACTGCAAAACAACACAGCTGTCACAGTCTTTTTTTTTTTTATTTTTTTATTTTTTTATTTCTATCTTTCAAAATATGTTTTTGCTTTTGTTACCGAGCATTATCCAGTTAGTAATTTGCCCTCAGGGATAATCCTTCAGATGATTATCACATTTTAGAAGTTAAATATATCAACGAGTGTGAGTCTTGAATTGTTTGTTTCTTTACAAGGAGAAAAAGTAATGTAGTTATCTTTTTCAGTGAAATTCTTCGTCATATATGGTGAAAAGCAATTTGAAGACGTTATCTTCAGCTCTGTTAAATTCCAATGAGCATTTTTTTTACTGTCGCCTTACATTTTATATAAAAGAATTACTATATCAATCAAGAAAATAATGAGTAGATTAATTGATAGTGAAAGTAATCATTAGTTGCAGGCCTCATTTTTAACTTTAACACTAGCTTGGTTATGAAGCGCACAAACCATTAATGCCAACAAGAGCACTTGACCAGAAGGATTTTCTTCTTTACCTACTGTGCTAGTGAGAAGAATTCATGAAAATATGTCTAAAAAAGAAAACGTCGGTCATTCTCTGGTTTTTCGAAAAAATGTGTGCAGACCCTACTAAAAACCCCGTCACCACGGTGCTGCCCGATTCACTCCTCGTCACTTCTCTCTAGTTTACTGATGGAGTACAGACTTGTGGGCCCACCTGCTGCGTGCTGGCAATTATTTTCTCCAACCAAAGCCACCAGACATCTTCCACATTCTTGTACCAAGGACCAGCTCCCACAAAGCAAATGTTTTGATGAAATGTTCTTGTTTTTGTTCTGGTCTTTTTGAACACCTTGAACCTTGAACAACTCCAATGTCTCGCTGTTGCTCAGAGCCTGATGCTTACAATGGTACTAATATGTTATATAGCTTATTCTCACTCATCTGATCCTGTTTCATTCACCTGCTTATGTAGTGGCAATCCTATGTAGTGCAAAAACAAAGGAACCTTTTTTTTTTTTCTGGCTGGGTTTCTACTGAGTGTATGTCAGATCCTTATAAAAGCGTATCAGGTTGAAATAAATGAGACTTTCAGATCAACAAGAATTGCAAATGAAGATTAAATTATAATAAACACACTCAGTCACCCATATCCATTATAAAAAAATTAACGCTCACTCTCACATACCCTGTGATTTCATTTTCTGCATCAAGGCTTTTCTAATCTGTGAACTCTCTCACATACTATTCTATGCATTTTGTTGATCATACTAAACGTACACGTTACAGCCTTCTATCATTATTTATTATAATTATTCTATTATGTTTGCAGTGAAGTGTGTGTTTTGTTTTTTTTTTTTTTTTTCAGTGTTTTCTCCCATGTTTTTATAGGTATAGTAATGTGCTCAATGTCAATTTTCACAGTAGAGAGATGGTCTATTGCCAATGATATTAAAATTTAAATATTTGCTGCTTACATCTTCAACATCCCGTACTTTCAAGTGTTCTGTGTGAGGGTAAAATGAGGAGCAAAATATCCATAAACATGTTTTGCGTTTGTTTTTTTATGAGACAAGTAAGACAATGTTTACCATGAGAGCAAGCCAAAGAATGCATTTAGTCATTAGTGTCTCTTTCCAGCTTTTAAACATGCTGTTGGATATCGTGATTCGATTGTGATTTTTGCATGGGCAGTCATCCAGATTGCATCGTCATTATGTGTAATGATTTTTTTTTGTATGCGTGTATAACGCTGCTGGAGAATATGAGGGGTACAAAAACACACCAATCCACACTGTCGTATCATACAATGAACACTCATACTGTGGACAGTCATGCCATGGTCATTGACTTGAATAATATATTTTTATTTCTATTTAAAGCATCAATAATCAATTTCATAATACCAAAGTATCACTGGACAACGTGGGTGGCTTGTAGTGATGAACCTATTGAGAATTATCACTCGAATCTGCAGCTCCTCTCAGGTTAATGTTGCTTTATAGCTTCAGCTCGTTGTTTAGCTGTCTGGCCTGTAATTTTACTTTACTTTACTAAAATTTTTTTATTTTTTTTATACGAACACAACTTTACTTTACTTTACTAAAAATTTTTTTTTTTTTTTATACGAACACAACTTTAACTGGTGGGACCTCTTGGCATTGTTGGGACTACAACACTCCACTCGAGGTTTTAGTGGTGCAGTGTCACACAATGATGCGTGTCCTCAGAGTGGGACGTTTTACAGTTGAAACATAAAGTTGTCAGCGCTCTCAGGGTGAAAAACTAGCAACGCCACTTCTCCGTGACCTTTAAACATATCTTTTTATGTACTGATGTATACAGCAATGCCGATAACGCATTTATGACGAGCTGATTGATGCGGCTCTGACATGTAAGCACTGAAACAGAATAGATTTTATACAGTTGTTCTTCCTCACAGTAAAAGCATTGCTGAAATTCTCTGCATTCAAATTGTACATTAAAGTATGGAGCAGATTTCTGTCCTTCGTCACCAGAAGAACTAGAAGAACTAACTTCTGTTGGTCCCATGAGTGCATTACTAAGAACGATGTGAGAAAGGGCAGCCATAAACTGACCAGAAAGGTTAATGTAATTAAGCAGGTGAGTCTACAGCAGATAACTAATGACTGTCACCGAGGTATAACAACCACTTGGTATTCAGAACGAGCTGCCTGAATCCTTATATTTAATTGAACAGGAGTTTAAATGTTTAAAGGATATCAGCCGTTTCTCAGCAGGAGATTTCTTAGAGGAACAGGAGTACTGAAGGGGGCTCCTGTTAGTTAAAGGCTCTTTTTTTTTTTTTTTTTTTTTTTTTCACACCTTGCTTTGTCCGGCGTCTTCCGGCGAGTGAGCAGACCCACGCCGGTGCTCAATATGGATACGGAGCTTGTACATGTTCGAGCTCGGTGCCGAGCCACATGAAGCAGAGTCGGGGAGGATCCAATCAGCAGGACTTGATGAGCGAACCTTCACAAAGTCATCCTTGAGTGTGCGAGCGCTGGGCTGTGCAGTGAAAAGTGAATGGGAGCAGTATTGTTGCTGTCCTATTATTACAAGGGTATAGGGGTTGAGTTGGTTCATTGCTTATTAGCTGAGCACACAGCATACATGCTAATTCAGAGCACAGAAATGTGAGTGGCTGAAGCCTTTTCAAAGGGAAATGGCATTTTGAAATATAATGCTTTGTAGCGGCTTTATGTGCTTGTTTAAACATTTATCAAGAGTAACTTATTTTTCTGCTGCCGTCCTTGACATAAAGCGTGAGTCATCAAGCTGGAAAAGCTGCATTTGCTGCGTTTAAGACCGGCAACTGTAATGTCTGTGATTTTAAAATAGAGCTGGAGGAGATGGAAGCTAAACGCGACCGCTGAATGAATGCGGTGGTCAAAAGGTGACATGCACTTTGAGGGGAAAAACAAAAACAAGCCTCAGCCATTTTTTGGAGACAACACACATTGTGAAACAAAAGACAAAAAAAAAATGGAGACTGGGATGTTTTATCATCTTGACAGAGAAAAGGAAAACCAGTGGAACAGTCACTGTTCAATTGTTACTTCATTCCATCAGCCCCTGACATTGCTTTGTAATAGATTCTCCAAAGCTTTTAAGATAAAAACCGGTAGCCTTGAAAAACGTGTATAGTTATCATGAAGTCATGGATCAAAGGAGTCTGCTTTTTCTTTTTTCTTTTTTTGCTTGAGAGGCTGCACACTTGCCTTTTTCAAATAATCAGGAATGCCATCAGTGGAGAGGAAAACATTCACAATACGGAGCGAGCAAGACCCCACAGCCCCTATAACCTCTTTGAGGAACCACAAAGAGCGGGTTTAGCAGTGAACGTTTTACGCACAAGCACTTCGAGGCCAGAATATTCACCGACCAGAAATAGATTTACTGTGCTAAAAACAGTTTATAAGAAATCACTATGGAGGAAAGGGAGCCGTAATTTAGAGGTGTAATCTCGACGTTACACACGGGAGTAAACTTTCATCCAAATTTCACACATTGACTCCAACCTGATAAAGTTCTCTTCTAATGATAACTTAAAGTGTCAGTATCATTCCTTTGGGTCAAATTCAAATACTTAAACACTCATTTCAGGTATCAGAAATGTCAAGGCTTGATGTCGACCAGTGACCAATCAGACTCCAGGTTCAATTTGGACCAAACCCATAATCAGCTATGCAGAATACAACACACATACATATTATTTCCCCAAATCTCCTCTATCGTGACGTGACGTGGATATACAGACACAGCTGAAGTTACAACTTGCATGAATCATGTGTCAAAGATGTGGAAGCAGACGCTTCAATGCTTAAAGCTGGACTGTGGAACTGCTCATCCTTAGATAATGCCTGAAAACTAAGTACAATAAGAGGACAATATTACAGTAATGAGATGATTAGCTTAATGTTTTTGATTGCTGTGTTCATTTAATTTTGATGGTGAGAGAAATTAATTTGCTTTGCTCTGACAAAGTTTCTCTTTCAAACACAGATCTAGATAGTTCAAATGTCTTTAGTAACAAATACCTGGATAATAAGTTGGTAGTTTGTGCCTTCAGCACTGCACTACTGCTCAATTTAAATTATTACAACAATGTAAAACCACCTGATATTTATATTATTGCCTATGAATGCATTGTACCTTAAATATGATCATTAATACAAAATTTTGTTGGCTAAATAAATTGTGTTTTTCTTCCATATGTAATGAATTATGTGCAAGCCAAACACTGCAGACTGATGGGTTGTCATCATATTTATTTCTGCCGTATGATGGGCTATTTGATTTATCTATAGAGTAAAAATGGGAAAAGTTTAAACATTGTTAATGATGTAACACAGTTTAGTGAATATTCTTTGATAGTTTTGTGTTACTGTGATACACACCGAAAAAAAGAGAAAAAAAAAATCCTTAAAGCTGAATAATCAATATTTCTATACTGATACTGACGTGTTTGATCTAAAATGACAATGTACATGTGAAAGATGTTGCTTACGGTGGCAAACTGTCAGATAATTAATCTCTGTTTTGGTTTTCTGTCCCGAACTTTACAGTTTTGATTCACTCCCACATCTTTCAGCATCGTCTCCAGCAGCTGTTTTCAGAATAATTTTTTTACCCACTTTTTTGCTAACACGTTCGCTATATAAATTAAAAGGTGACTATACACAGAAATGGACAAAATTGTTGGTACCCAAGAAAATTAGGTTTTTTAAATGATTCTGTTGAATCACAACTCAAAAGCAATGTCTGATTTTCATTAGTTAATTTTAGTAAAATGTTTTATTCATTATTACTTTTGTCAGTTTTAAGTTATTTCAGTGACCTTTCTTTAAGGGAAGGGTACCAACAATTTTGTCTACGTGTGTATCTGTCATGTATGAAGAATAATTAATTTACATCAAACAAATAATGAAACTTTTTTACTATATAGATAAATCAAACATCCTATCACATGGCAAAAATAAATATGACAGCCTATCAGTCGGCAGTTTTTGGCTTGCATGTCATAACTTTCAACATCAACATTTCTTACCACAAAGCACAAAAATGAGCACAAAACGAACTCTCGTTATCCACCAAAGCTGAGCGATTTGTTGACAAAAATGGTAACAGTCAGTTATATGGAGGTGGTTTGGATCTCTAAAAAGTGACGACGTGCAAGTGAAAATAATCTGCATAATATGCCATCAGCCTGTGCAAACCAAGATGAGAAACACGATAACTACTTTCCGTCACCTGAAAGGCTACCATCGCTAGTGACCACAATTAAAAATATTGTGATAATATCTTTTGCCACATCTTGCAGCCCTACATCAAAGTGTCCAAAAAAAATATAAATATAAAAATTTGATTGGTAATTTTGAAATCAATTTCTGCTATATCTGGTAACTATATCAGTGAATGAAAAGCCTTGCAAAGTTAATAATAGAAATTTCTCCTCAAACCTCTCCAGAATAATTTCACCAAAGTATACCTGACATTCATAAGTAGTACACCATTGACAAGAACTCAAGGAAACCACAGCTGCTGATCCCTCTTAAGGACAAAATGAATAAAAACAGTGACCTTTTAAATGCGCAGGGAATACTTTTAGTATGATACTGAAAACACTTGTAGACAAGTATCATTAAACAGAATAAATACAACTGGTTAAGATAAGTGGTGACCTACAATAGCATCTGTGTCACTGATTCACTCAGTCAATGTTGAACTGATATTAAAACCTTTCACTTGATGCCACAAAACACTGATTGGCGCTCTCTCTTTCTCTCACACTCACACTCACTCACACTCACACACACACACAAAGTTCCATTTTGTAGTTATTGGTCCAAGTGGGAAAATAATGTTGGTAATTATCTCATTTGTAATGCCAATGTAGTGTTCATAAATTAGTGTATTGTAATTTGAAAACAGAAAAACAATTTCCTCATGCAGCCCTGTCCCAAATTTGTTTATAGGCCTAACTCTGATTCATAATAATTTTAGGCTCATGGAAATAGTTTTTCTAACGACTAATGCGATGTAACATGATGGTCAACAGTCATTTCAACCCTGCTGGTGTTTCGCCGACGAAATTCACTGTTTCACTTGTATTTATGCTTGCTTATAAAAGGTATAAAATTGTGCTAAGGAATTCAGAATATGTGCTCAACTCAACATGCCAGGAACGATAATAAAGAACAATGCTGTGCCACTCGCAGGCCATTAATTTGCTGTGGCTGCGATTCATTACCTTGCAACCCCCCCCCACCTCCTCACTCGATGACTCTGAAGGCCTCTTGACTTTCCTCGCTGGCAGTAAGTGTGTCTCAGCTGGTTGTTTTCTATGTGCCAAAAATATATATTTGGCTTTTAAAGTCGTGACTTACAGGAGAGCAGAGCTGATTTTTGAAGTATGTTTGCTCACTGCTAACAATCACCTCCCACAGACGTATAATTCCTCTGTTAACATCACAATATGTGTAAAAATCAGTGGTTAAGTTATGCATGTTAATAATTATAACATATTGTCATAACTTGCATGACTAATCTCTTATCATATCATAACAAACTGCACTATGCAAATATTGCCACATATTATTGTAATTAAGAAACAGGCCATTACTATATAATCTATCCACTGCAAGGCCAAATTATAAGGTTTATTTTAATTTTTATCGCTGATCATGACCATAACTTGGTCAAAATGATTTTTAATGGACCCTTATCCAGATGTTCTACACCATTTGTCTGCACTGGGCTCAAATAAGAGTTAACAATAATTTGTCGGTGCATAATAAAGTTAGAAATGTGAAAAGTCTTTGGAGATTAGACCCGGTTGTGTTGACATTGTAGATGGGGGGGGGTACTGATGAAATCTGACAGCAGCGAGATGATTGGCAAAATCAGACTACCCCACAAATTGGAAGATGATGCAATGAGCAGAGCCTTAAAAATGAGGCCGAGGGGTCCATATGTGACGAGTTGGGAGTGAAAATGTCAAAATAAAAGTCCTTTTACATAAAAAAAAAAGCAGTCATTTCATTTTTAAAGTTATATACGATCTGTTCACACATTACCAAAATAACAAAATTGTACCAAAAAAAAAAACTTTATACGGGCAAATACATACATTATATACATATAATATACATATAATGCATTACATTCAGTTCTTTTTCAAGTGAGTTTTCATTGTGCTTTATTACCTAATGCCGCTGATGTGACCTTTGCTGTAAGAATGATAGGTGAGCATAGGTCAAACACTTACTGCATCAGTTTTCTCAACAAATGCTTTACAAGAAACACAACACAGATGAAGAGAAGAAAAGGCAAAGACAAACAATTAAATCTTAAAGCACACAGTGTTTCTGAGATGAATTATCTCAGGGGAGCTTTAGGTCAGTATCAGTGTTTTTCTAAATGGAGGCTTTACAGTGGCAGAACTTTGCTTAGACGAATGTGTAAGTCATCGAGACGCAATAAAATTGTAGATCATTTTCCAATAATGTGTAACATTTGAAAAATATTCCTGTATCTGCTTTCATTGCACTGGACTCAGTCAGCTTAAGTGGAGTGTATTTTAATGTGTGTGGAACTGACACCGAACTTTCACATTGAGCAGATGAGCCACCGTCCTGCTTACATTTGCATATTAATGAAGTGAAATGTGGAAATACTAGTCCTTAATGCTTTATTATACAGCATTCATGCAAACATTACTGGTATTGACATAGAAATATTGGGTAATTAATACATGTAATAGTTTTATTAATTACCTAAATATGCATTCTATTTAAATACTATGTAATTATGGTGGGGAAATCTTAACCGTATTAATCACATTTACCAGATGAGAACAGACTCCAAGGTTTGTCTTTGGATGTACATCAAGTTTTAATGTGTGTCAAGGCAACACCATGAAACTTTCTAAAATTAAAAATAACACAAACTCGTCCTCTTACAGCTGAGGAAGATTTTTTTTTTTTTTCTTTCTGCTCTTTTTCTGCCTCGTATCATTGTCATCTTACAAAACAAGACATCAACAAGACAGCTCTCATGAATGCATTGCATTCTTCTCCACAATGCAAGCGAGGGGATTGCAAAATTTTTGGCATCATGACTCGAACATGTCAGCTATTCTAAATTATTCGCTTGTTATTCAGTAATTTTTAAATCTATGAAAGCACTGCAACGGCTTCTATAACGGTATAATGTTGTCACAACAGACTGGAAAGTTTAGTGCCATAAAACTATCCTTGACCAATTTTTCCCTTTTTGTTTTTCACATTACTAGTAAATAGTGTAAATGCTTGTGCTTGTTATGGCCGGAAACATGCCAATTACCAGTTGTCTTGAATGCAATCCTAAAATACACAGGAGCTAGTTTTCACACATTAGTATTTAATTAAGTAGATACTGCTCAGCACATGCGAGAGAAATGTAGATGCGGTTTGAAACAACATCATTGTTTACTCTCATTACACAGTTATAAATTTGTCGCATGAATAATAAAAAGTCAAACTATATAAAGCCATCAAAAGTCTAATCAGTCCAATTGATTCATAATAACGTTCAGCGGCCATGAAGCCTAAATTTCCAAATGTTCTATGCCTATAGGTCATAACAAATTAGAGCCGCTGTCATTCACACAGCAAACTTTATTTTCAGCTTTTCCCCCTGGAAAAATATCATGGTGTAATTAATTGCGCTCTCAAGCCACTGCTCCTTGTCTTTACTTAGACAGCATGGTCGCAGAGCGAGATAGACGCACTGGGTGGCACACTCTTGTCATTTGAGTAGATTCTTTATTAGATTGTATACTTTAATTTCCTCTGTTCAAGCAAGAGCAAACAGCGTCGGGGCTGTCTTATCCGCAAAGGCAGAATTGCATTGTATTTGTAGACATTAGCGCACAAACATTCTCATACAACAGATGATTAAATGCATAATCGAAGCCCGAGTATGAAAGCGAGGTACTTTAGAGTGGAAGGATGTCTCATAAGCCTGGGGAGAGCAAATTCTGTGAAGTGTGCTGCAATATCCACCGCAGCAATTCTTGTGCGGTCGCATGCTGCTTTCCCTGCGCTTTGTTATTCATGCATGATCTTCCAGGTTCTTTTCAAGACGTGTGTGGTGATTGCTAGACGAGGAGATATGAATAAATGTGACTTTCCATTTTAATGAATGGTGTAAGAAAAGTGCAGGACTTCCAGGAAGCTTGGCTTTTATCGCGTTTTTATGAAGATAACATGAAAGTGGACGTGAGGAAAGTGAAATCGTGGTCTGGTTACTTAAACGTTAAAGCGCCAGTGCATAGGATTTAAGGGTGTCCACCAGCAGAAATGGTATATAATATTCATGACCATGATTGTATGATTACCTGGAACTGAGAATTATCATGTTCCCATTAGCTTGGAACGAGCCAGCCTCGTTGCACAGCCATGTTTCTACAGTGTCTCAGAAGGAATAAACCAAACGCTGGTTCTAGAGAGGGATTTTTTTGCATTTTCACATTTGGAAAGGAAGGCATGATGGGTGGACTCATATTGAACCTTTTAACACAAATTTTGAAAGAATGTGGTCTATTAAGTGCTTCATTGCTTTTACTCAACCCTGAACTACTTGTAAGCTCGCTAATGTTTCATTTACTCCCAATTTTCTTAATTTACTGTAGATCACTGTAAAACCTTGGCTCATTGTGGTTCTCTATAATGGCAGCATCATGGTATTACTGTATACCTGAGTATTTAGAAATCTTAAAAATTATGATTTCCCTTCAACCTACCATTAAATTCAGATGTCCACCTTTCTATTAAATTAATGTGGAAATGCTGTATTGAAGTGTAGTGCACAAAAGGTGCCATTCCCACCCACACATCATCTCCGTTCAGTCCACTGATTTGTTGGTAATGCTGCTACTTTTTGACTCAGCAACCAAGGCTAACCCAATCCACCGAAAATAATACATGTATGTGCGCAGAAACTCTGACACAGACAGCAGAGGACAGAGGCAGCATATCTGTAAATGACACCAAAGTGCAGTAGAGACTCTCGGCATAGTTTTTTAATCACATGACATACACTGTATGCCAAACTGTATGCATGATGGCATGAAAGCTCTCCAAAATCCCCCCCCGGTGATCGGCTGCAGCACAGGTCATAAACTCAGCAGTAGATGGTTACAATGGGCCAAGCTATAAAAATCAAAATACATGCCAAATAATTTTTTCCCAAAGATGCTCTCTGTCATTTTAGGGAGTTCGTATCACATTGATGTTTGTTGAAGTGTTCATTTTTCTGACAAGTGTGGTTTTAACTAGTTATTTAATACGGTTTATGCACCAAATGGGAAATCTATACACATTTTGTGCTTGGCGGCTGTTAATTTTGAACCCTGATGATGCTTATTTCCTATCTGTTATTCATTTTCATAAGTATTTAAACACAGAAAGAGATGTCTAAGTGGGCTTATTGCATATAGGACACAGAAATGTAGGCTAGACCATATCATATGTGCTTTAATGATGTTTACCTCCAGCAGCTCAGCTTTTATGTTGGTTTTTTTTTTTTTTTTTTTTGGCCTATATATATATACCTTGAAATACCGTATATAGCTGGTAAAATGTAGAGATTGTTTGAAAAATAGATAATGCCCAAGCACAGTGCTCTGTTCATATTCTTTTCAGCAGCTATGTTTTCATAATCCATTGTTGTCTTTCACAATATTTCCTGTGTCACTGGTTGTCACACACAGACCAATACTCATGGTTAACAGTTGGTAAGGTGCGCTTTCCTTTCTCATCTAATTGTACCTTTTACAAAACAGCAAAGCTTTTGTTATAATACCTGTAAAGAACCGTAGAAGTTTCCCTCTTTGTGTTCAACGAGACATTGGCGGGAAAAACTGTCTAGTAGTAGTAATCATGGTGATTTTATTTTAAGCATGTTATACATCTTCAATATCTAAAAAGCGCAATTTTTTTAATTTTTTTTTATTTATTTTTTTTTTTTTTTTACAGTATCATATTGCTTCTTACATTTTCCGGGTCCTGTTTAAATATTTGAGATGGAATCTATTGGTGACTGTGTAATTTCACAACAACACTGCCATCACTTGCTCTCTCAATAATGCCTCCTCAAATGAGGGGTGTTGATTAATCCATTAGCAAAGCTCCAATTACCTTTGTCCCTACAGTTATTTGCCTGTAAAAGGAGAGCTCATCCTTCTTAGACTCCGACAGGTATCATCACTTTGAGATATTCAGTGCAGTTCAGGAGTTACTTTGTGATGAAGCGTTTGATTTAAATTTGTAATTTGATTTTTGCGGAACACCCACCTCCCCTCGACGTGGCTGATATACCTCTACTTCACTTTGTGATTGCCTTTGTCACCCAAAATGACTGAAGAACCTGGAGAGCAGGGGGCACGAACTTATTAAGCTGAATAAAAGGTGGGCGTGTAGGAATATAAATGTCTCACTGACGACTTCTTGAACACCGGGGCAAACCTGTGATTGCAGCCGGGCCCCTCACTAAAATGTCTAGTGGCTGCATCCCATTACGGTCTATTGAAGCTGCTGTCAGAAAATTGTCTCTCTGCCTCTTCTCCTGTGGAGTTTCTCTTTGTACAGTGCCATTTTGTGCCAACATTCAATCAGAGTAAAAATAAGGCCTTCTTCTTAATGACCTCAAAACTTACTTTACTTTTTTTTTTTTTATTATAGTTTGCAGTGATTTCATTATGCGGCCACTTGATGAATGAATAACCATCATAGATTATTTGACTGCAACTATGTGTCTATTAGTTGTGGATTATGTGAAAAGTAGAAGTGGTGCTTGTGGTACTGCCTGTCTTGTAGCGTCATAATAGCAGCACTCTATTTACTGTGCACATACACCATACTGTTTCTCGTCTTTTGAGAGAGAATGAGCAGGCTCCTGCTTCACTGCCAAATCACAGAAGCAGCATTTGGTGTTCATATTTGGTCTCCTCTCCACACACAGCTCAGTGAAAAGAAAAGTGATACCCATGGGGTTGCTTATGGCTCATTTCTTGGTCTTGTCTCACATTCACCGCACACAATTCTATTAAACTGTGAGGTCTTTTTAGAAAGTGAGCATGCTCCCTCATGTGCAACACAAACAAATGCACCCTCAGTGCACTCACACACACACACACACACACACACACACACACACATTCACACACACCCCCTACAGGCTTCTTTTCCTGGCGAGGGAGCACTCACTTAGCGTAGCGGTAGACTGCAAAGATTGGAAACTCAGCAAGTGGTAGGAAACTCGTGGTATGGAATGAGAGGACGTTTGATGTAAACAAACTCGGTCTGCTCTGTGCAGTCACTTTGCTGCTAAGACTGATTGGCACTCGAGAGATTGCATCAAATTAGATTTTATTTTGGGGGAGCATCGTTCTCACTCAGTATTTACCCAGTGTGTGTATTTCGGGACTGTGTTTGCTTGCGTGTATCTGCAGACAGCTGGATACACTTTACCCTTTCAGTTCCCCTGGACCCACCGCTGAGTATGATATACTCGAAGATGCAAGGCCAACCATTGTTCAAATGTACTTATATTTGTTATTATTATTATTTTATTTGTATGCCTCTACATAAACTCTAAGTTCTTCAAGTACATTTTTTTTTTTTTTTACTTTATCGAGATGAATGAACTAGTTTCAAAGATGTACTGACATCTGACATCCTCTAACTGAGCCAGAAAATAAGCTCTTCCTCCTGGTTTATATATGTATTTAATTTAATCTAAGAGAATTTACATTATGCTGGACATGTGATTTAAAAAAAAAAATGCATGTACAAAAGTAAACATTAACAAGGTTTAAAAGGGCCATGGTGGTGGCGAAAGCCTAACCCTGCTCCCAGACAGAACGTTGATACTGAACAAATCTGCAGAACGTTTGTTCATGTTCAATGCTGTTTTTTTTTTTTTTTTTTTTAAACCTCCAATCGCAGCGTTTCTATGATTCCTTTCTACAATATCTGCACTTTACAACTACAGTGCGGTTAATGATAGGAAAAGACGCCGCTTATGCCAAACAAATTACACACATTGACCACGAACGTCACCTTTTTTGAGTCGATATGGCGAGCGTGTTAGCAATATAAGAGATGAGAGAGACTTTATTATCATCCATCTGTGTGTACGGAGCAGTGCAGAGAGGAACAGAATTGCGTTTCTCCTCGTCCCCAGTGCAAAAACAAACACAAAGAATGAATGATGCAAGAGTCAGTGGAGTGAAACAAAAAACAGAAATCCAGAGTGCACATTATTACAAACTGGATACAAAACAGGTACAAGCACACGGTACAGAAACAAACTGCAAACAAGTAGTGCAGTGAAAGGACAACTGTACAAGAAAAAACAGACATTTAATACATTAATGAACTTTTTGCACTGTGTTTATCTGATGTGGACTAGCCGCTGTGTCTAAGCACTACTTACAAGAAGTTATCACTGTCATTTATTTGGAGCCTTGTATCGAGCCACTTGGTGAAGGTAGCTCCATGATTCACTCCCTTTTACCTCTATTATTTTGTCTATACTGACTTCTGAGAGAGACATCTGTCCGTTTAGCAGCCTTCTGCCACTGAAAACAATGCTGAGAGCAGCGAGTGAACAATGGAAATCATGTGCCGCAGAACCATCCGATATGAACACAATTTCAAGGGATGCTTGGCTTAGACGACTACAGAAGAAACCGTTCGACTGAATAGATGACTTTTATAATTCAAAGGTTTTTATGAGGAGTGTTGTGTATAAAACAGCAGGTCAGAAAATGTAGGCTGCACTTGAAGATGATATTGCAGTTAATTAGAATCAGATGAGGTCTTTTGGTCACAATATGTTGAGTATCCTCACTGATTCTTACTATGATAAGTTTGTCACTTTAGCCACATGATGATGATGACATGAAGTCCTGTCAGCTAATTACAAGTTCTCTGTAGTCTTTTTGACCCATAGCAGTGATATAGTTGTTGTTTTTTTTTCTATGGGTGGGTCCCAGTTTTGTCCTGAGCACACACACACACCTGCGCGTGGGTGAAGCGGTCACACTCCTGCCAATAGATTCACACTATCCCTCTAATCTACTGGTGGTGGTGCCTTGCCAAGGTACACAGCACTGTGCCAACAAAGGCAGGGATGTAGTAAAGACTGCAAGCTCGCGATTGTGGATGTAAACCAAGAGGGAGGAAATGCATTCTGCGCACTTGTTAGACCTTGAGGATTCATACAGTGTGCGAGTAACACTGAATGTGAACGTTACGTTTGTTCATTAACAAGAAAACTCCTCGGGGCCCCTTGAAGAAACTTAACAGCCTCGGTGTGTGAGATTAACCTGAACTTAAATGAGAGTACATGAGAGTTGTTGACACAGCATTAGCTGCTTGTTAGAGATTTTATTTGTTTTCTTTGTGTTTTTTTTTTTTTTTTTATCACTGTGGCAGTGTAGGTTTGTTCATCAGATGGTGCTACCTGATTTCATGGAGCTGTATCCTATTTGTAGGTGCATAAAAAACTGGAAAGGGCAGTATAGTAGTCAAATAGTGCGCATGTAATTTTCTTATCTTGTAATTATATCTCTCCAGCTGATGTGCTTTAGTATTAAGGTGAAAGAGGCAATTAGTGGGTGGAAACTGGTTTGTATTTAATGGTGATTCTTGAAAAAACAAAGAATTAGGCATTGTAGTTTATGTCCCCAGTGTGTTGCCCAGGTCTTTCATGATGTTGTGCATCAGGGCTCTCCTGAATGCTTGGAAGAATCTATCGTTAAAGGCAAGCACCATCCAAAACAAAAAGTGTTCGAAAGCCGCGTTGTCTTTTTTTAAAATGATTTGAGTGAATTTACTTTTATGGGATATGACTGTAATTTATTTATTTAATAAGAGGAGAAATCGTTTAAGTCCAATGTTTGTCCTTGTCTCTCTTTAGACTCCAGCACTTGTACATTTTATTCTTTGACATAATAAAGTATACAGATTCAGTCTCCCGGACTAAACATGATTGTTTAAAAATTTGTTAAAAGTGACATTTTGGAGAAATTGATCAATTATTTAAAAACATAACTAATAGTGCTATTATTTTCACTGTTGAATAATCTTTGTGTAAAGTAGCATGTGTCGCAGTAGGTTAGCTCCAAAGACATAATTTCATATCCATTACATCCATTTACACAAAAGCTTCCAAATAATGAGGTCACAAATAATGTTCTGGTAAATCACATGAAACAGCAGGTTTCTTTTTTCCGTTTTAGTCTTACCTCATCGATAACTCCTATGCAGGATACGTGAATTTGAGCTGCATTCACACACGACATGTATGATAAAGGCAACACAACAGAAGATGATGAACATGCCACAGTGTGTATACCAGAGGTGATCCGAGTGCCATCCGTGAGATCTACTTTTTCACATACTGCACTTATGAAAAGAGTTTGCTGTGAGTAAACTGTTGGAGTAACACAGTTTTATAACAATGTTTTCAGAATGCAGTCAGGCAAGCATTATAGTGAAGTCTTTTTTTTTTTTTTTTTTGGGGGGGGGGGTAATGCTGTTTTTGGTAACACAGTACTTTATGGGTCCATAATTTCTTATGTTTCCATTGTATCACTATGTAATTTAAAACTTATTATACAGAAATGAGAATTTCTTTCAAAACAAAAAGCCCTCTTTAAACTTTATTATACATACTAGATTTTTAAGTCCAAAAACAATATGTTGGCCACATGGGTATATGTACATCTTTTAACATTAGTACTTAACCAACTTACCAATAGATATATATCTACAGTAAGACGATATCAGCTGGTATACTGAGCAGGGTGATTTTATCTACTAATGAAGTATTAGTACTGGAAACTATAATCACTTAAAATGAGTGGAAAATGACTTTTGTTTTTTTTTTTCCCATGAAACTCAAACATTTTTTTGGTACCAAGTTTAAAGCTGGCAGTTAATATGTGATCAGATTCCTCAACTTGTTTATTATTCAATCAGATGGCTCTCGGTTTAAATCAGAATTATGCCAGTTTCAGTAAGATTTGGAGAGAGGGGTCTTATTTTGAAAATTAGAGCGGGCTGTACTTCCAGGTCTCGTCTCCTCTCTACAATGTGCTCCAGCTTCCCTCAAAAGCCCCTCCAAGGCAGCATTGCTTGGTCTAATTTGTTCATTGCTCTTCTTCTGTTTACTTATCTTTCATGTAAATTTTTTTTCTCACATTTCCTGTCTCATGTACTACCATCAGAACATAGTTTTAGCAAATATGAATAAAAGTTATTTTTAAATAAGTTACCTATTTCTGCTTTAACTGCAATTAGACAACACTTGAAAGCTTTGTCTTCTTTTGTTTAATGAAAAAGGGCTTTGTAGAAAGAAGTCGATATTCCTCAAAGCAAGATAGTTGGGGGGGAAAAGTTTCGTATAGACACTCAAATATCACATTAGCAATGGCATCGGCGAGTTTCATTTCAAACGATACGCAGCCACTCCGATTATGATATTAGCCGTCATCTGTCAAGTACAAGCCGGTGTTGTCATCCAGTTTGTCCTCCCCGTCGCTGCGGCTCTTCTGGCTCTGCAGCTCTGAGTCAGCAGGCTCAAACAGGCCGCCAGGCAGTCGTATGGTGATGTGCTCCGCTAGTGCTCTTAATGCAGGTTTAGCAGAGCAGCTGTGTGTTAGGCACTGCAGTTGACTCACACTTTTCGGGGGTGTAATTGGACATAGATGGTTAGAATTTTGATTGGTTCCAAAAAATCAGGCCCGAACCCACACAGTGTCGTGGATTCTGTTTAAACCCGACTCGAGTCTGACCCAATTTACCATTTGATGAGCTTGAAACAGATTTTTTTTTTACCTCGGCATAGAGTGTGCGTGAGTCACATCCTGATGTAGTCTTACGCACATTTTGCTGTCATACCTCAGAAATACTATTTTTAACCCTAACCCTAACCCTAAAAAAAGCAACGATTGTCTTGGAACTGCTGATTATTACGTTAACCCTTTAACGCCAAGTGGATCATATTTGATACATACAGTTTTTGAGACCATCACACTGTGAATCATCACTGTGATATTTTTCTTTTTCCTGATGTATTCAATCAAAATGCTGGCAAATACAAGGGTTAATAAGGGTTAAAGGTGTGTCATAGCTCAGATCTTCCTGTCTGCAAGGAAAAAGAAAAGTGTCCTGATGGTAATTTCACCCTCACTTTCTCTGTCTATTTCTTTTAAGCGTTGATAACCAAATAGCTGAGAAGCACACAATTTAATCAATAAAAAGCTTTAAGAAGGGCTCATACTGCCTAACTGTCACACTGAAGCAGCTCTGAGGAAAAAAGACTGCGGCTGTACTGGGATGCGATCTCGTGTGGGCTCAACATTTACATCCTTGCTTAAAAACTGCTTCAAATAAGGTTTCCCTGCACGTAGCGATTTTGCATTCAAGTGCAAGGAAACAGCAAAGATTTTTAATGAAGATGTCTGTCTCTCTTGTTAAGAAAAGATTTCCAAGTGTCTCAAAGGTATTTCAGTATTAAACCTGTTGGTGTTGATAACCACTGCTTCGTGGTTGTTTATTTATTTAAATTTCCAGCCTTGAATTTGTGATTAAAGCTGACCTTTTAGACTCTTTGATGGGAACTTCAGTGGGTGGCCACCGCTTTAGTGCTTGCGTTTGGCTTTTTAAAAATATACTGCTTGATGAGTCTTAAGCAGCATAGTCACAACAACAAGTTTTTTCCCCTCATTTCTGCACATTTATACCTCTCCTATCTCGTACAATGCCCGTTGTTTGTACAGCCAATTTGTTTGTTACTCTGCTGGTTTTCTTTCCTCCTGGCTGTCCTTGACATCTTTCAAAAGGACATTATCTACATGTAAAACCCTACCAGCGGTCTGCACGCTGTGCTTTGGTAATTGCTCATTGCAAAGCTTTGGGTTTCACATTATAACCAAGGAAATGTTGTGCATGAGAGAGCTGAGGTTGCCAGCAGTTAAATCCCACTGTGTTAAGTCTTGCAGTTTGGCAGCTCGAGCAGTTGTGCCGTGGAACTGTTCGCTAGTTTCTGCCTCCAATTTGTACAAAATCCTCCCCTGTCACTCAAATGGTAGTGGTGATCGTTTTATCTTTGCAATATAATGCTACTGAGGCTACAGAGCAGCCACTCCAATGCATTATACCTGTTATTATGGTGTCTGTATTTTCCATATGTTTTGTATAAATGTATTTCAAATGCATACAACACTCTGATGCTAAGAACATTTCCATTGTTGGTTGGTCTCTGAAAATAGCAGATCTTGTTGCTATAATCAATATTTTTGTCATCACTAGATCAAACTACTGCATTTTAAAGTGTCTTTAACTTGCAATATTGCCCGCAACTTTACTCTTTTAGTCCACTCCAACTGCTCATCAGCATCGTCTCCAGCAGCTGTTTTCGGTGAAAAAGATCCGACAGATCCACTGTAGACTACCAGCCCCAGACAAAGCTACGTAGCTACTAGCTAGTGAGCATTTGGCAGCTAAAGAGCCATATATTTCCCACAGGATTTGGTGGAAAGCAAAACAGAGCTACGCAGGGATAGTGTATATTGGATTTAAATTAATCTTATGACCAGGAACATGATACTAAATGAATGCTAATGCTGCTCCGTATCTGCTGAACGTGTAAATAAATCCCTGTTTGCTGACAAGTTTGTCATATCAACTTTATTAGGTGATTAAATAATATCTGTGTTATCTTCACATGTTGTCTTTGCTTAATCAGGTAATGTTTATGAAATGACCTCTCTGTGCAAACACATTTTTTTTTTAAACAAAATCTAGCCATGGGAAGTATTGGATTGGAGCTAAAATAGATGCTCAATATTGATTTTTGAATCCATCTGTCTAAAAATAGTCCTTTTGACACATCATGTGCTTGAAAGTTGAGTCTACCAGGTTTCGCAAGTAGGCAGAACAATGTACTGCATAATCAAATATAAGTATTCAGAGAGTAATCTAGAAGTGAAGATGAAACCTCTGCACATACAGTTAAATAGTCCTGAGGAGGTTATGGAGCGACCGAGGAAACAGAGGACAACCTATCTCTGAGATATGAAACATAAACCAATTAACAGCTGTGTCTGCAATTTCCACAAAATCTCTAATACAATTAAGAATTAGTGATAACAATGCCAATGGCAGCACTTCTGGTGGGACTTTAACACATTTTCACCAGAATCCTCTGCTAAAAGGTAATTTGTGACTAAATAAAAATGAAAAATTAAGTCTCTCGAGTATATAGAGCTATAATCAAAGCATTAAGGTCTCTGAGGTAAGTCAAGGACCAGTACCTGGAAATGAATGAGACAGACACTGGTACTTTGGATGTACTGAGTGTAGAGTATGGCTATTCATGTTTCATCTTGTATTCAAGCCAAGTAGTAGGTGTTGCGTCCTGCTTTAGAAGAGACTTCGTTAGATTCTTTCTATGTTCCAGACCATAGTAACTTGTGAAATCTGAAGTCGCTTTTCTCCTTGAAAAAGCAGCTCTGCTGGATATTTTGATAATGGCAGCTTTATGAAAATATTTCAGCATATTATGCAATAATACTCTGTCTGACACTAAAATAACTGTTGTCCCCAATGTCCAAACCTGAAATGTGGTTAACTACAGCATGCCCAGTAAAACAGAAACTGTAATGTCATATTGCCATTTGCTAAATGTGTGTATGCAAACGATACTGCCAATTCGGTTAACAGTTGTGTACACTTTGCATAACGGGTTGCTGGGTGTGTGGCCTTTTCTGTTCCAGAAGAAACATCTGCAACTAAGAAAATAAACACGCTGGGATGAAAAAATGATACCACACCTACAGACTATAAAGGCTGTCATCTAATCATGTGCCCAAATGAAGTGTCAGTATATGTATATGCATTTAGGCTTCACTTTGATTAGAAGCACATTAAGCTACACAAGCTCAAAGAGATGAAACCTGAACAATGTGTGACTGCACGAAAATGAATCATGATGACAGCAAATAAGTCAGACTGAAATGACTAACAACGCTGCAGACGCATTCATCATGAAATGTCACATCACACACAATATTGCATCTTTATTGCTTCTCCCCTATTGAAATGCATATGTAAAATGTGTGTGCATGTGCAATGAGTGAGGGAGAGAGAGCAGTGTACAGAAAATAGGGTATCCCCAGGGACAGTGCTTACTCCCGGAGGGGCAACCTGTCTTAAATAAATCATTCCATTTCCATGCCCAACTTCCCTATCTTCCTTTAATCCAGTGTGGGAGAGAGTGGAAAAAGATAGGGGAGTAAGCTGTTTGCCTTCCTCCTCTGCCTGTGTGTCGCTTTAAGCCTTTGGTTTGGTAACTTGAGTTCCCAAACTACTTTTTTTTTTTTTTTTTTTTTTTTTTTGACCCACTTAAATAAATGTAACTGTAAACCCACAAACTGGGTTGTACAGTAGAGGGATATCATTTTCAAATGAATCTTCTGTCTGTAAACACGGTTGTTTTAATTGCTGTAGGGGCTCCAGCAGCATAAACTAAGCAGGTTGACCACACATAGTTTAGTAATGAGGTCTATTTTCTATGCACTTTGAAGGCTGAATTTCCACCAAGGTCCATTTCATGAATTCTGAATAATTAAGGTTAAAAAAAAGATCAAATGTCAAGTATTAAAATAGCAGTAAATAATAATCCAGAAATTTTCTTGTCAGTAATCTGCTGCCTGGTGAAAGATTGTAATTTTATTGTTATCCATCCAAGAATAAGTCACTTGCTTTTGCTTACTGCAGGTAAAAACTAAATGCCCATCTAGCTGTGTGTATTAAGAGTATATATGGAGTCCTATAGGAACACCAAATGAGATTTGGAGGTCAGTGGTAGTCCTGCGAACAGCGAGGCTGTTCTTAAGCTTGGCACATCCCGTGGGTTTGCCTGCAAAGTGCACAGACTGCATAACAGATCAGTTGACCCTGTCAGCTGTGCCTCACGATGATTGACACTGCACTCTTGGAAAGCTGCAGACTTTTACTAGTGCTGACAAGACAAGGTTTTCCCCTCACACAAGTTTCTCTACCTCGCCGGGCCTGGAGACCCTTTAGTCTTTCATGTTGTGATCAAGTGTGAGATATTTGTGAACTCTGATGGATAAGCCCTTCATTCCTTGGTGATCACTGGGCTGGAAAAGTGAAGCGCCCGCTGCAAGCGAAGCAAAAATGAACCACGAAATAAACAACCAAAATTTGACGTGCATTTCACCACCATTAGAAAAAACAAAACAAAAAAAAAAACACTGGCCTCAGAGCAGCCGCTTTATAAAGACTCAATATTATAATATCAATATTATGTTTCTTTTTTACTTTTTTCACATGAAAAACAGTGCAATGTACACTCTGTTCAACAGACTCAAATAATCTTGGTGGAGACTTGGCTTGCACCGATGGGCGATTTGATCCACTGTCCGCAATTTGAAGAGACAAAAGGCAATAGTTAATTTTTTTTTTTTCCCCCCTGCCGACTTAGGAACTAAGTTGATATAGAGAATAAAAATAAAAAGCTGCTCCCTGCTGTGCATTTACATGAGATTTTTCCGGTGGAGTGGCATGTCTGCTGTGGGCATGATAATCACTGTTAATCAGCACAAGTGACTCCGCTTCTTAATTTAAAGCAACCCGTTTGCGATCCATTTTCCATCTGCCAATCTTCAGAAGTGCGCTCTGCAATCTGACAAAACCCTGCATCTCCATTTTCCATATGCCTGCTCACCAAAGCTTTGCCCTGTGCAGCGAGGTCCACAGCATCCGGCTGTGCAGCATTTTGGCTCTGTCATTGCTGCCTGAGATGATCCCCTGCCATTCTAGTGTGTGTGTGTGTGTGTGTGTGTGTGTGTGTGTGTGTGTTTTGAATGAAAATACATTTTTAATGATTGTTGTTGCTTTTTGTTTCACCACATACAAAGAGAGACTAGTTTTTCCTCAGAAGTTGTGAGCAGCAGCAGCCTTACAGTGAGTCCAATTACACTGACATTTGAAATATCACAGAGGAAGTTAGACACCCCCCCCACACACACACGCACACACACCAAATTGACTAAATCACATTATGTTCATGTAAAAATGTAGATGATTCGCCAGACCCTAGAACAGACACAGCAGGTTGGGCTAATTTCTCTGCACCTACAAGCCTACAGAGACAGAGATAGTTTCTCTCTGTGTATCTCCAGAGTCCTTTTTAATCTTTCTGCAACATGCCTTTGGGTCCCAACTGTATTTTTTTTAAAAACACTGCTTGTGGGTAAATATCTAATAATGAAAATGCCCAAATATTCTCAGTAAAAAGAGATGAAATGGAACACGATGAACAGCGTACCACAACATGCATCTGCTCTGCCAAAATCAAATCTGTTTGTCCCCAAGAATTTTAATGCCATGCAAATTGTCAAAGTGCGTCTGCACCCCGTCGCATGACATAAAGCATTATTTCCACTTTCCCTTGCTGTCCTCTGAGCACAACACTATGAGGCAGCCTTGTGAGTGAGTGACTCCCCGAGTTTCACACTTACCCGTTAAATCACATCTTCTGGCTTGGAGCTTACTCCACTCATCTCTTGGAAGTCAGCCATTTTCAACATTATATCCTTATCTTAGTTAGTGGAGCCCACCAGGAAAAGCTCAGACTGGCTGTTTTAGGCCACGGAGACTTATGCAGCAAACTCCTCATTCACAGAAGGAGAACATCTTCTAGCTCCAAAAAGTTTATTTTATCTCATTCCATTGTATTTTGTATGTTATACAATTTTTTTTTCTTTCCAATTTGGGCCTTGTGTCCCTTCAGCCCTTTGTTCCCTCCACTCTTATAAGTTCAGTAATAAGCTGTTCCAATACGGTGTCAGTATGTGTCTCTGAAGTACATGAAAAGCATAAAAATACTGAATTTGACTGACAAAATTACTATGAGGAGAGAGTCTCAGTGCAGAGAAGTTGCAGCCTTTATGTCATTTATAAATGACAATGCTATAATTGTTTTACTTTAATAGAGCAAAGCAGAAGGGAGCAGTCTTTACTTTATCCCTGAGGTAATGTCAAATAGAAGATTCTCTGTGTGCTGTCATTCCCAAATATTAAAATACTTGTCCTCCAGCTGTTGTGGTAGGACAGACAATATCTCCATAAACAGGCCACACAACCACCTGCAAATATGAAAATATGATTGTAGAAAATAACGGATCATTGTTCCAGACACTCTGATTAATACATGAGTTTACACTTAAATAATTAAAATGTTCAGTTTCTTATAGTTTGTATGAATCACAAAGCCTTTTGCTACGGAGATGATTCATCCTAATGTAATGTCCATTAACATCCTTTGGATAGGATATTATATTGTTTTTATTAATAAAGATTTCATAAATAGTTTTTGATGGCATATTTAACCTCTGCTCTCTCTCTCTGCTCGCAGCACCGTGTTACACAGCTATATCTGCAGTCGTAAGAGAAAAATCAAAATGTTTTTACCTACTAACCAGCAGTGGGCTTTTCTTAATCCCACATCATAGAGATATACAAAATGTTTGCCTGCAGCAATACCAACATTTAAATCCACTATTTCCACTGAATGAAACCCAAAAGTGTGTAAGACAAAGGCGCAGAGCGGAAGAGCCGAATAGTCTGTGGAAATTTGGATTTAAACGTTGGTCACACTTCAAGTAAATATAAATTTTTTTTCCATGCAGGAAGTAGACATTTGTAGACGTTACTTGCAGTTGGGTAGCACAGTGTAACTGAATAACATGTGGAGTGCAGGGGCCACAGATGGTTATTGTATTAATGGTCATGTTTGAACGAGAAAGTATGCAAAGCTTAACATGTACAGCTGAAGTTACCATTTATAGGTTTCAGAGCCAAAACACTATCTGAGACTACAGAAGAAAAGAGGATTTTGTTTTTAAGAGGTTAATCATGCTGTAAATGAGTTCTGAACAGATGTTTTTGACAGATGACCTCTGGAGGCTTTTAATGGCGAAGCATTATTAAGGGAACACAGGTTAATTGGCACAGAAATTTCAGTGTTTGTACAGGAGAGATTCAGACAGCGGTAATGCCAGCATTACTGTAATTAGTCGGCAGCAGCACAGCAGGTATGTCGGCCTCTTCAAACCACAGCTGTCCCTTCTGCCGGCCTGTAAATGTGTCTTACGTCACATAGATGCCATGTCTCAGCAGCACAGCGAAAAGTGTTAAACACGGACTCAGGGGGCATTTGGGAATGTTAACACTCAAGAATGTGTTTGTTTTTCTTTATTTTTTTCCTCAACCTGAAAATACTCTTCCCCGCATGTAGTCTTTGTTGTTACCTCTAACAGGTTTCAAGAGCAGATGGATGTCTTAGCAATTCATTTATAATTGTATGTAATCTTAATTTAATCAGGTAATCAGTGAGAACAAGGTGTTTTTTAAAAGAGTACACAAGAGGAAACGTAAAGAAGCAAAACAAATCAGTACAAACATAGTCACACAAACGCCCACGAATAGCACATATAACAGACATCTGTACATATGTCAGTAAAGTTAAGAGTTTATCCACAGTCTATAGAGTTTACTGGTCTTGACATCTGGTCTGATTTATAAACTTTAAAGGCTGATAATGTTAGCAGGTGTCCAGAAATGATTAAAAAAACAAAAATAAGCCATGCCATCCCACTGCAAAACATATTTCCTAATTACGATGAACACGTGCTGCAGTTTATTTGAGTCGATGCTACATGTGCCGTCCTGTTGCTCTAAAAACTCGCCCAAATGTGAGCGTTAATCTGAGGTTCGAAAGAGTCCACTAGTGCAATATTTACTCTTGTATGCACAACATTTGCTAAAAGCTACAGTGCCCAGCTGTTATTTACATCTTCGGCAGTCTTGGCAGTACTTTCCGACAGAAAGTACCAAGAACAACGAGGAGAATGAGAATAACACATCGTTGGTTTTAGTCTTTTCAGTTTCTTTGTTGACAGTAATAATAAAAAAAAAAAAAAACTCTACTCAGCCTCCTAAAAAAACACTCAGTACTTTTTCTTTGAATTTGAAGATACAGTACAACCAGGCATTGTCACTTTTGATATCTTCATAAATAAAAATGAGAGTGTGTAGTTCTTTTTCTTTTTTCTCTTGTTTATGAGGATCTTCACTACCTCATAGCAAATAGCAATGAGTTTGATATATAGACATATAAAAAATGAAAGGAAAAAACAAAGTGTCTTAGTATGAAGTCAGGCCACCATGAACCTCCAGAACAGCTTCTGGGGATGAAGAGCATTGTGTTTCAGCCTGGTTGAACTCTAAATGCCTTTTCATTATATTCACGTCATTTTTTTCTTGTACTCTCCAAACCATTAAGAGACCTCTGTTGTACTCAAGCATATGCATATGATATGTTTCTCCACTATTTTATTCCCTTCATTTGTTCCCCCCATCTTTATATCTCCAGTATTATAGACAACACTAAACTAGGACATTTCTTTTAAAGCAGCTATATGGAACTTTCCATTTGTCTTAATTTTGGCGGCCCCTGTGGACAAAGATGGTAGTGTTTCACCTGGTGTTACATTACATGTTCCCTCTGCTTCCCTCTCTGTTGTAAGGAGACAACTTCACTGGGGGGAGAGCAGGTACAGCTCTAGAGATGGACCTTCAGTTAATCAATCAATCATCAATCAGAATCAAAATACTTTCTTTAGCTCTGGGGGAAATGTGGTACTCCAGTTGTTCTGATACAGAGAACATAATGGAAATAAAAATACTATAAACAGAATATGTACAGAAGAAAATATATACAATAAATAGAATAAAGATTAATATAAATATAAATGTGGTATTGCACGGATAAGTTTAGATCGAGGATATTGCACAACCAGATTATTGCAAAAAGTTATTAAAGTTATTGAAATTCAGGCAGGGCAAAACCCGGTGCTGCTTAATGGGCACTGACCTTGTTGTCTGCATTAAGAATAACGATTAGAAACGCTCAATCTTCTTGCTGTTGGTCCTGTTTGCTTATGTAGCTCATATATAGGTACTGGTATTAAAGTGAGATTGTTTAATAAGCAGTTAAAAGCTTCAGGAAGCTGATTTTAAATTGGAATGAGCAGCATTTAGGTACAGGTCACTCCTCACTTCATAGTCAAGACACACATGAACTTCACATTGGTCTTCTGGTCCTACAAGTGCTACTTTGATACTCAGATCTGATTGCGTTTTCTTTGATATATCTATTGTGGCTCTCACAGATCTGTATATTCTGAAAGATTATGCATGAACATGACTACAAGATGGCTGAACACAATGGATTTGTACACTCTGTTTGGGGGTGCAACCTTGTGGGGCACATGAAAGCAGAGTTTAAAAGATACTTGACAAAAAAAATCATGAAAAACCCCTTTGAGACATCTTTAAAGGCAGGAGGTCACCCCGTTCAGTGCACGGTCATCTGCTCACGCTGCTTCAAAGTCGTCTCTTCTAATATGCTGAATCACAGAAAGAAAAATGGTGCAGATTCCCAAGTTCAATCTTTGATAGAGATGACTCCTCACTTGGTTTGACTTTGAAGATTTGAACATGACAAGAAGTTTCATTTTAGTGTGCTGTGTGGTTCTGCTCACAGAAAATCCATTTAGTTTTCACCTTCAGTCTTCAGGACACCATTTACTTCTAATCACCACCATATTATTTTTCATCCCTTCGTCAAGGTGCCAATTACACATATAGTAGGCTAACTTTTGCATCTTTAATGAACAATCTGCTTCAAAATTCTCCCCATTTTTTACTTATCTTTGTGCAAACATGGGTCTTTTTTTCCTGAGCAAACAGTAATTATTCCAACAAACTTTTCTCATCCACACTCAGTGCTCCCTTCCTCCCACGTAAATGTCAACATCCACTGCCTGCATTTCTCCTCGGGACATGGGGAACAAAGCAAAGATGGGAAAAATACAAAAATCCTAAATTTTGCAAATAGCAAGTGATATACAAATTTCTATTGATGTTTTACAACATGCTTTTGCATTTTTTGCTGTTCTGTCTTCTTATTGAGTTATAGACAATAAAACAGGTACTGTATTTATAATGTAATGACCATAATAATGCTGTGATAATAAAAAATAGATTTGAAAACCTTCACTCTTATTTTTGTTTCCTCGTTGGACGTTTTCAGGTTGGAGAGACCAGTGAAGATGTCCCCCTGCATGCTCTGAAGTGTTGTACATTTTCAGTGGAGGGAGAAGTCACAGTTTTCCTCTCGCTTTATGATGCACTGCGGTTTGCTCTCAGATTTGGCAGAAGCAATGGGGGAGCCAGGCAGTTATGAAGGAGGTGGTGATTGATTGCATTATATTGGCTGTGTAGAATTACACCACTATAATATCCCTGAAGAGGGTGGACCTCATCTGTATGAGAAACGTGCAGTGTATCCACTGCAGGATTTCCCTGCTTGTGGGGGGGTATGGTTAAACTTGGCAGAGGGAGGGGGCGTTGCAGAGATCTAGGACTTGGTTATGTTTTGAATCTCCTTCAAAGATTTGCATGTAGCAAACTGACGACTAGTTACCAAACAGAAAGGCGGGTCACACAATCAGCAAGCCGTCCGTTAACCTTACGTCTCCTGTGTTGCCTCTGATGAGCTTTACTGCACCATCACACTTAACCAGTGCAGCAAAACAAGGCAAGGCCACTTCATTTCTATAGCACATTCATACAGAGTCATTTAAAATGCTCGGTGGCTGTCGAGAAACAGAAAAGTCAAGAACGATAAAATCATCATCACACTTCATTAAATCTATGGTTCAGATCTAAAAATAGAATAGTTATTTTTAGATTATGTTTGTGGTCATTTTTTTGCCTTTACTGGAACTCGAGGTGTCAGTATATGATAAGAATTGAAACAATGGGAGAGAGACAGAGGGTCCTGAGGAAAAATCAAACTTAAAATGATGCAGCTTTCTGGTATCTGTCTAGTCTACAAGGATGCCTCCAAACATAATTGTGACTTTGTTAAATTAAACTAAGCGGATGGATATCATGACAGCTGAAACCCAAAAACTCATGACTTTTAGTTTCGACATTACCTCACGGCACCAAGAGAGAGATGCTGCAGTCGGTAGACTGGCCCTTTCAGTTTTGCCATAATGTACAATAAATACTGAAAAATGGCTACTGATGTCATGTACGAGGAGATCGAAACTTTGCACAATCATTTCTGACCTTCCTGAAATTCCAGCGTGCAGTATTAACTGTAGATCTCAAACCTTTTGGAAAGGCGAAATGATTCTCTTTATTGGGGAAGCTTTTATCTTTTGTTAGATTTTACATTAAGTCTGCCTGACAAGAATACAAATGATCAGCTCAATCATCAGTCTGCACAAGTGTTTCAAGTGTACTTGTTAGTCTCATGCAGGTGTTGCCTCTTGAGTAGACCAAGCTCTTATAAAACAGCGAACAGTGAATGCACAGTAAAAAAGGCAGCTCCTTTTTTGTGTAATACTTACATGTTCTTGTCTTTTAATTGCTGTGCTGCCCAAGTTTGCATGTGTTCTACATAAAACCTTTTTTTTTTTTTTTTAAAGCTTTTATCACACGAGTCGCAGTATGTTGATCATTGTTGCATCCCTCTCCAGGTGTTAATTATGTTTTTCGCTTCAGGAATACACTGTCAGTTGTTTCGCTTCAAAGTGATTATGAGGGGACTTTTAGCCTAAGAGATGGGAGGTGTGGTAGACTGATGAAGACCTTCATGGCCCCTCGTGGCGGTGTCACAGATGTTGCACCTGTTACAGAGCGGGCTGCATATTCAGCAGCGAGTCAAGTGAAGCAAAGTGCTTGTTATGTGGTTCAAACGGGCTGTATTATTTGCATATGAGCACACAGGGAAACTCCAATATGACATTTAATTAATCCTATGGAGATATCTTTCATGTCCTGCACTTCAAGCCTGTAACTTTTATGTATCCCTATGCAAGAAAGAGGGAGAAAAGTGTCTTATCTTAGGGAGTACTGGTCACATAAAATAAAAAAAAATAAATTAAAAAAAGAACAGAGAAAACAGTAAGAATTGTAAATGCTGAAATATAATTGCCTTTTTGATGGGTATTATTACACAACACTAAAAGAACATAAGCATAAAATATGAAAGAAATGCATGATTACCAACCACTTAACAGTCTCCAAAAATTGAAAATGTAAAATGAAAAACATAATAATTATTGTCTGCAGCTTATCTCATTGCTTAGCACATCAGCAGTAAAAGCAGCATGCCGGTTTGTTTTAGTTACACCAACTGTGTGCCCCCTGATGCGTACGTCATCCAGGCTGCGACCGTCAGCAACTGGCGAAAGATAATTATGTCACCAACAACCTCAGCCGCACCGCACTTTAACCCCACTATTCCCACTCTTTTTTTTTTTTTTTTTTTTTGGAAAATGAGAAAAACTAGACAAAGCAGTTTAGAAAACAAGCATCAGGAGAACCAGATTTTGTCTCTGCGCTGGTGCAGCTGCAGAGCTCAGTTAAGAGCAGCAACGACTAAACTTTCCAACCGCTGAAGGTTAATTCTCGCTGTGTGCCTGCAGACACCTGTGCGTTACCCTCGCTGGCGTCTCGAAGGCCAAATTTATACCCTGCGCACGTCAAACAGATGATAAAAATTGGTTTTCACAAAGATCAGCAGCAATTGGGGAGGGGGGCTCAGAAATCATGCTAGCACTTTCGAAAGGTGATTGAGCATTTTTCCCCATATTATTAAGCAGCTACATGCTAGAACAATATTATAATATATCAATTTATTTTTATATATAAAGACAGTATGCTCTTTAACCCTCCTATTATGTTTGGGGTCAATTTGACCCCATTCAATGTTTAACGTCTCTAAATAAATAATTGACATAATTTTTTTGCTTCATATTTAATAACTTTTCCTAATTTAATGGGGACAACTAGGTAAACAAAGTTAACATATGTTTTCAATGTCCTGTACACATGTTGTACACATCGGTGTTCTTTGGGGTCAATTTGACCCCAGGCTGTTTTAGCTGTATAAAACACACAAGAAATATCAACATTTTACACACACTTGTTTTGGTTGTTTTGGATGATATTGAGGCCACTATAACATGCAATTTTATTATTTTCAAAAAGCTTTAGGGCCCTAATCTAACATAAAGTGGTTCTCGCACTCCTACAGTTATGGTTATGTTTACACGACATGGGGGGGGGCATCAGTCCAGCACCGTCCAGCTGTGCCTGCAATATGCAGGTGTACACTGGTAAATCCCCTAGGGAAGCACCTGAAAAAACTCAGGGCATGAAGGTGGTACTTGATTTGGCTGACAGACTGAATGGTCATAGCATTACATGTGATAATCTTTTTACATTGTACGCCCTGGGTGAACTGCTGAAAAGGAAGAATACCATGTTGCATCATTGATGTAAGCGCCTACAGTACCTTTGTATTATGGAGTGAAATAAACAAGGACTGGAACAGTGGAAAACTGAGCTGAAGGAGAATCTTCCTGGAGAAGCTGGGTTACGTGTTGGTGAAACCTCATATCAAGCCTTCCAACAGCTGCTGCAACTGTTGTGAAGGGCACACCCAAACAGAAATAGAGACGCACACCCCAACTCCTCCAATGGTTCAAACTGCAGGCAGGAAACATGCAAGGTCAGAAATGACTCCAAGAAATACGTCTGCAAGGAGCATGCATGCACTCTCTGCACATCATGTGTACAGCAGTACAGACAAAAGGCTGGAATGTACTTTCTGGTGGCCTGAAGGAAAAATAATATACTGTTCATGTTCTGTCAAACTCATTTTAGTGACTATGTAACTGTTTTATTATCTTACACATACATAATCACATACATAGCACTTAGAATAGCATAGAACAATCCCTGACACAACGCTCAAATGTACTTTTTAATAGTTTTTTTTTGTAAATAAAAACTTTTATGTGTTCCTTACTGATGATCTGATGATGATGATGATGTTCTGCTTTTACAAATAAAATTTTTGAAATTGTGTTTTTCCTGGGGTCAAATTGACCCCAAACATAATACATGTTACTATTCTTAATAACAGAAATAGTTTTTCATTCCAAATGTTATAGATAACAAAAATATGTATTTAGAAATAATATAAAGCCACTGAAACACTAAAAAGTCTTTAGAACTGTCTTTATAACTTTTGGTCAATCAATTAGATTTTATGGTGATCTGCATATTTCTCCATAGTCACATAACAGACATTGTGGATGTGTATGAGGGGGGGCTGTTTTATTTAAAGGGATATTTAGGTAGTCAACAAACAAAGTACCTGACCTGGGTAGCAATTTTAATCATAATCATTTTCTGGAGGTTTAAATTGCTGGGGACAAATTGACCCCAAGGATGAAAGACGTTAGTAAATTTGAAGGTAACAGGAGGGTTAACAATATATAGTAGCTTCATTATCAGGGGATCACCACAATTCTTACAGTATACCCTTCCAATGAAGAGCAAAAATAGCAATTGCAAATGCTTTTAATTACTGTGTTTTTCTTTTCTTTTTTAAAAAATATTCCTCTATTAACCATTTTATCTCTAATGGTCTGAAATCAACTGATCCTTAGAGAGTGACAGACTCATTATAAATACGTTTCCTGGCCTCAGTAATCACAGGAACGCGGACCACACGGACCGAGTCTCGGCTTTGTATAATTAACTGATGGACCACTGTAGCAACCATCCATCATGGCTGCAGCTCTATCCATCAGAAAAACTAACAAGGAAGATGTGCACACGTAAGAGTGCGCACAAGGACACACACATGCACACACACACATAGACACACCGCAAAGTTCCCATAAATTACAATGTGTGTGTGTGTTTGGACCAGTGGAGATGAACAAGGCACGTCTTTCAATTTTGCTTCCTCCTCTTCTCCACGGACACACTTATTTCTCATGACTCAACGTGAAGTGCCAAAAACGAAGAGAAGGACTTTGAGTTATTTTGCTCTCGCACAGGAGATTACTGAGGTTACTTTCCCTCAGTGCTCCGCCATGATCATACGTCGGTATTTATGTGTCCTCCTTTCATTGTATGCACATAAATCAATGGCATGGCTGCTAATTGCATGTGTAAAATATGTTTTTCCCCACTGACCAACTGCTTAAGTAATGCTGTAGGTGATTGCAGTCATTAGTTACTCAGCTGCTGATATTGTGTGTCTTTGTGTGTGAGTTAATCACACAGTTTATTTTATGTGGATTTTCTTTCACCTGATTAAGAGAAATAGGTGTGGAATCTGATTACAAGTCACAGAAATCTTTCCAATAAACCAGCCTCAGAAGAATCTTGGAGCAAATTACTTTCCCTGTTCTCATTTTAAATATAGTTTGTGCCACATTTAGTGAAAATTAGACACATAAATTGTGGGAGGAATTGTAAAAAAAAAAAATCAGTTTTGAAAAATGAGTCCTTGTTCTTGTTTGTTCAGCACTGAGTCAAAATGCAAATACGAAAAAGAAAAAAAAAGATCCTCACTAATGGGCTACCTTTCCACCAAATTTCAGGATTTACTGCAAAGAAACAGACAACAGAAAATATTTTACTTTCACTACTACTTTTACTACTTGTCAGCTGTTGCCTTCACGCACCAACGAAAAACCGGTGAGGACTCTAAAAAGAAGGCGCAGATTTTTATACGTCCGAATCAACTAAAATATGAGCCTTGCAGTTCAGATTTTCTCAAGGTGATCGCTCCAAAGCTCGGCTCTGCGTGTGCACAAACAAAACTACTAAGAAAGAAAGGAGAGATGTAATTTGTATGTATACAAATGTCAAAATGTCAAGGCATGTAATCCTTTCAAGAGGTGATGAGGTCTTTGGTTAGAGCTTGGCGCGACTCCAGACTTTAACACAAGAAAAAGTGCTTACTCCAAGTTCTGGAGGTGAACGCCGAGTTCTGATCCCACTTTCCACTTCTCTCACTCCCCTGTGCACTCACTCTCCTCCTCTCTCCCCTCCTCTCTAAAGGGATTATTTTGGTATCAGTACATATGGATTTACAGTAGTGGTGTACAGTATATCCAGAGTGGCATGTTCCATTTTTATTTAATGCCGGCATACTTTATAGCATGTTTTTTTTTTTTTTTATTTTTCCCCAAAGATGTATGGGGACTCGGATGGTGTATGTAAGCAAAAAAAAAAGACTAAACCCCTCAGCTGAAGTCATATCACCACAAATCCTCGTGCCGTATCCCAAATGATACATTTCCCCACCTAGATAAGAGCTGCATCATTCACATAGACAGTGTCAAAACATATTAAAAGCGTGGCGCTGTCGGAGAAACACACGTCAAGGTAGCTACTCCAGTTAAATACTGAGTGTTTGCAATGTCAAGATAGGGCTTGTACAGTACATAGTATGAGTGGTGTTTATTTTTCACGACCTAATTCAGTCATAATTATCTGTTTTAAATTATAACAGTTTTATTTTATCCATTGGAAAGATGTCCTGAAGCTAAAACTTTATTAAACTATTAATTACCTGAGCAAGACATGAGTCTAAGAATGTACTATAAAAGGAAATATTCTCTTTTGCCTTTATCATCCCTAGAATGCATAAAGGGGGGGCGAACTTTAGCATTAACATTAACATTTAATGGCGAAAAAAACATTGCATTGTATACCTTAACACTATATGTATTTCTCAAAGTACTTATTGTCTTTTCCAGTGCTCATATTGTAGGTTTTTAAGTAAACTAGGAAAGATTGAATCATGCTAAATACTTGTAAAGGAGGTCTGGATAGGGGTCATTTCCTATGACAGTCCATGTTGTGTAGTATTCCTGGCATGCTATGTTATTTATGTGATTAGCTGCTGTGAAAGGTCCCTGTTTTGTTCCTTTTCATGCCTTTTTCCCCTGCTCGTGTTTCTAAATAGCCTCAAAACTCTGATCAGAATATTCTTGATAGAAACTGTGCACTTTATTTGATATTCCATGTATTCCTCCACTACTTTTTATAAATTCTGTCCAACGTCTGTCCTCCCACCACTCGTCTGTCTTCTTCCTCTTACAGCAGCTGTTGCTAGGCAACAGCTCATGGCTGCATTAGAATATTAATATTTACATAAAAACAATATTCAATAGTCTGTGAATGGGCTATCTGATGCGAGTTCCATTATGGAGTAATTCAGTCGAATTTCAAGGTCTGGTGCAGGCAAGGACATTTCCAACAGTTCAGTAAGAGCAATGTGATTACCAAAACTTAGTAATCTGTTACACATGCTTTTACTGGGAAATGTAGTGTGATTACTGTCATAGTATGGTAATATTCATTGGTAATGTGTTGATGTGTCTGAACACAATGATTACTGTGCAGGATTACAGCACAAAGTTAAAATTCAGTGGTCTTACTTATGGAAATAATATAAACTGTATTTAAGTTTAACATCAGACAGTTAAGTTTAATATGTGCAGACAGATTAAACTGCTAAAAAGCTGATTCATCTACATTTCTTTTAACAACCCACTGGAACACTGACAATTTTATTTTTTATCTTTGCAATGTCTGACATCCAGTGTGGCTTTATATCATCTTGTCTTTATTTCTGTAATACTCTGTTCCTCCATCCCACCTGCTGTGGCACAGCTGTAGATTGTGCAGCATGCACATCACAGCACCACATTACTGCTGCCCTGTGTCTGAACAGTAGCTGCTTGATTTTGAGATTTTACTGATTCTTTAACAAAGTCTTAACAAAGATGGCCCATTTCTCAAACATTTTAATTCCTTTAAAATACAGAATGTGTTCTGAGATTCTCAGTCAAGGCCCTCCTGGACATTTTCAAATTACTGGCAAGGTCCATGTATAGTATAATATAGGTGGTTGGGCTTTTGCCATCAGGGCCAAATGACACCGAAATGTTTTAAGGGATGTGTTTTAGAGATTTCATTTTAATAATTTACATTTCATTTGAGTTTGTTTTCTTTTATAGTTTAAGCAAATGTGCATTTACTTAATCTTGTTTCTTTTTCTATGGAAATTTGGTTTGTCTCATACAATTTTGTCTTGTTTTCCTGTGAGTGTCATGGTCTAATGCCTTCTATGACTATTAGTACTTGAGCCATGAATAATATCAGTAACACTGACACTGAACAGCAACTTTAACAAGTGGACTCCTGGTTTAAGACTGAGGCTACTGCTTATCTGTGATCAGGGAGGACTTTAAGTCATTCTGTTGCTAACCCTGCACATGACCTATTGGTATACAGTTTCCTGAACCAATAGTCTGGCATTTATCAACTGTGTAAGAGCAGCAGGGCTAATCGATAATTC